>HG995174.1:3852500-5102500 GCA_905333005.2 Lycaena phlaeas
TATTTCGACATTGTCTACGAATGTCTTGTTCACGAGAATATAACATTTTAAATAGTTTAAATTAAATAATGCAGTGAGCACTTTCCGTGTAGATGAGAAAAATACCTACTAGGGAAAAGTATCTAATTCATAAAAAAATTTACTGTAAGCTATAAAAATATGTTTAAAATTGAAAATAGCACAAATATCGACATCACGAATAATATACTGTTTGATAAACGTTTATACGTAAACGCCTGTAGATTTGGATGAAAATCTTACTATTTTTTTTTTGAAATGCCTTAAATGCTTAAATATAATATAAAAATGCTCAATCGGAGCAGTAGGTGGGCAGATGTCTCACCCCAGAAAATCTTACATATATTATAAATACGAAAGTTTATGAGTTTGGATGCATGTTGCTTTTTCACGGCAAACTGCAAAGTGGCTGAACCGATATGGCTGGAAGTTAAAACGGTGGTTGCCTTATATGTCGTAATTTGCTTATATTCGTGATACGTGTATATGATATCGATATAATATATCGATATAATGTCGAAAACGACGTAACCGTCAAACGCACTACATTTATATGTATTGGCTGAACGCAACAAGTCCCAACATAATATTATAGAGATTTGCCATCATGATTTCAACTTTCAGGCTTATAGGTTTAATTCAATCGTAGAAACAAACATCCAAACTTACAAACTTTCGAATTTATGTTAATAGTAAGATTGCTCAAAGCAGTCAACTAAATAACTATTATTAAAAGTAGGTACGATCAGTAATCAGTAAATGATGTGAATTGCATCTCATTACGTTAGTTTACACGGTGTTAATAATTCTGTTATTGACTCGGCTCGGAAGGCCATTGTCAATACTCAATATTCGATCAAACCACCGCCAACCGCCGCCCACCGCATTACTACCATATCGAGCTTTTGTAATCGCTAACTACTATGGCTATATCACTATTTCATATCGAATTTTGAAGGTTCTTTTTTCAAATGTTGAGCTAGGTATATTTTTGTCGCCTTCTTAAATTGAATTTTTTGACTCGCATTGCGCACATCAATTTTCTAATTGGTCGGCCATAAACCAGGCAGTAAGATCTCCGTGCGGTAGCCAGTCGTTGTTGAATGCGAGTAGCAAGGAATCGGACTTCTTGGCGTTCATAAAGGAATGATAAAGGCTGCTTTGATAATGATGATATACATTTCCAAAGGTGAACATATTTTTTATGAACACACTTTTATGGTCTTTTTCGAAATCAGGCGTGTAGGTAGGTAAAAGTTTGGCGAATTTCAAAAACCAAAATTGATAAAGGCACACAATATGACCGTCCTTTTTTGGTAGTTTCCTCTAAATTGGGCGATTAGCTTTCTACTGCTAGTGTTTCTCGTGTTTATGAAACCAATATCCATTCAAGTACACATGCACACATATTATGTCTGTCCTTGGAAAGATTCCAACTCCTTTATAAGACCGGGCAAAACTCGTTCAATAAGTGTCACGGACGCAGGTCACAAGGATGTTTGCGGATTTTATGACGTCAGTCGTCTGTAAAACTAGGCACCGCAA
The DNA here is from genome assembly GCA_905333005.2 of Lycaena phlaeas. NCBI lineage: Eukaryota > Metazoa > Arthropoda > Insecta > Lepidoptera > Lycaenidae > Lycaena > Lycaena phlaeas. Next base: position 3,854,064 of record HG995174.1, read on the forward strand.
CGATTAATACCGAGGATTAACGTCGAAAACTGAACTTCGACAAACAGTCATACTGTTCTTATCCGAGGCCTCGTCCGGTTTAGTCATACATTTTTTTGGGTTTTAATAAACGTTTGCGTTTGACACGTTTAGGCCCCGTTCACACGAAAGATTTATAAGCGTTGCGTTAAAACCCGACGTTAGCTAAAGTTGCGAGCTCCGCTGCCAAATTCGAGTTGCTAAATTAGAGTTAACGTCCAACGCTAACGTCGAAAATTCAACAGTGCTCGATAAAAAGCGTCGCACTTTAAAAACACTTTCGTGTGAACAGATACACGAGTGTCCATTTTTTTTCTCATTAAAACGCTTTTTCTACGCTCGGTTAAAAAGCGCTCGAGTCCGAACGTTGACAGTTTACGATACACGTTTCATCAGTCATTGTAAATGGATAATATGGTTGTTTTAATCATCATCACATAAATATGGTTGTTTTAATCATCAAAATTTTATAAAAAGGGCAATTAACTATGTTTCGTGAACAAGTCTTCTCTCTGAGCTTCTACTCATAAAAACCACGCATCTGAAGCTACATATCCGTATCGCTCGTAAACTTATTAAAACTTTCAACGTTAAACATTTTCCAAAGCCAACAAGCAGTGAGCCACTCACTGACTTGTAAAACTCTTTTCACAGTTAAGTAAACAATATTGGCTAACGATAGAAAATTCTTTATTTTCTAATGTGTAAAACGTACACAGTATACACGTATTAACCTGTTTATTCGGCTTTTGCATAGTCAGCATAATCATTTCATTACTGGTTATCGTAATTACCTAATTAAAAAATATATGGAAAGTCATAAAACTTTAAAATATAGTCCATCTAATAATAAACAAACAGAGGCTTTTATTCTACAAGGAGGCAACGCGCAGTCGGCGCTTTATGGTGAAACTAGCTGCTGCCCGCGGCATCGCCCGCGTTAGCAAAAAAAACTTTTCCTTTTTTTAATGTATCCTATGTTACTTCTAGTACCTCCGAGAACACGCGTACAAAGTTTCACGATGATCGATTGAGTAGTTTTAGAGTGAAAGCGTAACAAACAGGGATGTTTGTTCACATTTATAATATTAAGTAACCCAGGAACACGGAAAATTATTTTTGTTCCCTGACGGAATTCGTGTCCACTACCTCCGGCTTAAGCGCCAAAACTAACCAGCCACAGAGCCCAGAGGCAGCCAAGCACGTATATTATATCGGCTTTTGTTTTTGGCGCGATGACACTATGATTGTACCATCAATTTACACGTTAATGTAAAGTTCACTGACTGTTTGTATTACATTATTGAGTAGCGAGTCCCTCGCATGTCATCACTAGTAACGTAGCATATATTACATCAATACAAACACCGTGTAACCTTCAACCGAAGGGACTTCAAATACCAATATAATATCATCACCAAACACAGCCATGAGTGATTTCATGATTTCAACCATGATTCGAGGTTTTGAGGACTGCGTCGTGGGTGCCAAGGATATAAGTGATGTTTAGAGGCAGTCTTGATGTTTTGCAAAGGGCAGTATGGGTAACTAGTATAATTCCTTATCACCTTTCGTCTCGATGTGGGCCGTGTGAACTTGTTACAGGGCGTTAACAATTTACTATCAAGTGGCGGTGTACTTAGTATCATATTCATATACAATTAAAATTCTTAGAACACTCACTTCACTAGGCTTGATGGGCTTATATTAATTTTTATTCTTCTTAAATTTGAATTGTTTATTAAGTACTTTTTATATTAAATATTGTAATAAGTTTTTCCTGATACTAATGTATAAAACGTTAAAAGATAAGTACTTCAAACTAGTAACCGACACAATAAAAGAGCTAATTAACTTGTAACAGATGAGCCGATTTTAATTAAAAAATAAAGTATCAACCCATATCCCACAGCTGGGCACGGATCTTCTCCTCGAACTCAGACGAGGAGGGTTATTGGGCCATAGTTCACCTAGGCTAGTGAACTCCACACACCTTCACAGACTTTTAATTTCATCATGTGTTTTAATGGTGCAATTAGAAATTTAGGAAAATCCATTTTCACCACATGGGGTTCAGGATCGAACCCGGTACCTCTCACTGATAAAACATGTCTAATTAGTAATTACCACCGCTAGATAACCCGCCGCAGATACACACTAAAGGTCAAACTAATAGCACCGGTCATTCGCGTCGGGGTTGAAAAAGTGTTATTATTAAATGAGAAATAGGTCTTGTTGAATTGGTAACATTATTAATTCCCACAACTTGTTGTATCGTGTGTTGTTATCATTACGAATTAAAGGTCATGTACACTCGCGGGCGGAAAAACCTGCTCGGTAACAATCATCGAGAGCTGCGCTTCGTTTGGTATTTAGCCTGAGTTATTTTCGACGGACCGTTGACTACTTCACGAAATGGTCCCGTGTGTGCGGACTATTATAATGCGATGTATGTAGAGGTAGATGTCTGTATTGAGAGTGCCGTCTTTACGTCAGGCCTAAGTTAGCGTGGTGTGATTTTTATTAAACCAAAAAGAACAAACAGCATTTGGCATCTTACATATCAATAAATATAGTACACATTATGATTTTAAGCTCGCTTCTTGCAAGTTTACAATGGAAAGATTAATATTTTTTTCTGATGAGTGGGATTCCCCTTATTGATATTTTATACACGTCAGAGTAATTAAACAACGAAAAAAGGAAAACTTCGTGATCTTTATATGTATGCATATAAGAATTGACACGTTGTATGTACGTAATGAGCCCTAATATACTACAAAACCAATGTCATGTAATATGCCCATTGTATGTAGTTTTATCAAATTTTAGACACAATAGGTCACGCTACCTATATCTTTTAGTAGGACGTCTGACGTGGCCTTACTATTATCGTCTATATTTCTGACAAAGGGAATTCCCCTTAATGAGTCAGGCATTAAAAGGACTTTAAAAACGATCGCGATAAAATTAATAATTTTCGAGATAGTGAGTTCGATGTCTACTGGGGAAAATGTTTGATTCCTTAAAATTTATTAAACCACAATTTTATAAACATGACAGGCGGTGTCATTAGTGGTGCCATACATTCTACGAGTTTATCCTGAAAATAGTTAAGAGCTCATAGTCCAGCGTAGCGTTCACCACGAACTCATCTGCTAGGTAGCCAATTCAAACCGCGCTGGTCCAGCGCATATACGAGTTATGGCGTCATACGTCTGATATACCCCAATCGAAGAAAGTAAAATCTTTGCATATGCTATTAAACTAATACAAAATGCGATACCCTGTGCAAATGTGGTACACCAGACGTGCAACATGAAACGCATATATAAGTAACTTAGTATTAGCATTCATAATTAATATCTCTATAGAAAATACGAGTAAAGGAAAAATATAGTAGACACCAATCCATGCGCACGCGCACTCACAAACGAGTTGTGAGCGACGACGTAGAGGAGGCATCATGCCATAACTGAGACATATTTGCCGTCACGGCAATATAACCTCAAAAGAGTATGCGGAATGTTTTTGGGAGGTTCAATTTACGTACTTGCAACTTGCGACTCGTACCGTTATCTATTCGCTTTCTTTTCTGCGCGTGCGCAGGCCGGTGAAACCGCGCCGTGCATGATTCGCGGGACAGATTGTGACTGAACATGACATTTTAGTGGACTTTCTCCGTGGGAATAACTCGAATATAATAGAAGCTATTGACCTTTATATAGGTCAGTAGTGTTGCTTATTTATTTATTTAAAAAGGACACCAGCAGTACACAGTAGTCAGTATACACATGATAACATTTTTGTGATATACATAATGAAGCGAAATAATTCTGATGTAGCGTCCTTCGGGTGACTGGATATGTCCGACCGACAAAGATCGACATCTCAATTCTATTCAAATACTTCAAGATGCCATTGTAACGTTTGTACCGAACATTTCAACACTGTTGACTGTCATACATTATTTAGAATACATTATCATGAGGTTGTTATATTTGATCTCGCAATTACCATAAACAGAATTCCGAGTGTATTATTTGTAGGGACTTAGACGTATAAAGTGTCCTGTATAGCACAGGAAGAATAGGCTCAAAACAAAAAAAAAAGGCGCAAAAGAACTATTGCACAAATTTTATCGTGCTGTTTTACAAAGACCGTGGCATTTGTGAAGGCCAGAAAATGGCCTAGTAACTGTTGAAGTTTTTATTTATAATTTATTTATTAGGAAATTAATCCGCAATAGAGTTTAGGACTAGGATGATAGATATATTCAAATGTAAAATCGAATAGAGCGTTTTTATCATACTACGCTGAAGCTCGAAGGTGGAATTATGACTTTAGCAGTTTATGTACCTATGTATGTTTGAATGTACAAACATTCAAACTCAGCGTTTAAATCATATATGATTTAAGAGGTGTCGATCAGTTTTTAGAAGTTATAGACTGAGATATATATCTATAGATATGTAGAACGGCGCGACGGCGACAGAACCTTTAAAAATAACCCTTTTTCTTGGTAAACGTTTATGATTCGAACTTCCGTATAATCGCCATTAAACGAATTTACTACGTTATCAATAACATTATACCAAACAATGTGGGAGTACACGGACGACATATCATTTTCACACATGAACACGGTATTATTATGTTTTCAAGGCCACCGGCGCAACGACCTAGCCATTCACTTATTAAAGCCTAGTTTTTTAGTTGAAATAACGAGCTGGTAAATCGCGTGTATCGAGAATGTGTCGATCGACCTTTATATCTTCAAATCCCAGCATAAGCGGCTTCTATACATTTTTCCTCATACACCGAGCTCCCAATGCACTGGTCTGTTATCAAAGTCAGAGAAGATGATATACGTCGCCTACGGCCTATGCGCAGATCCAAAAGACCCAATCTTAGAATAGAATACTTATTGTATGGGAACGACACTAGACTGATGTCAAATTACATGTCGTAAGCTAGTGTCATTCCCATATATATCTCAAATGTATTTCCCGTAAATCAAGTTTTACGAACATAACCTGGTAGCCCCATTTGAGATTATCCTGGTGTGAGTGTTCGTTAATATTAATATTTATTTATCGCGGCAGATACCGGCGTAAAGCCTCAAGATCCTTGTTCTCGGATGACTAACAGGGTAGGCCATTTTTACGGAATCGAAAGTTGGACGTCAATGTGACGTCAAAGCCTAAATGCGGTTTGTGTTTGAGCTTTCTAAAGACTTGTCGACTGCATTTGAATAAACACACACAACCGTTGATGTCCCAAACAAGACGCTATTATTTTAAATAGACTATATTAGACTTTAGAAGAGTTTTGAAGTTATTTAAATGTACAAATTATATTACATTACTCATACCTATTTTTATTCGGAGACGTTTTGAGCGATTAATAGCATTTTTGTTTTAATATTTTGTTATGAGAAATTGCGGAGAATAACTGTAAGGTCTCTAAGCTTATTGAAAATAAAACGCTTGCTAAAGCATAATCCGCTTCACCCTGTTAAAATAACTAGGATCGATTAAGTTTATAACTCGCTATGAAGCTCACCAATCACCATTATTAAAACATAATGAATGAATGAATTAATTAATTAATTAATGTTCCTCAGCATTATTTATTTATAATAAAACAACTGTTACGTATTTTATGGCGGTGTAGCAAACCTATAAACCTATATGTCCGACGTTTTGGATACTTGATTTCGGATATAGGGCAATGATGGCTGACTGGCTATAAAATCCGTAGAATTTGCTTTCTTATGTTTGAAATAACTAAACGTCAAGAAACTCATTATTAACTTGTTTTTTTTTATGACGCAGTGGAAATCCTTTTCGGATCCTACCAGGGCCTTGGGTAGGCGCGCTGGCGTGTGTGAAGACTCGCATTGGGTGCACTACCCTACTAAAACCGCTGCGTGAGCCTTCAGCCGCTATTTAAGGGACCCGGACCTGCAGGCAACGGGAAACCCTCAGTGACAGACTGGTATCGGCAAGACCAGATTCTCCACACAAGTGCCCGGCTACCACTTGGCAGTCCCCACGACGTCGTGTCTTCAGCGGGGCCCGGGTGATCATAAACTTGCTAATTGCTATCCTAATCCTTCTCTGCGTGTGTAAGTCGCTGAACACCTAAACGGATGGACGGATTTTGATTATATTTTGTGTGTGTTCAAGCGTATCGAGGACATAATAATGTCCGTCGGGTCTGCTAGTCTATACAAAAAAAAATTAGTCTAATCTATATCTTATTTCGTGTGGCATTGCGATTCGTATTGGCACAAAAACTTGTCACAAGGAGACTAGCTAAAGGCGGACGTGGCGGGTTTCGGCAAGAGCAGCGATAGCCTTGTTACTCGTGGTTGGACAGCAGGAAGTGGCAGATATGCCCTCGATAACCAACTTGTTGCTACTGGGTTTTTTTTATTCAAATATTATCCCAGTGAACTGACAATAAGACAACCTATCTCGATATATTTTAATGTCATTTGGTAAACTAGCATCTGATGATAAGATGACGTCGCCCATCGATATATGAGATCACCCAGAAGCGAAATCAGCAAGTAACCCATTACATACTACTAATATTATAAATGCGAAAGCTTGTGAGGATGTTTGTTATTTTTTCACGCAAAAACTACTAAATGAATTTTGATGAAACTTTATAATAATGTAGCTTATACATCAGATTAACACATAGGCTATAATTTATCACCGTTCTCCCACGGGAACGGGAAGTACGCGGGTGAAACCGCGGGGCGCCCCTAATTCCATAATATTATATTTAAGCTTTTTTTTCTACAAAATAGTTACTTTAGTAGTAGAGACGGTTAGATTTCCAGTTCCATATCCGTCTTCATTTCTTCATGGAGAAGATATACCTCATCAATAAGTCTCCATAATTTTATTTCCTTAGTCATTGATTTATTGCATCGGTAAATTCCCTTACCGCTTTGCTTCCACTTTATGATGACATATTATGACTTAAAGGGCAATAATAATATATTAATAAAGTCATAGAATTAAGTAATGTTTCGCCGATTTTAAAACGGGGTATAAAGACCAATATGACATTACAACAAAACGATTCAACTTTTAGGTCCAATGTTACTGAAGAACAGCAAGTTCGTCCTTACTTTGCGGAGACGATTTTAATTTTATATTGTTTTAAGATCTGATAACCTCAAAACGGTTACAGTGATTTTGATAGAATACCTCTCAGAATAATGTAGACGAAAATAAGAAATACGATATGATATTTTAAAAAAAACATCGATTCAACCGCTAACAACAGTGAGTAGAGTTCCAAAGACAGACGTACATATTTGGTGAAATTGATACCTACCGATTGAGCTTAAAGGCCATCTGGCCTATAAGACCTTTCAAAAAAAAAACGGTGAAATTTATAACAGCATTTTTGTGTAGAGAGTTGGAAAAGGAAGATAAGACCTTCCGTCAAGACTATTAACGGCTGTTGTCTTTCATACGAATAACCTTCATCGACTTCATCTAAAGGAAAACAGGTCCTATTGTATTTATCGTACGAGTTTTATAATTATAATTTATAACCAGGTAATGACAGATACTGTTCCGATTAACAAGCGTTTAACAAGCAAGCAAGGGAACTGAGAGTTACCGCGTTTAATCAAATTTAGTGCCCAGGATTATGAATTCCCTTTGGATGAAATATGAGCTGCACAAATATATGCTATGTTTGAGTACCGATTATGAGCTTTCAATAAAAAAAATATATGCACTCCATCTGCTTAATCGCAATAGAATTAACAAATTTTCACATTTATTAGAAATTTTTACATTAGTAGAAAAAGTAAGAAAATTCGAATAGTTTTAAAATCCGGGAAAATCCCGGATTTTAAAAATTTTTAAAAATTAAAATGAAAATGTAAAAAATATCAACCTTCGCAAATACCACAATCATTATCATCATCATCAGACTTTATGCATTTGAGTTCATTGAGGGAGTCCTATGTTCATCCACTGATGAACATAGGACTCCCTCAATGAGCGCCAAGATGGCACATTCCTTGCCACTCGTATCCAACACAGACCGGCCGCTGCACGGAGGTTTCCCTCATCTCAATGACTCAAGTTAAATTCGAGATTAATAATGACGATGAAGATAATTAGTCACATTATAGTTATTATAATCAAATGACAATAAACACAAATGGTTCTAGTTACCTTCAATTCTCCAATGTGAAATTCAATCAAGTTTTAATGCAAATAATCACTGACCCCAACTCATAATAGGTACAAGGAAATGCCACGTGTCTTTGTAGTTCAATGAAAAGATAATTCGAAAATGATCGGCAATTGTATTTTTTAATGCCGCTAAGCTGGTTGGCCTTTACAACTCCGTGGAATGAAACCGACGATTGCATATCAGATATTATTTCCGTTCTTGTTATTGGAACGACATGGGGTAAAAACTATCCTAATGAACTCATCTAAATGTAGTTTATGAATTCGACACTACTCAGGGTAGAAACTAGGTTTAGAAGAACATAGAACTACTCATAGCAGCCGAAGTGCTGCTGAATGTTCTAGATTAAGTAGTTCGGAACTAATTGGAGTAGCCAGAGACCATGATCGACTATATTTAAGTAGTCTATAACAAGCGCAGTGGGCAGAGTCGACTATCATTTAGATCTGACTAGTCCGAAAGTGGGCGCAATATTCGAATTTAACCTTTTCTTATAATTTGTTGACACTTTGTATTACACACATTTCAAATATGTATATTATACACAACGTTACACAACAAACCAAGCATTGTGCTCTCTCACCGTAACAGGTAGTAACTGAAAGTCGATCTTTCTTCGGATTGATCTTTTAGTACTGATACTTTTTGCGATTCTGCAGCACACATACTCTGTATTTGAATAATTTATACTGTAAATATTTATATTTATTTTTATTTGTTAGTTGTGTGTGTTCCTCTTTTTAATTTGTATGTGTAATGTGGAATTGTGAATATAAAGTTTATCTATCTATATATCTATAGATTTATGGCACCGATACAATCATCCAAATGTGACCAAACAATTGGAAACACACTACTTTCTTTTGATGTTCCTTACTGGTGTATGCCTTAAGGTGCGCTTCCCTACCCTCAGATCTGCTGTGTAGAGCAGACACAGGCTAGCATTAATGACATCCAACTTTAAAGACGAAAGCTATCTATAAAGTTAATTAGTCCGCAGGGGAAATGAACCCGGATGAGTCGGGACAACTATTAATGGAAGTAGAATGACGAACGCTGTATACACTCAAATATACGTACGATAATATACCGTATTCGCGAACTTCATACATATAAACTTTGAAAACAATATTATCACATCCTTTTATTTATTTTTAACTTGTATCCCGTAACAAACTATATTTTATCATAATTTAGGAAACAAATACAACAATTTATCGTTTTCATCACAAATTAAATCTTAAATGCGATGAAATTTATGATACTTGTTTATCTTATGGCATACTTATTTCTTACTAGCTGTTGCACGCAGCTTTGCCTGCGTCAACTAAGATTTAAAACGGGTCCCTATCTTTTTGCAAATTTAATATAGCCTATGTTCACCGGGTATAGTATAGCTTCCCTACAGTGAAAGAATTTTTTAAATCGGTCAAGTAGTTCCGGAGCCTATTCAATACAAGCCAACAATCAAATCTTTCGTCTTATAATATGCTCATTTTAAAAACTGTAATATAGATGGACAGATATTTTATATTTTAGCCACCGTAGTCGCAGGCGGACTAAGTGACCGACCTATTCTTGGTAATCGCAGAAGTACACGATTCAGAAATATCAACTACATACTTTACCTTAATGAAATACATTTATAGGAATTTCATAATAAGATTATAACAATCTTTACATCTTATTACTTTACATATTACACAATCATAAGACGATAAATTACAATAAACGATTAATTATTATTATTATAACATCAATTATAATATTACCTACCGTCATAAAATACACAACAATATTGAACACATTTTTCATGGATACATCGCATGGAATGTACAAGTTGGAGATGCGCCAATAGTCCGTCGTAAACAGATTTCGATATCCACGTCGGAACGACGCGTACGCGATGGACGGTCGACCTCAGCTAGGGGGGTGACGATGTTGGTGCAAAAGCCAATCGGCCCAAAATCCGAGTACATCGGCAGTTTTAGCGTTCGTTGAGAGAGGCTCACTTAGCAGAACAATATTACTATCATCCAGCCTCTTGCCAAAAATAAAAAATATGCAATCCTATTGCACTGTAGCTTTTAGATGATGATGGTCAAGCCTTTCTCTTCATCAACTTGGGCTCCACTACAGGACTCCATTACCTTACCCGCTGGCTGGAGAGCCAGCAAAAAATAGCTGTATATGTTGTAAAACGAAAAAGAAGGTGAAGTGAAAAAGTTGTGTCTTTTTTCTATGAAGTCTTTTTCGTTTTTAAACGTATTTAGGTATAGGCCTATCACTTTATCTTCAGATTAGAGAGTTGCGCTGTGTCGCGATCCCGGCTGCATAGCATCCAGCTTGTCTCTCCGAACAAATATCTTAGCTGGGATTCGGAGACAAGGGCAAGACAGAGAGTGACCCAGAGCTTTTGCTTGTCTGATGTTATCTTGTTTATGTTCATGGGTGACGCTGACTGCTAGCTATCATGGCGTCGTTCTGGCGTCCATTACATACATCAATTGAGTGGCGTCCAGGCGTTGATCAACACATACGTGAGGCCTTCAGCGTTGATTTAGCACATTGGATCAATCAGGACGGGCCACAATTTGTACAATTCAAAACTATTGAAATGTATCATTTTATTGGTCGTCTAATTTGCACAGGTTGGATGGTATACTGGTGTCAAGGACTATGACAATCATTATTGCATCAAGTTAGATCATTTTTGTATTTGCACGTGTTTTTTTTTTCTTCATTTATTAAAAAGCTTAGTATTTGTAATTTTCAGTAATTTTTTGTGAAAAAAGTTTCTTTAAAAAAACCGATATTACATAAGAAACTAAAACAAAGAGATTTAATCTCGTGTTTCTACTATTCGGTTCTTTATAGATTTAGCTTGCCGAGCTTAGCGGTAAGCTTATCTGTACCTGTTCAAATTTAAAAAAGTTTACATTAATAGCTGGAATGGGATTTCAGCTTTTAAATGTAAAACGTAAAATGCAAAACAATACGTAAAATATATTTCATAGAGAACATTATTTTCCATTATGTATAAACAAACTAGTGCTAGAATACAAGCGAAACTGCACGTAAGGACTAGTGACAAAAAGTCAAACGACATTGAGCCATCACACACAATTTGGGCCAATACTGTTCGATTGCAAAGGATATCGCACCCATTGATAAACGGTGACCTACAAACGCCCCCATACGAGCACAGGTGTAGTCCGTACGGCTTATTGAAAGAATCGACCATCATTTTTAGTTTTCTGTTACTAAAAGTGACACGGAACCCTTGTAGTCGCTTTGTTTAACCGACTTCAAAAAAAGGAGGAGGTTATCAATTCGACTGTATGTTTTTTTTATCCGTTTGTTGGTCGGTGACCTATGGGGTACTTCCGATTAATGAAATTATCTTATTTATAAAATTTAATAATAACTAAAAAATCTTCAAGCCGTAAATTTGTTATCATATCAACACTAATATTATAAAGAAGTAAATTTTGTGAGTTTATAGGGTGTTATGCGTCGATCTACTGAACCGATTTTAAAAGCTTATTTACCAATAGAAGGCTACGTTATTTGTGAGTGACTCAGCTTATAACTTATACGAGTAAATATCCCCGTAATACGTAAATGTAGTGAAAAAGAATAAAAGCACCATAAACAAATAAAATGACAACGCATAAAATGGTTCGTATCCCAGCTGTTTATATTTTTAAAAAATAATGTCAACTCTACCTAAACTTTATGTTACAACTTAAACATTTTGAACAATTTAATAAGTTCAGGGTATGGATTACTATTTTATTAACCGACTTCAAAAAGGAGGAGGTTATTGCTCATTAAATTAACGTATTGTTATTTAACACCAACCATTATACCTGGTATCGTAATTACGACCTACAACAATTAGTGTAGCACAAGGTGAGACGGAGTCACTAAATATAGATCAAGATCACGGCCCCAAAGGTCACTCATCTGACATCGTAGTCGGCGATCCCACACACTATCGCCGCCGATAAACCAATGACTCAACTTTAACATTGTGAAAAATATCAAAACACTAATAATAACACACGCCGATACGATATCGAATGCTATATTAAAGTTTATTCAGTAAAAGTATTCAAAACTAGACAACTTCGTTTTCATTCATTCGTGAACTATGTCGAGATGTCGAGCTCCGCGAAGTGAAAAGAAGTGAAATCCCGTTTTAAATGTAATATAATAAATATTATTAAATATCGAATCTATTTGGTTTACAAAACCATAAAAACTTTTATGCTTTACGTTTATTATTTTGTAAACTTTGTAAGCGTCACCATCTTAATTTATTTGATCAATAGTAGAAGCAGCATGCTTGTATTTCAAAAGAGACAACATTTTTTTAATCAATTAAACCTACTTAAGGTTAAAGAGTAGAGGCCACGTTTACCATTAACCAGATGGGAAGACAATTTCCGAGCAGTGGCCGGCCCGTGTTGGACTCGAGTTGCATCCGTCGTCTTTGCGGGAGGAGTTCAGCAGTGGACGGATAGAGGCTGATAATAATAACGATGATGATGAAACCTACTTAAAACGTACACTGCTGTCCTCGGTTTCTGCCGATGTGCTGTGTATACCGTCGTCACGGCAGAACGGCCGATCTCTCCCCACATGGTTCAGGCCATGTCGTGGCGGTGGGGCTCAGTAGACCAGCCACCAGCCCAGTAGCGAATGGAGATGGAGGGGCTCTTTATACCCCTCTTATAAGAAGAGGAGGCAATAAACAGGGGGCAAGGGATGAGGACGGGAACCTCACCTCATTGTGCCCATCAAACCCTATAAGCTACCAACCAAAGTGGCAAGTCAATAAATGCAAACAAAGGATGAAGTGATCTTTTCCAACCACTACTATTAATACATTTTTAACCTTGGTTAAATTAGAAGGTTCTGGGGACAAAAAATCCAGTAGTTAACAGTTTTAAATAAAAAGTCTAGGAAATGTATACATTTAATTAACAACTTCAAATCTAGAACTTTAAACGCCGCAATAAAAATAATACAAGTTTAATGAGTAATAAAGTAAATGAAATCATAACGTATGAAAATAAATTACTTTATAACACGGAATGCGCTTCATTCATTTAGATTTTAGATAGAACAGGTAGCTTTATCCAGTATCGCCCTTGAAACTAACTTTTGCTAAACTTGCCATGGAGTTTAAGCAGTAAGTGGTCATTGACACTCATGGACACCCAACATCTTAAAGAATTGCCTACCTTGAGAAAGGATCATCTAAGGATCACTAATCAGAGCGGGGATGTGACAGCTATTCCCGCAGAGTGGTATTGGAGAGCAGGATTCAACGTAAAGTGACAGCTAAGTTGTCGCGTTTCGTGTGGTTTGTGACTTTATTCCCTGGATAAATATGGATCATATTGTATTATTCCAACCACCGGAAACATTTCCAATACAATCCAGTAAAAGTACAAGCAGTACACAAGTCATGTATATGAAATCCATCATCCAAAAAATGACTTCTCCGAACTGTTTAAAATAGCATTGTTTTAAACGGTCATATTTGTTATACAACAAGTCACGACTGACCTAAAAATAGCACAGCTTTCGTTGTTCAGCAAACACAATTACAATAAGGCAGACATTTAGGTCACAGGCGGTCGTACCGGAGAACTTTATTGCTTGTCCCGTTTGACCCTGACGCCCTGGGTTGTCAGCTTCCATACATATGCTCAGGATTCGTCAAATGTTGGATGCTGGTGAAAATGAAGGGCTGGTGAAAAGCGATCCCTCGTGCAGTAGCAAGCCGAAGTTGAGACTACATCTTAGAACACACAGAACTTAAATTGTTTTCTTATGTTTAGTCCTCCCGTGACCATGGTTGTTGTAAAGTATCCGAAACGTAAGGCTTGTAAAAAATTTAATAAACCGCGATAAAATCCGTAAAAATTGTTTTATTATAATTTATTTTAAATTGTAAATTTTTAAGGATTCCGTAATTAATGTGTGATGTCATGAGTACTATATAACTTTGACGAAACCCTTTAATCAGTTAACTAAATCTTATTTACTTCTTCTTAAAATTAAATAAAAAAATATCTTCGGTTGAACTATCGAATCAAATTAAACTATTTAAATTCACATTACATTTATCCGTATATTTACTTTTGTTGGGTCATTTTGCCGCCATTGGCAATTTACCCATCAATACCCTGACCTGAATGGATCTAGACAGAGCTTAATGGAGTCTGTAATAAATTCAAACGCTACCTCCCTCTCGATGGGTTATTTGCGGTCGTACCGAAATACGAATATTTCACTTTAATGGCATCGATTCCGTAAGACTCAGTACAGCCGATAATTTGTATCTCTCCCGTCCAGGAGTTACGGCGTAAGAAGGTATCTATTTATATTAAATGAAGCTGTGAATATTGCCATTAAGATTAATGGCATAGCTTTTTACCTGTGTTCAGCAGTTGACGGATAAAGGCTGATGATGATGATGACGGTTTTCAGTGGGAAACATCTATTGGCTGGAATTACAAGGAATAGAAATGCCGTGACGGTAAACGACATGACGCTGTAATTTATTGATTTTACTCCATCTTTCGTTGTACATAGAATTTAAAATTAAATAACGGGCTTTCCTCGACGCTTAATTTTCAGTTTGTTTTAAAGTAATCGAACAATTAATGAACTAAGTAATAAAGCTAGTTTGATTTGTACTGCAATAATTTTTGACTCCTATAGGTTAATGTTCATAGTTTATTTTTTTGAGAGTGCTGATATTCTGCTTCATTTTTGATCACAAGTCTGTTTCAAGATTTTGATTTTCAAGAAAGCTCAGATTTTTTTTGCAATCCATAATATTTCAAAAATGTAAGATTTCTTGCATAACACCTTTTGTAGGTCGACGGACGAGGAAACGAATGAAGGTTGAAACGATAAAGTGAGGTGAAGACAATTTGCTGAGACTTAACAGCATGTCAGACGAATTTATTATTTAGAGCAGACTGATAATATTTTTTAATAGCCATAAGTTATTCGGCTACAGTTTTATTGTTTATTAATATGTATTATGTAGTATATTTATCGGACCAGACACAAGTACAGACGTTGTTCTGTTTAACAAATGTGAATGTTATTTGTGGAAAACTGTAATCGATCTTATTTTATTTATGAATATATGTTAACTAACATGAAAGAGCTTAAAAATATATCAATTCACTCATTATATAAACGATTCCCTAATTTCTATTATATTTTAATGAAACACTGAAAACCGTTACAAAAACCGTTGAATACTAAAAATATAGATCCACAGCAAAAAGCGAATTTAATTTATACTATGTAAAGATTATAAAATCTCTTCCATCATCTAAATGTCTACAGATATAATAAAAAAAAAATTACAGACATAACAGGCATGTGTACGACACGAATGTAAACAAGTACATGAGAAAATATTTAATTTAATATATTTGTAACACGTCCATAAATATAACCGCTCTTCATACACCTCAATCCTCATAACTGTGCCAAATCTCTGACTACTCAAAGTGTTACGGAGATTTCTCTTTACTTTTGATGATATAGCTTAAGAGCCGAATCATTCATGTGCACCTTGATTAAATATTTTTTTGTATACAATATAATAAAATTTAAAAAGAGGGGTAGGTTACTTAAAGGAGCTCCACTAACGCCACTCTAGTGCTCGTGTTGGGTTCAGAATGCGAAGTTGGGTGCAGTATGGCAAGTCGCGAGGACTGCTAAATGACGGCCGGAGAGTCTCTCCTTTCTATGAGTACCTAGTCTCGCCTTCGCTTTCTCTTCCTTGCCTACAGATCTGGTCATCTCAAACTGAATGCGTGGTTTTAGTTAATGTATGCACTGAGCAAACACCCAACGTCGAAAATTCAACAATCCCGATAAAAAAGCGTTGCGCTTTAAAAACGCCTTCGTGTGAACAGATACATGGCTCCATATTATGTCTCATTCGACGGGTTTTTTACCGCTCAGTTAAAAAGCGCTCGTGCGAACGGGAGCTCAACCGCGGAAATTTTTATTCGGTCGGTTTATAAAATCATTATTGTAAGTGATGATTTTCCAAACTTACAAAATACATTATTGTAGATATTACGCAAGTGTTAACCTATATCCTGCTAGTACAGGATTTCGCCTTGGGCCGTCGTGACTCACCAGCGCCAGTGTCACAGCGGCCATAAAATAATATGGACCAATCGCACTAGCAGTTACCATTACTAGCCGATAAACATTTTGTACGACATAACATGCACATGATATGTTAATAATTATAACAAGGTTGCATTTGGGTTTGGTAGAGTTTAATATCCTCGCAAAAACTTTTTGTGTATAAGTAAATAAAACAGGAATCGCTTTTATTTTACATACTACCTTTATTCTGAACATATGCATCGAAAGGACTTTGCAACGGTATTTTAATATATATAAGAATTTCCCTCATTATAATGAAACAATTTATACACGTTAATTTCTAAACAAACCGCGACAAAATCTTTGAAAGTTTATTCAAAATGTCAATAAAGGTTTCAAACGCGGATAGATCTTTGAGGCTTACAAGTCTTTAGGGCTCAGTTATAAAGCAATAACCATATAGTTAGTATTATTATTTTTTAATCACTCCTCTTGTGATCATGGTTGCTGTAAAGTGTAAAGCATATGAAACGTAAAGCATGTAGAAGTCTTTATAAATCACGATAAAATCCGTAATTTATATCATGACGTGCGTTTCAATCATCATCTATTTATCAACCAGTACTCGGTAGCATCTGCCGATTTCCAGTTAATAATAAGAACCTTAATACATAGTATTGATAACAATGCAATATAGTCGGTTCAAGTTGAACGGCTAAAGTGGATCAGTGTGTTTATTTGCTGCATGGTTACACAAATAGCACGGAGCTAGGGCTACCCACCGGCTTCAAGCGTTTAACGTCATTCGAAAACATTTACACCACGTTATCCGTTTGTGGATAACTTATGGGTTTAAGGTAAGAAAATATTTCTTTATACATCTAAACGATCTACAGATGGCCGATGGGCCAATAAGGCTCAAGAGTGGAGGCCTCGTTTAGGTAGACCAAAAGACGGCAGTGACAGGTCCGCGTTGGATGCGAGTGGCAGGGGATCGGCCGTCTTGGCGTTCATTAAGGGAGTTCCTATGTTCAGCAGTGGACGGATAAAGGCTGATGATGATGATACATCTAAAGAGCCCAACCAGCAGAGTCAACAAATATCGACGATTGCGATCGAATCTTTTATGTTTTTGGATGGGCACACTGGTAAGTGCTGATCTGATGGTAAGTGGTAAGCATGTCGTGAATACAAGCGAGTTGTTCTAAAAATAGTCCGAAGTCCATCCGAGTTTCGAATGGACCTATGCTGGTGGCCTTGGCCTTTTAGCTTCATAGAAGAGTAGATGGGTCATCTAAGAGCTTTCATGAGGGAGTTCGCCAGCCGTGAAGTCGAGAACGACCGCACGGCCTTCTGTTATTGGATCGGAACACGCAATTCCTGTGTTACCTAAGCTGTCCACCGTCATGTCCTAAACAGTCACGCTGAATAGACATTTAAGTGTTAGCCAAGATATTTAATCACCTGATATCTTAAGCTTGTGTGTGGAGGATTATGGAAGTTATAAAATTGCGTCATCTATTTTATATACTCGTACATAATGTATATAACTGGCAGCTAACTTCTTTCCAGTATATTTAAATACACAGTATAAAAATGGAAGAACAGTAATAAAATTTTACACTTTTTATTTATTTTGACAGCCAGTTACAATTTTCACATTTGAAATAATATACTCAAAATAATCTGAAATACACAACATGCACAAAAAAGAAATGTAACACTGGCACAGTGGCACCTCAGTGTCAAAATATTGTATCTATCAATTGAAATACAGATGAAAATAATTAAAAACAGATAAAACAAACGAAAGCAAAATCATTTATTTTTAGTCCCTCAACAATCTCAAAACAATTTTTTGAAGGCGGGTAATTTATCTTCATAAAAAACACATTCTCAAAAATAGTATTACATGCCTTGGATATACGGGGTATGGAGATATTTGTAGGTTAGTACTGGCAAGCGGCTGATGCAAGAAAATCAAATGTTTAACCCCCCCACCGAGGAGGACGACGTAGAACATGCAATTCAAACGAACTCAAGGCGAGACAACCAAGTTTACTGTTCGACTGAGCTTACTGTAGCTGGTTAATTTTCTTATTTCTCGAAAAGTTTTTACACCATCCTCTTAGTTTAACCTTACTCGTCAAAATTCCACATCGACATCCTACAATCAGCTTAAAATTTTTATACTTTATTCGAGTATTTAATCATTGTATGTATATTCATACCCATGCGAGTTCTTATATAAGGTATGTATATCTCTCATTGTAGACGGATAAAAGTGATGATGATGATCCAATCAGTGGAGACAGGACGTCTGCCTGGTTCCAGTAATTAATATTTATCGAAGGTACGAGGAAACAAAGCGATAACTACGTGCTTATAAGCCTACACCGATATCTAATCGCCGAAACAAAGGCTATTCAAATGGATATACTTAATTTCCTTATAATTTTCAATTGCGAAATAATAACGAAATGCGTTAAAATTGCTGTTTTCTTTTCAGTCTGGTTACAATAACTAATATTAAAAATTATACATTTATTGGAGTATTAAATTGGGAGGCTTTCTTCCCGTGGCCCGTGCAGTAAGGTAAGTTTCTATCCGAAACGTCGGGCATGTAAAAACCTAAAAAGCGATAAAATCGGTCAAATAAACCTCCCAAGATTCATCAATCTTTTTTTTTTTTTTTTTTTTTTTTTTTTTTTTGATGACGCAGCCTGTGTAGGCGCGCTGGCGTGTGTGGAGACTCGCATTTGGGTGCCCTACCGCACTAAAACCGCTGCGTGAGCCTTCAGCCGCTATATTTGAGGGACCCGGATCTGTGCAGGCGACGGGATACCCTCAGCGACAGACTGGTCCCGGCAAGACCAGATTCTCCACAATAGGGGGACTGCCCGGCTACGACTTGGCAGTCCCCACGACGTCGTGTCTAGCAGGGCCCGGGTTCCCATCCCGAGCCCGACACGAGTACAGGGGTGTTACTGGAAGCGTATTAGGTAGCGCCTCCGACGCACCCCTGTTCGTCGTCTACGGGGGGAGGCCTCATTCGCGGCCTCCTCTCTCACCCGTTCGTCGGCCTCCTTCTGGGACATTACTGTCTCGCAATAAGAAGCCATTGCCCTCCAGGACTCGTCACAGCCGAGCATCGCAGTGATGAGGCTCGGCAAAGACAAGTCCCCTCCAGAAGATTCATCAATCTTACAGTAACCCGTAATTTCATAACCCGATATTTTTATAACTTAAAAGTTTAGTTCTAAATATACTTGGGTGAGCCATCTGCCCACCCACTGCTCCGTTTACGCTCAAAGGCCCTCGGGCCACAGCATAGGACATTTCGAAAAAAAAAAATGTTTTTAATCATTACAAAAGTAATATAAGAGGCAGTGATTATCGAAGGCAAAGTGTTAACAATTATCGCCCGAGTTTACTAACAATTAGTACGGTGTAGGCATTGCATTACTCCATATGAGGAAATAACACATATGTAATTAGTGTATATACATACAAAAACACACACAAACACACACGTGTATACACGCGTGTTACAAAACACACTAATGAACCTTATTTGCATTGTTAATCATCTCAATGTAAGAGTAGTATAATTAACAACATTATAACATAATATCGATATACAATAGACGAGTACAATCTAGAATGGGTGGTGGTTATAATTATCCATACATTCTACTTGTTTTACTATTATAGTCATCTTTCATCTACAATAATAAGTATTTATTCATCAAAATCATCAACTTACGAAGGTAAATAAGATGTTACTTTAATTTAAGTTTTATTGTTAAATTAAATTAAATAAATTACTCTTCATCATCATCAACATCATCATCCATCACTGAACATGTTACTCAATACTCTGTAGACATAATTTCGATTAGGATATGATAAAATTTTTGCACAGCATAGCGGAGCATTTTAGTATTTATTGTCATCGAATGTTTGTCAATCAAACACCCAAGGCCGGTAACAGTCCCGTATTATTTTACTCATCATCTTAGCATACTTTAACAAGCATACTTTTTATAATAGCAACAATAAAAAAAATAGCAACTCATGCGATGATACTTTAGGCCTTAGCTCTTTAAACATATTAGAATAAAAAAAACATAAAGCCTAAATGAAGAACCGTATAAATGCGTATTACAAAGAGCAAACCTTCGAATTGTCAAAAAGGCACGTACCAGTGCGGTTATCAGGCTGTCTGTAATTGGCGAGGCCGCACGAAATAAGGATTTAGCGGAGAACGCTTTCATAACGCCACCGATTGTTTATTACAAGGACACGTTGGACGGAGTTCGCATTTTATTTTAGCTAATACCCATGAAACAACTTTTACAGATTTTATCGCGGTTTAATTAGTTTTTTTACATTCCCGATGTTTTTTTGATTCCCGATGTGTTTTTGATACTTTACACCAATCGTTCGTCACGGGACGAGAGGAAATTCGCGTAAGCATTATAACCGCTTCGACTAATCCGCCTTATCGTTATTTTTGATAAAAACTATAATGATAAATATTACATAAATACAACTAGAAGGAAAAATATATACAATTGCTGCCTTTTTCCTATGGAAATGAGATGGTTCTCAGGACAAGTAACGCCAATTAAAAAATAAAATAGTGTGAAAATTATAAAGAGAATTTAAATTTTTTGGAAATAAACGCAACACTCAAGCGTATCAACAATATCTAGGACATGTATCAAGGAAATATTCCAGACGTTAATCTAGTCGTTATAAAAGAACATGCAGTCTAAGTTTGTTGCGCAGTAAGGACAAACACAATTAGCGGAGAAGCCTTAGCAGCGCTCGTTTGAAATTATCGCTGTGGGAAGGGTTAAGTAGATTTCTCCACGTAAATATAAATCGTAAACGTCAACATTGACGTAGTTACGAGAAGAAATGCACTGCCACCGTTATTTTGACAATCGCACCAAGAAGGTGGTATATAGTTTTCTTATATTTACGCGAATTTCACTCATTATAATGAAACAACTTTTACGGATTTTGTGAAGCCACCATGGTCACGGGAGAACTGCCGTCCGTCGTGGAGTCCTCCTATTGCTATAAAATATCCGAAACGTCGGGCATATAAATAAAAGTTGTTGTTGTAAAAGTTGTTTCATTTTAAAAGTGGCAATTGTCCCATTTATCTGTGGTTTATATGGCAAATGGACTTTTACAGATTATCGTTTGACATATGACCCACAGACGATATACATATAAAATAATATAGGCTTAGGCATTCTGATAGTTCGCCATAACTCACATTTAATATCTGTTCCGTACGGATGTAATTTGACATTTCCATCCGCATGTGATTGTGTTTCAGTCAAAATGCATTCCTACCAATATTAATGTCAAGAGGAGGTATAGGATTAGCCTGTTTAATGTCTGTGTAATCTGTTAGTTATGATTGTCTATTAATATTGTGTAATAACTCGAGAGAGCTTTGATCTTAATATAGTTATTTATAAATATGAGATTAATTATGAATAATACACTCAAAGATCATCAGCCTATATCCGTCCGCTGCTGAAGATAGGCGTGCATCAATGAAGGCCAAGACGACCGATCCCTTGCTACTCGCGTCTCTCCTTGGCCTCATCACCCGTTTAATGGCCGACCAATATTTCATCCACCTAAACGCGACCTCCAGTCTTGAACCATATTGGCTTATCGGCCATGCGTTCTCCTGAAAGTGTGACCAGCTCCCTGCTACTTCAACGCGCTTATTCTTCGGTAACTCTAATTCTCTGACGGATATCTCAAAGATAGACAAGGAATAATCTCCTATGTCGTTTTAAACAATATAAAGATAGTGGTATCTTTGTAAGATATGAAGAATCTGAACACTAATCTCGCAGTATATTGTACTCTTAGCTATATATACCTACGTCGAGCGTTCGCTAGATAACATTGGTAAATAATAAAATATGTACTAAACTATTGTCCTCGACACACGTTGTACTGTTCTCATGTTATCCTTTTGTTAACACAATAATTACCAATAGTGTAAAAAAAATTGTTTGATTACCAAATCGGTACAGCCGCTTAGTAGGACGACAAACGCAGGAAGAAAAGAACTTAAAGAATTATAATAAAAGATTGAGATTTTGAGATCATTGCTGGCTCACCGGTGAAGAAAAAAAAACCGTGAGGAAACCTGTAGGTCTATTCTGTAAAAAAACCATTTCGATATCGAGCTTCACGTGTGATAGAGCTCACTTTACGTCACTTCGAAAGCGAACTATATTCTATAGATAGAGAGTCGAGTTTTAAAGAATACAAATTCGTCAAATTCATCATATCACCGCGGATTTCGTTTTCGAGATTCGAAAACGACCTTACAGAATAGCCCTACTGATGAGAAAGTCCTTGAAAGTGTGTGAACTTCACACCCGCATTGGGCAAGCGCAATGGGTGCACTATGGCCGAGAGGGTGTTGACCCTCCACGGCTGAATTAGAGATGGAGACCCGCGCCCAGCCAGACATATAAGGGTTAATACTTAACTTTTATACAACCTATCTTGTACCGCACAATCTACTTGTGGTAAACGGTAATCACACTTAACGACATAATCAAGCATGATCCTCGTTTACGGTTCACTCACATTATCTCATCATTAACAACATGGTTTTTATCCAATTTGACGCTATAATGACACTCAGGCTCTATGTCTGTGCTGTTTTTTAGAGGAATTCATCGTATAAGCTATTCTGTCGATACACTGCGTGTACACTGTTACATGAATCAAGTATTTAATATAGAAAACTTTAAGTACTAGGTTCAAGTTAAAACTTAAGGTTAATTCAAGTGTGGTTACTGAAATTTGTTCAATTTATTGCGAATCTGACCTTACTCACATTTTTCACATTTTTCTTTGTAAACAAAATCCTCTCAAGGAAATTTGTAATTTCGTAGTTTGCTTGTCTGCTAAGAGCATAAGGAAACTTAACCCTTCTCATAAGTCAGATAATGTGAATACGCTTCGTTTTAAGGTGAATAAATACTTCCCTCTTGCAATCATCATTTCTAAATCCGCAAGATTCGTATTGTTTGATAGAAATGGGTAACTTAAGAGGGTTAAAAATATATGAATCAATGCGTTTATTATAATCTATTAATAAATTAAAAACCAGCCAAAACATCGATGCCCTTCACAAACATCTACTCAATACTTGGTGTATATGATTAATCATTAAAATATCCTCTTTGGCTGGCAACGACTCCAAAAATACCCAATTTTAAATAGTATACTTCTACTTCACCTCGAAGTATTTCAATATTATTTTTAATTTTTTAGCTGTACATAAATTTAGGTATAGTCTTGAAGTCGGTTTTTGGTTTTTTATTTAAAATTAATTTTATTTTGTACTTTTTAGTATCATCACTACATATTATAAAACAAAGTCGCTTTTTCTGTCCCTATATCCCTTTGTACGCTTAAATCTTTAAAACTACGCAACGGATTTTGATGCAATTTTTTTTAAATAGATAGAGCAATTCAAGAGGAAGGTTTATGTATATAATTTATTAGGTTTTTATATACATTAGCTAAGATATAACAATAATTGTTGAAGGGGTCGGAAAAAAATAGGCCGTCTGGGAGTTTTCAACGAAAACGCTGCCTAAACCCTTTGAGATATAACAAAATAATGTATGGTGGAATTGTGTATCTTAAATAGGTCTACAAAAAAGTCCGCGATGGCATATGTCTATCTCTTAGGGATATCATACTATATCCATTTAATACTTAAAAAAATTGGACAATTATAACGCGATAATTTGAAAGTTATTTACACAATTACGGTATGAATCCTTATCATTTTAAATTAGTTAATTAGCTTGATCACTTCATGAAGATTATTTTTCCCCTTTACATCATGCAAATTGAATGAATACTTTAGGAGATATGGCAAAATCAAAATAATACGCGAGAAAATAAATCGTGTTGCGGTGTATCCAACGGGCGCGGCGGTTGTCTGGTGTCCAAGGCCGTAGTGTATCAACTATGTATGGTGGAATATAACATCAGACATGATAAATCTGTAAATCTTAAGTTCACGCGGGCGAAGCTGCGGGTAACAGCTTAATAGATATAATCGATCCCTCTCACATGTCACTATCTATTATATTTATAGGATCGAGTTGAGGGATGCAAACCACGAATCCCTCAGCGTTGATACAAAAGGTTATAAAGATATTGAATGATACATATCCCAGAGATCGAAAGTTACATTTCATATATGCTTTTTAGAGATAGATTTTACCCATGTCTATTGGTTGGACATACAAACGATAGCACATTTCATTTGAATAAATATTATATTGTATTAAACCAAAACATTTGAACGTGGCTGACATAAGAATGTTTCAATCTTCAATGTTTAGATTTACGGTGTTAGAAGTCGTCTGGCCTGTCGCCAACACGTCCATATACAAATATATCATGTGTTAAAAGCTTTGTCCTTATTAAGATAAGCTATTTTATTTCATTTTCGTGTGTTTTATTATTTTTGGCTTTGAAAGTATGCTTCAGTTCATTGAATAATTTCCCGTGATTTACATCGCATAAAGTTGAAAGAGATAAGACTTTAGGACTTATACTGTGGGATTTGGGTTTATTTTTAGTCGTATATACATACAGTCATATACACAAGCTATTATAGTATAATATGTACAATGTTCGTGAACTGGGCATATGTTGGGACGTACAAACACCATTTTACATGTGACTTAGTAATACTGATAATGTATAATGTATAATGATAATTAATATTTACACAACTGTAATACATCGCAAGTGCCAGCTGTGAAATGACGCATTCATTAAATATTAAACGTAGGTACTATGTGGTATGTGTTCAACTCGCTTCGTGGTTTTGTCGAGATGTTTATGTCAAGTTGATAGCGAGAACTGAGAAAACGTCAATTAAAATTAATAATTCTATCCCATTTTTAAGCTATTGCATAGCTTCTATCGCGGGCCTTGAGCGCGGGGACCGAATACAGAAATTCCGTAACGAATAAACCTCACGCTCCCCACTCCGACGGGCACGGAGGTGTGGCTTGAAGGCCGTGAATTGTCTGACGTCGTTTCTTTTCGGCAGTCTTCGACACGGTGTTTGTGTGCCTGCAACTAGACGTATTGTACGACTCTACGAAGCTCGCACGAATAACAATAAAATATAACACATGTATTGTAAAATAATAAAAATATTTTTTTAACAATATTAACTTTTTATTTATTTAATAAAAGAAAAAAAAAATGTTTTCTTATCGGTCACCACGCTCAAAAAGTGTACTTGGATTAATATCAAAGAAAAAGAAATACTGCATAAATAAATAATTATAATTGCATAAGTTGATACAAAATGCTATGCAATAGCTTTACCGCGGCAGTCCTCGAGTGCCATTTTATTTTTAATACAGCCTTAAAGCAAAACCTTTATCCGATGCCGGAGGTCGACGTCACATTATGATTATGGCAGAGGCAGAGTAAATTAATAATTTTGAGACAGTTAATATTATATTTCAAGTCTTCTTGTAATATTTCGCATCATAATATTATTAAATAGTTAACAAACGCCCGGTTTCTAAACCGTTGGTGGTTGGGAAAAGTGTATGTCAACTAACATGGCCATACGGTTCTAGTCTTTGACAACTTTTCAATTTAGTTTCTAAGTCAACTGGCAGGCCATCAAATTCAGTATTTTAACCGTGCTTCAACTCATTTGATACTTATAAAGAGATTTGACAGTAGATTTGTTAATTTCTGCATTGACCAGCCTTTCGGAAACCGGGCGTAAGTAACTAACAAAGATACGAAGGAAGCTTTCTATGCAAACGACGCCGCACCATGCAATCACCGAGCCACCCATAGAAATCTAAATAATAAGGTAACTATTATTATTAAAATGATCATAATCATCGTGCTTATGATCATGATCATAATCATGAACATGATGATTGATTGTTGATCTATGGAGTCACCAATAAAGTGGGTATGGACTATGGACGCAGAATATTTCTATTCAAATAAGTATAATTTATTATTTTATGAAAACTATTTCAAATCTAATAATATTTACTATGTTTGAATCATTTTGAGGAGCTTGATATTATCGCCTTGATCTTATTGTATACGATATATGTAAGATATATGTATATTATATGATATATATATTATATATGCAAGATTTCATCTTGTGCTCTATGATTTATGTGCTCTGTGATAATAAGTCGTTAATGATAGTGACTATGTAATTACTAATCGAGTCTTAATTACTCATATTTGACGACTGACCTACATTACTTAGTTTTATGGCGCAGAAGAGTTTAGTCCTCACAGACAAAAACAAATAGAGCTATTAAAACGACATTATATTTGTAATTGAACGGACAGTGATTGCTTCGGGCAATTTACTTTTTTACTTAATCTTTCCAATGACGTAACGATTTCACGATTGTATTAACAATTAACTGCGGCAATGTTTGGAAACATCCAGAAAGTGTGATTTTAGCACGGAGGAAATAAAGCTAATAGAATTTCATAGAGTGAAATTTCATTTGCGTTATTCGTCTAGTATTAAATTACTTAATAATTAATATAAAACCCTTTGAAAGCGAAGTTATTTTACGTATATCAGTAGTTACGAGTTTCCTACATCGACAATTTTAGGGCCCCGTATTCCCGGTCGAGGTTTTTTTGTAATAAAACAAATGACCATAGACATCATGTATATTTTTCAATATTACATAAATTTTATAGTCATTAGAAATAAAATGCTGTAATTTTGTAATTGCTTTGTAAAACCTAAATATTTAATAAATAAAAATAAATAAATTTCATATAAAATAAAAAATAAACCATTATTTAATAATTTTCCGCAAAAATTGAGTGGATGGATTTACCTGGAACTTTATGTATTATATTACGTATTCCAAATTCAATTGTAAACGGGTGTCTTAATGTAGCATGGCCCGGCCAATAGTACACAGATTCGATGCACCGTCAATATCTAAGACTGGTTGGCGACATTCGTCACCTTTGGCACGCCGCTCGAACCTTCACCGAGGGAAGAGGAAGGTCGAGATATCCGCTGGAGTTTAATAATAGTTAACGATCGTTTAATAGTGACAAAATTATACAGGAATTTGTCATCGGTGTTTATCTTCAACAATCCTACTAATCTTACTATCTTACTAATATTATAAATGCGAAAGTTTGTAAGTATGGATGTTTGTTACTTTTTCACGTAAAAACTACTGAATGGATTTTAATGAAACTTTACAATAACATACTTTCATACATCAGAATAACACATAGGCTATGATTTATCCCCGTACTCCCGCGGGAACGGGAAGTACGCGGGTGAAACCGCGGGGCGCTGTATGTATATAACAGTCGCTTACATGATAATGTTATCAACACAAATGACGTCACTCGTTTCTATTTTCATTTTCCGAGAAAATGTAATGATTTGCTGTAAGTAGTGAAATTTGAATTTAGGAAAGAAAATAATCAAGCTATTTCAGACTTCTGCCTAATTTTTAACCTCCGATTCAATAAAGTCTGGTATCGTAGCTCGTAGAGGTGTATGGGGCATTCATTTTCTAAATTAAATTTTAGGTACTCTAGCGGTGGTGCTTAGACATATTTCATCAAAAACGGTTCAGCAGTCTTGTTTTTTTTTTTATTATTCACCGTCTGCACCACCCACAAATGACAATCACATCGAGTGGGTAAAATATGAGTCACGTTAAATAGTTCCATATAAGTTTGTAATAGTTAATTTCTTTGTACTGTCGCCATTAATGTTGGATGATAATGTGTTTTGATCATTAGTGGACGAGCACGCGACACACGAGATGGTAAGTGCTATCAAGGATACTAATTAAAAGTTTGTGTCCTTATAGTGTCGGCTTTTAATTTTTTTGTTTTTTTTTTGTTGGGAATTGGGACAACTCACACACGGCCATCTGGTCCCAAACTAGGCATAGCCTGTTCTTATCGGTAATCAGACAGCTGATGAAAATAAAATTCATCCCCCTAAATGTAATTAAAAAAATATTTAGGGGTGGACCATCCTTAGGTCCACCCCTAAATATTTTTTTATTTTTTTAAACAAAATTTTTTGTTTTTATTTTTTATGATACAGCATACAAAAATACATACAACCCTAAATTTTAACCCCTCTACGATCATCCCCTAATTTTTAATAGCAATATTAGTACTTTTGGCAGAACGAGTCAACAGTCTGTCGGGGCAGCTAGTTATATATTTTATTTTATTTTATTTTACAATATTTGGGGAACTTACAGCTAACATTAACATTTATAATATATATATTGCATTCTAACATTCACACCACGTTAACATATATTTGCGGTTCGCAAAAGTCTACGTTACGAATACTAGGAAACGGATATAGATTTAAGAAATTTATGTAAACACATAATATACACAACTACAACCCTGAAGCCGACATTTATGTGCATATGTAAATATGTGGCCTTAGCTAGATTCGAACTTGGAACTTGTCGGCATTGAATAGCAGCCGCTTCTAAGCTATCCTAGCTGTTTCCGGGTTGCACGTGATAGGGCTTTGGTCACCTACTTAGATAATGGTAGGTACGGAAATTCGACAATCGTCTTTATGCTTTTCGAAGTATTTTCTAAGGGTGATCCATTTCAGTTCCAATCAAACTGAGCCCTGGTTCCGGGTTCGATCCTGATTCCCGTGCCCAGCAGTGGGACATAAAGGGTTGACACTATTACTATTATATTATTATAAGCAGACGGGAGTGCGTTACAGCCCTCCTTTCGTTAAAGACATATTTGATACAGCAATAATGTGTGTTACTCGATAGTGTTGCGAGTGTTCCCGGACGTGGCACGGTCCCACATATCACGTACGGTAACACAGTGGCCGACATACCGTAGATCAGCGGCCACTTTCACTCGCCTTAGATAAGTAAATTAATACCGCGTACAATATGTAATCAGGTATAGTTTACTAGTTATCGTCGACCGTATTAATATCAATACGGTATTATGTGTGTTGGCTTTTTACAACATAACCGCTAATTAACCGCCCACAAGTTTTTTTATATATAATATGGCATAGAAGGCCAAACGAACAGTCGAAGTCACAACTATCGACGCCCATCAACGTCCACATAACCACAGGTTATGCAAATGCGTCCAGGTTATACCCCCCCCGCACCCTCAATGAACCACCGGAAACTCGCAAGCCGCACAAAACGCAACAGCATAGCTGTTACTAGCGTAAGCCAATCCTTGCTTTTTTGTAATATACAATTTTTACTGAAAACTATTTAGCTGAAGGATTTTTCTTTGTTGACGCGGGAAAATGCATTTTCTCATGTATCCCGGTCACCCCGGATTGGACCCTTGATCCGATTTTTTGGGCTTCTAGATGCTCAGACAATAATAGCACCTCAGCGACAGCTGAAGGGGAGTATAATGATGTACTATTTTTTTTTTTTTTTTATATCTATGGACGCTTTTACACCACGTCAATCTGGTCCTGTGCTAAGTACTCGAAGAGACTTGTGTTACGGGTACCAGACAACGGAAATACATATATTTAATACTTTTTATATTAATACTTATATTTAAGATTTTTATTATATAATACACATATTTAATACACATCCATGACCCAGGAACAAATAAACTTTTTTTTTTGTTCCCTGGCGAGATTCGAACCCGCTACCTCCGGCTTGTGCGCCACCGCGCTAACCACTGCGCCACGGAGGTCGTATTGACCACTTTTCTTTAATGTTACAGCAAAACAGTACTATTTTACTTTATCTACTACATAATTGTTTTTATCTGTGATAATTTAAAGGTCATTAAATATTCTCTTTAAATGGCTATACTACTGACTATACTAGGTACTATTTAAAGTTGTATTAGCACGTTTTTTACGTATTTATACAATTTTGATTGTTTTTTGGCGAGTTTATAATAATTATTATACAGATACTTATTTCAGATATTGTGTCCGAAATATCATAGTAATTTGCAAATACGGATAAAGTACATAATATCAACAATATTGTGTTACGCAACATTTTCATATTTTTCACGTACTCAAACGTCTTATTTTCTTTATCGTTCGTGAGCTCAACGGACAAACTTACTTGTAGTTCTGTCAGCTTATAAAAAAGTATAAGTTATGTAACATACACCTACATTATGAACCCAAAATATCAATTTTCATTCAAACGAATGCCAAGGTTGAGGGATTACTAATACATTAGTATGGATACACAAAACAAAAGTGAAAATAACCATGTAAATTTTAAATTTTAGGTTACATATTATATTCTAAACCTGTTATATAATTGTTATCCGCCATTCCTTAATAACTGTGTGTTTGCCTGTTTTTTTTAACACAAACTCTTCACGTTTATCACATTAGTATTTTAAACACAACATAATATTGTAAAAATGAAACTGAAACCAATAATTATATTGAGGTCCTTATCTTTCACATCCTATTATCGTACGACAAAGTTTATTTTGAGTTTAACATATACTTCCAAAACATAGCGCTATCTTATAAATAAATATTATTAGGTATTCATTTTACTATCTAATCAGATCGTGAAAGCAAATACGGTATTAGATTATGTCTGGACGCCGTCGAACACGCACAATACATTAACCCTTAACCACTGACGTACGTCTGAGAGACGTACGAGCGCACTTAAAAACATCATAACTTTTTTTTGCTTGCGCACACGAACTTCTCGGGGCCTGTACCTTCCTAGCATCCTGTGACGCGTGGGTGCGGTCGTGGAGCACGCCTCTTACAGGTAAATATTTGCGTCATTACGTCTGGGAGACGTATCGTCAGTGTTAGTGTAAGTTTTTATTTCCTAATCTTGCGCCAAATACTCTTGCTCCAGGCGTTCCAGACGATGGCCATTGGTAATATTCTATAGAATAATCGACTTTGCAGCTGTAAACGCTTTTATTCTGTCAAATTATAAACGAGAAGATAAATTGGTTTTTACGAAAAATGTTTCCTGTAGCTTAGTTCGACCACATCTAGAAAGACGAGTGAATGTGCCTCAGCTTTCATTGGAACTCAAGGGACTCCTCACTCGTATTCTTAGTATGGATACAACACCTCACGATCATAGAGCACAGGAAAATAATTGCCTGAACGTCCGTAAAAACTGTTACCTATGTTTCAAACAACAACATAGGAAAACTTATTACTTATGTCACTTACGTTAGAAACCTGTATGTTTGCAGTGTTCTCAATCTACGTTAATTTTTTTTTTGTTAAGAAGTGCACTTGTTTTTTTATTTAAATTAGAAGAATGTTATCTATATTTTTGAATATTATCATTATTGTGATCATGCAAGCCTGATAAGTTAAGTTTTTACGTCATAAGAAGAGAGACTATTTTTGTTCATGTTGAATTTTTAGATATTTTGTAATTTAGATATAAAAATCAATATTTTCATAGAATAAAGCTGTTTTTTTATTTAACGTAATAGAAAACACTTTGGGTTAGAGGATATAATTATAATACCAATGTTTATCTGAAAATCTACTGTATGTGGGGGCTACAAAAATTATATACGTCTCTCAGACGTATGTCAGTGTTAATGTTTGTAAAAACACGTCAGTGGTTAAGGGTTAACCTAGTCCCGTCACCCGAGGTAGGCTAACAACTTATTTTGCAAGGATGTATTGACATACATTGTTTACTATAAAGTAAAAATTTAAAGATGTTCATCTTAGATCCACGACTTACGAGACGAAACTATTATTATTCAAATTACAAAGAGAAATAATAATATAATTTAAAATTAAAAAAACAACAATTTTCATGCATAATTATTTAATTTTAATTTAAATCACTTTAATATGAAGAATGTATATTTAACCTCCGTAGTTACAGGAAAATGTTTGGTTAGTGTATTTTAAGTTATACCTACTATGCCAATTAAAATGTAGCCGGTGCAGATAATAATAACTATAATTAAAATTTATGATTTACTGGTCAAAGCTTAAAAACGGATTCCATAACCAAGGCACTACTCAAAGGTGCATTTTAGTAGAATTTCAGGAAATATTCTTAATTACATTAAGAATATTTAAGAAAAGAAACTAGGTACTTAAATATGGATCTCAAGTCTAAGCACTTTTTTATCGCTATTGTTATACGAGTTTTAATTTTACAAGTTATTTAAACAATTGCAAAGTATCTGTTTATTTAATAGTAAAAATTTCACCATCACAAGTAGAAGTAAATTACATTCTAATAACAAACCACAATCAACATCAGTTTGCATCCGTACTGGCTGTTGTAACTTGTATGTTGTAAGGCGTTGATACCAAAACTTATCAAAATAGAAGTTTTAAAATAACTTAAAATTTTACGTAATATCTTATTATAGGTATAACGATATGTTTTGTTCTACTAATAATATGCAAGTGTAAATTGTAAAAGTAACAGTCGAATTTTATAGCGTGCGTAACACGAAATGGGGTAAGTCGTGTATAAATTATGAATAACCACAATAAGATTGTTTTATCTACAAATATGTATGTATTATGTAACCTAAACGTAACGTTGTTATTCGCCTCATAATGCATATAAATGTCGGGGCGAGATAAATTGCTTTTATGCGACATGCATATAAAAATTTAACTTTTAAAGACAAAAATCTAGTAATATTGATTTTTTTATGATAGTTGAATAAATTAAGGGGTAGTCGAGTCACATGCTGTTAAGTGGTCAGCGTCGACCATCAACACTAGTTAACTTTTTTTTTTTTTGATGACGCAGCGGAAATCCTTTACGACCATACCAGGGCCTGGGTAGGCGCGCTAGCGTGTGTGGATTCTCGCATTGGGGTGCCCTACCCCACTAAAACCGCTGCGTGAGCCTTCAGCCGCTATAAAAAAAACCCACCTCGAGTGGAGCCAAAAGATAAGAAAATAATAATAATAATATTGATTGGCCATATCGATATAGGATTTCCCTGTAATTTTTCCGTTCTGCATAAAATTCTTGTAAATATTTTTTCGCGAAATATAAGATTTTTGAATTTTTTTAACCTCAGGTACATAGCCGATACAATATTAAATGTGGTACTTTCCCTTGTGAAATAAGTTTTCTAGGATGAAATCTGTTCTCATCATAATCATCATCATCATCCGTCCACTACTGAATAAAGGTCTCGCTCAATGAATGCCAAGACGACCGATCATATGTTACTAGTAACATCCAATACGGACCGGCCACTGCACTGAGATCTTAAAAAAGCAAAACAATATATCTTATTTATTCTAAGTACTAAACTTATGTGAAATTGTTGCTTGATGATGTAAATGGCAAATAAAAACTATTTGGCATTTATATTTGGGATATTATTAATGCTCTATTAAAATCAACTTTCTCTTCAAAAGTATTGGTGGTGTATCTTGCAATATCCGATTAGAGGATGTAATGAAAATAACCAACAAATTCATGTTCCACTTACAGCGTAATATTAAAATCATTAAAATCAAAAAAAAGTATTAAAATCGAAAAAAAGCGTTTGATAATCTAAATCAGATTGATGAAAATAATCATTTGGACAAACTAATAACATAAGTTTATTGGTGATTGTAAATTAAATTGTGTATTGGTGACAATATTCCTTATTTTTACACCGTAAAGCAGAGAATCTGTCGTCTTGACATTTATTAATAGAGTGATTGGTTGAAGGATGCTAATGCTGATTATAGAATACACTTCGACATAACGAGCATGTGATTTATTAGTACAAATAAAAAATTTACACTTACGGCCTGGTTCACAATCTCCAGATAAGTTCCAAATAGGCTATTCATAACATATTTGACTGATAGAGTATGGAGTATCTGTCAAATATGTTGCGGATAGCCTATTCGGAACTTATCTAGAGATTGTGAAACAGGCCCTTATTATCATACTTATGACACATTTCCGGGAGTAGTTACTTACTTACTCCGCTGGCTCAACGACCCGAAGTGGATCTTGGCCTCCAATAGGAGATGATGCCACCGCGCCCTGTCTTTAGCAATCTCCTCCCAGTTTACAACGCCCAGGGTACGTATATCTTTTCATTTCTGGGAGCATTCGGTGCGTGTCCGCCAACACGCACAGACCTATCGTCCTACGCTCTCTGCGCAGGTACAAGTTCTCGCGCTCCATTGTTCTCGTAGACAAAGGCTGTGCCCCAGTACTGTCCTTTGTCTATTGTTAGAGTCAGTGTTGCGTCATCCTAGTGCGTTTCGTACAGTTTACAAGTGCTCCTAGATATTGAGGCCGTCAGACGACTCAATCGCGTTTAAACCCGTCCGTTTTATCGCGCGCTTAGAACCGCGTTCGTAATTAAGTGGTGTTCCGGTGCCACATAGTCGCGTTCGTTGTGATAGTGCCGCGTTATTAATCGCTCGCATAGCGAAAAGTGTGTTCCCGAAGCCGAACACGTAAGTTGTTTTCGTTATTTACACACCTACTTGGGTTGCGTCCCGGTACCTGCCCAGGTAGTCAACCGTTTTAATTCCTTTGTTACACACCTCCCGCCAGGCGGGAGGGTAGGAACACAATGGCGTCTTAATGACGACCGGTTTTTGTTTAACATCGACAAACAATAAAACAATGGCGGAACTTAATGACATCCCCAAAGAGGCCCTTATGGCCTTCCTGCGGGAATACGTCCCCGACTTCGAGGTAAAAATAAAAGCCTACGCAAAAAAATCAGGCAGTAGCCACAGCAAACAAGTGAGGAGGTTCTCGACCGACTCACCCGCGCCCCCCGCCGCGTCAACGGACGACGGCCCGCTAGGAACCGAGTCCGGCACAACCGATGCCGGATCGGAAAACACGCGGACTTCCCGCTCGTCAACTCCGTCAGAGGAGGAGATGTCGGTAGCCGGCAGCTCCTCCGAGGAGGAGACCACCAACAGCGGATTCACGGAGGTCCGCAATAAAAAGAAGAGGCGGCGCCCGGACACCGGGTCCGCGCCGTCCTCCGCGCCATCCCCCCCCGCCTAGGGCTCCGAAGGTAGGGACCCCGCCCCCTCAGGGCAAGACAGCGGCATCATCATCATCGCCGCAGGTCACTAGGCGCGACCAATTCGCGTCCCCCGCGCCCGGTACTTCGGCGTCCACCCCAAACGAGGGCATGGACACCGAAACGCGCACGAAAGCGCCCCCCCCGATAGTCGTCCAGGATACCAAAAGCTGGACACTAGTCTCAAAGGCTATATACGCGAAGCAGATTTTATACAAATCTGCACGTTCGTGCGCAGACGGCATAAGAGTCCAAGTGGCGGACTCTAATGACCACCGTAGGTTGACCGCTTTCTTAAGCGACAACAAAATAGGATACCACACGTACGCGCTCGAAGATGAGCGCGTACTGCGTGTTGTCATCGGCGGTGTCCCCCGGGATATGGACCCGTCCGAAATCAAGGAGGACTTGATCCTCCAGGGATACCCTGTGGAGGAGGTACATAGAATGTACCACCCCCGCAATAAATACAAGTACAAGATGGTACTTGTTATCCTGCCGCTAACGCCGGCGGCGAAAGCCATATTTAATGTCCGGGCCGTGTGTAACATGACCGGGCTAAAGGTAGAGTCCCCCCGTAAAAGGGGCATCATAGGGCAATGTCATCGTTGCCAATTACATGGTCATTCGGCAAGAAATTGCCAGGCGCACCCCAGGTGCGTTAAGTGTCTCGGCGACCACGGGACCCCCGACTGTCCCCGCGATAGGGCCACAGCTACGGAACCACCTAGCTGTGTTATCTGCAGAGGCCAAGGGCACCCGGCTAACTACCGCGGCTGCCCGAAAGCCCCCGCGGTGGTAAGGAAAGGGAGGAGAGCCGGGAAAAAACCTGGTCCTGCTCCCAGATCCACCACCCGACCCAGGGAGGAGAAGTTTGTCCCCGCTCCGCCCCCTAAGACGAACGCGTGGCATGACAGAGCGGCTTCCCAGCCGTCTGCACCCGCAAAACCCGCTCCGGGCCCTCCAAGCCCCCCAGCGGCAGTAAGCAGGCAGCAAGCCCCCCCTGCAAGTACGAAGGTACGAGCAGCCCCCAGCTGTCCCGCTTCCCCCACTGATGAATTCGGGATAAACCTAGCGTTTGTCTCTCAGGCTCTCTGCGATATAGATCCAGAAGAGCTAGCCGTCCTGGCCCGCAAACTACGCGTCGCCACCACCCTACAGCAGACATGCCAGGCATATAGTGAACATGCCACCCTGGTCGCCAAGATTAGGTCCCCCCCCTCTCAAAGCCCTTAAATGGCTACCACGGCTAGGACAAAACCGCGTTCTCTCCGACTAGTGTCGTTCAACGCGAACGGCATTAGCGCGAATTTAGAGGAAATTCGCATTTTCGTAAAAAAAATACGACGTTGACGTCCTCCTTGTGCAGGAAACGTTTCTAAAACCATGTAATAGCAATCCGCGTATCCCTAATTATAACATCGTTAGGAATGATAGGTTGCGATCCCGACTCGGAGGTACACTAATTTATTACAAAAGAACACTCCATTGTATCCCATTAGACACACCGCCTCTAGCTTCACTGGAGGCGTCCGTCTGCCAGGTGAGCATGACCGGCCATCAGTCGATCATCATCGCCTCGGTATATCAATCGTGTAATAAAACATTACTCTTCAGCGATCTCAAATCGCTATTAGAACTAGGCAACGCCGTCTTTATAGCCGGCGACCTAAACAGTAAAAATCAGGCATGGGGCTGCAGAGAAAACAATAAAAATGGTATAATTCTCTGCCGCGCCGTTGATGATCTAGCCTGTACAGTAGTCGCCCCAGATGAGCCAACACGCTACGACTTCGCAAACAGCGATAGGAGTAATGTGCGGCCATCCATATTAGACATATGTATAATACGCAATGTATCCCTTCTGGTGCATTCTATTCAAACAGTACACGAGCTTAACTCAGACCACAGACCAGTATTAATTCAATTAGGTAACCCCGAGAATAATACTAAAAATCAAAAGAAAAAGATCATCGACTTTAAATTACTAAATGAAAATTTAAATTCACTTCGCTCGAGTCAACTCGACAACATCCCGGTCACTATAGAGAGTCCCGAGGCGGCCATTGCGGCCAGTTCCGACCTTACCGACCATCTGGTAGCGACGATGGAAAAGTCATCTAGGGAGATCTCAACGTCCAGCGATGGACACTGGGAGCTCCCGGATGACATTAAAGCACTCATACGCGCCAAAAACACCGCAAGGCGCAGATACGCTCGCTACCCGGCGGACGAGTATCGTCGTGACCTCCGTAACCTCGAAAGAGACGTTAAAACACGCATCTTAGAGCACAAAGCCGAAAAGTGGGATCGCCTCCTTAGTGAAATCTCACCCTCCCATGTGGCCTACTGGCCACTCGCTCGTTCTTTTAAAAAGAAAACGGAGGCATCTATGCCGCCATTAAAAAGACCAAATCGCGCGCCTGCACTAGAGGACGCCGACAAGGCGGAACTATTAGCCGACACACTAGAGAGCCAGTGTACCCCCAACATCACTACCCCCTCACCCTCCATAGGCTCCCACGTAGAGGAGGTAATTAGGGTAGTAGAGTCGAAGACTTCTGCGCCGCCGGAGGGGGATCCTATCCCTCCGACGGATGTAGAAGAAGTCCAAGACATTATCAAACGACTTCACTCCAAGAAGGCCCCCGGGCCGGACGGGATTTCCAACAAAGTCATTAAAATACTCCCACCCGCTCTTGTTTACCTCCTGGTTAGCATTTTCAACGCCCTCCTAAAGGGCTGTAGGTTCCCAGACCAATGGAAAGAAGCTACGGTTATCGGCATACCTAAGCCCGGCAAACCGGGCACGGAACCGTCTAGCTATCGGCCTATCAGTCTACTAAGCTCGATTGGCAAAATCTACGAACGGGTTCTGCTTAAGCGGCTCAAAGCCGTTATAGGCGAAAAGAACCTGTTCATAGACGAGCAATTCGCCTTCCGCGAAAACCACTGCTGTCCAAGGCAAGTCCACCGTATGACCGAAGACATACTCAGAGGTTTCAATAAAAAGAACTCCCGCGATACGTGCGCCGTATTTTTCGATGTAGCTAAGGCCTTCGATAGGATATGGCACGAAGGCCTCGTGTACAAACTGTACAAGCTAGGAATACCGGATAGGCTAGTCATCATCATCCGCGACTATCTGTCAAACCGGTCATTTAGGTATAGGGTCGAAGGCACCCTCTCTTCCCTGAGACCTCTGAGGGCCGGAGTCCCCCAGGGCTCCGTGCTGTCCCCAACTCTATACAATCTGTACACATCAGATATCCCCAGACCTCCGGACGTCAAACTGGCTCTCTTCGCTGACGATACAGCTCTATACGTTACCCACCCTAATGCTAATAGAGCATCGCTATTTCTCCAACGTGCCGTCAACGAACTAGGCAACTGGTTCGCAAAATGGAGAATAGCTATTAACCCCGATAAAAGCGCGTCGATTCATTTCTCTCGTAAGAGAAAGACACGCTTACCTAAACGCAGACAAACATGGTTCACGATGAAACCAATCTTACTAAATAACGTCGTTATTCCCAGAGTTAGACAGGTCAAGTACCTGGGGGTCACCCTTGACAGGTCGATGTCGTTTAGACCACACATCGCCGCGATTTCTAAAAAAGCCCGTTTCGTCAGTAGTAGACTGTACTTCCTCATAAACAAAAAGAGCAAAATGCCCCTCAGGCACAAGCTCACCCTCTATAAATCATGTATCCGCCCCATCATGTCATACTCCTGTGTGGCATTCGCGCATGTGCCTCAGCATAGACTCAGAGGCCTCCAAACGATCCAAAATAAATTCTTATGTGTGGCAACCGGTTGCCCGTGGTACGTAAGAAACATCGACCTACACCGCGACCTCAGACTAGATTCGATTAGGGGCCATTTCAAAGCGATGTCAGAACGTCACTTCGAAAAGGCACTTCTCCACCCGAACCCACTCGTCGTGAGTGCGGCAAACTACACCCCCGATAGCTTAGCACCTAATAAGTCTAGGTTACCTAAGAATGTCATAACCGATCCTGTTGATAAAATCACAGAACTGTTAAAGCGCGACGCTGAAGTGCGACGTAAGCTACAACACACACTCAGACATAACACAGCCGGTGTTAGGCACACATTCACACCGCATGGGCCCCGGGGTCGTATGCGACGTCGAACCCTACACTCCGTTGACCAGTTGATCCGGATCAACCGCGACAGCATAGGCTCAGATCAGCTACGAGTCGACACCAATATAGACCGTGTAATCAACGATAGCACTCTGCTATCGGCAGCTTGCTCGGGTCCCGCGCTTGACCCGCCTCCCCCGCTACCGGGGGAGGGGAGGGCCGGCCCTCACGATAGGTTTCTAACGTCACCCGTTCCAAACCAGTCGACCGTAGCTGACCAAGTTAGGTACAAACCCGACGCCATGAACATGGCGGGGGGCAACCCCCCAAATTTTTAACGTCATAGGATGATCCTACCGGATCACCCCATTTCCGATGACGCATAACGGTCACTAGGACCATTAGCATAGATCCAACCGAAAAAAAAAAAAAAAAATTCTGGGAGTGAGGTTATAAAATGATGATCTCGACTAGCGTGAATGTTATCATTTCTCAATAAAACCACCGTGGACTGATGGGCATGACAATTAGTACCCTGTAATTGGTATTCCATGACAGCGGAACCCCAAACGATCAATTAATATTCAAATTCCCACGAATTTGATAACTGTGTGCTACTTTCACTTTTAAAGAGAAAACACTTGAAACGCACGTTTAAGCCATTTCGTGAAAATACCCTATACTTATATCCGCATTAGAATTTTTCCTTAGAATTTTTTTCAATAAAGCAATTTTACGACGACTACGCCGACGCCCGCGCCACTTAAATAGTTCAACAAATTTCAGGCTTCCGTGGGGAGCTTTTTTTTTTTGGATGGATCTATGCTAATGGCCCTAATGACCGTAATGCTTCTTCGGAAGTGGGGTGAGCCGGTTGGTATCACCCAGTGATATAGTAAGTGGGGGGTTGCCCCCCGCCAGCCGTGGAATGTGACTTCCACGGCTTCATCCGGTGGCGGTTCTCTGCCTCACCACCATCGGATAAAAGCCGTGGGGAGCTTGGTCACAAACACGCGTAAAGAAGAAAGAAGATTATATTTGTTCTTCGGTAAGCTTCTAGACATTCTTTTGCGATAAAAGTAAATTAAATCACTTCACCAGGAGCACTAAGATAAGTGCGACTCCTCAGTCCTCACATACGTATAGGAGCTTACCCGAGGTAAGCCCGGGCTGCGTCAAAAAAAGGGCGATTAAAATGCTACATTTTGCTCGTTTAACAGACAAGTAGGTAAAGTACCGTAAAGTGAACTAATAAAATTTTAATTTAATACATCCCTTCCAGACATGTTTTAGTTTGGAATTCCTTTAATTTCATTTAGGGAGTGCTCGAAGCGGATTTATTAGAGGAAATCTCCGCCCGATACAGAGCAAACCGCCTTTTATCGTGTCGTTAAATCGCCAATATAAAACGTGACGCAGGTTCACGCTCACCGCAGGGTTGGCAACGTGAAGGGGAATATTCCCTAAAAGCTTTAAACCTAAAGATTCCCTTGTTTGTACTACAGAAATGGACTTCCACCTAAGCTAATTTTAATAGCTTCCTAGAAATGTTAGCTTTGAGACATGCTGAAAATACCTTAATATCCTAAAAATAATTGAAACTTGAATATTCTCTAGTTTGTAGGAGCCTTTACAACTGAACTGTGAATTCAACTTTATACTGACCGAATTTTAATAGAGCTTCCTGAAAAAAAAATGCTATGAGAAATGCTAAAAATATCGCAAAACAATACGCAAATCTACACTTCATAATGCTGTTGAATATAAAATTTTGGCTACTAATATTTCTGACTTTTTTGTCTCCCCGATTCAGGGTAACGATTTTAGTTGGCAACACAGTACAAGTCCTCCTCTAAGGCCAGTTGTCGAGCGGCCATGTATTAAGCCTTTAACAAGCTTATTAAAATTCTGCAACTCCAGGACAGCAAATTTTAATGACATACCATTCTAGCTTATTAATCCTCTTTGGGCTCTAAAATTATTAAACTATCGACTAAGGCCTTCTATCATCATCAATATCACTCTTATTGTAGTTCAGATACGTACTTTTACTGTGTCATTAATCATTATTATTAATTTACGTTAAATTTCAAATTGCAGCGTCTTGTTCTGCAGTAGACAGTAGCATAAGTCGTTTTTTTTATTTCTTTCTGGCTTTTTTTTTGTAGAGGTAGCACCGAGTGCTAAATGATCAGCCACATTAATAGACTAACGCTACACCAGAGGATTAGACGGTGCGTGAATGACTTTTCAAACATGAATATGAACTTTTCTGGAAGGTCCTTATATAGGCTCCGAAATAGTGGCACGTGAAAATTGAGCTGTTACGCATTTCCGGACCTAAATGTATTGGATTTTTGACGGGATGTCTGGTGGAGGAAATCTGCTAAAGATATTCGGACTTTATTTTACGGATTTAAGACTATTAATCGAATTCCTCAAAACCCGTGGTAAATGCGGTAGAAGATGCAGCATCCGACATCCGCCAACGCAATGGTAAATGATGTTTAAATAAAATATTATTACATTTTGGGTAAACTCGTTTTGTTGAAACTTATTTTCTTATTGCAAAATACGTTGCAACTGAAACATGACTAATAACTATTTATTGCTAAAATGATACAGATAAGCGTATTGGACATCAGTATATTATGAATGTCATGCTATATTATTATCAACAGCCCGTATATGTCCACTGATAGACGTTTCAATACATATTAAGGTACGGTTAAAAAGATAAAAGTGAAAAGTCACTCCTTTTGTAGGGCCGGCAATAAATTGACAAATAGTTGGTAATAAATAAGTTACAATTATTTTGAATGTACATAATATTTCCATTTGATGATGATAATTAGTAAGAAATTGCGTCTTGACCATAAGATAAAAAACGTCAATATTTATATAATAAAACTGTAACACCACGTAAACAAATTAAGTGAATACATCTTGACAAGGAAAAAATCCTTTATTGTATTCATTTAATTTGCAACTAATATTGACTATCCGTTACAATAATAAATGAAGCTGTGAATAAACAAACATACAACGTATAGGCCGAATGTCGGGAATTTAATTAGATTTTAACTAACAAATATTTAGTACCTAAAACATTCGATTGATAATATATTACAAGTACTTAATATATAATCATAACTCAATTTATAAGTATACAACCTTACAACCTAACACAATACAACCTTTTTACGAAGCATAAATTTCTCAGCGTGACAGGCATTACGTCTGTACGGAACTCTGAGTCCCTAGCATGACAAGTGAAAGTTAATAATTCAGTGGACGATTTTCGATGACTCTACTTATTGTAACACACAACATTAACACGGCCTTGAACACTGACCTATTTACTACTCTACAAACTACAGCTAAGCTACACATTACTAAAACATTAGCGGGCTTTTTAGACTTTCCTGGAGGTGAGTAGCGAGGCCAGCAACTTATTATACAGTTCATCGAGAAAAATTTGACGCTTTTTGACGTGACAAAATGCATGCACGAAAAAGATGACGTCATGTAGCGTTCCGAAAGCAAAAGCGCGACACGAACGAGAGAGGCATGATCGGCTCAGTTCGGTTCGTGCTGCATGTAATGTTTCACGTTGTCACGTCAAACTACCATCCGTAAGCCGACTTTACAGACAACCAATTTTTTTTTGTAAAACTTTTAAGTGGAGTGTTCATTAGACTACAACGCTATAATAGTGGTTTAACTTAATAAAAGGAAAAGCAAGACTGAAAAAACTCTTCTTCCTTAAGTCGGTGTTAATTAAAATCTCAGCAGGTTTCCTCGCGATGATTTCCTTCATCGATGAGCGAGCGATGGTATCGTTTTCAGGTGTAAACTCAAGGCACCACTGGGATTTGGAAATCAGGATCGAACCCCGGGCAAAGAATACAGACGTACATAGAATGCTTATGAGCGCTTTGAGGACAAACTCTGCGATGTAAACGTCCGCTTGGCGGGTAACGAGAGGGACACCAGGATGTCCCCAGCATATGAGCCTACGAGAGGGAGCGAGCTTGAACTGGGGTCTAGTCCCTCAAAAATTTCGGCATAAAAAATCATTAAGAACTGTCCTTCTATGTACGTCTGTATTCTTTGCCCCGGGTCTCTCACTCAAGAGGACCATCATCATATCCACAGGACCATCGCCGCTTACAATCGATAAGCAATCATACATTTTGGTCGGTTCAAAAGAGCCAATCTAATATCAAATAACAATATCAGTGGGAAGCCTAACTCGTACCATCGATCTGCGGTCTGGGCCTGGGATTTAATGAGTTTCTTTTCATTTGAATAAATTAATACGAGCATCTAACTTGGCCACACCGAAGTTAGTTGCAGATCATATATCTTAGGCCTTAGCACA
Organism: Lycaena phlaeas; assembly: GCA_905333005.2. Classification (NCBI taxonomy): domain Eukaryota; kingdom Metazoa; phylum Arthropoda; class Insecta; order Lepidoptera; family Lycaenidae; genus Lycaena; species Lycaena phlaeas. The sequence goes on from HG995174.1 coordinate 3,898,107, forward strand.
CTTTGCGACGTCACTCGTAGCTTGCTTCAGTTCGTCCGAATTAAATTACTCGATAGGATAAAGGAACCATTCACGAATTTGATGCGATCAGGATTTTTAAAATCCCACGTTTCAAATAGTCAACAGCAACCAGGGTAGGAGTGCTTGCTGGTGGGTACATGGGGCGTTTAGGAATGAAAGTAAAAGAGAATACATCCCATTTTCATATCCCAATCAACTTATATGCTTTCCTATTTTAACAAATACATATTTACCAGACCATTAATTCTACCTTTTATGTATCAGGGTGGCAATTTTGTACCATTAGCTGAGTAAAAACTAAAAACTATAATTACATGAAATTGGAGTAGGCGATTAATATTGGTATCAGGACGATTTAAGGAGGCAATTTCATATAGTATAATATTACCTATGTGCATTTATTTTAATTAACAATATTGCGTGATGATCATCATTAGTCCGTCATCATGCACAGGACCAATATATATAAGGACATATAGAAAGTACACCAGACATACAAACAAGAAGCCATCTATATGTATAATAACCATTTAAGGGACCATTTAACGTTTGACGATCTCTATGGCTCAATGGTGAGCGCGTTGGCACTCAAGCCGAAGGTAGCGGGTTCGAATCTCGCCAGGGAACAAAAAAGTGTATGTGTTTCTAGGTCATGGATATGTATATTATATGTGTGCATTATTTCGTAAAAATCATAAGTATAAATTTAAAAATATTAAAAATGTGTATTTCCGTTTATGGTACCCGTAATGCAAGTCTTTTCGAGAACTCATACTACAATATCAGATTTCGCTGTTTCTAGTTCATCGGATCTATCGTTTTTTTACATATGCCTTTTAATATTATATGCGTATCATCACATCTCAATAGAATCTAATTTGTTCTCAACAAAGTGAACCTCATTTTGGCGACCTTCGCAGTGAGGGCGGTAAGTTGGTCACCACCAGTTCACGCTTCACGGTTGTACGGTACACCATACTGCGTGCACCGCTCACCTGACGACCGAGCGAAACTGTAACGGTTCGGAATAGTGGCCACGCTAGCGGTTTCACGCTCGTATCATTGTTGTACTGCGTCTGTAGCCAGTCGGTTGTTTCAAGTGTATATCATTTTTTTTTCGGTTGGGGCTATGCTAATGGCCCTAATGCTTCGTCGGATGTGGGGTGAGCCGATTGGTATTACCCAGTGATATAGTAAGTATATCACTTGAAACAACCAACTGGCTACAGCCTACAAGGATACGCCATTATGATTTTATTTGAAACGTGAAATTCGACGGGCCTGCAACGGACAGATTGTAATTTATTTCACATTTCCTTTTTTAGATATAGATGATCACATGTGCCGGGCGTCCCAAGACGGTCAATATTTTAAAATTATACTTTTATTTAAAAAAAACGTCATCAAACTTTTCATGTAGCTTTGTAGACTGGGTGTCTGTAAAGTATCTAAAATGTCAAGACTGCTAAGTACCCAATAGACCGCTGTATAATGCTATTGGAGACATGTTGCTTTATAATAATAAAAGTATTTCCACGGGAAAAATTGCGTATATGAACCAAACGGCTAAGGTTACTTGAGCGGACTACATGCGGGAACAGCAAGTCAATCATAAGATTGACTAGCTGTTCCCGCAGCTTCGCCTGCGTTAACTAAGATTTACAACGGGATCTCCTATGTTACTCGTGGATAACGTAGCTTTCGAATGGTAAAAGATTTTTTTTAAATCGGCCCAGTACTTTATTACAGAGCTTATTCGTTACAACCAAACAAACAAACAAAGTTTTCCTCTTTATAATATTAGTGTAGAAGTGTAGACAAGAAGATTCACAATCATGGAGCGAATTATAAGTTATAGTAATACAATAAATATAACATACATACTTCGCTTAGATATTAAGAACTGCCTCTTCACGTATTTATGAGAACTTTCTATTTGCCGATTGAAAATAAAACCGACTCGTAATTGCGTTTAAAAAGACACAAACCCTCATTTTTTTAGAATCATCTGTTCTATGGCGGTATACAATCACTACGACGACCGACCAGCTAGCAGAGCACACCTCTCCAGGTGAGCACGTAGCATCGACCCCATACAGGCTTTACAGCACTCCGACAGCGGAGCCCGGGCAGCACAGTTTCAACTCACTGAGACCGTCTGGGTGGCGATTCGAGCAGAAAACTCAAGTTTCGCCCTCCGGGCTTCAGGGAGGATGATGTGGCGAACCAATTAGCGTCACAATCCAGAGTCGCGCCATCAAAGTTATCACAGTTCGGCGCTATATATGTGCAACAGCTGGCGTACAACTTACAAGGCAATATATAAATGAAAACAAAAACCAATATGTCTCGTTGTATAATAAAATAGTGGAGTGAATATAGCCTGATTTGACCTTGCTAGCCGATGGCTGATGGCGTTACTAGCACACCTTTATTGATATACGTTACCCTCACGTTATCCGGACGGTTGGGCTCAAGTTTTATTCTTGGCCTGAACCTAGCCGGTTGCGGGGTAAAAAGGTAAGATATTTAAGGAAAGAAAGTATATTTATTTAAAACGAGACCTTTTAAATTTTTTTATCTTTATTTCGCGTAACTCGATAATTCGACAACGTCTGCGAATGTCTTGTTCACGAGAGTCTCGTGCACCCCCGAGAGTTTTGGTAATACTATAAAGGTAAGATATATTTTTTATTTAATAGGTATCTTTCATAAAGTTCTTGAGTTGAGTGCCTAGTTCGAAGACGGAGGGTCGGTCGACCTCCTGCTACATATGAGGTATTGGAGGCATCTCGTTGGACGCATGGGCGATTGGCCATACTAATACGAGTATTATAGAAGCTAAAGTTTGTATGAATTTTTGTTACTCTTTTACGCAAAAGAGTACTGAATGGATTTTAATGAAACTTTAGAATAACATAGCTGTAGTACCACAATAACACAAAGGCTATAAGATATCCCAGATCCCCCAAAGGAGTGGAAAGAACACGAGCGGAACCGTGGGGTGCTGGTAGTAGTTCATTCATTCATTCATTAACTATTAATCCACCTTAAAATCGCGGTATCGGAACTATAAATCGTTTTCCACAACTCCGATATTTCGAAATTTAAAATTCAATCGAAAGCATGTTTTCACCTTTTTCTTGATTTAAAACGGTAATGGCGTGCTGGCTATGAAATATTTGATTAACATCGATCACCCCACCTGCCTGATCAAACATTAACCGCCAATTTGATGGTTGAATATTTGCTTTGCTTCCGTGACTGTGATACCAGAACTAATTAAAGATTTTTTTATTGAACGACGTAGTTTTCCGTGAATTTTATATCAATAACGTCTATAATTCCTAGCACTACATACAGTTACCAAGACGCCGAGTTTCTTCTGTTACACCCAAGTCCTATATTTTCCTAATAACGTAGGCGAATGCATTGCGACTTAATCATACCTTGGGAGTGCACTACCGGAACTGAACCACTGAAGTCGGATTTGGATATGTAAACAAAAGGAACCCTTAAGCGAAAGACTGGCCTCCACAAAGGCCCAAACTTCTATGGATTTAACGCGGCTCATGAAGTTTTTCACATATCCTACTCTTCGAATACTTTACAGCAAATGGTTTCTATGCAGTCTGCAGCAGGTTTTTTATAGCATAGGCGGGCAAACGATCAGTCGAAGCCTTTTGGCGACTATCGACGCCCACATACATTTATACACAACCAGAGATTATGCAGATGTGTTGCCCTTCTTTTCCGTATACCCCCCAAATGGCCATCGGAAACGCACAAATCAATCATGGTCATCATAACTGTCACTCTACGCCGACCTTTGAGAAAAAATCGCGTAAATATTAGAGCGAAACGTGTAGCTTACTGGTCGTTAAATAGCAACACTAATCATCGTATTGTAATATAGAATGTAAGTAATATGACTAGCCGGACCATTATAAGAAGCACCTTGTGAAATAATTAGCAGCTTTGTGTATATAATTAATGTATACAATATATCCAAAGAATACACCGCTACGTCCTTTATGAATACTAATTTTACGTCAATTATTAAAAGCAAACAATATATTATTATATGTTATTTTAGCAATAATGTGTATCAGCAGTGTACATTGATTAACACTATCCGAATTTACCAAATGCTTTATCATTCATCATCATTATCATCTCGTCTCCATCTATCTCTCGTTATTTAACTTAAACCCGGAGATAGTCGTGCCATCGAGCTTTAGATTTTTTGTTTTTTACAAACTTATCTAGACTAACTACTACTTACTACTACTACTAATTAGATTTTATCAATAGCAGGATAAAATGTTCGTAAAACGAAAAGCAAGCGCAAATTATGGTAAATGCCGCTATATCGTGAATTGTGTGCAAATATGTATTTTATAATGAATAACTTTTCCTTTAACTTTTTGTTGTTGCAAATCCACAAGTCAGGGATAATTTTAAATATTCATTTAATCAAAGGTACTGTATTAGTTATTACATTCAATAATACACATGAATTATGATTATCTAATGGTCATATTTATATAAAATATAATTAAAACTTTCTTATAAAACAGCTGTCGTTAGAAGTTGGGTTCCAGCTTTGCGTTTGTTCCGATTTTTTGCCGAGGGAGCGACCTTTAATTTTTGTCAATCGTATCGAGTCTCAATACTTTCTGGGTATTATTGTATATTCCTATTTGAAGAAAATACCCCGCTAAATACAACGCGAGTATATTATTATATACGGAGTAAATTTTGAAGTAGTTAAATACGAGTGAGCGTAATTTTACGTATGTATTGTTCTATATTTATTAGGACGTTTCTAATGTTTGTTGTTTGAAGAATTAAATGCGTCTCATGATAACGTGCTACAATATAAAAAGTGAAACTATTTTAATATACCTGTTGTCTTACATATTAAAAAAGGCAAGAACTAAGTTTTTATTGTATTTCCTTTGTGTTTCATTGTTTTAACTTTTAACACAAGAATGTTCATAGAAAATATTATGAATTAATATTCAAAGGTAGTAAAACGTTATCAAAACATTCTGTGACACTAATACATTTTTGTAATATCGCCATTTAGGTAATAAAATAGAGAATTACTTAAATTCTTTTTGCATTTATGTGGACGAAGGAATGTGAAGCACTCGAAAATAATACCTTCGTATTTAAAATACGCTTTTTTCGATCCTGATCGATTGATTGATGTGGTCTAAATCTATTCACCATTAAAGTATTAATTATTTGCGACTTTGACGATGGATGGTAGGCAAAGCTCCGTTTGATTTGGTGGTACCATACAACATGATTGGTATCAGTAATGCACGCTGGTTGTTCAGCTTATACTTCGTTAATCAAGAGCAAATTATCTTTGGTATAGTGTTGATCATAATCTAAGGTAATCCTTTAATCCAAGGCCACACAATTCATGATCTAATTAATGGTTTCACCTTGAACTTGTTAACCTTAGGATTCTCCACGTATACATTAGGAAAATATTAATTGTTATAAAGATAAGAAAAATATATTTTTACAATGGTTTTTACAATTTTAAAATTTAAGATTTATAACAGGTTTTAAAAAAATTATAATAGCAGAAAATAAATGACAAAATTTTCATAATTTAAAACATAATAAAAATGTTTTTAGTATATTTTAATTTTATAAACTGTTCAATGTAGAATCATTTACTAGTGAGATTTGAAGTTTTTAGTTCCTATTAGGAGTAACAAGTACTCAAGTTAGTAATTTAAAAAGTTATACCTACATACTCTAAGTATGGGTACAGATTTGCTTTTACTGTATCTGTTTCAAAACTTATATTAACATATAAATTACATAAATGTATATACAAATATAATCATTTATTTAAGATGTCATATTTAAAAATATATATTAAATCTATTATAAATATTTTTTTTATTTTAAATTATAAAATATTTGTAAAATGTGTCTTTGAACTCTGTGGAAAAATGTTAGGTAAAAAACAGGTTATGATTATCACAGTTTCCAGAAAACTTAGTTTCTGATTCGTTTCTCCATACAAATAATTCAGACCATGTATTAATTGAAAATTACTTACTTTTTGTATATTCGACAGTAGGAGTTATTGATTCTTTTGTCAGACTGATGCCTCCGGCGGTCTTCAAATAAGTCTTTAATAGCTGTTACACCAAGAACAAACAACACTGGTATCATTGCCACTTCCTTGCCAAACGCACTGATTGATGGTACCCAGTTTAACAGAACTATGAAAATGAAGTACACATTCGCAATACGGTGGAACTGTTCAAACAAGTTCTTTGGAATGAATGAGAGCAAAGTATATTTGGTAGTTCTAATTTTGTTATTACATCTCTGACCGTTGGGATGCTCCTTAGGAGGAGTTTTATCTGGCACAAGGTGATTCGGGACAACGATTAAATGACGATTGTCAACAGCGGGTTGCTGCCGTCTCATAAGCCAGAAAACGGCACGACGCCATGGCGCGATCACAGATGCACGGCGTAGGGTATAGATGGAGTCGGAACGAGAGGCCTGGCGGGAGTGGTGCCCGCGGACCGAGGCCAGTCGGGGCTGCGCGCTCGCAGGCGCAGCCTCACGGTGCCCCGGCGGTAAGATGAACTCTGTCCGGCTTCCTGTACGGCTGTGACCTGGGCCGGATGCCGCGCGAGGCCCTTCTCCGATCTGCCCGTGAGACAGGGCGCGTTGATGACCCCGCATTGCAGATTTGAGTGGTGGTCTGGCATTTGCAGGGTTTCCAGCCAGCATTGGCATACCTCCATGACTGATGGATCTGGAATGTCCCTTCACCTTCGGAAAGAGATACGTTTGCTCTGGCACGCCAGGTAAACTTGGTACCGTTGACGGATTCTCTCCACTTCCTTCTGTTGACATTTTTAATCATTTGAAAATGGATCCTGTCACTTTTCCCTTTCATTTAAAACTGTTATATCGCTGGGTTGTACGCGTATTTTATTGGATAATAAAATATATTCCTAAGAAAAACTTGTTGAAAACACTAAGCATATGGTTTGAAATCATCTGTCCACAAACTTACACATCACTGTTGTTCTTATTTTGGAAACACACAAAACACGTCAAGTGATTCAAAAAAATAATTAGTTTTACACATAATTTTAGTTTCAATTCAGTTTATTTTCGTTTTAAAAAATATATATGTAATAAGAATTTCCGCCACGAATTATACCGTTGTCGACAAGACTGAAACTCAAAAACAAGCAAAGTTTACCGACCGAATACCGACTGACGTAAAACGTCTATTTGCTTGTTGCTGACAAGCGATTGTCGCTGTCAGTTTCGAAATTCGTGACATTGATGACGTTTGTACGTTTTTTATAAATTGTCTATGGTAAGTCTATGGTATGTGTTTTATTTTTTTACTTTACCAACCACAAACAGGATTGATGGGTGCCTTAAAACGCTTGTATTCATGTCTTTTACCACTAAATTATTTAATTCAGTTTAAAGAAACAATGCGGTTGTTATTTGTTACACATTGCTATACATTTCTCATAGAAGAGAGTGACAAGAAGGACCATCGCCAAGTACGAAAATTTAGTCTAATCAATACAAACGCAATGCTCACATTCTAGTTCGTTATTACGGCGCTAGTGTTCTGCGATTCTGTGCTGATCTGTGATTATGGTAGGTACTGGGAAGTTTAGTAGTTTTATTGTCGTTATGTCATTAGTCGTTATTTTAAAACACACTTATAGAATTACGCTTCCTTTGCAAAAATTTTCATATTTTGTTTATATGTATATACTCAAACATTTTCAACCATGTTTTAGTCATTACAACGATTATGTTCATATCGTAGTTTTTTTGCTATCAGCGAATAACTACAAAAATATGCAACTATACAAGAAAGAACATTGGTGACGCGCAGTGTTTTGGCTTTTTTGGTGGGTACTTATTTTCCGTATAAAGCACTTAGCAGGACACTTTTTTTTAACTTTTGCCACATAAGAGATGGTTCTCCGCATATAGACACTCAATAGATAATATTTCTGTAGTAATTTACCGTCAAGCAATCAACAGAGCAAATACAACATTTTCGGTACAAAACACTAGAAATTTTCTTACTGGCGTTATATAGTATGAAATTTAGCATAAGCCAATTAACTTTGTATTTTTAATATAATTGAATTATGTAAATATTTTAAGTAGATAGGTATGATAGTAGTTTCCATTAAAATATCAAAATATTATTTATGTTATTATGAAGAATATTAATTTATCAAAAAAGATAAAAAATATTTTTGTTATGTTGGTAAATCGTAGGATTAGCCAAATGAAAGATAGTCGACGTCATCGTCGGGCGACATATTCATTTTCCGACATTTTGACATTTGGTCCCTACTCCCGGTCACTAGCAAATTCTGCATTTAATAAACTGAATATTGATCATCGGTCACCATGGATGAGGAATACGATGCAATTGTTTTGGGAACAGGACTCAAAGAATGCATTTTGAGTGGTATGCTTTCTGTGTCTGGAAAGAAAGTGCTACACATTGATCGTAACAAGTATTACGGCGGTGAATCGGCATCAATTACCCCGTTAGAAGAGTTGTTCTCAAAGTTCAACGCTCCAGCACCGGATGAGACTTACGGCAGAGGCCGCGACTGGAATGTGGATTTAATTCCTAAATTTTTAATGGCAAATGGCCTACTTGTAAAACTGCTAATCCATACGGGCGTTACCAGATATTTGGAATTCAAGTCCATCGAAGGCAGCTATGTCTACAAGGGGGGTAAGATCTCCAAAGTGCCAGTAGACCAGAAGGAAGCGTTGGCGTCTGATTTGATGGGTATGTTTGAAAAGAGACGTTTTCGTAACTTCTTGATCTATGTTCAAGATTTCCAGGAGGATGACGTTAAGACCTGGAAAGATTTCGATCCAAGCACTGCTAATATGCAATCGCTTTACCATAAATTTGGCCTTGAGAAGAATACCCAAGATTTTACAGGCCATGCCTTGGCTCTTTACTTAGATGATAACTATCTTCAGCAACCTGCTATTCAGACAATTCGTCGTATTAAATTGTATTCCGATTCCTTAGCGCGTTATGGAAAGTCCCCATACTTGTATCCCATGTACGGTTTGGGTGAGCTTCCGCAAGGTTTTGCACGTCTCTCTGCTATATATGGAGGAACTTATATGCTTGATAAGCCAATTGACGAGATTGTCCTTGGTGAAGGAGGAAAGGTTGTCGGAGTTCGTTCTGGAAATGAAATTGCCAAATGTAAGCAAGTTTACTGTGACCCGAGCTATGTACCCGATAGGGTCAGGAAGAAGGGTCAAGTAGTCCGTTGCATTTGTTTATTAGATCATCCCATTACCAACACCAAGGATGCTCTATCCACTCAAATTATAATTCCGCAAAAGCAAGTTGGTCGTAATTCGGATATATATGTATCGCTGGTATCATATACTCACCAAGTTGCAGCAAAGGGATGGTTTGTGGCCATGGTATCCACAACTGTTGAAACTAATGACCCTGAATCTGAAATAAAACCAGGTTTGGATCTTCTGGAGCCTATAAGGCAGAAATTTGTTTCGATAACTGATTATTATGAGCCCCTAGATGATGGAAGCCAGAGCCAAATATTTGTTTCAGAGTCTTATGATGCAACTACACACTTTGAAACTACTTGCTTAGATGTTATTAAGATTTATAAGTGGGGTACGGGAGAAGACTTTGATTTCTCCAAAGTGAAGGTAGAATTAGGTGAGGAGGAACCTTAATCTTATGTTCATAATAAAGTGTTCCATACTGCTTGTTATTTTAATAATTTGGTTTATACACTGGCTGGATTATTATTAAACTTAAGGATTTTTCGTAAATATTTATATAAATACTGAGCTTTTATGTATCAATGTAGAAAATTAAGGCAAAAGCTCTTAAAAACATTGTGAATATTTTTTTATTTTAAATTCTATGCAAAGGAATTTTAATTGTTATAAAATTGGTTTTATTACATATGCTTATATTTATCTTAAGATTATATATGGTAAGGGTCTGCACAAGAGGTGAAGTAGAATTTGTGCATAGAAGCATTCCAATGTGGATTATCATTTCATCCTGTAACCATATCATAATTATTATGTGTAATGTCTATGCATGAACGCTCATTCTACATGTAAATGTTGTGGAGATCAGAAATAAAACTACCTTATAACATTGTTGTCTTTTTTCTTTTAAATTTTACAAGAACGCACCAAAAGGTTAATAAACACTGATAGTACACAATATTTAGTCCTTTCTAAATGATAATACAAAAATGAAACACTTGTCAAATTGTTATCTATTTAATTTAAATAATTATTTTAAGTTTACAATTGTACTAGTCTTATGTAAATTTATGCCTTTGTTTATTTATCAGAAGTGATATTATCAATATTGATGCTAAAACAATAACAAACATTCGTGTACATACACGATGTATTGAGCAAACCTTGTTATTTTACTTAAAACTTACCACTGATTTAATTGTAGCACCACATTTTATAGAATATAAATGGTCATCCCTACAGCCTACATAGATATAACCATTATGAGTGACTGGAGATGAGAATACTTCATTTGGGAAGTGATAGTCAGACATAATAGAACCATTTTCAAAATCTATTATACACAGGACTCCATTATTTGAGATGGCCACTATGTGTTCTTGGAAAGCACACGGGGTTGAGTAGACAGGTGATGACAATGGAGTCTTCCAATGTAAACTTGGTTGATAGTTCTTGATGATAACACTATAAACGTTATTGTCGTGACATCCAAACACCATTTGCCATTTCAATTTCTCCAGCTCTTTGAAATACATAGATGAAAATATGTTTCCTTTTGCTCCATGATATTTCCAAATCTGTACAAAGAAGTATAATTTATTTGCTTAATTATTATAATTGTTTTACCTATTGATTTGAGTAGCATACTGGTTATCAAATGATTATAATATATTATTAAAAAAAATACTAGGGCCCGTAATCGAAAACGTGACTTGAGCGCTGATCGGTGCTTGATACTAGTTTTGGCGGTACCAAAATCTAGTATCAAGCGCCGATCAGCGCTCAAGTCACGTCTCTGAATACGGCCCTAAAATTTATTTAAATTCTTTTCTACCTAAGGATTATCTGTATAGTGTCTATCTCTATTTTTAGTAAGAGTTTCTTAACAATAGAAAAAAATTAAAGATTGGTTAAAAACTCGGTGGCACTTTTCATGCCAGTGACAAGGCTCACACACTTTTATAAGTATGTATTTTGTATAGACGCGCTGCACACGTGAGTCGATGGCATAACTCTCGAAGCCGTGCAAGAATAGTCTCCATTTTGCAGGTAGGTGGACAAAAGCCGATAGAAGTATTCAATTGGAATTGGCAGCACTCAGGAAACGAAGTTACTTCCACCAGAGAACTAAAGTTACCGATATCCGGTGAAGAATATGCTCGTTGAATTGGAAGTGAGCTGGTCACACATTCATAAGAATGGATGGTCGATGCGCCATTAAAGTTCACGAATAAAGGTAAACGAAGTGTTAGTCGGCCAGTCCCAGAGTCGTAAATAGGGCGGTACCACCGGTGCCCAGGCACAGGGCGTAGACTCTGGGGGGCGCAAGAGTGGCTAGACCAGGCGGGTCTATTATTTTTTTCGGCTTGCTAAGGGCGCAAAAAAGGCTATTTACGGCTCTGGCCAGTCCGTGTTGAATCGGTCGTTTTGGCGTTCAGTAGTAGATGGATAAAGGCTGTCGTGTAGCCTTAGTATATTTTACTTATTAGTATCCATATATAGCAAATAGAGGGATACATAATCAGAATTGAAAGTTTATTCACGCTCACACACACACACACATCGAAATACAAATAGATAATATATACATAGTTAAACTGCGATAAAATCGACAAAAGTTGTTTATGATAATGTCATAATAATTCAATTTCCGCTGTTAGTAAACTTACAACAAAGTAGGCAATAATAATAAGATATCATAAATGTGCCGTTGCAATTTTCAAGGAGCATAGTTATGCTATCTTGTAGTCTGTATTGCACACTGAACTAGCTTTTCGTCGCAGTTTTACCCCCCCAAAAATGAATAGCGGTCTTTTGTCCATAAATATAATTTTCTGTAATAAAGCTACCGAAATCGTGAGAATTTTTCATACCAAGAGGGCCCGCCACCTTTTATATGCTATATATGCATGTATGCTAAGCTGCTTATTGCCGTAGCCGGCCTTCCGGGTATGAGTAGCTCTGTATGCTGTTTCTTGTAGATCCCTAAGTCGTATGGAATATAAATTACATAGGGTGTCAGTTAACTCGTTAGAAACTATGGGGGCAAAGTGAAATTTGAAAAAGTTTATAATTTTATAATACCTTGATGCCCCGTTCAACTGTTCGACAGTGTATCTCTCCATTGACTTCAGCGAACACCACATATTTGTCATCGTCATATAACACTGGACTAGCGAACACGGGACTGCCGAGCTTGCCTCTCCAAGCGACGCTGTTGGATCCTACGTCCACTGCAGCACAAACCCCGGACAGGGCGCCCAAAAGTATAAACTTCTCCTTCGCTATTACCAAGTTGGCTGAAATACCTTGATCCACTACGTGTATCGTGTCTTTGATTTCCCCCGTCTGTAAAATATAAGGTGAATAAAGTCCATGTTTATACTTATTAGTAAATTAAAGTATTAAGTATTAACCCTTATATGCCCCACCGCTGGGCACTGGTCTCCTCGAAATTAGACGAGAAAAGTGTTGGCTAATAGTTTACCGAAAAAATAAGGGCCAGCGAATTTTGCACACCTTTAAAGATTATTTATTCCGACATATTCTTTTACCGGTGAGCGAGCCTTAGTCTTATTTTCAGGCGGCCTTTGAAATTTTAGAAAAACCCAATTTAAAGCACCACGGGGGTTAGGCTTGAATCCAGACCTCTCAATCAAGAAACCGACCTCATACCCACTAGAGTCTAGACTCTGGAGCATAGTCGCTCGTCATGCCCACCGGCCACCGTCGTATATATTACTTATATTAGCAGGAAAGTTAGTTATTTCAAAGGGAAATCAGTGTGAGATAAGATTAGGTTCCTCCACTTTGTGCTCGTCCACGGTATAGATAAAATATACATACTTTATTTCTTCTACAAACTAACATCACAGACCACAGTGTCAAAGACAGTGGCGTAACTATACCGTTCGGAGCCCGTGGCAAATTCATCGGATGCTAGGAAAGACACATTTTTTTTTATTAAATGTGTAATAATAAATGTTGGGAGTTGGAATTCTCCTCCGACCGGGGGCCCCTTTCGGCTGGGGGCCCGTGGCATTTTGCCGACTTGCCACCCTGTAGTTACGCCACTGGTCAGAGATATAATCTTAATAGTGTTATGAGTTACAGAGTAATATATAACATTTCAATTTAAAATAACATTTTTATCAATACAATATTAAAAAGTATGAAATAATTACTCATGCAAATACAAGAGGACTTAGATAACGAACCTGATAAAACGCACATGAAACAGAAACGCTAGGCTTTATCTGTACAATATTATTTTAATAAGGTTAAAAGTGTGCATATATGACGGCCAACTGTACTTTTTCCTAAAAAAATAACTATGCCAAATTTCACACTTAACGGTATGTGCTTCAAAATGAGCTTAAAACGGTTAATTTTCTCTACGTGTTTTAGTTATTGTATTTTTTTTAAAATAATTTACTATTGAAGTTTAGTAAAAATGTAACTCAAAGTTAATATTATGAAGTACAAACATAACGTTTCCCTGGTGTGATTAGCCATGTGTGATTGTTATTTATATGTATAGGATCAGGTAAACTCGCCTGCGTTCATATATTCACCATCAGTTAGAAAAAAATTGTATTCGAACGAGACATACAAATCAGTTTTATTGAGGTAGTTTGATTTTTCACGCTGGTCCAGCGGTGGGTGGACTTGGCCTCTTATGCGAGAGGTTCCGGGCTCGATCCTAACCCCTCCGTGTGTGCCTTGAAATGGGTTTTTCTAAATTTCTAAGTGCACACGAGACCATCGTTTGCTCACCGGTGAAGGAAAACATCGTGAGGAAACCTGCATGCCTGATGAGATTGAGTCTTTGAAGGTATGTGAAGTTCACCAATCCGCACTGGGCCAGCGCATCGATGAACTATGGCCCTATACCCTCCTCGCCAGGGTTTCCTCCTCGATTTCGAGGAGGAAACCCTGTGCCCAGTAGTGGGACGTATAAGGGTCGATACTTTACTTTACTTTAAAATTCATAAAAACCGATAAAATAACTTGTAGTTACGGAGATTAGTGCAACTCGACAAATAAATACTTCAGTTTTATATCATGTTGCATACCTTTAAACGAGCAATTCTTGTATAATATGTTATGTGAATCTCGGAAACTCGTAAATCTGGTCCCGTGTTAAGTTCTCGAAGAGACTTGGGTTACAGGCACCAGACAACGGACGGACATATGTTACCTATACTTTTCATATCAATGCATATATTTAAGATTTGAATTTGGGAAGATCGGTTGTCGTGGCATTCATTAAGGGAGGCCTATGCTCAGCAGTGGACGGATAAAGGCTATTGATGATGATTTAAATCGTATTATTGATAAACTTACCAAAACATCAATCTTGCGTATATTCCCATCATACGACGCAATATATACACTTCCATTGCAGACTACGCCCTGACTCTTTACCATGGAACCAACATTGATTTTCCACACTTCCACACAATCTCTTAGTGTAAAGCAGACCACAGTACCATCATAGGCACCGACTATACCACACTGGCTGGGGACATCACCCGATCCACCGGTACAAACCACGGAGGCTTCTATTCTTGAATTAATAGTCACCACTCCTTGGGTTACACCAGATATGGCATCAATGACCACTATTTTTCCCGAGTGACTACCAACTGTAACATACACCTTACTGAAATATCAATATTTTTTTATTAATTTATACAAGAAAAAAAAAGAAAAAAAATGTACGCTTTACTTGCTTGTTCAAAAGGGTTTGAGTTTAACCAAGGCACCACGTAAACGGGTTTTTCCTATATCAACAACTTGACCTTGAAATCATGGAGATGATGTCAATGTGATAAGATTGCAAGTCTTTGAGGGTGGGTTTTCACCCGCATTTATTTCATAGACAAAAGCCATTCGTCATGTGGAGGGCATGATTCCGAGGAGGCTCTTGCCCAACAGAGGGAAAAGGGCGTCATTTATGATGTTATGAGTCTATGAGAGTAGTAAGTGCAACAGTAATATATTATCAGTGGCATAACTACAGGGTGGCAAGTCGGCAAAATGCCACGGGCCCCCAGATGAAAGAGGCCCCCGGTCGGAGGAGAATTCCAACTCCCAACATTTATTATTACACATTTAGTAAAAATTAAAATGTGTCTTTCCTAGCATCCTATGAATTTGCCACGGGCCCTGAACGGTATAGTTACGCCACTGTATATTATTACATTTTTTATGATCAAATTATAAAATATATTTGCTCTCATTAATCATATTTTTTCGTAATTTAATTTGTAAGTGATGAACTCTTTAACGATACAAATTAAATAATTTATGCAAATTGAATTGATAGGGGTATGTTGCAGGCTATGCAGGAGTTAATATATAAATATAAAAATTACATTATCAACAGAACTTACGCCTCATCTTTAAATAATACGGGGGAAGCATCAACACATTTACCAGTGTCATATGCCCACATAACAATAGCATCACTCATCGGAGTAACATTATTTAGAGCTGAGCTAGTAAAAGACACATTACTAGCTACGGATAATTTTATTCTTTTTCTAGTTTTCTTCAATTTAAACTCCTCTATATTAAATTCTTTTGTAGCAATCTCTGCAATTCCACCAATTGTGTAACTTTGGTTGAGTAAATATGGCAGAACAAAACTTCCCAATTCTGGATAGAGTAAAGACAGTTTGTTACACATAGTAACAGCGTAAAATGATGTTCCTCCAATCGAAAAGAAATCTTTGTTTTTTATATCATCAAATGTAAATGTCTCGTTCAATAATAATCTAAGTTCATTAAGTATTAATTTATTTATAGAATTTAATTTTCGATGTGACATTATAGATGTAGGTACCATTTGAGACAGCATTCTTTTTGATGTTTTGCCATGGGAATTTACGGGCAAACTGTCAACTTTGATAATTTTATCTGGCCATTGCTTCTCATTAAGTTTACATTTTAAAAAGATTGATAAGTCTTTACTGTTCAGAGATTCGGATGTAAAATAAACAACTAAAAGCATTGGCTTAGGTAACCAAACGCAGGAACAACTGGCAACTCTTGGACATAGCATTATTGTAGCCTCTATGTCTAGTAAAGAGACTTTATGACCAAATCTTTTTATTACATCGTCCTTTCGACCCCTGTAGTATATGGTACCATTTCTTACTTCACCAATATCACCAGTATTGATAGATACTATTGAATCCTCTTCATTTCTTGTCTTTGGTTTATTTAAAATAATACATTTCCTTGTTTTGCTGACTGTAATTATAACAAAAGAATATAATTAATTTAAATACACACTTTTCCCTATATTGTAAAAGTTAAGGTACAGTAAAATAATTGTCATTTAGAACAGTAGAGACATAAACTTAAGCTGTTTGTTAAAGCAGGCTCTAATTTTTGGCATTTAACTCGTGGATAGAGATGACAATTTTAGCCTAATGTTTTTTTTGCACAATACTTATTAATGACATAAGTCCTATTGTTAAAAATATCTGATATACTCATTCACATATTTACAAAAATTGCATTCATGTTTTCTCTAAATATATAAATTCTAT
Source organism: Lycaena phlaeas (assembly GCA_905333005.2). Classification (NCBI taxonomy): domain Eukaryota; kingdom Metazoa; phylum Arthropoda; class Insecta; order Lepidoptera; family Lycaenidae; genus Lycaena; species Lycaena phlaeas. The sequence goes on from HG995174.1 coordinate 3,915,020, forward strand.
ATGATACAAAATAAATAATTTACCTAGCACAATATTGCCCATATTACTGTTTTCACTGGATTTTTTTACAACCAATTGTGTTTCTGACAGACAATTTCCCAAAGGTATCTCTTTGTCATCAGCTATTTTATCCAAATCAAGTTCTGCAGCACATGCCCAACAGGACATTTCGGTGACACCATACAGTGCAAATACTTTAGTTTTATTTCCAACATCTTTTAACTCTTTAAGTCTTTTGATTCCATTTAAAGGTTCACCACCAAGAGCTAAAATTTTCAGTGTTGATTTAGCACTTAATATTATGTTTTTTATATCCGCTCTTGAATACTGTAAGAACTTTGACGGTGTTGTTTGCCAAAAGGTAACAGAATTTTTTTTGTCATCAGAAAATAATATATCTGCTTTTTCTGGAGCTATAAGTAGAGATGCGCCATTTATACAGGCTAATAGAATTTCTATCATTGATGGGTCAAATGTAAGGGGCGTAGAAAAATATATAACATCATCGGGACATATTTCAAAGAGTTTCGTCAAATCATCTATGTTAGGCTGAATACACTGTATAGGTATTTGAATATGCTTTGCTTCACCAGTGCTACCTGACGTCATAGCTATAAATGAATGCTTAGGAATATAATTTACACATTTGTCTTCAGGTTGAAGGTTGTACATGCATATTTCTAAATCATAAACAGTAATTTTTTTATCAGGCTCTTTAGGAAATAATTCATTTGGATTTCTGCTATCTTTGACATGTATTATAATACTAAGTTTGGTGTTCTTGATCAATGTTCCAATATCTTGCGATGGGTCAATAAACATGAAGGTTGTGCAGCATCTATGGCTCCTGAAATTTTTATCAATTGTAGTAAGCTATAGGAGCTTATTAAATATTTTAATGTATTTTAAATAAGTGGAAATATGTTTATAAAACCTTATCAAAGTAACAATATGTCATAGGATGAAGAGTTAGCTCTCCACATAAGACTACTAATCTGACATGTAAAGCACAACTTTCTTTTAGCGAACATATTATTATTTTCAACAAAATGACGTAATAAAACAAAATAAAGTAGACTTACGCTGCAATAAGACTTGGTATAATAGCGTTTCTCTCTGTTACTAATCCTATTATACCTTTGCTATTGTTTATTTGCTGTATATTTTGAGCGACATATTCACAAATACCGTATAACTCGGAATATGTAAATTTTTTGTATTTGCCTCTATCGTAAACACGTATTGCAATTCCAGAAGGGTTTTTGGCACAAGTTCGGACAAAAACATCATAATAACCATGTTTTGGTTTCATTATATTAAAGTATAATCCTTGTGTTCATGTGCCATTCTTATTTATAATAAAACATGTTTTTTTACTGTTTCTTCTTCTTTTTTTATTTATGGACCGCGGTCGCAACTGTCATGTTGCAACATTCTGCCAATGTCAAGTTTTTCGAGAATTCAACAGATATCGAGATTTTAAATTTATTAGAAATTTTGATTTTTGTTGGCTGGAACAAACAACAATATTTTAGTACTAAGTGTGGAGTTATACATTTATGGGATAAACTGACACATTCTATGAAACACTTGTATTTATAAAATTAAATTTTAAAATGATACATAATTGACATACACAACTTATTTACAATATATGTACACAAATATCCATATAAATGTTCAGGGAAAAAGAAAGAAAAAAAAAAAAAAAAAAAAAAAAAAAAAAAAAAAAAAATTAAAAATTAAAGGAAACGAGAATAAAAGGGGAAGGAGATACTTAGATTATAGCCTAATATTGTTTAGTTTAATAAATTTGGACAAGAGGAGAATGATGAGAGGGTTGTGAAATGTATTTAGTAATAAATTAAAATTTGTAGGGAGTGGGATATTGAGTGATGGTAGGTGGGGATATAAACTAAATGACAAATTGTTGGGACAGGAGAAAAATATATGGTCTAAAGTCCCTTCGTCCAAACCACACTCACACAGTGACGAATCCCTAATTCTTATCTTATGTAGGAACACTGGAGTGCAACAGTGACCTAAGCGGAGTCTGCTTAAGATGGATACCACACCCTTTGGAAGTTTTTTGTATTTCCAGAACCATGGTTTTCTGGGAATCTCAGGTTGTAGCGATGCATAGAATTTTCCTTTATTAACACTACTCCTGCTCCATTCCATCTGCCAAGATGAATGTGCTTGAGTTTGAGGGATGCTTATGAGGTCATAGGATTGGTACCTAAAGTGTTTGCAGTCCACCTGTTGGTAAGTGGCTTGTTTCGCAAGAGAATCAGCGACTTCATTGCCCTTGATGCCTGCATGACCAGGTATCCAAACAAGCGTTATGTTTGAACCAGCCTTAAAACTATTTAATAGGGAATGTTTAATTTCTAAAATAATATTACTATGTAATTTATTATAAAAAGGGTTACTAATAAGGGATTGCAGTGCACTTTTTGAGTCTGAAAAGATGACCGCACTAGATATATTGTGGCTCTCTATAAATAGACAGGCCTCTAATATACCAATGCACTCACCTGTAAAGACTGATGAATGAGGAGGACACTGAAATTGTAAAGCTATTTTTGAATTTTGGTAGTACACTGCAACCCCAGTGTGACCGGACTCTGATAATTTAGATGCATCTGTGAAAAAGAAGTGACTAGAGTTCCATCTGCTAGCTAACTCAGCTTTGAAGTTGGTATTGCATTCAGAAGATGTTTTATTAATACCAATGTCAAGTAATATATTAGGGCAATATATCAGCACTTCATATGGGAAGAGTTGCCATGGGAGTTTTGAATAGGATTGAATGGGAATGACCTGCTCAATATTGTTTATTTTTTGGAAGCTCTTTACTAAATAAGGTATAGATTTATTACGCCAATAGGGAGAAGAGTCACAAAGATTATTTAAACACTCAATTTTCTTTTTTAGTGGGTGTTCAGAGCGAGAGTTTACACGGAAAAGGAAACGGTCTGAGAGGAATTGGAAACGGATGTGTAAAGGAGGATCACCACATTCTACCTGAAGAGCATTGATGGGTGTAGATTTCATACAGCCCATGACACAACGGAGTGCCCTTGACTGCAGGGAATCTAAAGATTTGAGGGAGGATTTGTTAAATGGAAAAAGGAGGAATGTGCCAAAGTCAAAGAGGCTTCTAATTATGGCATTATATAGGATTTTTTGACAATATGGATGGGAGCCCCAGGAGACTCCAGACAATGCCTTAATTATGTTTAGGTTTCGCTCTGCTTTTTTGCTAATATAATTGACATGACTAGTTCCAGATAGTTTAGAATCTAAAATTATTCCTAAAAATTTTGTTGAATCCTGGACTGGAATAGGTTGGCCTTCAATTCTCAGGTCTATTTGTGGGATATTTTTCTTCCTACTGAAGATCACCACACTACTTTTCGGAGCTGATATTTGGAGGCCAAATTGTTGCAGCCAGGATATTAATGAATTTAAAGAGATTTGTAGGGAAGATGATGCATGCGGGATGATAGGATGGGAAACATATAGGGTAAGGTCATCAGCATATTGGAGGATATGACAGTCACTGTTCAGGGATCTATGAAGGGAAGAGGTATATAGGTTATATAGGATTGGGCTTATAACAGAGCCCTGGGGGAGACCTTTCCACACAGTGTACGGGTCAAAGGATTGTCCCGGGATGCGTAACTGGATTCTCCTACACATCAACAGATTGCATATAACCCGAACAAGCTTTTCTGGAATGCTCAGCTCTTGTAGCCTGTACCTGAGCACAGAAAGAATGACATTATCATATGCCGCTGAGATGTCGAGAAATGTGGCCACCACAGACTCCTCTCTTGAAAAGGCTATTCTCAAATCAGTAAGGAAAATGCTTAGGTTGTCGGTGGTACTCAAACCTTTACGAAAACCAAATTGGCAATGGGGGATTAGTGACTTACTTTCTGCAAGCCATTCAAGGCGATTTTTAAGGAGATGTTCGAAAATTTTGCAAAAAGTAGGTGAAAGAGCTATAGGGCGGTAGTTGTCACTTACCTCTGGGGATTTCCCAGGTTTTAATATGGGTATAATTATTTGCATTTTCCATTCAGTGGGTATGAAATTATAATCAAAAAATTTATTTAATAAATTTAAAAAGTATTGTAAAAATTTTGGTCCAGCCTTTCCCAGGAAGGAGTAAGGGAACCCATCTCCTCCCGGGGCAGAATCCTTGACGTGTGATAGTACAAATTTTAGTTCGCTCATGACAAAGGGATGGGTAATAGGATGATGTGATTGAAGGCAGTTGTGATTTAGAGAGGGAAGGTCATTATAATTTGGAACAAATGGGGGGGCTATTTTGTTAAGGAAATTAAGAGCTACAGACCTAGTAATGCATGGAGAATTTTTATAAGTATAACCGCGTCTAAATCTATTTATTTGATTCCAGACCACCTTGGAACTAGTATCTGGTGAGAGTGATGCACAGAATTGACGCCAGCTCAGGGTCTTTTTCTTACGAAATAGGCGTTTTGCCATGGCTGCAGTCCTCTGATAATTATTCAGATTGGCTGCAGACATATCCCGGTTATAGGCCCTTTCTGCCATTTTTCTGGATTTAATCATTTCTGTGCATTCACTATCCCACCAGGGTGGGGAAGGTAGTTTTCCTGTGGCCGAATTTTTAAGGGGGATAGTGCTGTCGGCTGCTTGTCTGATTAGACAGCAGAGTTCAGAAAAACAATAGCTTAGATTTTCTGGGGTGATAATAGGCAGTGTATTTACTTTATCTTCTAAGAAATTTTTATACAGATCCCAGTTTGCACTGGAAGTCCTGTATTTGAGTAGTGGGGGTGGTGCAAGTTGGGGGGAACATCTTAATGGGTATTCAACTCTGATTGGATAATGGTCACTACCAAATGTACTATTTAAACGTTCCCATTGCAATAGCGTTGATATGTCATTAGAGCATATAGAGAGGTCTACACAACTCTTTCTTTGTCCAGGAAGAGTCATTCTTGTAGATTGACCATCATTTAGGACACAGAGACTTAACTCCTCTAACAGTTCTGCTAATTCAATGCCAAAGGAGTCATTAGAATCTGAGCCCCACATAATATTGTGGCTATTGAAGTCTCCTAGAATTAGAAGGGGAGGGGGAAAGCATAGAAAGATATGATGTAAGAAGGACAGGATAGAAGAACTAGGATGAGGAATATATATAGAAAGAACATGGATATTTTTGATTTTGATACCAACAATATTGATATCATTGCCACAATGGGCAGGTATTGGGAGAATATTAATTGGAAGTTTATTGCTTACAAGTATCATTGTGCCTCCATGACCATCAGACCGATCATCACGGAATGTTGAAAAGTCACGAAGGTAAAAGTTTTGATCAGGTTTCAACCAAGTTTCATTGATACTTACAAGGTCAAGCTTAAAACTATTAACTAAGTGTATAAGTTCATGTTTCTTATTCTGAATGCTCCTGGCATTCCACTGAAGAAATTTGAGTGGATCCATTGTGTTGTTGGAGAATTGAGACAAGTGATTTTGCAACGTGGTCTGTTAATACTGAGTCTTTGTTATTTAAGATGTTAACTAATAAAGTTAACAAGAGATTACTTATTGAGTAATTTGAATTTGCAGGTTGGTCATCAGTAGATAATGCACATCCATTTGTTGAGGGTGGAAACATAAATTCATTAATTATACTCTGATGGGCTTGTTTGTCATACCCAGGTAATTGAGCAGGTCGGGGTTTTTTGGGGGTGAGGACAGTTTTTTTGTATGAGGTAGTTGACGGCTGGGGACGGGTAGGGCGGGATGTAGAGGGGCTAAAGGTGGTCCTGGAGATATCAGCATAGGAACGGTAGGATGCAGGCTGGGACTTGGATGCTTCCTCATATGAAATATTGCGCTCTGACATTGTTGTTTTTATTTCAGTTTGTCTTATGTATTCCGGGCAACTCTTGCTGATAGCAACATGTCTCCCAGAACAGTAAAGGCAAACTGATTTGTCTTCTGGGGTCGGGCATCCCTCACCAGTATGGTTTTCACTGCACTTGTAGCACCTTGGCTTGGATCTACATTGCAATTTGGTGTGACCGAATCGGCAGCAGTTGAAGCATTGTATTGTTGGAAATTTATACAATTCCACCTTCAAAGAGTTGTAGCAGCAGTAGACTCTTTTTGGTAAAGTCTGTCCGTCAAATGTCAGAATTACTGATTGAGTTGGTTGCCAGTCTACGGAACCATTGGTAATCACTTTCCTGTTGATTCTGCGAGCCTTGATGATTTTCCCACATCCTGAGGGAACTTCCAAATTTTCTGTGATTTCTTCTGGGGACCAGTCCACAGGTATTTCGCGAACAACGCCCATACGTGTAATGTTATAGGTGGGGATGGAGACAGTAAAACCATTTTGTACAATTAGTGGGTGAGTTAGGAAGGAATTGGCATCAGCAGGGCTAGAGAATTCCACTGAAACTCTATTGCGACCTACTCGTTTAAGTCCATCATTCATTATACCAGTAAAACGTTGAGTTTTGAGAAATTGACCGAACTTAACGGGGTGAAGTGTGGTGTTAGCCGTTGGGTCACTTTCTATACGAGATACATGAACTAAATAAGGAGGCTTGTCAAGGTTCGAGTATCTCATTCTCGTTACTAATTGTTTAGCTTGCTTGGAAGGTACGGTGTCATTGGTTGTATCCAATGTACGTTTTTTGCTTATATTTTTTTCATGAGCTGTAAATGCAGGAAGAGGGACTGTAAGTATTGAAGTAAATTGTTGATCCACAAGATTAGGATCTTGGATGTCGGGAGGAGCCGGTGGATCGGGAGGTTCGTTACCTTCCATGGCTTAAATTAAAAAAAGGAACACAAATACACTCACCAGAAGACTACACAAAATATATAATTAATATAAGTAAACAACAATCAAAATAAAGACGCAAAATACACCAAAAGTAACAAAAAGTTCGATTTTGCAAACCGACGCGCTTGAAACTTGACAGTGCAATCTTTTTACTGTTTATTTTTATTTATTTTTCTTTTGACTGTTTGGTGTTTATAAATTTGTCAAACCATTTGTCAAAACTGACATAAATGAAAAAAACCAGTTGTCAAAAATGACATCTTTTTATTTTTTCCTAATGGAACCGGCTAAGATCAAAGACCATGCTACCATTTCTGCCGTAAAATAAATTTAGTCTGTGGAGAAACGGCGGGAAACGCTAAAGGGGCGTTGTTTAACCCTCCAGGTCACCATTAATTAACTTGTCCAATCTACGTTCAAATCCATCCATCCAGAATAGTCCAATACAATATTCGCCAACTAATTACATTATAATATACTAGCTGTTGCCCGCAGCTTCGCCTGCTTTAACTAAGATTTGCAACGGGATCTCAGTACGCAAAATATGTCACTTTTCTGATTGATTTTTTACATCTTGTGTCCGAAAAACCCAAATATCTTACGGAACCCTATTTTTTCCTGAATAAAATTTAACCTATGTTACTCGTGGATAATGTAGCTTTCAAATGGTGAAAGAATTTTTGAAATCGGTCCAGTACTTTTTGAGCCTATTCATTACAACCAAACAAACAAACAAAGTTTTCCTCTTTATAATATTAGTGTAGATGGATTAAGTCAAAACAAACACTATAGAAAATTTCCGAAACATATATAATATAGAACACCACTACTAATTTTGCGCAGTATTCGCCAACGAATCAATATATAAAAAGATTGCGTTTTTAAAACAAATATAGTAGAAAACCACTCCGAACAAATAAAATAGGAAACAATAACGAATTAAAGGAAAACAGAAAAAACACAACCGCGCTCTGACGTTTCCCGCTTTAATTTTTTTTTGTTTGTTCCTATTATTATTTTTGTTCCTGTTGGAATAGGCTAAGACTAGAGACCATACTACCAAGTCTACAAGTCTAGTCTAGTGTCTGACGTCAACTATATTTAGTCTGTAATATGGCGAAATGGCGGGTGACGCCAAGGGTTTGCTCTTTACGTAAACATCAATCAACTATCACTTCTAACTACTCCTATGGAGTATGATGTATGAATTAAGTTTTTAAAACAAACACTATAGAAGACTGCTCCGAATAAAAAAATTCAAAACAATTAAGTAACGAGAAAATAACACAATACAACAGCCAGTGGGAAATATCCTTCCTACCATCCTCCTATTTTTTAATTTTGTTCGGCAATAAGCTTTTACTACATGCCAAGTTTAGCTCCATGCACCATTTATTAAAGGTATCGAGTAGGTATGTCTTTAAGTACGTCACCGCTAAGTATCAGTATTTTCAACAGCCACCACTTTTTTTTTGTTTCAATCCTCATTAGTCACGGATATAATATTTAGATGCAAGCTACCAATAAATTGTCTAAATCGTTAGGTACGATACAAAGAGACAAAACCAGCTATGGGATGGACCTAGTAGATTGATTTTTTGTATATTGATGGAGTTAGTAGTACGGGTAGTTGGTACTACTTGATAGTTGGTACTTACTACACTAGCTCCAGAATATGTCATGATTGTGTAATGTATGAAAAATAAATAAAATAAAATAAATGCTAAAATTTGCACAATAATCCCTTAGTAAATGAAAAATTAAAAAAAATCATAAGATTTCATTCAAATATTTTGATACTGATTGGCTCACTTAAGATTATAGAAGATTTTAGGAAAAAACTTTTTTCACTAAATAATAATAACGTAAAGTTTTTATCACAGTTTTAAAACAGCTACTGCTTTATCTGGTAACAGTAATCAAAACCTCAATTAACAAAAACTTTTGTTAAATATGGTGCTGGTATGATTTAAAGATAAGATATTTATTAAAAACTGTTTTAATAAAATTAAAATAGCCGTGAATCTTCTGTAGGTAATGAAAATCAATACAATATAATAAAAAAAATTGTAACCACCACCTGAATTGTGAGGATCATCACGAGGAGGCCAGCATCAGTTAATTTACAGAAAAAAAAAATAACAAGAGTGTGCCAAGTTTACTATCCCAGATTATGCGAGTGCTTAGGCTTAGACCCAAAACCCTTCCCATCTGATTCTAAGAATTTTTACTGTATTTCAGAAAGTAGCATTGTATTAGACATCTTAGGTTTTGCATGATATTATAATATACGTGTCATTCACTGTGGACAGATAGTAGCTCATGAAATTGATGATGATTGTGTCGTACTTCTGCATGTTCATTAGCGAGCTTAACCACTTATTAGTGTGTAACAGGTTCAGTCGATTTTAAAACTTGTCGTTTGAATGAGGTTCTGTATTTGTTGTGTTTTTTTTATAGCATAGGACGGCAAATAAACTTTAATAAACAGCCGAAGCCTTTTGGCGACTATCGACGCCAATTTTTTTAATACAAAGGACGGCAAATAAACAGACGAAGCCTGTTGGCGACTATCGACGCCCACAAACATCCAAACAACCAGAGGTTATGCAGATGCGTTGCTTTCCTTTTCCCTATCCCTCCAAAGGGCCACCGTCACTTTACGCCTGTATTATGTGAGCGAAAGGTACCACCCCGGTTGTGCCGGCCCAATTCGGCTGAAAAGCAGCATTAACAAATTATATGACGTTCAAGTTTATAAACATTAATTTTTTTCGTGACTCCACCCATTATCGTCAGTTCACTGCATACCATCACGTTTAGAAGTAATTAATAATTGTCCTGTTTTTTGTATTCCAGTAATCCTTATTTCCAGCATTTGACTAGATTTCTTTCATATTTTTGATACTACGAAATAAATGTAGATTATATTGACCCGAAACAATTTTATGGCCATAAATCATGGGGTATGAACATTGCACAGACTGAAGACTGCGCATAAAATATAAAAGTCTAGCTTGTCTAGTTAAGTGACGCTAACTACTGTCTGCGTCGTTTCCAATTTGGGTTTATGTTTCATGTTTTGGCCTACAAAATACTCTCGTATACATTTTTATTATAAACGAATTATTAAATCAATCAGTAAATGAATCGTGCACACAAATAACAGTAGTTACATAGATGTAATATTGATAAGTTTCTATTATGATAAAAAGAAATATGAGTATATGGTACGGAGCTAACATTAAAAAATTACAGCTACGAATCCTTGACTCCTATGATTCTTCATTCATTCATCATATACATGTATATAATGAATGAATGAGATCATCATCATCAAGAAAATCATCAACTAACTCGTATCATGTGTGTGTCAACATCATGTAGTAGTGATTTCTGCAGTCTGAACACAAGTATGCTAAAACCACTATAACGCAGCGACGAATTTTGCGTAGGGCTTTCGTTATAGTTAAATGAGAACAGAAAATAGTAGTTCGTCGATGTATGGAGTGATTAAGGAGTTGATATTTTTTAAAACATGACAAATATTCCGTTTCAAATTTGTAAATAGCCATGTTAATTTAGAATCTTATATTGAGGGCTTATGTTTGATAGTGGATTACTAGAGCTGGTAAGAATCAGCATCGATGACCAGCATAAGAACGATGCTAATAATGCAAGAAAACATATTCATAATAAAATTTCTGAGATTGTATAATTTAGTCCACATTCAAAATATACGCCTTCAAATTATTATTTACTAGCAGCACTCCAATGTTTCACTCGCATATCCGATAAATTATATGCGCCTATGCGGTATTCTGATGTGTATAATTGCATATCATCATGTGACTATATCATTGTAAAGTTTCACCAAAATCTATTCAGTAGATGTTGCGCGAAATGTACATCGATATTCGATACATTCTTTCAAAATTTTCCGATCCTCGAAAATATTAACCTGGCACAGGCAACGGCGAGCAAAACCAAGATATTTAAAGCTTGCCAAAAAACATTACTTAATCTTTGATTGCAAATCTGAAACGTTATAAAGTGGCTAATTTTATCTCTGAATACTTTAATTGACTTTTAGGCCTGGCATTTTTCCGATAATTTACTTCGGACTTCCGGTCGGACAGTCCCTTCTTACGAGGAGTAGACTTTTCTTTGCTTAGCTGTCGCGGAGGTGATCTTCTCGCCTGCCTATTCAAGACCCTCAAAAAGCGGCTGAAGGCACTCACAGCGGTTTTAATTTGGGTAGTATCCGCCCAGGCACAGTATGGTTAAAAGGGTTAAATTATGAAATAGCCGTGCAGTACTGTAATAAATTATAGTATCTATTTTTGAAAAAATTGAATATGACCTTTGTCGTATGAAATTTATATTTATTTTGGAACATTTTTGGAATATCACACCGCGTAGGATCAAGTTTAATTCAAACTGGCCAGTATGTTGAAACGACAATTTTATATTTTAGTCTTATTTATATTGTACAGTAGGTTGTTATTTTGTACATTTATGGCGAAACAAAGATGATTTTCCTTTTTCATGTATATAAACGATCTCTTCAGAAAATTGGCAAGACGATATTGCACATTCTTGAAGTGCTTATGAATCCTTGTTCATGTAGCTTCGTGTTTCAATATTTATTGCTTCACCAATTCTTGAGTTCCATCTTACTAGTCTTAAATCTTATAAACGTGAAAGTTTGTAAGCATGGATGTTTGTTACTCTTTCACATAAAAACTACTGAATGGATTTTATTGAAACAATACAATAATATGGCTTAGACTTTACAACTGGTGTGAACTCCTAGTTTTAGAAAATAATAAAGACACCTGTAGTTTTGTATAACGTTTGTGGATGCACTTATAGTGGTTGGCCCTAGTGGTGAAATTATCAATCACAACTTGGGAATAGGGGATTCCTCCCAGGCATTTTAGGATTACACGTAAAATTTGTTGCAGAAAAATTGAAAAGATTCCACTGGGTTTATTGCGCCGGTTATTGTTTTGGAACCGGTGGTAAATTTAATTAAAGTTCGAAAATATACAATTTTGTATATTATTTTTTAATTTTGTTTTTGGACGATAAAGATATAGGCCTGATAACGATGATAAAAACATCTTTATTCGTACTAAGTCTAAGGTTTGTCACCTGTGTCCTCTTGTTAGTATAATATATGAGAGATAATCTAAGATATTCTTAGTCATGCGAAGTCTTCCTAAGACTATGATTCGTCTAGGTTAGCCTACATGCCTACACTATGACAGCACTAATAAGAAACCAAGTGTTGTCTTATTAATGTATAGTTTTGTTGTAAGAATATATTCTATGTAGCGGCGTGTGTATAGCTACATATATGGATGTAATTTTTGTACTAAAACAGCCTACGATAATTGGTATGATAGAAATAAAAAAACTGCTTGATGTGCTCAGTGCATGAGAGTGTATATTCACGATTAACGAACCTTTTACAATATTCGAGGATAGAGGGGTATGAACAATATTGTAATCCAATGGATGAGCCTGACGTCGCGTATACGTCACGTCACGTCATTTTTGTAGAACGCGATTGGATATGTCGTAATGGTACGTTAAAAACGTTTCGTTTCGCGTTATATTCGGTTAAATACCAAACATCTATATTATGTAGAGAGGTATAAAATTTTGAGTTGTATCTACGAATTTTTAAGCCAATAAATAGGAGCTTACGTAAATCAGCGAGCGGAAAACATTGATAAACAGTAAACAATAATGAATATAAACCTGTGGGCTATATATTCATTGGACTTATCGAAAGGTCAGTTCGAGAGAAACTGATGATAATGATCTTGGTTTGATTCGAAGCTGCTGTTTCTAAAGGTAAGCGTTCGTTTGTCCGGATTATGCGGATGTGTGGACGCACTTACCTTAACATGTTAATTTGTAACGTCACACAATTAATATCAACAAAATAAATAATCAATCACACCACTTTAACCTAATCAAGCAGTTCATTCGTGTCGTCGGTACGGAAATAAATTTGCAGATGTCTATGAACATGTATATATAATTACCCAGTGTAGATATCGTACTAATATGTGTCCTTGGCTGGATTCGAACTCGCGACCGCAGCGCGTCAACAAGACCACAGACCAGACGTCCTTATATACACAATTCTGTTCTATGAAAGAGCGTCTAACAGTAAATTTATCCTCATAATTTAGGCGTGAGGGTATTCCCATAATGTCACCGTAAAATACTATTATTTGATCGGCAGCAGATGTCGAGACAGGTTTCATAATCACTCGGTGACATATGGGGTGTGTATAATACCAAATGACTACAAAGACGCCTTGTGATATGACTACTACGCGGAAGTTTTTATAACACATTTTATTACTACATATTATCGTTTTCAAGATCTTTTCATGAACCAATCAAGAAAAAACTATATATTACACTTAAATTATAGCATTAATTAGTTAATGTTAGGAATGAATTCGTAGAGGTTTTGGATTCGAATCTAGAAAAAATAATAATTTGTTTTATGTATAGATGTCTCGCATACAACTCGGATGTAACTGGCAAGGGATAGGCTATCTAACGAGGCAGGATTATGTTCAGCACTTTCACCAGCCCTGGTGGTAGCGGTGGCAGCGCATAAGGCCTGGCAGGTGTGGTCACCTTCTGGAGACCGGAGGATTTCGGGGGGCAAAGCATATTTTATTTTATTTTATTTTATTAAAGATATTCACTGCTCCGAAAAATGGGATTATGTTCAGCAGTGGTTAGATAGAGGCTGATTGATATCTGCACCGATGAAACGTATATTTGTATAACTTTTACCCGTAAAGTACTCATAATTTAACACAGATTCTGACAAAATAACGACAAATTAAATATTTATTCTAATTCAAAGCTAACTTTCTAGATCTATATTCTTTAAGTACACTATATTATGAATTATGTGGATATATATTTATTGTACAATAACAATACCTTAATAAAAAAACAACAACGTTTGGGTAACAACCCAAGCAACCGCTAAAAGTGAGTATGAAGCATTATTCCCTATTACCCCAAATTCTTTCTTACTGAATATCCTTGAATGGCTAAAATAAATCTCAATTGAACAGAATAAGCACCGCATTGCGATATCTTGAACTTTATCATTGCCAATAATTCTAACACTGCATCGGGTCTAAATATAGTAAAGCTTTAGAAAGAATCGGCAAAACAAACTCAATCGATAGAGTTGAATTAGGAAAACGATTGAATTGGTCTTATAAGTTATAAAAATCGCCGTCGCTCTCAAATGTATCATTAATCCAGTAGTCCATAGCTGTAGGGTTATTCTGTAAGGTCGTTTTCGAATGATATAGTGATATGACGAATTTGTATTCTTTAAAACTCGACTCTATACCAATAAAGTTCACTTTCGGAGAAAGCGTAAAGTGAGCTCTATCACTCAGGTGAAGCTCGATATCGAAATGTTTTTACAGAATAGCCCTACTGGTCTTCTTACATGAACGTTAACACACTTTTAGGGTTGTAACACACATATAATCTATTTAAATTAAATTATACAACCGGACAAATTTGTTTGTCTGTGTGATTGTAATCAATCTTCGGAACTAGCAGTAATTTATAGCGGGGAAGAAATGGTTATAGAACTGGATTATATTCAGTTTTGGAGCGAAACCTAACTTTGAATTGGGCCTGTAAAAATGAGAAAACATGTATTCATCAGTAGCTGTTTTATTTAAAGAATTACCTGTACAATATTTATAATTAAAAATGGGTTTTTACATCAACAGTTCCTAAGATACGGCATTAAATTCCTAATATACATGATTAAAAAAACACTCGAATGTGAAAAAAATCATTTACAACACATCCATTGACACGTAATGATGCACATCAGCCAATAGTGTTGTACCGACATAATATTATGAGTTGCTCAGCCAATCCCTAATTATAAACTTAGCCACTAAGACAATCATAAGTGATCATTATCAATTGTTTAATCTCGCATGTAGGATACATGCGAGATTAAACAATAAACAATAACCAGGTGGGAAGACAGGCGACTGACAAGCATATGATGATGATGATGATGATGATGATTATGATGATATACTCATATAATAAAGCTTCGAAGAACAGAGCTTAGCATCTCTAGAGTCAAGGGTAACATTTGAAGAAAATATTTTTGCATTTGGCAGTCCAATTATGAAAGTGGTTTGGGACTTTTTTTAATCAATTTTTATAAAGTCCCGAACTTTTTAAAATTAGGACGTGTAAACCTAGATAGTTGCTTTTATTTTACTAAATTATTAATTTTTGTGTTTTATCTAGTCATCTCCAAAATGAGTATTGTGTTACTCTCTTATTCCAAAATTATGTTTGACATTAAGTAATAAAGCTACGAGTAATTTTTATATATTTTTTATGTGATATAGGTAGGAAATGCTCTTAGGGTATCCATATAGACGAGGATCCATATGTTGATGATGATGATGATGATGATGTGACTGATTTATATTCCGTCTCATTCATGTTACGTGTAAACTGAAAACGCGCTTCAATCCTATCATGATTTTCCCTATGATATCTACAGGGAAAATATCGGATGGCATTAATGCTTTTTCCCTAAATAAAATATGGTCATTTATATTTTAAACTATTATTATTTTCTATTGACCAAATTATTTAAATGAATCTATATAGAATATTTATAAATACGTTTATTGTTCCAAAATAATTTGTGCAATTTTTTTTTCTTGGGAAATCTTGGGAAAAATCTTTTCTTTTGCTATGGGAACATAAATGAACTAGACGATATCTTTATGTATGATTTTTCTTAAAGACATTTTAATTAAAAAACGAAGAGTAGTGGAATGTTTTCCTTTTTTTTTGTAATTTCAGATACAAACATTGCGCATGGCCTCTGCAGCGATTGTGACCTAAAACGTATTCGGCAAATGAACGGGCCCAATCAATTAGGGGCGGTCAGCGATCCGGCGAGAAAGAGGGCAGCGCGCGCGCTCTCACTGAAAACTTGGGAAATGTCTGCACGAGGGTGTGGGGTGCGGTGTGGCGCGGCCGGGGGCGCGGGGCGGGGGGGGGGGCGGCGGCACGGAGGGTGCGTGCGGCGCGCGCGTGCATCGATCCGCGGGGCGGCTCGCACCTGGGTCGCCAGCGCGTGCATATCTCCCCAAGTTGCGGGGAATTATAGCCCGACTAGGGAATTCGTGTGTGGTAGAGTCTGGAAATAATGTTGAAATTTTAAAATTTTATCATTTATTATTATAAACATAATTTATATTTCGATAGTTACGTATTCAACTAATGATGTAAAGATATATAGGGACTGATAATAAGCTTTTTTAAAATTAATTTTATTGACTTTACCATTCGGGAATTTTTGGGGAGTTGGTCGCACGTTTTGGGGGAATCAACAACAATGGCATTGGCAACGTCTGGTCGCAGTTGGGCTCAGTCCGCCGGGGCGGCCGGCGAGAGCGCGCGTGTGATGCGCACCCTCTGACATGGCCGGCGCTCGGGCGCTCGTGGTCGCCTGCTGCTGCTGGTGGTGGCTGACTTACGCGGCCGGTGAGTAAATGCCATACATTACTTACGATAATCCACATATTAAATCAGACGATCGTAATCCCCACGGTAAATAATTCCCGGTGCGCCAATCAGCTGTTTTACTATAACGTACAAAATTGAACGGACACGTGAAAATGTGGAAAAACTGTGCTCTATCGGCGATCTGCCCTCCGGCTAATTGAAGGGTTCAAGTTCGTTTAAAATGCACCTTTTATCGATTCTTGTATTTTTAAGAAACGTGCTTCTTCGGTTTTAATGAGAATATGTGAACGATGTTTTGAGTGACGATTTTTTTTATTTTGCTAGTGATGTGCATAGTGCGTATTTTATTCGGTAGCCGTCCTTGCCGCGACCACTGGCCGCCGTACAAAGTTGACATTACATCACGCGGCGACCAAAAGTTGCTGTGTAAATATTGACCACGATCACGCCATACTGTCAGCAAATGCAATCGCGGCTCACCTGCGCGCGCGCACGCCTATGTCGCTCGCCCATGCCGCAAGCCCGCTAATTTATCTGACTATTTATTATGAGACATAGGATTATGTAACAGGATATTTTTTATTATAAGCCATATCTGACCTCCAGTACATGCGTCAGTTGAAACAATGTTTCATATATTTGTGGTAGAGCTTAATAATTTAAAATTTGTTTAATTATTATTTAAGAGTAATTTTACTTACTCTACGTATAATGATCGTTTGTGGTACTACAATGAAACTACCTACGTATAATGGTTTTGGTTGTGTAAAATATGTAAGTAATTTATCCTGAAAGATATTTTTTTACGTTTTTTACATTGAAAAACATTTTTTTTAATTGGTTGTAAACAAACCATTAATGTAGAAAGCATACATCTTTTTAACTTTTGCCCAAATTTTATTTTGAATATCGTATAGCAAGTTATTTGGATTATAGTATAATCAAAATTTAAAATCAAATTAAAAATTAAATTGAAAATTAAACTGTATTTTCGTAAAATTAATATGATTTTTATCTATCGTAAAAAACATCGCAAAAAATAAAATTTAACTAATGTATGTTCTGAATTCATTACAGCTGTTTAGCTAAAAAGCTATAAAATATAATTTTATCTTTTATATTAACGGGCTTTTAGCTTTCATCATAATAATTAGCTTCTATCCGTCTACTGTTGAACATAGACTTCCTTCAATGAACGCCAAGAGGCCCTTCTCTTGCCACTCGTATCCAACACGCAGCTTTACTTAAAAATTTATAATTTAAATTATTTTTTTGTATTATAATTAACAAAAAAATAAGTTCTTTATATTTATGTTTTAGGTCATATTATACTCACCACAATATTTGGAAATTCTCTGATTTTAGCCTAAAAATAGAAACTGATGTTTCAGACAACTAGAAGCGGATTGTTAGCTCTACTTGTTTAATATTAGCTTAGATTGTTAATCTTTATGGTCGCGTCAAAAACTCCCAGTTTTTGAAAAATGAAGAACTCTATATTATTACTTTGTTGTGTTACTGAAAAAATGGCAAGACAGTGTAATTATTGGAATCGACACTTATATCTTATGTCACAGGCAACACATAAAAGCATTGCCCGGGCTAGGTCTAGGTAAACTAGTTTATGTTTTTGGACGACGTCCACTTAGTTTTGCCAACTTGCCTATCCAACTAACACTTAAAACAAAACTTTCCATAAAATATTGTTCACAATATTTCAATATGACCACACGTTTCTGAGAGATTACGAACTCTATATTTTTACTTATAAGAAAATTCTATACACAATATTTAAAATCGACCACAAGTTTAGAAATGATAAGATTAAAAACTCTATATTTTTACTTATAAGAAATTACTGTCCACAATATTTCAATATGACCACACTTTCTTGAGAGATTACGAACTCGATATTTTTATTTATAAGAAAGTTCTATCCACAATACTCTGAAACAACCACACATTTGTGAGAGATTACGAACACTACATTTTTACTTATAAGAAAATACTATACACAATATTTAAAATCGAACACAAGTTTCCAAGAGATTACAAACTCTATGTTCTTACTCGTAAGAAAGACTGCCCAGAATATTTCCGAACGATTCTGAGATACTACAAACCGTACATTTTTACTTATAAGAAAAGGCTGTTCACAATACGACTTTACGTATCTGAGTGATTACGACCCCTATAATAGAGTAACTCTATACTTTGAAGAAGACTGTCCACAATATTCTGAAATAATCATACATTTGTGAGAGATTACAAACTCTATATTTTGTCTTGCGAGTCTTATTGATAAAAGGCTAAAAAGTATTTTTAATAAAGAAAAATAACGTTAATATAGGAATAATCCTGTTAAATTTGATTTCCTTAAAAAGACTTCAACGCGTAGCAATTTGTATTGATAGGTCAGTTGGACCTGCATTTTGAAATCAACTGAGGGCTTAGATAAGTAGCATCTCAGTTTCTGAGTTATCAATGATAATTTCCTAGCTTAAGACAATAACGATCGATTGACCACGTAATTTAACGCGACTTATGTCAATCCTATACATTTTATTCTTTTCGAACTTCGCCATCGTTTTTTTATGTTACTTTGTCTAAATCTCTTGATATATCACTTATGTATTTAACTTCTTTTAAAAGTCTTAACTGAAGAAAAATGTACTTTTTTATCAATGGATAAAATTATCCCTCTTCACAGAGCAAGACACATTAAGGAGTAAAATGTGGCCAATAATAATATAGGACAGATAATAAATTAACATAAGAAAATGTTAGCGTTTTTGATGATCTTGCAGTGTACATTAAAAGCTTATAATGTGAAATACGTGAATTGAAAATATACTCAATATAATAATGTTACCAAAAATATTAAAGCAGTTAATGTTAAAAAAAATATTCTATGAAAAAAGTTATTTTAATTATTGCTTAAATTACAAGTACATATAAAAATTCACAACTCTTTAAAAATACATTATCTGATAAATAATTAAGGTCTGTGAGCTGGCGTTGTCCCCAGCTGTCGTTATGGCACGTGTCGTGCTGGGCTGCCTGTCGTAAGTTTCTAAAAAACTGTTAAATGACTTTATTAGTGGCCTTATAACATGTGTATTATATTAACTCTGGACTCAAAACTATTTTTATATAAATGTGAAATATATACTCTATATAAAAATAGCTTTTACCATAAAATTAACCATGAAATTTTGTACTTAAGTCTTAACTATAACTTTTGGCCTGGATACTGTGAAGTAAATTGCAATTGTAAACTTATTGTTTTTTAATGTGTACGCGAATTTCCCCTCATTATAATGAAACATCTGCTTGGGATTCCATTATCAATATATAATCAGTAAGCATTTCCTGCGTAGAAAGGACTAATCAAAACATTTATATATCATAGCGTTAGTAGTAGTTGGTTATATAACTTTGTCACATTATGTCTAACACCTCAGTCCTCCTCTCCATGGTTGCTGAGAAATATCCAAAACATCGTGCATGAAAAACTAATAAGCCTTGATAAATTTCGTGAAAACCTTTTATATTTTTAAGAAGCCAGTAGTAGTATATCATTAAGAAGCAAATATAATATTATAGGAGTTTCTTCTTTGACGGTACGGTGTATATAATATAATATTATGTATTTATATAAATTCCTTTAATTTATTTCCGTACTACTATCCGCAACACAGTTACTAGTATCCGCAACACAACTTCTTACCACGGGACTAGGTTAACGTGGTATGATTAAAAGAATAGTAAAATAAATTTATAAATATAATTATACATATTTATAAATTTATTTTAGTATTCTTTTTTAGCGCAAAAATTACATAACAAAAATCAATCATCATATTTTATCTCATGAAAACTACTTGTTATTCTAAAGACGTTTTGTGAATTTGAGTTCCCCCTAACTAACGCCACGTGCACTTGTATCATTCAATTCCCATTCGAAACTCTTCTCGTGTCGCTATGACTTATAATATTCAGATCTTCATCATTTAAAGACTTTATGCAATATCTTAAAAGTGGATAGTACTTTCTGATAGATGGAAGATAGGTTATGCTTGGAGATACGGTTAATACTGGTGCTAGTAGAATAAGAGCAGAGATTCAAATTTATTTATGAGATGTCTTATTTATAGTATAGTGACAAATGAGTTAGTGAAAATGATGGAACGACAAAGGTAAGAGAGTAAGAAGTAGTGCCATGCTGCTTTGCAGCTAAATTGGGCGTAAAGTCATGCTGTCGCGTTTAGTATGGCTTGTGAGTTTCCGGAGGATTGTGGGGGTAGAGATAGTTGGGGAAAGAAGAGTAACGCCTAACATTTGGTCGTGTGTACGTCTATAGGTGTAGGTTGTCTCCATAATTCCCACTAATCGGTTGCTTTCTTAAAACATAAAAAAATGGTAAGTGATTATTATTTTCTACTAGCTGTCTGCTAGCTGCTAGCTAGCTGCGTTAGAAAAAAAACACTTTTTAAATAAAAAGTATCTTATGTCACTTCTAGTACCTACCAGAATATGTGTACAAAGTTCATGACGATTCGTCAAGTAGTTTTTGCGTGAAAGCGTAACAAACATCCACGCTTTCACATTTATAACATTAGTAAGGACAATATAAAATGTTGACGACTAAAGAGAAGGAAAACAGATAGATAATAAAAAGTGTTTGAGTGTTAGGTTCATGGGGCTCGTTGTTATTCCTACTGGTTATGTTAAGCTAGTACGTTAAGCTACGAAATGTTAGGATGGCACGCCGAAAGTCCTTATTTAAAAAAAGGTATGTGTGCGATTCACACACGATAAAAGTGAAACACGCGTTAAATGCTCAAATACAATCAAGTATTAAACAGTGTGCAATATACATACACACCGACATTTGCTATCTCGCTCTTTTGTATTTGTGTCTCTTGCCTGTCGTTTTTTCCGTTGCATCCGGTTTGAAATCACAACGATTCTAAAGAAGTTTCACTTCAAAAAACACTTTTCCCACTGAAAACTTATTTAAACTACTGGTTAAAATACATGTTAAGGGAACAAAAGTAATAATGCGACTCTCTACAATTGTAGGAAAATTCCCTTTTATACTATATACATTTTGTAATCGTAAGCGTTTTACAGGAACAATATTCATAACAGTACGTGTTACTTTACTTTATAACCTAGAAGGAACTATACAGTTTAGATACATAATACCGACACTCGCTACTGGAGCTGGCAAAATGAATTGCGACAGTATCGAACTGGGGCATCTGCTAGGCGCTGTAAGGGCTGCCTGTCGTTTCCTGGACATTTTCCACGTGGTCGATGAACTTTCAGTGAAACAATTTGACGATAAATAAAATTTGGGCTTATATCTGTCAACCAATAAGAATCTGAGCTAGTTCTATGGGTCCTTAATTTTCACATATTGTTTTTAATGTTTACACAAATATCACTCATTATGATGAAATTTTCGCGGATTTTATCGCGTCTTAAGAGTCCCTTCACCTTTTTAACTCATTTTGAACAATTTTGATTATCTTTTGTACGCAAGGTGAGAAAGATTTGAACATTTTATTTCATTATCTTATGAGTAGAGTTCTTATTCTTGTCGACTAGATAATTTTTAAAAAGAAATAATGAATATATTAATGGCAATCACCCATATTCAAAACCCCTTTTCCTTAAAAGTAACGAGCGAGTGATGTTTGTGGTTCTTGAACAAAGAACTATGAAATATTCTGAAAATTAAAAAAATATATATAATATCATTATATAGTCTACTCGTAACTAAAATGAAAAAAATATTGATTTTGATATGAAATATAACATAAAAAAAATGTTGAAATAACCTCATATGTGGAAAATGTCAGGACAAATAATATTTTTTAGCGATACCTTAGAAACACTTTAAAATTAAAAAAAAATACTCATTAATCTCTGGGTTACCCTTTAAAATAATCTGAATTTTAATTTATAAAAAAACAATAACTTCATTATAGCATAGTTCACTTTGTCTTTAATTTACGAAATTGTTATCGAGGATGCAGAGGCGAGGAGTTTTTATCATAAATGGGCAAAAGAATTGTCTCTTTCATGCCGTGCAACACAGATTTATAAATAAAGACAGATGGAGCATGCCGAGTATGTGAGCGACGCCACCAAAGCGAATACAAATTCAAAATCGCTCTCACGTGCTTGACATAGCGTCGTACTTTAAACGTCTATAAGATTGTGTTCGCTTTTGAATTTGTATTCGTTTTGATAACGTCACTCGCGTGTTCGGCATGCTCCATCTGTCTTGTCTGCAATAAATGTCTTACTCATGTTTCTCTCAGGGATGCAAACTTGGTTGATCTCTAGCTATTGGCTAGTTGGTTAAACAATGGTAAATATTAAGATATTATATATAAGAAGTTTTAATAGTAAAAATCATGCAAATGATTAAAATCTCAAAATCCTTTAGTAAAGAGGACCCAAAACAGTATATTAAACAGGCTTAAGACTTATGGACCTTCAAGAAAGGAGCATACCTATATTGTGGCTGGCAAGCACATGTTAATCTCCTGGTGATTGCTGGATGTCGTTATCACTTACCTTCAGGTGTAGCGGCTGTCCGTTTGGCCCTTCTATAATAATAATAAAAATCCTGTTTATAGATCCCATTCTATCCGTAGAAGTAGATAGTGCAAGAGATTAATTATCTTGTTAAAATAGATAGATAAAGATATCTTGATAGATAACAGTAAGGACTTGAGATACTAAGAGCTTTAAGTGAACTGTCGAATGCAGGTCTGAACTAGTATCAGATGTTTAATAGGTCATTGGGACGGGTAAGTAGCGAGGCACGTTTGGAAGGCGGCCAATGAAAACTACCTGGAAATGGTACATGGCGCTGAATCCGAGATAATCTTCAGGAATTGTGTCATGTCGGAGTTCAGTGGGAGAGGATGTTCACTTGACATTTTGGTGAATATTAAAATGGCGTCGATGATTTTTGATGAAAATTAAGTGAATATCTTTTTTATTTATGATAAACAGATATACCTGCATAACAGACAACAAATGTTTTTAAGGCATGTCTCTTGTTTTCATCAGTAGCAATTTATTAGTTGCTTGTAAAATAAAATAAAATCCCTCTACCGATGGAGGCAGCGACCTTGTTTTCAGTCTATGGTCCAGGTACACGGTGTATATAATGTATTCTATTCTTGGTCCTGTATCCTCATTTATTATAGGAAAGGTGCTTAAAGTCCTTTGTGGAACTACTATTGGTCGTTATGACGAGTTGAGACCGCGTTTAGGTAAACGAATAGTTGGTTGGCCATTAACCAGATGGGAAGAATATTGAAAGATGACTGTACGGAGTGCAGCGGCCGAGTGCCAGGGATCGGCCGTCTTAGCGTTTATTGAGGGAGGCCTAGGCAGGGGACGATGCTGATAACACCCTTATAAAAATAATAAAAAATTGTAAATGTAATTCAAAAACCTATTTAAAATTTGAGGCATTCACGTTATCTAAAATGAAATAAAATGGTTTCATTCCGAAAGCAAACTTGTGCTAGGCGCCCAAAGCCGCCTTACGTAAGCTTTTACCGTATCGGATTTTTATCGCCTTTCCTATTCAATATTTATCTCATTTCCATCTTATCTCTATATTCCTTATACAATTTTCACAATTCTTTTGAAATACAAAAGTATATTTTACGTAATTTTAAGGTTGTTCCAAGTACTTCGTTACAAAATTGTAATAAACATAAGACAAAAATATACTAAAACTACTTAAAATAAACTATATACTATATCAAATTAAAAATAAAAATCGACTCCAAGTCCCTACGCATAAAGTATATTTTACTAATCTGTTAAAATAAAGATATAATACACATCCTTTACAAAGTAATCTATTATATGCATTTACTCTTATATATTATTATATCTATATCTCTTAATAAAATGCTCAAATATATAAAGTAATTGCATGTGATGATGGAAACGTAAAAATTCTTTTCTAATTGTTTTAATTACATTTTCTGCCATTTTCGATATTATGTTTCGTGTAGAGGTTCTACGAGGTTTTTGTTGATCAAGACAAAAAGACCACCTAATTCCATAGCAATTACTGGAACGTTCGTTTTATGAAATATTAGTTTTCTTTTTAACTGTCATTCATTTAATTTGTTTGGCCCGGTTTCGTTTTGTAACTCTACGTATGATATCAGTTATAGAATCGTGCCATCAAATACCAAATAGATACATTGAAATAATTGTTTTATATTGTTTTCTTTTGTTTACGTGAATTTCACTCATTATAATGAAATAACTTTTACAGATTTTATTTATTTATTTAACAGTTTTTGTACACTAAAAATGTAACAATAAAAATGACACATAAAAAAAGGTGTGTGTGCGATTCACACACGATAGAAGTGAAACACACGTTAAATGCTCAAATACAAGCAAGTATTAAACAGTGTGCATTATACATACACACCGACACTTGCTATCTCTTTCTTTTGTATTTGTGTCTCTTACCTGTCGTTTTTTCCGTTGCATCTGGTTTGAAATCACAACGATTCTAAAGAATTTTCACTTCAAAAATGCTGGTACAAAGGCACTACTACACACATACTACCCTATTTTATAGCAATTTATTCAATTTTCACTAGCTGTTACCCGCAGCTTCGCCTGCGTTAACTAATATTTAGAACAGGATCTGAGCGGAATAATACATTGTGCATATATTATGCTTATAAACCTTCCTCTTAAATTGTTCTGTATATTAAAAAAACCACATCAAAATCCGTTGCGTACTTATAAAGATTTAAGCATACATACAAGGGAAGTGATTTTGTTTTATACTACGTAATTTAATTTGGATGATATTAATTCAATTATTATTTCTCCTAAGTCTCTAGATTTCTACTATAAGATGGTAATTTTCAGATGTACCACGTGACAGTTTTACCTCGAATACGTTCGTAATCTAGCGGGATAGGATCCCGTATCTTATCGCGTAAATCTGTTTGAATGTTAATCCAATACTGATACCGTGATAATACAACTCTGTAAACACCTATATTGCTATTTCATTGCTGTGCCGTGTTTACAACGATTTTTAATATCAAATACGTATATGTACATTGTCTTTTGTAATGTTAAAATAATTGTAAAAAAACGAGAATTTTTCTCGTTTTTACCTAATAGTAGTAGTCCTATATAGTTAAATAGTCCTATAAACTTTTTAATCGGAAGTGCACTTGCGAAATGTCAAATTAATATGTGTTAGTTAAAATCGATTCTAAAGATTTTGTTACTTGTACATTCAGGTCAAATCAATAAATGTGTGCTAAAAAGTCAATATAAATATTTATCGGTCATATTAAACAGTGTTACGATTAGTGGCATTTCTATATACGGATTTTCACTTTAGTTGCGTTTGAGTGAGACATAATTAGAGATCTGCCTAAAATTTGGCAAAGCAGCTTTGCTTACATTTTGATGACATTTGGATTTCAGCCGTGCTTAGTAGTTTGAGGGGCCCTCAAATATTTAAGCGGCGTTTGAGAATTCCGGCGCGAGCCGAAGAAAAAAATTTTTTCGTAATGATACATTACAGTTTAACCAAACTAAACAATTATCAAAGTATTATTAAAAAAACTTAAACAATTTGTGATCTAAATTCAACTAATCCAGGGTTATGTATTATAAAAAACTTGCTGAAATAAATATCGTTGCAAAAAATGCACGATAAAATGCATAAAATTTTGTTTTATTATAATGAGTGAAATTTGCATAAACAGTAAGAGTCAATATATTAAATCATTTGAGCCAACTTTAGGTATGAGCTAGGTTTATATAGCTTATGTATTAGGATTGAGTTACGTTCCAATGTCGAATGTCAACTAACTATGGAATAATTAAGAGTACATCCTTATTTATGTAAGAATAACTAAGCCGTAATGATTTGAGCAACTAACCTATTTTAATACGAATGTATTGAACGTTCGAGAAAATTCTAAATTTTTTGATATTATGCATGTTAATTACACAGGTATTAGAACAATCAGATCGATAGTTTTAGGTGGTCAAATTAAACAAATCCTAGTTTTATTGTTAGCAAAGCGATATATCTTTAGCGTTGGCGTGAGTATAATCCCGTTATGTTAATGTTTAGATATTTCAGTAGGTATTAGAATAAGTCCGTCAAGGCTACATGTGTACATAATGTCCAGCGGGCCGCCTGTTTTTGCTTGAATAATTCACGACAAAAAAGTTTACCGATATAAGAATATATTGGTTGTTCTCTGTCACTGAATTTTAATAACGATTGTTTTACTTCGTTTCAATATGTTTTCATCATCTTGAGGCGAGTTCATCGAAGAGTACATCGTATACAAGAGTGAGTACTCACCCGTATGTTTTATGAGGACATGAAATAAGAAAGAAATTATTTAAATAGTTTTAAGGTCAATTTGGTAAAAAATAGAATATTAATTCTAAAATTTAAAAAAAACGAACTTTCAACGAAATCAGCTTACTAGATGTTACTGAGGGCTTAGAGAAAGTGACATCGTTTTGTTGCGTAAAGATACCGAAATTCGACATTGTCTCTGAGTTATCCTGACTAGTACCTAGAACACAATTATACATACAATTTTCACAAGTCTCATGAATAGTCCTCAGAAGTGCCGATGGATTTTTCTGGAATGCGCCAATATCAATAGTGTCATGTGTTTCAAGTGAAACAATTTCCGGGAACTGTCGTGGGAATCGTCCAAACACAAATATAATAAACGAACCGCCATCCAACTATTGACAGACGAAACAAACAATCAAAAGTGTTATTGGCGTTTTTCGAAATTATTATATTTCACGCAGCTTCACTGATCACTTGTGTTTACTTAGAAAACGATTAATGATATGTTTTATAATGTCACTCGCGAATAAACTGTTGAAAGTTTTTTTATAACGCATGGCGGGTTATGAAGATTATTATTTGATGATAATAATAATAATAATAATCCAATAAAAATAATACATATAAAAGTAACAACCTATCTAGTTAGGTTAGTTACCTGCCTACTATTTAGGTAAGTTTGGGCCGAGGTTATATGCAGTTATAGATATGTTGTCTGTAGGGGTATCTTAGAAAAGTTAAGAACATTCTTTATAAAAATTAAAATGTTTTCAGCTTTCTAGGTGATCGGTTAGTGTGGCGTTGAAATGAAAGGGCGGGACGTGGCTTTCCAAAAATAGATAATTTTTTTAAATTCGTGGGTAGACATTAAACCTTTGAGCGCCGCCACCGCTTTAAGCCAAAGCTTAATACTTATTGTATGGGAATGACACTAGCTTACGACATGTGATTTTGCTTCCCATACAAAAAAGTACCTTAATTTTTATTATGAACTTGCTTCTTGCTTAATTTCGATGTCCTAGGTCAAATCTATCCATTTTCGTTTTAACAAACAAGAAACGTCTTATATAGAGTAAAAGCTTTTAGAATGTACATGTAGGTAAAAAAGTTATAAAATGAGTTAATTTCACAAAACACCAGAAAATAATACATATTTATAATCCTTAGTTATTTTCTTCGGATACGGAACTCGAAGCGAAAATCTGGGTTATATTTTTCTTGTTTTAGTATTATTATAGCTTTATAGTCCGTGTGCCATAAAAGACATCCACTAAAAGAAGCGGTGGCATATAGCACATTCGTAACATTTTATTGTGTCTATAAACCACATGCAGCTTGGACATTTTAAGGAGGTTTTATTTAGACAGTTTTTACCTTATTCTTTATAAATTAATTACTTAAAAAAATATTCCCTCCAGTGATCATGATAAATTGGACAGAATCACAGGAAGGGGTAAAAATGTTTATTCGCATTCGCTTATAATAATGAAAGTACTTTTATGGTTTTTATCGCTTATATTTTGTCTAGTTTCTGATACTTTCTAGCAACCTTAGAAATGGACAGTTCACGGAAAGCCAAAAGAAAAAAACATTTAAATTTAATTTTGATAATATTCTACTTCGACTAATTTCACATCTATTTGAAGACTCTTTGGAAGATGACTTTTAAAGTTATATAATTCCTCATTGTAACAAGTATATAGAAATATAAAATTCCAGAATTAGATCGACCAATTCAAATTCTTTTTTTTTTTTGCTTAAGGTCTTTTAGGCACGGCCTTTAAGCTCAATCGGTAGGTGAATTCAAATTCTATACAACAGCTTGTGTATGTAACTATTACTATCACTCTTATAAGTTGAAGCACAGAGTTCCATAAAAAATAAATAGGTACTGATTATAATAAACATTTGTGATTCCATTTCATTACAAAATATTACAATAAAATAATGGAATAAGAAGAGCCACTTTAAATACATTAATCATGTAATACATTAGCGTGGTTATTCAACTGCTCGAAAGAAAATAAGATCGCCCAAGTTCAACGTACGAGTAAATAATGTATTGGAGGGAGGTTGCGTGTTGCCCGCCCCCACTTCACGATATAGACACGACCAACCCGAGGGTTGTCGCGGAGAGGCCCTGGGTCTGAGGCATAGCAAGAATCTAAGAACAAAGAGTAAAAAGAACAAAATAGGTATAGGCAAAGCATAGCAGTAGAAATAATAAATCTACTCCAGGTCTTAGGTTTGTACTCCAGTTAGCTAAAAAAAATGGTTGTCTGTAAGAACTGAGCTGATCGCTCGAGGCGATCATGCCTCTTTCTCTCGTTCGTGCCGCGCTCTCACTTGCGGAACGCGACATGACGTCATCATTTTCGTGAATGCTGCCCGTAATATCGAGTTATTAGATATTGTCACGTCAACAAAGATCAAACCTGAAACCTAAAATTAACGATAAAATATTGAAATGATTGGTATAAGTCATTAATAAAGTTGCACATCGTTTTTTTATGATGGTGATATTGATGATGATGGTTTTGTTATTGCTTTGCACATCACTACACACGAACCACTCGACAGGAATCTATTTGTTCTGCTACCGTCTAGTGCTAAAAAGAAATAAATCAGTTTTAGTAATTAGTATAACGATAGTACTACGGATACGAAATACAGTACTGTAAAACGGGTTGTGATTTGAGGGGTCACGAATTCGGTCCATTGGCCAGCCTAGAGGATGTGAGGGTCGTGGTTTTAAGACCCAGCCACGATTGATACTAAGCCTATTACTTGAGGTATGTGGTTGTGTTCCTACTCAAGGGTCTCAGTTTGATTCCCGGTGCGACACTAGGTATCCACTCTTAACACTGTAATATCGTGGGGGTTGGGTTGCTCGAGGTTGCTGATTTACTTCTCGTAGGATAAGCTCATTTCGTCATTCGACATGATTTTCTAATAATATAATACATTTTATTGATAATATCGTCGGATTTGCTAATGTGACGCCATTGATTTATTTGCCAAATTAGCTTATTTTTTATCATAATCATTATCAATCTTTATTCATCCACTGCTGAACATAGGCCTCCGTCAATTAACGCAAAGATGGCAGTGGCAGTCACACACTCAGGAGAATCGATGGCCGAATGTGTCAATAAGGTTTAAGAGCGGAGGACGCGCTTGAATAGACGAAGTGTTGGTCGGCCATTAACCAGGTGGGAAGATGGTCTCCGTGCAGTGGCCGGTCCGTGTTGAATGTGAGTGGCAAGTGATCGGCTACCTCATTATATCTTCATAATTTAATTTAGGTTTCGTTACTTTAATAGTTTCTAGAAACCCGAGGAATTATTTTCATACACCATACTAGCTTTAATTTTGGTAAAATGATGACAAAGATCCATATTTTGTAAAATAAATAAACCTAAGAACAGATTAAGCACTACGTTCAACTTTAGCAAGCTTTGCCAGTATTTTAATATCAAAATTATTTCTATAACTGATAAATAAAACGATACTTATCAATTATTTTAGTAATTGAATTTAAAACATAACTAAACTAACAAGGCTAAGACCATCTGATTAAATCAAATATTGCATGTTCTTATTTATTTCGTATAGAAAATGTATTCGAACATTTTTATATCTAACCATATTTTATAAGAATAGAAATAATATTTTTCCATTGAAACATATCTTATTAACCAGAAAATAAAAAGAATTCCAATAGAATTTCTTTCGCATGTATTGAAATAAAAGAAAATGCCGAGATTATGTTCTAAAGAAAAGCGGTTCTCCACAATTGCTTTCCGCAGCTTTGAACCGCTGAAGATTATTTGGAGCGCGTCTTATAACTTACGTAACTTTACGTACTCCGTATTATAACAAAGTTCATGAACTAAACTATTCATGATGATCAGCTGTTTTTCTGTGAATTGAATGCCCTCTGGTCGCCAGGAAAAGGTGAGGAATTTAACTTTCAAGCCCTTTCCGACTTTCCGAAACATATTATGTTGAAAGAAATCATAATTTATACTTATACTATAGATACTTATTATAATAATTCCACGTGCCCATTTTGAAGCACCTCGCGGAATCCCTGGGCCGCTCCGTGATACTGTCAAACGCTGTCAAAGCACGCCAAACGTGTATCACGAATAAAAATTAACTATAACAGTTTGTGCAGTCAAATTGTATCTGAAAAGCAAAAGAAATGCAATAGCATCACTTTTAATTGAAAGGTTCCAATATTTCACAGTATTTTTCAATTAATTAGGTTTAAAACATTCTTTATAATGCTCAATGTTTGTTTTTTTTATCCCAAAAAACAGCATAATAGTAAAAGCAATAACTTATGATTTTTTATTTAAAAATCTTATTGTATCAATCATTTCTTATGTCAGGATGTCTATAGACGCTAAACCAGATTTCCCCCAGTTCGGAAATATTGCGTCATCCTCCGGGCCCCTTTTATTGAATAATTTGAACCGATCTGAAGAACGCGAGCTAAAATTATAGTCGATAGATAATAAAATTTTATTCACTTCTTACCCTTATCCTGCTTATCTATGTTATGTTAAGTAACTTAAAGTTAATAAGAATAATAAAAAATATATATTATTATGACGAACAATCCCACCAGGTTAACCTAGCCTCGTGGTAAATTCTGGTCTTCGTGGTTAATTAAAAAAATAGAGAGATAAATGTCTATTGCCTCTGTCACCGATCGCGTGGACTTAGTAGTAATGTTGAGCTAGTAGTTGGGTAATTATATTATGACATTTTAAATACAGACCAGGCTGTATGGACTATATTTTTTTGCCTTTCCTATTGGGATAAATTCATATTAATTCCTTATTATAAGTCCTAAGCCTATCCTGTGGTGTTGCGGGTGTCGATGGATGTTGCTATTCACTCATCACCAAACACGATTCTATGATTGAATCGACTGTCCCTTTGGCAGCCCCTTTCTTTGATGATCCTATATAAATATATCTGCACTATGTCAGGCCTTTATGAAACTTTTAAAAGAGGGGACTGATACATTAATCTTCGCAAATAAGTATGTAAGGAAGTCGTGTATACTAGTTACCAGGTAAAATCTTGTCCTTAAGAATTTTCGAATATTTTTATTTAACATTTAAATTCACAAACATTTGACAGAATTATTATTACAAGCAATATTATTGTAACTTTTTTCACCGAAAGTATGTTTCAAGAATGATAGCTTATATATTATCTTTATAGTAGCTAAGTTTATGTGAATAAAGTCATTATGTAGAGTAACAATAAACTTTTCTACTTGCATAAATATTATAAAATAATTCTTAGAGCTTTATCCATAAATCTAAGTTTTCCTATAAAGCGTAATATTTTCTCCTATTGAGACGTCTTTGAAGTTACGTAACGAGTCCAGAGTAGGTAATAGTTAAACTCGTTTCAGAGTTTTGAATATCTATGCCTCAGAAATAGTCTACGCTTATTACATAAGGTGCTCAGGTTTGTCATACACATTTTATTTTTATTTAAAAATTGTGAGAGATTAATATGCCAAAAATAAATAGGAATTAATGAATACACTTTACGTGAACAGCAAGAATGTAGCATAAGTTAATAGTTAAAAAATACTAAAAACACGCTTATGCTTTTTTTGAGGTTTGAGATAGATGTTTTTTAATTGAAAAATAGAATAATCTTATCGAATTGGTGTATTGTGATGACGATGATTCAGGGTTCGATCCTGACCCGTCCGTGTGTGCCTTGAAATGGGTTTTTCTAAATTTCTAAGTGCACACGAGACTTCGCTTACCGGTGAAGGAAAACCTGCATGCCCGATGAGATTGAAAGTATGTGAAGTTCTCCAACCCGCATCGGGCCAGCGCATCGGTGAACTATGGCCCATTAACCCTCCTCACCTGATTTCCCCCCCTGATTTCCTCACCTGATTGCGGAGACCCCCGTGCCAAGCAGTGGGACGTATAAGGGTTGATACTTTTATTGTTATTGGACGACATCTGGCCGTTTAAAGTGGGTTTCACATAAAACATAAGTTCTTCGGAAACTTACCACGGGACCAGATTGACGTGGTGTAAAAGTGTGCAAAGACATATATAGTGTAACTTCACTTTGACCCTGCGTCGCTCCGAGGACACGAATACCTTACTTGTTATATTCGTTGACTTGCGCTATTAACACTAACAAAGTTGAGTAAAGCCTCGAAAACATTTCACGCGCCACGCGACGGACCTCGTTAATAATTAATGTCTCGCTACGAAATTTCAATTCAAATGCTTTATGAAATGCCCTTACAGACATGACGTATTTAGGGAAATAAACATTTGAATGTTTACCCTTTAACTACTCTACTTCTGTATTAAATATTTTAGACCGGACAACCTTTATTTGGTCTATGCCGTCGCCTGAATATCATACTTCTTTCTTACTAGTTGTTACTAATATTATAAACGTG
This sequence comes from Lycaena phlaeas, assembly GCA_905333005.2. Lineage (NCBI taxonomy): Eukaryota > Metazoa > Arthropoda > Insecta > Lepidoptera > Lycaenidae > Lycaena > Lycaena phlaeas. The sequence continues at coordinate 3,948,347 of HG995174.1, forward strand.
AAAGTTTGTAAATATGGATGTTTGTAACTTATACACGTAAAAAAAACCGAATGGATTTTAATGAAACTTTACAATTATATAGCTTATACATCAGAATAACACATAGGCTATAATTTATCCCTGTACTCCTACGAAAAGGGATACGCGGGTGAAACCGCGGAGCGCTGCTGGTATACGAATAAAATTGTAATTGTAAAAAAAAGTGTGTTTGTAATATTAAAATAACTTCACTAAATGTACACAGTGTGGTACTAACTCAAAAATACCATTTTTTACAATTTTTGTGTATTATTTTGCTACTACACTTTCACTGGAAAATAGCTGATGAAACAGCAAGTAACTTAAGCTGTAAAAATGATCATCATCTTATCCGGATACGTCTGTAAATTTAAGCTAACACGGGTGAAGCCGCGGGAAACAGCTTGTATTTCATATGCCTTCTGCCATATTGTAGACCCTGTGTTAGCGTAGACACGAGTGTGCTCACATAATATTATGTACTATTCGTTAAATTCGCTAGTTGATCCTTATCAACGTGATGATCTTCTTCTCCGTCGTTCCCTCGCTGCTGAGGATCGTGACCACTTATGATTTTCCATTTCCATTTTTTCATACTCCATATTTTTTTCACTTTTGTCTTGGGTCGTTAGTGTTACGCTTTTTTACAAAGGCTCACACCAAAAAGCATTATACGTGGAACGCGCGAATATTATCATCTATTCTTAAAAAACAACCTACAAATACAACCTTGAACATGGCTGATGATGACGTAATAGAATACCTGTAACCGCCCAGAGCGGACTGTATTAGCATATAATAAATCCAAGATAGATCACTGAATAACCCATAAGGTTGGCATTGGCATCAGTTTGGCGAACCTGGTCATCAATAAAACATGGCAGCGGCGTTTTCCATACAATTTCCATGATATACCGACTAGAATAATGTTTTTTTTTTATTTCCAAGTGCAACGTGATCTTGAATTACGAGTACATTATTTTTCAAGATCTAGACACGCGGGAGCGTGTCAAGCCAAGTTCAGCTGGCGAGCAAGCACCGTAGTGTAATATTACTAATAATATGTGTGCACTATGTGCGTATAATATACGCACGTATATATATACGCATAATGTATATTCATTCATTCATTACACGAACCATTTGGCGCTATTTTTTACCCCCCGTACATTACAGTTATGCGTTTATATACTTTTAACTTAAAAATAACCATAGATATCTAACATCATAGGGTGCCATAGAGCTTATAAGAATGTAGTTTTACAGTAGCACAGTACAATAGTCGAATGAAGTTCTTTTCAGATAAAAAGCAGTCGATTTACGGATTAAGTTACATACCTTTTTGCAATTCTGCAGCAAACTCATATTGTACTAGCACAGTTTTTATTAGCTTCACCTATGTATTTGTAAGCGACTCCTTTGTGCGCGGCTTGGAACCACTTTAAACGACCAAGTTTTGATCAAACTTTCTAGGTTAATCGAGGACCGATGGAAAATACAGGTAAGGGGGATGCGCTGTACTACACGCCACATGGGCACCACCATCTTGCACTGTTCAGTCAAACAATGCTGTGTTTGAGAAAGAAAGACAAGAGAAACTCTATTAACTTCTTCCGCAGAGATTTACCACCATCTTAAGATAGGCAACACATGAAAAACTTGTCTGGTCTAGTTCCAGGTAAACTTTTTAATGTCATGGTTGGCAAGATGCTGACCATTTACTTGTCTGCCCATGTTCAAGTACTTGCCCATAGTGCGTCGTATAATTGCGTACAGGAAACTTTGTAATTGCGTTTAACGGTTACTTACAAAAATCTACTTGCTTGAATGCTTGAAATCAGAACAAGCGAACACAGTATTCTCTATGATATGTACCATAGAAAATACTGAGTTCAGTGTAGAGAATACTGAACATAGTATTCTCTATGACATACAACGTAGAGAATACTGTGTTCAATAGAAATTCATTTTTCAAAATGCGTGTTGATAATGATGTCCTTGAGGTAATATCTGTACCGTTGAGATGCGGTGAGGATACTCGTAGCTGGCAGGTGTCGCAGCGAGCGCAATGCGGCTCCACCAACTCCTGACCTCGTTTGGCTGTCACGGTCAATGCGAACTTCATGCCTTCAAGACATTTCACATAACCGTATATTACTTATATAACATTACAACCTCTGATCATTAATATGTCTAGATGGAGTGTCGCCCTACAATCAAAACAAAAAGAACAGGCCAACATTTTCAAAGATGTGTTCGTGATTCTTTTTAATCACGTTACACTTCAACACAAACCTTCATTATAAATAAAAACAATAATGCGTAAAAATTCATGCGTATACTATGACAGTGGGATGGATACTAAACACGGAGAAAGCATTTAGAGGCCAACAGTTGGACGCTATTTTTTTGGACGTATTTTCCTTGCGACACTATCTAGACATATTATTGATCTAAGATTACAACGTTCTTTCTCCGCGATGAACTCCTTAACTATTGAACAGATTTGACGCACTTCAGCTTAGGGTCGGATATTTCAAATCATCAGTTAACGCAATAGACTTCGTAAAATTTTAACGTTTGTAAAAAACAACGATCTGCCACTAACGTTCGTTACCGCCATCTTTAACGATTGCATATTCTTTAAAATCGGTCGATGCTACCCGCCCGAAAGAGATATACTTGAGAAGAAGTCTAGTTCGTTCTGTTCTAGTTATTATATAGATTGTCTGTCTTTGTATTGCATCTTGTTAAAGTTTTGAGACTAAATAATAAAAAAAAGATATAATAAGATATGACGACAAGTGTCGTTTTAAATGAATAAATTTAATTTATATATTTTGTCCCAAACGAGAGTCGGAAGTTTTATTTGAATATTTTTTAATTCCTTGAGTTTTGAGGTAAATAATAATATAATATTGTTTTATTTTTAAAAATAAAAATATAAATTACTTCCGTCTCTGTTCCGTAATTTGTTACGTCACATTCAAAATAATTACAAGCATGCTATTGCGTGCGTGAGACTCTTAAGGCAATAAAAATAATTCTAATTACTGTTTCCTTGCAACAAAAAGGCTCGTAAAAGATGCACATACCCCTTAAAGCGACCCCCAACGACCCCCAACAACTCCCAGCGACCCCCAGCGACCCCAATGCATCGTATCACGTCACTGTTGCCCGGCGACGCGGCCACGTGGTGCCAAATCTATCGATTCAGTCATATGTTGGGCCAAACGTTCTTAACCTTTACCAACCGAAAAAGCGTTTATTGCGGTGCAAGGAAATAATTGTTTTTAAATTATATTAATTATGAAAATAATAACTTATTTCAATCTCCATTGGTGCTTTATAGACACGACGACCTCTGTGGCTTAATGGTTAGCGCGTTGGCGCTCAAGCCAGAAGGTAGCGGGTTCGAATCTGGCGAGAGAACGAAAAAGTTTGTGTTTCTGGATCATGGATATGTATTAAATATGTGTATTATATTGTAATAAAAATCTTAAATATATGTGCACATTAATTTAAAAAGTATAAAATATATGTATTTTCGTTGTTTGTACTCTGTAACTCAAGTTCTTCGGAAACTTAGCACGGGACCAGATTGACGTGGTGTAAAAGCGTTCATAGATATTATTATTTTATTATGTTGATATTTTACGTTTGTAGGTTAGAATCGTGTTACTGTTAGAAACTGTAACCAATATGGCGCTAATATGATTATTTTGATGATACTAAAATTAGAAATTTCATAATGCCATAATTATCTAAAGGATTTTAAATTAGCATAGTTAGTTTAATTACTAGAAATATTTACAACGGGATATTTATTGTATTTTTTACCTTCATTTATAATCTACTAGCTGTTTTTTTTTTTTTTTTCGGTTGGATCTATGCTAATGGTCCTAGTGACCGTTATGCGTCATCGGAAATGGGGTGATCCGGTTGGATCATCCTATGACGTTAAAAATTTGGGGGGTTGCCCCCCGCCATGTTCATGGCGTCGGGTTTGTACCTAACTTGGTCAGCTACGGTCGACTGGTTTGGAACGGGTGACGTTAGAAACCTATCGTGAGGGCCGGCCCTCCCCTCCCCCGGTAGCGGGGGAGGCGGGTCAAGCGCGGGACCCGAGCAAGCTGCCGATAGCAGAGTGCTATCGGTGATTACACGGTCTATATTGGTGTCGACTCGTAGCTGATCTGAGCCTATGCTGTCGCGGTTGATCCGGATCAACTGGTCAACGGAGTGTAGGGTTCGACGTCGCATACGACCCCGGGGCCCATGCGGTGTGAATGTGTGCCTAACACCGGCTGTGTTATGTCTGAGTGTGTGTTGTAGCTTACGTCGCGCTTCAGCGTCGCGCTTTAACAGTTCTGTGATTTTATCAACAGGATCGGTTATGACATTCTTAGGTAACCTAGACTTATTAGGTGCTAAGCTATCGGGTTACTAGCTGTTGCCCGCAGCTTTGCCGGTTAACTAAGATTTACAACGGGATCTTAGTACGCAATATAAGTAACTTTTCTGGTTGATTTTTTACACCTTGTGTCCGAAAAACCCAAATATCATATGGAACTCTATTTTTTTTCCAGAATAAAATTTAGCCTATGTTACTCGTGGATAATGTAGCTTTCGAATGGTGAAAGAATTTTAGAAATCTAAAATCGATCCAGTACTTTTTGAGCCTATTCATTACAACCAAACAAACAAAGTTTTCCTCTTTATAATATTAGTGTAGATTTTAAACGGATATTTTGACACTGTCTACGAATGTCTTGTTCAAGAAACTCATAATTCTAATTAATCTGTTGTATGAAGTACATACCCAAGGTTGTAGGTTCATTTGCTTAACGCCTATAGGTAACGTGAGTTGGATAGCGCCCACGCAATGAGGTCGGGCCTCATATTATATTGTTTGGCTCTACGGCCTACGCTCTCTACGCTCGTAGCTTGGTTTCATTACAGTCCGGCCTCGTTAGGATAGTAAATAGCTATTTATTATTAGGTCGCTGACCTTCCTTATACCTTTTGTATATAATATGATAGTTGATGTCACCCCTTTAACTTACAGTTACAACTTTATAGTATTTCCTTGAAAAATATCGAACTATGCATGCGATATTTTTATTCGCGACTAGGAAAATGCTAGAGATGTCACCTGCTGCTAAGTGCTCAATAAAGTAAAGTATCAGCCCTTATATGTCCTACTGCTAGGCATGGGTCTTCTCCTCGAAATCAGGCGAGGAGGGTGCTTAATGTCGCCCTGTGATAAGGTATTGCTTATTTTGAGATCTTTTTAGATTCCTAAATTTCTGTGCCAGTGATTGCGCTGTCTATCTTGCCCTTCCCTCAGAAATACAGCAGAGCTGTTCCATGAAAGAAACAAACAAGATGCAGTACATACGCCATGCTGTCTGGAGCGGTGCGGCACAATCCTCACGCGCTGATTGTATCGATGTCTGCAGCAATCATAGCACTGTAAAAGTGCGGCATTTAACACCCGCATGCCGGCTTCATTTAATTACACACCCGTCCTTGATAAAATCAAGGCTGTGAGTGCGAAATTCTATGATTATTTCGCGTTTTTTTCTTCAACAGTACGTGATTAACGTCACCTATAAACGTTCAATTACCAGCACTACAGTATTTTATAAGCGATCGGGTTATTTGATGGTAAATAATGGTGGCATAAAGAGAACGTGTGCCGATCAGCCAATTAGCTCCAAAAGTGGAGGCCACGCTTAGGTAGATGAAGTGTTGATTGGCCATTGACCAGATGGAAAGACGATCTGTGGCCAGTAGGGCTATTCTCTAAAAACTATTTTCATATCGAGCTTCACCTGAGTAATAGAGCTCACTTTACGCTCACTTCGAAAGCGAACTTTATTGATATAGATAGAGAGTCGTCAGTCGAGTTTTAAAGAATACAAATTCGTCAAATTCATCATATTACCGCGGATTCCGCTTTCGAGATTCGAAAACGACCTTATAGAATAGCCCTACAGTTCCGAGTTGGATATGTAGCCTACGTTCAGCAGTGGACGGATAAAGGCTGATGATGATGAAGTGATGGTGCGTATTATGACTAACATTGAACACTGTTGCAGCTTAAAATATTTATAGCTCATTTCGTAAAGGGTGGCAAGCTATAATTTGGTTAGGTTGAACATACCTCAGAAAATATTTACTGAGTGTTATAAGTTTTTTTTTTATATGAAACATCTATAGCCTCACGTAAAACTGATCGCTGGCATGGCGACGCATGCCATGGCGACGCATTGCCGATTATTGCTACAATCAGAGGCGAATCGAATATAATAATTATTGAAGTTTATTTATTTTTTTAATTATTATAATTTTGAATTAGACATAATGTGGAAAATGGTAATATTTTAGTGTAGTATACACCATGATGTATTTAAGTCCTGTACCAATCTGTTATTTTATGCTTATTATTTGGAAAAAATAAATTTCGCTGTTTCGCGTTTGCCAGGCGTCCCGCGGCTTAATTTAATCACATCATGTGTTTCTACAAAACTTAAGGACGCGAGAGAAATAACACTTGCATTTGATAGGATCTTACGACTGCATTAATGTTTTTATTTTCTTACGGAAGAAGAAGACTCACTAGAAGAATAAGCCTGACAATAAGGGGAAGCGAGTAGTACCCTTATTAACTTGCACCGCACAAAGCCTATTTATCATGTATACATTTTACGCCATACTAAGCCAGTTTAGTTAGTCAAACATAAACTCCGCAGCAAAGTTTAACCTCCATTCATGCCGTGGTACATTTATTATTAAAATCGTGCGAGTTATTGTAGGCATGGGAGTTATTTATTATTTATTACAAAACTGTTACGGAATGTGTAACGAGAGAGCTCATTAATTTAAGTTATATAACTCCGGGTAGGTGTACCGCAGTGTTGTACCGCAGTTTAGACGAACATTTTCAATGTCAAGCTAATGCCCGAATACTAAAAAAAAAAATTAAAAAAAAAATACTAAAACGCAACTCCGGAGCTGCTTACATTTTGATGACATATGAATTAAATGCGTGCTTAGTAGTTTGAGGAGCCCCCAAATATTTAAGTGGCGTTTCAGAATTTGGGCGTAGGAGAAGTTTTCATGACTTACTTTTCTTTATTTGATTTATTAAATCATTTTAGCCGTTTAATTAAATCAATCGTAAGAAAATAGTGGATTTTATTTCTACATTTGGTCTGTCAAGTCTGTCCATCTTTCTTTTCTGTCTAATCGACTCTAGTTTTACTATTTAGTAAGCTCGCACCTTAAACATAAACATAATATTTCTGAAATTGTTTGACTTCTTGAATTAATCAATATTTATTGATTAATTAACACACCCATAAGTAATCAATCATCTCTATAATTAGAACTATAAATAATCATAATTTTTAGCGTAGGCGTTGCCCGTTCGGACTAAATCACCCTTGAAATTATGCCATTCGCTAAGAGAGTCATTAAGTTTTCGATGTTCGTAATAGTAAAGATATTGCTATCTTAAAACAGGAAACCGAGATACCTATTCTGTTAAATTAATAAACACACACACACACACACACACACACACACACACACACACACACACAGACATCATTCTGATATAATAGCGAAGAATATGCACGTTGAAGTGGCAATGGGCTGGTCTCACACTCAGAAGAACGGATGGCCGATAGGCCAATAAGGTTCAAGAGTGGAGGCCGCGTTTAGGTAGACGAAGTGTTGGTCGGCCATTAACCATGTGGTAAGACGATCTCCGTGCAGTGGCAGGTCCGCGTTGGATGCGAGTGGCAGGGGATCGGTCGTCTTGGCGTTCGTTGAGGGAGGCCTATGTTCAGTTATAGTGGACGGATAAAGGCTGATGATGATGATATAATCTTATAATAATTATGATATCGGTAAAGTTGTCTAGATATATATAATGACTTACATGAGAAATGACATCATAGAAACGAGAATTCTTTTCAACAACATTCCGTTTCGATAAACACATTCCTGAGTACATCTTACAATAGATCATACTGATAGCAAAATAATATGCAAATTGAATAACTTCTTTATTATTCTAACAAGGAAGCTATAACGTGTTAATTAATAGGTCAATAGGTATTATGAGGGGAATATTTATTCATTAAAGTTTTAAATATCATTAGATAATAATAATAATCATGATATAATAATTATTATTTAAATCATTATTAATAAAAATCTTTTGTTCCATGGCCAAATAAATATGACCGATATTCTCTACCGTGCAGCCGAACGCATCACTTGGCTGATAGGGAAAAGGACGGGATGGACATCTGCATAACCTTTGATTATGTGATGTCTATGAGCGTTGGTACTCACATGATATACATCATAAGGCTCTGACTACTCAACTGCCTCCTTCAAATATAAAAATAAATAGATACGTAACACAATAAAAGGTAAAATGCGAGTACTCGCAAGATCCGGGGCACCTCACCAGAGGCGGCATTGGTGGCACTCGCCGGGTTGTAGTGTGTAGAGCTGCGTCCACATAACAGCTTTCGGGCGCAGCGAGTCCCACATACCCGCCTGGGGAGACCCACTCCCCCGCGGGATGCCTCAGTGCATTTCTCGGCATAAAAGGAAAAAAAGGAGATGCAATTGTATATCTTTTTAATAGCTCTAAAAGTGTGACAATGATAGCACCATTTTACGTACTGCTGCATGTAAATAATATTCGTCTTCAGTTAAGACGCGATCATACAGGCTAGACATTATTACCGAACGTTTTTATTACCAAAAACTTATCCTAAGCAATATGATATCATCGTCCTTCGCTTACCCTTCACTTGCCCTGTAACATCCGGCCAGGTCTTATTTGCATCTGATAACTGAATATCCGCATGCACGTTTCTCTATGGATTTATTCTATATGCTAACTAGATACGTCCATAGACAAGGAAAAAGTTTTTACGTAAACAAATAACATCTTGCTATTCAATATTTCATTGATGGTTTGTAATGGAAGTAGTCTAAGTGATAAGTTGAAAATGGCGAAAAATAGAGATAAGGCTCTTAAAAATACGTGCGATAGCTCATTTGATTCGGAATGACGTCTAGAAAAATGTATCGGAAATGTGTATTAGCACACAAAAAATTGCAAAAGTTATAAACAAATTAAGTTGCAAAAAAAAAGGTATTTCGTTTTTTGTTAATAACTCCGAAATTATTAACATTTCAGAAATTTTGAAAAAAGATTCTTAAAGAGGAGGAAATTTCCAAAGAAAAACTCCCGACTCCCGGAATTCTATCTCCATTATTTATAATTTTAATTTAACGCTGAAAATAGGCCTCCGCGCGGCATTTTTAGGTAGCGCGCGCGGCTTCAAAACCGAGCACGTCACACTAATTATTTTTTTTAAGGTATTAAATATTAATTTAAAAATTTAAAAAAATTATGGTGTATTCCGAACACTTCAAAGAATTTGCTCCCGTTGGAAATTTTGTTGGAAAAAAACTATGGATTTCTAGTTTTTTGTTCAAGTTAAAAAATTATTATAAACAAAGTATTAACATTTTTTAAACTTTTATGGCGCGATCTTGTTAAGTATATTTATATGAAGGGCTCCACGAAGTGAAAAATTTATACGACAATTATTTAAACATTTTTTTTAATGTGCAATAAGGACGGAAGTTCGAAAAAATTTCGTTAGTTAACATTTGTCTAATTTGTTGAAAAATTAACTTTGAGTAAAATTTCCAACGGGAGCAAATTCTTTGAAGTGTTCGGAATACACCATATTTTTTTTTAATTTTTAAATTAATATTTAATACCTTAAAAAAAATAATTAGTGTGACGTGCTCGGTTTTGAAGCCGCGCGCGCTACCTAAAAATGCCGCGCGGAGGCCTATTTTCAGCGTTAAATTAAAATTATAAATAATGGAGATAGAATTCCGGGAGTCGGGAGTTTTTCTTTGGAAATTTCCTCCTCTTTAAGAATCTTTTTTCAAAATTTCTGAAATGTTAATAATTTCGGAGTTATTAACAAAAAAACAAAATACCTTTTTTTTTGCAACTTAATTTGTTTATAACTTTTGCAATTTTTTGTGTGCTAATACACATTTCCGATACATTTTTCTAGACGTCATTCCGAATCAAATGAGCTATCGCACGTATTTTTAAGAGCCTTATCTCTATTTTTCGCCATTTTCAACTTATCACTTAGACTAAAGTCGCAAATCCTAGTAATAAAGTTTATGTGGTGATTAGGAGTATATTATAACTTGTATCATAAATTTGATGTGTTTCATTGAAATAAAAATATTTTAGTATAGTATAGAATACTTTTAATATATTTTATAGGTAAAGATATTCAGTATTTATAACAAAGATTTAAAATTAACATGATTATTAAAGAACAAACTCCTTGCTACGCCACGCCTTATTCAGGACACTTGTGAACATCGGTAAACAATGCTCAAATATCGAATTCTGCGAAACAAAAGTGTCCTGTCTTAAATAGTTTTAGTAATTACAGCAAAAATTAACGTTATCCTACTAATATTTTAAACGCGAATGTTTTTATTTGTCTTTGTTACTCTTTCCAAAAACGACGGAATGGATTTTAATGCAACTTTACAATAATGAGCGACGATGGTCCAGTGGTAGACGGACTCGGCCTCTTATGCGAGAGGATCCGGGTTCGAACCCTACCCGTCCGTGTGTGCCTTGAAATAGGTTTTTCTAAATTTCTTAGTGCATTAAAACACGAGACCATCGTTCGCTCACCGGTGAAGAAAACATCGTGAGGAAACCTGCATGCCTGATGAGATTGAAAGTCTTTGAAGGTATGTGAAGTTCACCAACCCGCATTGGGCCAGCGCTTCGGTGAACTATGGCCCATTATCCTCGCCTGATTTCGAGGAAGAGACCCGTGCCCAGCAGTGGGACATAAAGGGTTGATACTTTTTACAATAATATGTCTCACGTATCAGGAATATACGTATCAGTAGTATAAAACTATATAGGACATTCAATCTTACTATAGCAGTCCATACTATATCGATACATTATCCAGGTTAGGATATAGTGCCTGAGTAATCTAGATGGACAGATAAGCTTACCCCAAAATGTACAGTATAATCGACAATGTCTTTGACACTTTGAACTTGACAGTGGAGTACGCGGCTGTGGGCTTATCCCGGGCAAACACAGATAAGTGATAAGAGCGCACGTGTCACTTCCTACACAGACTACAGCACACGGCGTGGTTTATATGAAATGTTGATATTAAATCGATTTGAATGCCATGACTCTACGTTGTCGCTGTATACGAAAATTGGAATCATCATCATCATCATCATCATCAGCCTTTATCCATCCGCTGCTTAAAATTTTGTTTAAATTCCTAGTCATAATATTTGTCTAAGTAAGTATAGTTGGATACAAAAGTTGTTCTGCCGGCATCGCTTACTTATTTGGTTTTTTAGTTACTGATACACTAAATTATGTTTACTTAACTACTCTTAAGAATTGATCTAGTCCTACTAATATTATAATTATTAATAAACGCGAATTTTTGTAATTGTGGATGTTTGTTACTCTTTCATGTCAAAACTACTAAATGGATTTTAGCGAAACTTTACAATAATATAGCTTATACATCATAATAACACGTAGGCTATAATTTATCTGCCTACTCCCAAGGGAGTTGAAAATACGCGGGTGAAACCGCGGGGCGCTACTACTATTTTATAAATTCATCGCACAAGAAATATTTAATAATAATAAACATTTGGTCCACAAAGAATATGTCTTTACGGTGTTCATAATTAAATATTATGCTAAACGCTTACACGATGACTCGTCGAAATGACGAACACACGGGCAATTGAGCAGCCGGTGCGCCAGCTCACGTCGGGTGGGGAACCTGTAGCCACCCTTACCTTAAAGCTGGGAAATGATCAAGGGACATAACGCACGGTAGCGTGGTTCACACAACTGTCTGATCTACATACACTAATATTATAAAGAGGAAAGATTTGTACCTATTTTTGTATGTTTGTGATGAATAGGCTCAAAAAGTACTGGACGGATTTCAAAAATTCTTTCACCAATCGAAAGCTACATTATCCACGAGTAACATAGGCTAAATTTTATTCTGATAAAAAATAGGGTTCCGTAAGATATTTTGGTTTTTCGGACACAAGGTGTAAAAAATGTTATTTTGTGTACTAAGATCCCGTTGTAAATCTTAGTTAACGCAGGTGAAGCTGCGGGCAACAGCTAGTTCTTAATAAAATATTGATAGTGAAACGATTACAATACAAATAATAATAACATTTAAATATAATTACGGAGAAAAAATTTGTTCTATATTTTTTAACAGACATAAAAATCAACAAGAACTGGTTTTCTTATTTGAAATAAATAAAAATTTAAAAAAAAGCTGTAATGGTTGGCTCTAGCGGATGCTGGCTCGGCCTCTTGAGGTCTGCGTTCGAACCTGTGGTGCCTTGAAATAGGTTTTTCTGTATTCCTACGTCCACCTGAACATGAATCTCTTCACTCTTGCTTACTGGTAAAGGAAAACATCGTGAGGACGTCTGTATACACCTACGATGGGATTTAAAGCCTCGTGAAGACCAACCGGCATTTGGACAGCGCATCTATAGTCCAACACACTCCTCGCCTGATTTCGAGGAGGAGATCCGTGACCAGTAGCGAAGCATGAAAGGGTTTTTATTATTAATTAAAATCTTTGGCAAAAGATGAAATACAGTTTGCCGTCGAAATTTGAATGAAAATAATTTCTCATTTTTGGTTTGAAATTTGGCACATCTCGAGATTTTCATAAAATAATCATCAGCCTTTATCCGTCCACTGCGGAACATAGGTCTATCTCAACGAAAGGCATGACGACCGAATCACTGCTTAACTATATATTATATGTTATTCCCTTACCTATCTCGATCACAAAAACCATATACATTTAAGGAGGAAACCACCTTTTTCGAAAGGTCTAGACTTTTAGGCCTGATGGCCTTTAAGCTTGTACCTTTAGACTAGTACCGGTAAACACAATATGACAGTGTAGTTGTGTTTTGGTTGATCGTAATTAGGCGTTGCGGTTGCGGGCGGGGGTACCGCACGCGCAGTGGTGCGGGACCGCCACCTGTCAGGACACCGGTTCAATCCCACCCCTCGGGCGCTTCATTAACGAACTTTATATTCCAAAATCCCGCATTCTAAATTTGAATTTTTATTCACTTGTTGTAAAGTATATGGAATATTTTAGTATATGAAATGTTTTGTAATGTTTACGCGAATTGCACTCATGATATTTTTTGAGGGTTTTATTGTTTTCCATGACTGTGGTTTCTGTAAAGTATTTAAAACCTCGAAAATATAAGCACCGTAATAAGCTGCTATAAATTCTTCATTATTTTTTTATTACAAGATATCTTCGAAACAAACACATTGCTATAAAAATTCTGCTTGAACAGCAAAACACGCACAGATATTTTTTATACTTAGATATCTTTCTACTGTTTTTATATTTTATGTCCTTACCGCCTTGTTTAATTGCCGTGGTTTATAACTAACTGTTATGATTTGAGCTGATAATCATTATTTGGGATTATTTGGGACTAACTGTTGACCGTGTTAGGTTTTGTTACTCCTTACTCATGAGTTTTACATGAGTTCACGTGGCGGCTTATCGATAGCTTTCTTTTGTCTTTGAGTATATCTCACACTAGCTGTTGCTTCGTTAACTAAGATTGACAACGGCATCTTAGCTCGATGATATTTAGCCTATAGCCTCTAAAAACTGAAAGAATATTTTAAATCCGACCAATAGTTTCTGAGATTAGCGCGATCAAACAAACTCTTCAGATTTATATATTAGAATAGGGTAAAATCTCTCGCCTAAATTCCTCTTCAAACCATCTTATTTCATTATATTACACACGAGTTTGCATATACGATATTACTGATCCAATTTATTTGCCAAGCGGTAAAAAAGTAAAGTATCAACCCTTTATGTCCCACTGCAGGGCACGGGTCTCCTCCTCGAAATCAGCCAAGGAGGGTAATGGGCCATAGTTCACCGATGCGCTGGCCCAGTGCGTGTTGGTGAACTTCACATACCTTCAAAGACTTTCAATCTCATCAGGCATGCAGGTTTCCTCACGATGTTTTCCTTCACCGGTGAGCGAGCGATGGTCTCGTGTTTGGGGTGCACTTAGAAATTAGAAAAACCCATTTCAAGGCGCACACTGGTCAGGATCGAACCCGGAACCTCTCGCATAAGGCCAAGTCCACCCACCACTGGACCATCGCTGCCAAGCGGTATGAGCATTTAATTGAACCCATATATTTAATTTTTAAGCGGACAAATCCGTGTGGATTTGATAGTATAAAGCGATTCAATTGTTAGTGATTCCAGCGTGAGTAATGTCAATACTGATCATATTGTGCGAGGCGCTATTGTGAGGAGATCGTGCGAGGTGGTGCGACGGTGACTCACGCACACAACAAGACAGACGCAAGTGACAATAGTAAACAATAGTTGCTGATGTTATGAAGTAGAAGCTAATGGACAGTCTAGTCTTATCTAGCTCTTGATTATGATCGGTATATAATCCGAAGGTTTCTAAGACATTGCTTGACTGGCCTGTTGTCTAGTGGTTAGCGACCCTGACTGCTAAACCAGAAGGTGGTGAGTTCGATTACCACCCGGGACAAATGTTTGTGTGATGAGCATGATCATTTGTTTTATGCCTGGCCGTAATTTATATGTAATATGTATGTATTTAGAAATATATAAGCATGCATAAGTTATCTGGTTGCCATAATATAGACTTTGACTAGTTTTGGGATCAGATGGCCGAGAGTAAGATATACCAACATAGTTAAAAAATATTTGAGATGTCATAAAATCATTAATTTGGGAATAAACTCTTATTATACTAAATCTTTCTTAACTCGTGAAGATAAAGGTTCCACCGCGGGCTACGAAGAGGCTAACGTTTGTCAAGCTTCGCTTTGCAAGAAAATGTATATGTGATTGTCTCCACTGTAACCCACGGACCCGTTATGCGTTAATAGCACGTGCGTAGCCTCGCCGTGCGCCGCGGTGGAGACTTGCCGTGTCTTGAACAGGAGGACAAAAAAGACAGTATAATGAGTTCATCAATAGACGCGCATTGACGCTTCGCCGAAGAAGTCACAAAAACACTTTAATCTGTAAATACTTACGCGAATTTCATACTGCAATAAAACTTCCTTTTTCAGGCGCTATAATAAAAAAAATGTTACATTAGGCCTTTGTTCAATATTTCTAAGGTTGCAATAAATCCGAAATATTCGGTAAACGTCTTAATAAAGTAGTTTTATGAACATGTTAAAGTCAAGGTTGTAACGGTAAAGTTGCTATTGTAAGGCAATTCCGGCGAAGGAAAAAGTTTAGACAAAAAAATTGTCGTAATGTAACCTGACACGGAGACGCGGCACGCGCTACCACATGGCGCTCCCCCACCCGCCTCAACCATCTCCCGCCTTCCCCTCACCTCGACGACCGCTTAGTGCTTGTGTTCAAAAAAGTTTAGTATATTAAAATATCTCAATACTACTAAATTATTAGTATACAGTAGAACCTCGATAGCTCGAAACTCTATAACTTAAAAAAATAATATGTTTCCTTCCGGTAACCTATCACTAATATGAGCCTTGATAACTTAAAACCTCTTTACCTTAAAATATTTTGGTATTTTCCTTGGACTTTAACTTATCGAGGTTCTACTGTATTACCTGTTGCCCGCCTCGCCCGCGCTAGCAAAATAAATCCTTTTTTTAAATGTTGCATACTATTTCTAGTACTTACCTCCAATAATATGTGTACAAAGATTCACGATGATCGATAAAGTAGTTTTCGCGTGAAAGCGTAACAAACATTCCTACTTCACATTTATTAAGGATTAAGGATGGCAAGAAATACAAAATAGTGTATATGATGATATCGAAATATCTGCTTGAAAAATTAAATCGAAATCATAGCAGATATCACGTCTAATAGTATAAGATGTTTATTTAAAATCTTATAGTTGGACTATTCATTCCGGACATATTTATTTAACAAATCCATTAGCAACATTTAACAGGTAAATAAGAGTCGCAGCAGCCTTTATTATCATGAATATCATATTACTAAGACATCGTAGACACTAGACAAGCAATAAATAAGAATATCCTAATAACGTTCCTAGAAAAAATTACTCCATTTTTGTATTGTTCTCGCTTTACCTTACCGTAAATGTAGTCGAAAAGCGCGTTTTGACTCGCACGCCATATGGTCAATTCACACAAGACGGGTTTCATGCACGCGCCGTCTCAGGTTTCGAGGGACTTCAATTAATTGTTATTAACCCTTGTAAATGAGCTGGAGTCGCCATTACACGCGGCGTCGGGTTGCAGACGCTCGAGCGCTCGCGTGGAATAGCTTAGCGATTATTGGCTTCAATGGGTACGAGCTGTTTAGCCGTAGTGGCTTTAGGGTACGTTTCGTCAAGAGTAAGTACTATTAATTGTGACTGTCCAGTCAATGTGCAATCATTGACTGGGTTAATTAGTTAGGTTAGAATAGATTTCCGAAGAATAGACTTTCTAATTTTTGGCTACTTTTATTACTATGTGTATGAGTTTTTTTCTGTCTTAGTATTATAATTTTTTATAATTAACGGCGTTATATTTATAAAACACTTTTTTTACAGATTTTATTACAATTTATAAAAACTTTTATATTCGAACTTTTTGACAGTTTACAGAAATTGAGTCTTGTGTTAGCCTATTGCCTATGAAAATGTTGAAACATTTAAATTAAATAAGCTAAATTTACAAAGATATTAGAAAAAATAAATAAAATACTTTAACTTAAATTAAAAGTAATTTTAATTTTATATTTATAAATGTATATAAAAAATACAAAATACATAAAAAACCCTTTAATATTTCAATATCTGAGATACCTCATCTCGGTTATTGAAACAATTTTAATATAAAAAAATAACAGCATTAAATGGACATTCCATTTAAAAATGCCACGAGGAAAAGCTCGTAGCAAATTAAATTGACAACGATACAGAGGCAGTTTGACACAAGGGTAATTAATTTTGGGTTAAAAGCCTGACGTTACAACTCGTTAGGTTTTTTGTGGCGAGGTATCAGCGCGTAATTAACAATTTTAATTATGATTCATGCATTAATCTTTCATAAAAGATATTTTATCTTTTGTTTTATAAAATGGTTGGGTACTTCTGAAACCCATACGGATTACACCGTTTTAAAAATTTATGTTCCATTATATTAAGCGTTTACGTATAGTATGTTATAATATATATTTACTGGCTTTTTCCCGCAACTTCGCTTGCATGGAGTTCGAAAAAGTAGCTAATGTTCCTTGTTAGAATAAGATAGAAAAAACAAAGAAATTAGTGTTGTTTATCTTATATTATAAAATGCTACCTTGTGCTGAATGTAACAGGTCTCTAATGTACTGTGTTTCTTAAAGCACTTGTAAATAGAAACATGATGACAAAATAGTTTGTAGTTAAGATGTTTATATCTTAGCCCCCTAGACAAGTGGGACATACGCTAAACTAATAGAATAGAATATTTATTGTATGGAAATGACACTAGCTTACGACATGTAATTTGACAGCTAGTGTCATTCCTATACAATAAGTATTCTATTCTATTATATTCATTTAGCGTTTGTGCCACTTGTCTAAGGGGGCTGGCCAAACTATAGCATTTATATCCGTGCATAACTTAATCGGTTAGGTAGAAAATCCCCTTGCTGGCTGAAAATAATAAACGATTTTAAACACGAAATTCAAATCGAAAATTCACTCCAATTACAAAAGGATATGCACTCTCGATATAAAAATTTAAAAGCCTTTTTCCTGCAGTTGTTATTCAATAAAAGCTCTGAACGATACGAAGTTCTTATTCGCATGTGCAATAAAGCTTAACATTAAAATGTTGCTAAGACTTTAATGCTTCAGACAGGCCATATCAATGAAATTGCTGTAATCTGGAAACCAAGTACTTTAAGGATGGTTTTTACGACTGCGAAGTATTTACGGCATGGCTGAATCAGAGTTGAAGATTTTTATATACGCACATAGGAAAACTGTGGTGTACAGCTCTCGTCGTTTAGTTTCGAAAAGAACCATATTCAACAGGAGTGTATAAGTAAATCCGTTTTATTTTGATATAACTCTATACTAATTTGGTTAAAAAAATATTGCGAATAAGATAAAATATTAAAATTGCATATATTTACAGTTACAGCACATATCATTTTTCTCTTTCACTCTATTGAATTAGTGTCTCTAAAAATAATAAAAACTGAATAATTTGTCTAAATTATTCATTCATCTACATAAACAATTTTATTGTAATGAAAAATAAATAGTAATTTCAACATTTCAACGACTAAAGATTTTTTTTGTAATGCGCCCAACATCTCTTCTAGTCTAAATAAAGTCAAAGTAATTATTGCTGCTAAGTATGAAAATGTTCTTAAATATTATAATAGCACTTAAAACTTAGCGCTTATTACAAGCGTTGCAATATTATTACATATTTGTAGAGACCTAACCGATATGCATTATTACATTGAGAAATAATTTAAATTACAATTTATACAATTACAAATTACAAAATCAATATATTTTTATTCCGATATTATATAGATGTAAATAACTAATAGATGATGTTAAACTCATGTTCGATACGATTTCCGTGTGGCCAGTCTTGTCTTTCTAGACAAGTAGTTTTTACGTTTATAGAATAGAATAGAAACATCAATATGCGAGATTGACGTTTTCTTAACGCACGGGTAACGCGACATATATCTACAGTGGATGGAAAAAGACTGATTATGATGATGATTCTTTTAGCATTGATTATTATAGAAGCAGGTAAAGCCTGGAAGCCTCCTTTGTCTATTTAGCTAATAAAGATAATGCTTCAAGATATCTATGGACTAATTGTTTTGGATAACGTTTACTTCACAACAGGTGGAACGTCAGCTTGCCTTGTTAGATAACGGTAGGATTTAAAATACTTTCTATTAGAAAAAAAGTAATTTTATGACCACCGGTACAGTGGTCAGGTAATTGGACACATGAAGGGGACACGTGTTCGAATTTTGAAAAAAAATCCGGATTGCAAAAAATTATAAAATGACCTCTAATCGTTTAAATGGGTAGAAATTAAAATGCCCATCAACATTCTAGCAATTGCATCTGTGTTATTTGTAAACAAATCTTGATAAAATTAGTAGCAGCGATCTATTAAATGATAATCCGGGAAGTGTTGTTTTTATTTATACATTGAAAGAAGATATCTGTAAAAAAAAATAGTATACTTGGCTTACTAAAACGAATCGTCCCGCACTTCATTTGCTTTACCCCCTAAAATACCTTATTAAATTGTCTATTCACCGCGGCTCAACCCTTATAATGCTGCATAAATAGTGAGTATCATCTATAAAAACAATTAATCATTCTCAATCCGGATACGTCTATAAGTATGCCACGGGCGAGCGGCGGACAGCTAGTAGGTAATAAACTAGTATTATATTATTCTATAGACCCATTCCTGTTACTATCCACACCCGCAGTAGTCAGTGTCGCCGGGTAGGAAGGTTTACGAGGATCCCGGCGGGGAGACAGACAGACTGGCGACGGGCGACGGCCGGGCGCCGGGACTGACACACAATTATAAATTAGGCTATTGTTTGAGCAAAAAGTTTACGAGTCAAATAATTATTGAGTTATCAATAAAGATATCATATAATCCTCGTGACTAAAGAATATTGCCCAGCATCTATTTAAACCAAGCACAATTCAGCGAGCGACGGTGGTCCAGCGAGCGACGGTGGTCCAGTGGTGGACGGACTCGGCCTCTTACGCGAGGGGTTCCGGGTTCGATCCTGACCCGTCCGTGTGTGCCTTGAAATGGGTTTTTCTAAATTTCTAAGTGCACACGAGACCATCGTTCGCTCACCGGTGAAGGAAAACATCGTGAGGAAACATGCATGCCTGATGGGATTGAAAGTCTTTGAAGGTATGTGAAGTTCACCAATCCGCACGGGGCCAGCGCGGTGAACTATTGGCCCATTACCCTCCTCGCTTGATTTCGAGGAGGAGACCCGTGCCCAGCAGTGGGACATGTAAGGGTTGATACTTTACTTTTTTACTTTTACAATTCAGCAGTCGACTGATAAAGGATAAAATATGATGAAATACAATTGTGTTAACAAGGGATTGAAATGCGAGTAATAAATATAGAAATATAAAGCCATTGCGAATTGAGAGATAGATTTTTTGTGAAAATCTATCAATATAATATGTACACACAAAATATTAATTAAGCTATAATATACTAAGTGAACTGTATTTTTTTGTATATTTAAATGACTTAGTTTTGTTTGTGCAATAAATAATAATACTAATTCAATCGATCTGAAAAAGGAATCGATAACCTTTCTTTTGGCTACTTATTCGGAGATTTAGGCAGAATTAATTCACTACTCGGTTAAATTACACAATAATGGATGGATTTTGAACATAATGCCACAAAAATATTCACTAACTGTGTTTGTCAAAACCTGATAATAATCAACTGTTATTCAATAATATGTCTCTACAACTCTCTCTAAGCCATAATACACCGGAACTAGAAGATAATAATATAGTATTATTAATGAGCAATTAAGATTTTGATTTTGAGATAAGAATAAACGATATCATGAATCAGGAGCTACTGAAATATAGACAGGACCTGTATGATTTTATAAATTTAATATTTGCGGTTAATCTTTGTGCGTATTTAGCTTACTTTTTCTTCAATATTTTTTTCATATATATCATTTTATTTGAATATCATTAAACTCGAGTATGGTGGCTGATATGCCATTAAGGTTCAAGAGTGGGGACCCCCTTAGGTAGACGAAGTGTTGATCGGTTATTTACCAAGTCTCCGCTCCGTGTTAGATGCGAGTGGCAAGGGATCGTTCGTCTTGGCGTTCATTGCGGGGTCGTTTTGTGTTCAGCAGTGGACGAATAAAAACAGGATGTTGATAATGACGATAGTGATTGTAAATGACTTATTAAAAAAACTGCTATGTACTGGTAAGCAAGTAGTACTTATTTATATACATGTCTTGTAAATTAGAATCCCAATATTTTTTCTGAGTCATGTTTCAATGAATGTAAATACATTTTATTGTTTTGGTTGGGTTGGTTGCTGGCTCTTGTCTTTGGGTTTTCACGGAATCCAATCATTTTTCTAAACCATGTCATTGATAATTATTATTTTTATATTCCGCGCGGAAAAGTTTTGGCTAATCGTTTTAGTATTAAAAATAGTCACCAGTTTCGGATTTAAACTAAAATCGTAAAAGTCGTGCCGTTTTGAAATGTACAATAATACATGAAGAAGAAAATTCCTTAAAATGACTTTGAAATGCACAAAAATACATAAAGTTTCACAGTAAGAGAGAATGGGACTACGCCGGGGCCTACTGCTCTTAATTTCAACTTCAATTAAAAAGCATCACATCGCGAGAACACTCGTCTGTAGAGTCAGCTCCAATTTGCGACGCCTATAACAACTCACCCTCGGCTATACTTTAACATCAGATGTGTTAACTTGGAGTATGTTAAAAGTGGAAAAAATCTTTTAATTGTATAGTTTTGTAAAAAATAGTGCCGAGGACAATAGTTAATTGAGTTGGTTAAGTAGGCACCATAAATAGTTATAATGATGTGTTTTAAGGATTTTATCGCGGTTTATTAAGATATTTACGTGGTCGTTGTTTGGGATACATTACAGCAACCATGGTCACGGGAAGACTGACTAGAAAACAATACGTTCTTGTCTGAATTGATTATATTAAATTTTTTTTGAAATTTTCTTTTCTTTTATTATAATGTTAAATTCCCGATGTCTTTTAATACTTTATAACAAGAATGTCCACAACAACAACGACATAAATGTGAACTGAGATGTATACAATAATACTCGTATATCTTATCGTTGATCTGTAAAAAGTAATGTCACTATTTACTATTGCGAATATAGCAATATTTTTTATAAACAGAAGCAAATTCGTTTGAAACATGATAAAATAACTGCTTTTCATTTCTCATCACCGATAAAAGTAAAATAACTGATTTTAATAGAACATAAGACAGCATATACTTTACACTAGTATTGGTTAACCATAGCAATGAATAAAAGACGATCAATATTTATTATATTTAATCAACTTTTACATATTTTATCGCTGTTTATTAAGTTTTTTACATACCCGTTTAAATAGTTGTTTCATTACAATGAATAAATCGCGTAAACATTAGACAACAGTACAATGTACAATCCATTTATTCCTGTCTTATTGCGAAAGCATCTCTTTGCAATTGTCTCTTAAGCGTACTTCTTATTGCTTTTCATTTGTCGTTTCTGCAATGTATTTAATGTTGTTTCTGACTAATTACTTTTCTTAATTATAGTTCCGGCTTGTTTTAATATGTTTACGTTAATTGTTTTAATCGTTTCGTTAATGTCATACTGGGATAAAGCTATAAGCTAAGGCTGAAATTAGGACATCTGAGCTATTTATCCAGAACATAGCAAAACAAAAATTAAGATTTTATTTAGGTATACTATACAAATAAAAAACTAAACGTTCTTAAACTAAATCGTATTTTTTTTTACTCAGACGCTCCTCGTGGTGTACTTCAAGGTTTTCTATAAGTTCCGGTTCTTTTTTGTGTTTATCATTAATCCTTATCAGACTACTGCTAAGCTTAGGTGTAATAATATAATCATCTCCACTCGTGTTCAAATTTAACAGAACAGCGAACCTTATTTATATACATCATGTTACAAGATGTAAAAAAACAACGCTGAATTTGCAACAGCAATTCCGGCGCGCAATTTGGGTTGTATTTTGGAAGGGTATCAAAAGTATGCAGAGCACTTTAATAACAGGGTCAGAAATGCTTTTTAAAAGAAATAAAAATAAATTAAAATTGTTCAGCCCACTTTGCCCGAACAAAATACTTTTTCACTTTTGTATTGTAGTCATATTATAGCAAAAACTTTTTCGTTTAGACTTTAGATAAAAGTTGAAAATTCCAAATACTGGTGGAAGGTAATATGCCAAATATAAGAATTTGCTTCTGTATCGTAAAATTCTTTCGTATTGATTGAGTTTTCATTATTAATGTTAAAAATAGGATAATTTGGAAGGATCGGTTGATAATGCTGACTCAGTAGAAATATGAAGCAATACGGAAACTACGAACAAACACTCTAAATGGCACACTCACATACACATCGGTAAGACCTCAAAGCGAACCTCGCGGTGCTCAGTAGAAAGTGCCTGCTACGCGTCAATGCGCATGTTTGCGTGAATGTGCCATATAGCGCGTTTGTTTGTAGTTTCCGTACTTATTGATATTGTAATAGTGATAACGCTTACAACATATTGTAAGAACATATTAATCTGATTAAATTTGCCAATGTCCTTCTATCTGCTTGTGACCTGCGTACCAATATCTCTCTTTTTTTTGTCGTCCAAAAGCTTTGTTGCATTTCATAAAGGAGGGCAGATAAGTATTAATACTATAATTAATGGCAGTGGAACCCATTACATTACGTATCAAGAGCTACCAAGTGAACAAGGACTCCCGGCGCCCTCCCACTTCAAGCATCGGTATACCACACTAAAACCACCGCGAATTATATTCAGGCTCTTGACGAGGAGTTTCCCGGGTCTGACTAACACTGGACCCAAATGAATAAGTAGTCCCAAGTGAACTTTTTATTGTCCTGATGGACGCTGACTACTTTTCATCAGGTGTCTGTCTATTCATGATTGACTGAATTGAATGAATTAACTACAACATATCAAACATTTGTTCGTCTTACGCCCGGTTTCCGAAAGGCTGATCGACGCAAAAATTAATTAATCAACTGTCAAACCGGTTGTTAAGTGTCAAGCTAAATGTATCGTTACATTACATAATTAGATCAACCTATCACTTGACAGCTTTTAAAGTTGTCAAATTGACTCTCGAAACGTATGTTAACCGCCATTAACAGCCATGTTAGTTGACGTACACTTTGACCAATGTTTCAGAAACCGGGCGTTAATGTTATTCCGCATATATTATGTATGAACGTCCTCGTAACGCAAGCATCTCGTAGCATGGGCTACGGTGTAGGCGACTGAATCAGTGCGAAGGAACTGTGTGGCGCTTTAGCACATTTTAACTTTTCAAGACTTCAAAATTAATTTATAATTAAACTAGCTGTTACCCGCAGCTTCGCCCGCGTGAACTTAGATTTACGGATTTATCATGTCTGATGATGATCGTTTTCTATTTTACTAATTACTAAGTTTTGTATTAAAATGGATATAATATGGTATCTTGAAAATAAAGACCCGAAAAGATATCCCTTCGCAGACTTTTGTAGGCATATTTAGGATACTATCATTATCATATTATTCCACCGTCATATTATGTTGATCATAATATTACGTACACTACGGCCTTAGACACCAGACAACCGCCGCGCCCGTGCAAATCACGCCAACACGATTTATTTTCTTGTGCATTATTTTGATTTTGCCATATCTCCTAAAGTATTCATTTAATTTGCATGATGTAAAGGGCAAAAATCATCTTCATAAAGTGCTTAAGCTAATTAATTGACTTAAAATGATAAGTATTTATATCGTATTTGTGTAAATAGCTTTTAAAGTATCGCGTTATTATTGCCCATTTTTTTAAAGTATTAAATGGATATAGTATGATATCCCTAAGAGATAGACATATGCCATCGCGGACTTTTTTGTAGACCTATTTAAGATACACAATTCCACTATAGATTATTTTGTTATATCTCAAACGGTTTAGGCAGCGTTTTCATTGAAAACTCGAAGACGGCCTATTTTCTTCCGACACCTCCAACAATTATTGTTATATCTTAGCCAATGTATATAAAAACTTAATAAATTATGCACATAAACCTTCCTCTTGAATTGTCCTATCCATTAAAAAAAACCGCATCAAAATCCGTTGCGTAGTTTTAAAGATTTAAGCGTACAAAGGGATATAGGGACAGAAAAAGCGACTTTGTTTTATAATATGTAGTGATTTCAAAGACAATTTGTACACAATTCGACTTGAAATTATTTGTCAATTTATAATTAATTTGGTTTTTTATTTTATACATCTAGGAGCCTGGTTCGTGTTAAATTCATTTATTAATATATCATTTGTGGTACAAAATACCTTTAAATTAAAATTCACATAAAAATATCAAGCGTTTATTTGCTCTCAATATGATCAGGCATAACTAAAAAATATATTTGCTTCCTTTCCAAGCAACAGAATTTAATAGCTAATATTTGTATTGAGTATTGAAATATAATTTATATTACATTTTAATAAACAAAACATATTTGAAACTTATCACGGGACCAGATTGACTTGGTGTAAAAACGTCCATAGATATTGTTATTATTATATTTGTTGAAAAGAGTTCTACCGTATTTAGTTACACAAGTGCTTATTCATTTTCGGCAGTTGCGTTCCGATACATCGATCGTGTGAATGTAGGCCAGGCGTCTTTATGTTACATCAATATTCATACGATTGAAAAAACATTAATCGCTCGACGGCCTTTTAAAAGGCTGTGCTATTACAAAACACGTGTCATCATGTATTTGAATAGACAATAATCATAGAAATTCAATCATACAATTACATAAAATATTTTAAAATTTAGGGTTGAATGCTGACGCAAATATCCCACTATCCTACCTCCGGCTATCTTATTATCCTATTACAATATTATAAACGTGAAAGTTTGTAAGTATGGATGTTTGTTACTCCTTCACGTAAAAACTACTGAATGGATTTTGTTGAAACTTTACAATAAAATAGCTTATACATCAAAGTAACATATAGGCTATAATTTATCACCACACTCCCACGGGAATGGGAAATACGCGGGTGAAGCCGCGGGGCGCTACTAGTTACTCATGATAACGAAGCAATATAATAATTGTTCTTGGACGGACATGGTTGAATAATATAGAAATATTAATAAGCTAAAATGAAAACCGTAAAAATGTACCCTAATTCTATAATGAAGTTAAGATTTCAAACCATACGGCGTTCGTTCAAGCCTGGCTTATACATCCAAAGGAGTATTAACTTAATGATTTCTCGTGTGACATCTTCCCCTGCCTTTTAGCCCAGGGGAAAAGACTGCACTGGAAACACAATTTGCAATAATCTGATTGATCGTATTAGATAGCTTTATTGTTCATTACGATATATAATACTCACACCAATAGTTCTTATTCAACTTTGTAGCATTTAGAAAAATGTCTAAACGTTTTTCACCATAACAAATGCGTGTGATATTTTTAAACGAATTTTAGAACGCCATCTACTTTTTTATTAGACGCAACTACAACATTTTAAGCAATAGGTATTTAATTCATAGTTACTGTTTGTAGGTGAAGCATATTGAACAAGCTGCTTGTTTGTGTGATTTGCTAACTTGTAACAAGCATGAAATACAATTCACTTGAAATATAGATTGTGTTTTCATAACATTTTTTTCGAAAAAGTCAATTTAAGTATTGTAGTTTTGTAAAGAATATATTTTAAACTAGCTGTTCCCCGCGGATTCGTATGCGTAAACTTAGATTTACGGACGTATTCGGTTTGATGTTGATTTGATTGATTTGATTGATCATTTTTATAGCCTAAGTAAGTTTCCCTATCATAATAGCTATCTGCCAGTAAAAGTCCCGTCAAAATCGATTAAGGAACTTCAGAGATTAGCTGGAACAAACAGAGAGACAAAAATTGTAAAAAAATGTTATTTTGGTATATATTCATAATATACTTGTAGAAAAAAGCGATTGTTTTAATATGACAGACAGGCACATCAATTTATTTATGTGTATAGATATAGCATGTAGATATATATGCTAAGATGTTTGCTTCATCAGAATCAGATAATAATAATAATGATCAATCAATAATCAAAATAAAATATCTATGGACGCTTTTACACCACGTCCGTCTAGTCCCGTGGTACGAGTAAGTTTTCGAAGAGACTTGTATTACGGGTACCAGACAACGGAAATACATATATTTAATACTTTTATTATATAGTACACAAATTTAATACACATCCATGACCCAGGAACACAGAAAACTTTTTCGTTCCCTGGCGAGATTCGAACCCGCTACCTCCGGCTGGAGCGCCAACGCGCTAACCACTGAGCCACAGAGGTCACCTAGAGCCATAAAACGTCTGAGCTGTTATCTTGTTCTCATGTTGGTATTGTTGTTGCAGCCACCGAGCTAGACTTGCTGGCCGCGCTGTCGCTGCACAACACGACGCGGCCCGGGGTGAGCTTCACTCCGGGCATGCAACCGGAGCGGATCGCCTACATACTGGAAGGTAACCACATTTTTATTCCTATTTATATACACTATGTTATTTTTTTAGGAACACGAACGTAAAGTGGTGATCGTGACTTTTTTTTGAAAGGATCTATGCTATTGGCCTTAAGACCTTATAGCTACATCGGAAAAGTAGATGAGCAGATGGCTCATCTAAGAAAGTGATCATGACGTGTGCTTGGCGAATGTAAAATCATCTATGTCAATTAGCCCCCGTTCGCACGGGCGCTGAAAAACCGTCGCGGCAAAACCCGACATCGGCTTGCGTTGCGATTTTGGCATGCTAAATTCGATTTACCGTTAAAAACTCAACGTCGAAGCTTGAGAAAAAAGCGTTGCGTTTTAAAAATGCCTTCGTGAGAACATATACATGGGTGTCCATTTGACTCATTCAAATGGTTTTTTATCGCTCGGTAAAAAAGCGCTTGTGCGAACCGGGCCTTATCTAAATCAGCAGGGAGTGGACAGAAACATGTCAATCAAAACACTATTTATTAATTTTCGAAGAATAGTGCCTTGATTCTTTGCCTGCTAATTTGCATAATTTATATATACAATGGACGCAACTACAAATTAAAATCTATGTCAATATTACAGCGTCATGCCGTTCGCCGTCACACAATTCCGATTTTACTGCCAAGGCGCTCCAATATATGTTCAACATCCCTTATTACCAGCAGTGGATATGATTTAATGCGGTTATTATTATTGCATGACATATTTATTGCGCGTAAGATTATTTTGTTTCCGTTTAAATAAAAGGGGGAGCGTTTATGACTTTTCAAACATTGATATATCAATATTTTTGATACGCATCAGTAGGGGACGATGTTATGAAAATGAAGGATTATTCATACGTTTAAATCAATATCAGTTATGCCAAACGTAATATCCACTTGTATATCTGGCGAGGAATCGACAACTTCATGTCTATGCTGAAGTGGCAATGGGCCACTCAGGAGAACGGATGGCCGATGGACCATTGACTTCAAGTGGAGGCCGCGCTTAGACGAAGTGTTGGTCAGTCATTAACCAGGTGGGAAGACGATCTCCGTGCACTTTTTTTTTCTTTTACGACGGGAAATGCACTGACGCATACCGCTGGGGAGTGGGTCTCCCCAGGCGGGTATGTGGGACTCGCTGCGCCCGAAAGATGGTAAGTGGACTAAAACCCGTCTAGTGCCACCAATACCGCCTTTGGTGAGGTGCCCCGGATCTACAAGCAACAGGGCACCTCGACGGCTAGTCAGTCCCTCAATGGACTGACGCCACCTCCACAGAGCGGTTGCCCCGCACCACAGAACAACCACTCTCAACGTCTGTACAGTACAATGAGGTGAGGTTCCCATCCTCACCCCTTGCCCCCTGCTCTTTTGTCCCCTCTTCTTATAAGACGGACACCCAAGGTGTTTGGGCCACCCTGGGCTACTGTACCTCACCGCCACGACAAGGCCTGAACCATGGCGGGGATCTCCGTGCACTGGCCGGTGGATGTTGGATGCGAGTGTCAACGGATCGGTCGTCTTGGCGTTCATTGAGAATTTTTCATTTCATTCATTCATTCACATGGTCTATGTTCAGCAGTGGACGGATAAAGCTGATGATGATGTTGATTGAAAAAGGCCAGAAACCAGGACAGTAGGCAAATAAACTCCCAAACACGGAACAAATGACCATGATCATCTCATTGCTATTAGTCCTGGGTGGGAATCGAACCCATGTGCTCCCGTGACCATGGTTGGTGTAAAGTATCCGAAACGTCAGGCATATATAAAGCTTAATAAACCGCGATAAAATCCGTAAAAGTTGTTTCATTAGCCAACCCACGACCTTCTGGTTTAGCAGACGGTCACTAACCACTAGCGACAGTAACAAGCCATTAAGAATATTTTTTCGTTCACAAGAATAAAACCCGTTTCTAGAATAGAGAATATAAATGTTAATATTGAAGTAGCGACGGATCGTAAATATTGGAGGTGCAATCCATTTCCAGTGCAATTCCACTTAGGGCGGGAGTAATGGAGGCGCGCCCTACGTTTAACGTCCGGGTAATCATTCACGTATTCAACGT
This sequence comes from Lycaena phlaeas, assembly GCA_905333005.2. NCBI lineage: Eukaryota > Metazoa > Arthropoda > Insecta > Lepidoptera > Lycaenidae > Lycaena > Lycaena phlaeas. The sequence goes on from HG995174.1 coordinate 3,978,003, forward strand.
AGGTACGTTATACGTTACGTAGCTGCTTCCGTCCACTTTCCTCACTACGTCTTTTAAGTATTTAGCTACTGTAAGGGCTTTTGGTATGATGAGAGACAATTTAATAAACAAAAACATTCTCTACCCATTCTTTACAAAATTAATTTAACTTATGTATTTAAATTATCTGTACGTGTACTAGTAACTATTAGTATGGAGTGTAGAGGCAAGGAGAACCATCTCTGTGTTAAAGTGAGTGTCTGTCGAAAACTTTACTTAAGGGAGGCGCTACTATAGCATGAGTATAAATTTTAAAATATTACATATCATTTAAAAATAACTAAGTTCATATTACCGTATCTCTTCCGAACGCTAGCGCCATTCTGGTCAAATTTTGAATTAAAATTTACAGTCTACAAGCGGACAGTTTTTAAGCTAAGCTTTCACATGAGATGATACTCCTTACCTCTATGTTTCAAGACTATTAATCCTCTTGAGTGGCTGGAAATAAGTTTGTAAATAGAATTGAAGCTGGTGAAGGGTATTGCAAACGCGTTTTTGTAAAATAAGCGATTTACGTAGCCACATATTAAAAAGTAAAAATATGTTACATATAAAAAAATATTAGGGATACAAATGTGGAAGAAAAGTATGAAATTTAAAACACCACGTTTTAATATTCTTATCTGATTGAATGTACCGTCTGCCGTTATGGAAATTGATGTTATAATAGTGGAATAAGTATAAAAAAGTTTCATTGTAGTGGCTTTTAACATTCTTGTTATTTAAGAAGTGTTTAAAAAATCCAATGTTATGTTAATACAACTCTAAAAATCTCTTTTATATCATTTCTCGATATAAATTAAAACAATCATTATATAGTGATGTGTATTTATTATTAAAAGAAAACGACCCGACAGATCTCATCAACGGAACCCCTTGGTCCAACTGTCACGTGACCCAATTTGGATAAATTGTGTATTTGTACAGCGACGAATCAGTTTTTTGTAAAATACACAACATTTACATATTCTTCGGATTGTGTGTTTCCGACACGAGCATAGTCAAAGGGAGGAGGAGCCTTATTGCTTTGAATAGGGGAGCCTTATTGCTTTGAATTTCGACGTACGCAATAATATTGTGTATTGAAACAATTGATTGATTCGCGTCATCGAGGAGAAAATGTTCGAATTTATTGAGTCTCATTTTTGGAGCTTCTAAAGGGATTTTAAGGTGTAGTAGAGCAGTAACATGATAACAGTATTTCTATTAAAGTAGTTATGATAAACTGTTTGGCAAGCATCTTCGAATTTTAAATTATTTTTTAAATGATTTTTTTTTCATTCTCAAATGTATATGACATATGATTTAATAATCTAATAGCAATTTAGTGATAGTTTTTTTTAAATTAACATGGTTATTTTCATTATTTAAAATTCGAAGCGAAATATCGAGCTCCGCAAAACAATATTAAAAAACATGGTAAATATCCCGTTTTAAATACTTTAAATTAGTGATAGTTGTTGTAAATACATTTACCATTCAGAATAAATATATAGATGATCTAAGCTTCTAAAGTTCTGAATTACTTCGCCAGTCAAAGATGTCTAAGAAACAAATATTAACCAACAATCATACAACGTTACCCAGCCGCGGTGTAAGTTCGTAAGAACTTGACAGGTGATAAGAATCCCTAGTAGGACGGAATAAATTTGAGAAATTTAGATAAATACGAACTCGTATGTATGTAGCTCGTAGATTAGAGGTAATAGCCGCGGATCGAAAAACTAGGTTAAGCAACGTTTGCCGAGGTTGATCCGTGGATAGGTGACGATCTTCACCTCCGTACCTCAGAAAGCCGTTGATTCCGGCAGTCATTTGTGGAGCTTTGACATAAGTTACAGGTCGTCAGAAGCCCGAGAGTCTGAAAACCAGTCTTACCACGGAGTACCGTATCACCTAGTTACTCGGTTGTGGAGGTCAGATAGGCAGCTCCATTTAAAATACTGGTATTCAGCTGAATCCGGTTGGAACCTTTGGTGTCGGCTTCCAAGCTCAGCTAGGAGCTAGGAGGATATTATGATGGCCCATGTATATACACGTAAACCTGATCGGTGCTGACATCTATATTAGTCATACGATTCCTAGTTAGTCATAAAATACAAAATAAGGCCATCAGGCCTAAAAGTCTAGACCTTTCGGAAAAAAATGGCGGCATTTGAACCCGCGAGTCGCGTCCGCCACGCCAAGAGTTCACCACCGCTCGACCAGCTGACCGTCATTTCATTCATTCATTATTAATTCTGTTTTCACACAATTCACACTTGGAGGTCTACATACTACTAGTAGTAACTCGTAACTTAGGTAAGTAAGTAAGTACTCGTAAGTGTAGGTCAGGTCTACTGGGAGTAATTTATGAAGAGCAATATAACGGCTGGTAATCCCCGATTCGTCCCTCGGCTATTATCGGTAAACGGACTAATCCGCCGGCAAACAGCCTGTCCCTGCGGCCTGTGATTAACACGCTGTGGTTATAGCCCAAATCTGTCACGGATAGAAATCATAGGGTTGTCACAATGCTGTTTCGTAAGGACCATACATTTTTCATTACTGTAATTATGATAATTAATACTTTTAATAACAAAATTAAGTAATTTTAAATTTGGTTACATGCGGTCATAAGATATTTGTTTGTTGATTATTTTGAAATAATTACAGTTTTATTTTTTCATAGATAAATCTATACAAAAGCTTGTTTATAAAAATAATAGCTGTAATGAAATTAACTCTCGACAAGTTTTTTATAAGAGGTGCTGCATTGCAGCCGGATCGGATGCTGACATAACACCGGCGTAAAGTGACAGCTATGCTGTCGCGTTTAGTTGCGGTTTGTGAGTTCCCATCTGCATAAACTTTGGTTGTGCGTCTATGGGCGTCGCTATAAAAAAATTACATAAAATTTTTCTATTCTTATTTTCTTAACTTATATTTACATACAAATTAATTTTACGAATTTTATCGCGGCTTATTAAGATTCAAACATACCAGTCATAACCCACTTTAAAACTGCGACAAAATGAAAAGTAACGGTAACATAACGTAGACAGCCCTACGGTAAGGGGACCTGCAGTTTCACACGTTTCACTTTGAAGCGCAAAGCGGGCCATTAGAGATCTCGGAGGGTGTTGCCCCAATTCGCGGGATGAGGCCGTATTGTCCCGCCGCCCGTCAGCCCGCGTCCAGCCATTGTACAGCGTGTTTAACAATGACACGTTAGCGAATACGTCATCTTTTTTATAACGAGTTAACTTGTCAAGTTTAATACGTATTTTATTATTTAATTGATACAATATTATTTTTTATTTCATATTTTTTGTTTGCTGTTTGTTATATTGACTCCTTTCTTAGCGAGAAAATTAAAAAAGAAAGAAAATACAGATACAATTTCACTAGCATTGCGTGTCGGTTATTATCTTTTTATTTCAATCTATTCTTTTAACAGTTTTAGTATATTATTTAGAAAAAAATATAAGAAAAGAGTTTTTTGTACGATCGAAAATTCCAACGCTTTTCCATTTCTGATTTCGTATGTGGATAGGAGTTTTGAATTGCTCCTTACAAAACATTAACATTTGCCGTTTGACTTGCTTTTTATTGCTTTTGCTTCGAGGGGTCATTACAATAGACAAACAGACGTAAAAACACGCGCGTGTAGGGTTTCTTCGTGTGCGGTCTGACATGCAATTTGTCAAAATAGTAAAATATAATTTTCGCAATGAAAAATCTACTGACGTGCCTTTGCAGTGAAATCGATTCGAACGTCGTGACAGCAAATTTCAAACGTTGTCTTGTTTTAAGGTAGTCTAGGCACAGAGAGGCGAGACACCTGATGGTAAGTGGTTAATACCGTTATCCCCTAACCATTTGACCACGTACCTCATATAAACGTTGCGTTGTTTTATGACGATAAATTGAAGGTTTCAGTATAATTTTTTTTTTTCATCATTATAATTTTTTTCATATTCCTTTCATAGATCATTATGATCAGAGTTTCAATCAAAATTACACTTACTTGAACAATTCTAATTTGTAAATCTTTAAAGTTTGTGTGTGTTTGTGACTTTAAAGGTCATGAAGATCCATGAAGAAATCCAGTTTGAATTTGGAACATAACGAAATAATAATGTATTTTGACGGACAAGTAGATTGCCCTAAAAACAAAAACAATTAAAAGCTTAATATAGAATAGCAGTCGCAGTTCAGCAATTTCATCATATTTCACATTCAACTAAAGAGTTCCAAAAACGGAAATATGAAGTTCTGTAATATTTATCAAAGGGGCTTGTCAAGTGCAGGCGATGTTCGGGCGGGCGGTGCCTCTGTGATGTGCCCGCGACGTCTCTGCCGCCGACAGGCGAATTTGACACTGTCTGCTGCTCCCTGTGACAGGCGGTTAATGTCTCCAAATAATGTTCCGATCATATTTTACAATTTCGTACAAAAATTGATGTGTTTTAAACAACATAATATATAATACAGATTAAAAAAAGTATCAGGAAAAATCTTTTCTTACAAACCTGCTGTTCATCTTATTTTAATTTTCAGTCATTTGAAATATATAATTATTTTCATTTCATATGTTACATAATGCGTGTTTTAATGGCAAATATTTAACCGACTTGCAATTATTTTATTTGCGACTTTTTTCGGAAAAAACAAACGATCTTGTGAAAAAATATTGTATTATATTGTTTTGAACTGTGGCCGGTCCGCGTTGGATGCGAGTGGCAGGGGATCGGTTGTCTTGGCGTTTATTGAGGGAGGCCTATATTCGAAGTGGAGGGTAAGAGGCGTATGGTGATGATAATGATGATGATGATGATGATGATTGTTTTGAACTAACGCGATCACTTTAAATACATATTTATTCGAGTGGTTAGGTCCCGATATTTCAGCATGATCACGCCTACCTTAAATATTAATTATTATGTTTTAACGTAGATAAACATTTTTCTCTTAATAATTCCAGTATGGCATTATTGCCATTATTGCCATAGAACGGTTTAAATCCAAACTGTCCTGGGAAGTGTGTACTGTTTTCCCTGCTCGGAGAGGTCCTTGCGTCACTGATCCGCAATGATTTTGCCCGTTCATCTGTAACACTACACAAGCGAAGTCATGCGAGCCGACGCGGCCGTTCAAAGGGGTAAAATCATTGCACCCCAGATGAATTGTTTGTTTTCTTTTGGTTTATTGAATTGTTTAACGATCGCTGAATAAAAGTTTCATTGTATGTCCTTGTATATTGGCGAGTTCGTGAGAGTCCCTATCGAATTGTAATAGGGTTTGTAAATTATGATTTAATATGATTATTTAAATTTTTTTACTTGACCGCAAAAGTTTTACTGGTGGGAGATATGCGCTGTACGTCTACATGGGTACCGCCATTTTGTTGCCTCTCTCGTGAATCAGCTTTACTGTGTTTTAGAGAGAACTGAGACTTAAAAAAATATTCAGGATACGACGCACAAATGAGTTGCCTGGTCTAGACCAGTAGGGCTATTCTGTAAGGTCGTTTTTGAATCTCAAAAGCGGAATCCGCGGTGATATGACGAATTTGTATTCTTTAAAACTCGACTATCTATATATATATATCAATAAAGTTCACTTTCGAAGTGAGCGTAAAGTGAGCTCTATCACTCAGTTGAAGCTCGATATCGAAATGGCTTTTACAGAATACAGGTAGACTATTTTATGTTGATCGCGATTTCGATTTCTAATTATCAGATAGCACATCTGCTATTGTGCCTATTCGAATAATAACAAAAATATTAAACTTTACAATAAAAGATCACTGCATAATTTTTTTATAGTTGAAATAATGATAAAAAATAATAAAACGATGAAAAAAATTAATCTGTCCAAACGTTAGGAATTGATACACCGACATGTGTGTATGGATAGCGTAAATTAACCTTTGCTACCCGTAACATACTATGTTCCTATGAAATCGTAACAGGTCCAGTTCAAGTCCAATTTATCCCCAAAAAGTTACAAAAAACTTAACCTTTTGTAACTTAAATTTATATAACAATGATTAAAATTATGACAGTATTAAAACATTACGCAGATTTTAATTTCACAGCATGTCAATCGTAAAAAAACAAAATGGAGTGTCAAAAGCACATATCCCAATATTGCACTCCGGAATCGGACGTAGGGGGGTCCCTACCTTCAACGTTGCCCAATAAATAAACCCCATTGTACTTTCATAATGCCCCGCAAATATTTGCCAGTCTATAAATTTGCTAAGGGTGATTTAATGAAACCAAAATATTTCATACGATAAATCAAGTTTAAAACTAATGCCACTAACATTATACATTATTAAATTTGTCGCTTTGTGAGTCTGCGTAATTGCTCCGTAATAATCATAAGTTATGCCATTGCTATTATAGTCTATTGTTGGAGACCATATTAGACTTTTAGACATGAGCTTTCTGTGGATAACTTATTAATATAAAGAGAAGAAAATCTTATGGATTTGAGCAAAGACAATATATCTATCTAGTCTAATATACCTAGCACACTGTAACATATTATGTTGTGTCCTGTAATTATTACTTATAAGGAAGCAGAAGCGATCTATTAAGCTAAGTATACCCAGTTAGTGAAGACTCCAGTCCAAAGGATGCGCTGTGCTGCTTGTGTGTTTATATACCACGATCTCGCTTGCTTCTCCCATGAGACAGCTTTGCTGTCTTTCGGAGAGAAGGGTAAGACATAATGTTTGTATGTCTTACCCTGTATTTATGTATTTACTGTTACCAGGACTGAACACCTTATGTCCCAAAATAGACAACATATAAAAGAGTTGCCTGGGCTAGTTCCGTTATGGACGTTACATAAAAAAATGTTTTTGAAGGTTAAACTTAGTAAATGTTCTGGTCCTACTAAATAGAATATGGCTTTTTCCAAACTGCGCCGGTGTTTTTTCAAACACTTATAATAGGATGAAAAAGCGATAAAACCCGTAAAAGTTGCTTCATTATAATGAGTGAAATTCGCGCAAACATAAGAAAACGATATTAGGATTCGTACATAATCTTCACTTCAAAAATTAGACCTATGTATGTATATACTTGCGTGAGCTCGGGGTTGAGGCCTGGTCAGATGCTGCGCAGGACAGGGACCGGCGATGTCGTGGGGACTGCTTGATAGCGGTCGGGCAGTCCTCCTATATCTGGCCTTGCCGGGGCCAGTCTGTCGCTGAGGTGATCATGTTGCCTGAGCCCGGATCTGTGGATCCGAGACCCTCACAAAGTGGCTGAAGGCGCTCGCAGTGGTTTTAGTGGGGCAGTGCATCCTAATGCGAGTCCCCACACATGTCAGTATCTCTACCCGAGGCCCTGGTATAGTTCGAAAGCATTTCCACTGCGACATAAAAAAAAACAAAAAAAGGTCAGAGACCGGTGGAAGTCTCCCGTTTCGGAGGCCAAGATCCACTTTGGGTCGCTTAGCCAGAGAAGTAAGTACGTAAGTCAGTATGTATATAATATTCGTATAAAAATATTTTTATCTGACGCAATCTCAGGCGAACTAGACAAGGGTGAGGGTGGGAAGGGTGTGAGGCCCTCCCTGTAACGAGATACATGATTTTTTCATTATCTGCCGAGACAAACTAGTCCAATTAAACTACTCCCTATTATTATATTCTTCTCATTGTTATCTTTTATGTTTTACTTAGAATGAGTTTGTATTAGTCACGGAACATTCGCTTTTGTATATATATAAAAATATAGCACTGTTCGTTATACGCGATGGACGGTTACAGTACTAATAGAATTTTTAATTATGCAATACGTGAAAGACGATCTCCGTGCAGTGGCAGGTCCGCGTTGGATGCTAGTAGCAAGGGATCGGTCGTCTTGGCGTTCATTGAGGGAGGCCTATGTTCAACAGTGGACGGATAAAGATGATGATGATGATGATGATGATGAATAAGACTTTCGTAGATAATTATTGAACTTGGCTTGACACGTTGCCGCGTGTCTAGATAATGAAACTACTTTTATGGATTTTATCGCGGCTTATTGAGTTTATTATATGCCCGAAAATGCTGGTGCTTTACAGCAACCATGGTCATAGGAGGACAATATTCGTAGATAATGTAATCTAGCACCACGAAAGAAAAGTAATAAATATGGTAAATTATTTTTACATAATATCACATTTAAAATAGGGAAAAACTCCGTTTTCTCTCTTTCTTCTTCTTTACGATAAAACTAGTAGCGCTCCGCGGTTTTACCCGCGCACTTCCCATTCCCGTGGGAGTGCGGGGATAAATTATAGCCTATGTGTTATCCTGATGTATAAGCTATATTATTGTAAAGTTTCATAAAAATCCATTCAGTATTTTTTTGCGTGAAAGAGTAACTAACATCCATACTTACAAACTTTCGCGTTTATAATATTAGTAGGAAGTAGAATATTAATCGCTCTATATTCTAGCGGGAAAATAATTTCTAAACTGAATTTACCTCATTTTTGTGTACTATTGTATAAAAGCCTATCCAGAACCGCTGACGTAACCCCTATTCTAAGAAAGCTATCTCGTTTGTTTGCGAAGCGCCAACGGGTCGATGCTCGCCAAAGTTTTGGGAACACCCTCAGAGCTTACGACTCCTGGGGATACCTTTACGGATATAAGTTTAATGGAGTTTTATTTTTAAAGTTTTCTATGATTTTGTGTCCAAGAGTATTTTTATGTAGGTTTTCGACTTTTTAATAACAATTCATCGAATAAAGTTCAGGAATTAGTTGTTTGTAAATTTAATAATTTAAAGATTATTTTTTTACCTCTGACCATATTATACAATATTGATTGAATACTTTGTAGTGGTTTTTATGTATAATTATTTTACACTTAATTTGAATCAAACTAAATATTTTTATATGTAAAGTATATTGTATCTGATAAGATATGCATACATTAACGACCTGCCTCCTATGGAAGGAGTCATGGTAATGGCAAATCTAGTTATACAAAGCACTAATTATAAAGTATATTTCAGCACTATATCTGCACTAACTTTTATACGCTTATGACATTTTATTCTCCCAAAATTAACTTAAATGCCGTGACGCTGTAATGTCGTGATCAACGCGGTGATATTCCGTTATTATAGATACTTTTAGTTTTATTATTACTGATGTTTAAAACATAGAATAAGGTTATCTATGTGGAATGTCCATAAATAAATAAATAAAATAAATAAACTTATTTGTGTGTGCGCGTTTTTTCCATGTCCATAAATAAATAAATAAAATAAATAAACTTATTTGTGTGTGCGCGTTTTAGAATAAGGTTATCTATGTGGAATGTCCATAAATAAATAAATAAAATAAATAAACTTATTTGTGTGTGCGCGTTTTTTTTACATTCCATCGCTATATGTCATCAATCGTGACTTCTATTAATCCATATGCACTTTACATCTCATCTACAGGGTGTCGAAAAAATAACACGATTCAAATGTAGCTTTCTAACTTTGATTCTCCCTCGCGAAATCACAACCATTTCCCTATCGCAAAGTGGTTAAATTAAAAAAAAAGGTTCATTTGATATCAATTAAGTTCTTCCCCCTCATCCGTGGGGAACCTCCACGTGCGTTAGTCATTCCACCCTCTTCAAATCTTTTTATTGCGCATTTTATCGCCTCTCAAGTATATTGTAGGAATATGCAAAATGCACGTGTTTAAATAATATTTACGAGTTCAAATCTGCATACACTTGGTAAAATAAGCTCGAGTGTACCTTTTTATAGCTTAAAGCTAGAGCACTAGGTATCTTATAGGATTGCAAAATTTTTGCCTATTAACGAGCATATTATATGTATATGTTATATGTATGTAGGCTATTGGAGTTCTAGCCTAGGGATTTAATTAAATTTAATTTTAATCCCTTTAATTAATTTCAAAGTCATTTAATAGCCAGTTTTCCATACTGCATTGCTGTTTATAAAAACTAGAGTTAGTCAATAAATGTTTACGTGGATGGAGAGTATAATATTTTACTATATATTTTTTATCATCGTTCCCTATTTATAATCATTGCAATATAAATGCTCCGGTGTTAGATGTATTGCTTGCTTACATTAACATAACATTTACATAATTCCGAATCTTGCTAACTCACCTATTTTACCCCCCTATTGCTTATATTGTTATTTTTTACCGACCCATGTTTATCTCCATATTGAAGAAGTAACCTTTTTATTGTTTTTGACGTTGTTAGTTGTTTTTTTAATGAGGAGGTTAAAGGATATTTAACTATAGTTTAATAAACACGCTTTGATAGCAATATTAATATTTATTGAAAAATATAATATTTTTTAAATACCTAGCTTACTTAGGGCCTGTTTCACAATCTCCAGTTAAGTTCCCAATAGGCTATCCGGCAACATATTTGACAGATAGAGTATGGAGTATCTGTCAAATATGTTGCCGATAGCCTATTGGGCACTTAACTGGAGATTGTGAAACAGGCTCTTAATATAAGAAAAAATTAACTACTGAAAAAAAAATAGAAGACCCTCGACATATTATTGTATAAAATTTGAAATGTAGTGGCGGCCATAATAGATTTGAAATAAGTCATAGTGTTTTTCTACTTGTCAAGGCCTTTCATGTGATACCCTGAGGGAATTTTGAAAAAATATTTAATTTAATCTGCCATTTTGTGGTAGCGACCATCTTGCAACAATTTTCATCAAACATAGCTTCGATCATCCGCAATGAATTCACATTCAAAATTCAAATAAATAATCGGCTCATCCGCTCACGAGCTACGATACCGATTTATCCGTAGCTGTTTCTAAAAGCAAAGATACGATGAAAATGTGAATTGATGAAGCAACACAGCCGACCTAGACAAGTGGCACAAACGCGAAAACGAATAGAATATAATACTTATTGTATGGAAATGACACTAGCTTACGACATGTAATTTGACAGCTAGTGTCATCCCCACACAATAAGTATTATATTCTATTTATTTAGCGTTTGTGCTACTTGTTTAGGGCGGCTGATCAGTACAAAGCACCCCACGCTTTTTTACAATAACAAGAATATTCTTGTTAAGGAAGAATACGCAAGTTAAGAAAGGCATAAGACGCACACATATGTGTGCGTCTTATGCCTTCCTAATATTGGAACAAACTTAACAAATTATTGTATTGCCATCGGTTCTTGAAAAGTGGGCTAACGTTTTAATTTATAACGGGTAAAAAAAACTTTTAAAGATTCCGGTACATAAATATTAGATACATTTATGTTTTTAAAAGTAATGTAATGGCACTATATTCCAGAAAAAAATATTTTAATCATCATCTCCATATAAATAATTCTAATAGCTACTACTTATTACCCACTTTGGTACAACATTTTAACACCACACTATTTAAAAAAAACCTTAAAAAATATGTTTATGTAATGTATTACTCCAATAATTTGACTATAAAATGCAAAAGAATTTTACAAACCTCGCTTCTTTAATGGCATCAGTATAAATTTTATTTTACAATGAATAAACAATAAATACATTATTGTCGCAATGCACCAACAAAGTTAAGACACAGTAACCCAAGAGTTGGCACAGTTCTGTCAGATTGTGAGCGGGGTACGCTTTTTGTGAACATTTATTTCTGAGTTTGTACATGACCCATGTATCAGTCCTTTGAATGGGAATTTCTCCGAGATTTTTTCCTACGTGCCATAAATATAAAATCTCCAGTCTCAGGCTTTTCTGTGACATTAAAAAACCACACTTTTCAATGTCGTGGCCCAAGTATTTGAGATATATAAACGTTAATTTTGTTTATTTTGTTGAAATTCATTATTGTTATAGTTGTACAAAAACGGTTTCTAATGAAATGGATAAAGAATTAGATACATTACTTTATAGATACATTCTGGCAGAGAGCGGTTGCAATTCCTAGAAAGTACCATTGCACAGAAAAAGCGAATTAAAGAAATAACAAAAATAGAGTCATGCTTAAAACTAATATAGTATAGCAACGGTAAATATTCATGGGAATAAATGTTGACATCGTCATATGATTTAGTCTCTGTCACAACTTCGACGTAACTGATTTGTTCTGTATGCTTGCAGAATAATGATTCCCTCAATTTATAAGAGGATTTCTTGCTTAATACTTGATCAAATTAAAAAAAATGTCATGATTGTATCTAGTTTTTTCTTGACATCTTTGTCAGATTGTGAAAAAATTCGTTCTTTAAAAGTTGTATCGCTCGATATATAGATTTATAATATTCATCATTTATTTCTGAAATTTTTGCAGAGAAAGCTAACCATATCGAAATAAAATATTATTATGTAATTTTGACCTTCTTGAACTTTCTTATGGGACATTTAGTTATCATCTAAGGACACAACTACTACCGACAGACATAGTTCTGCCAAAAACAATAATATCGCTGTAAAACAATAGGGGTTGATAGCATAAAAGTAAAAATTAAGGGTTAGACAAAGTTTAATTTATTTTTGAGAATAGCCCTTAAAACCTTGAGTCACACTTTAAGGGGCATAAAAATAAGATTTAAACATATTCTCAGACCTATTGAACATACAATACATTATACGAGTACATATTAAATTTTATCAAAATCTGTTATGCCGTTTTGGAAAAGTATAAACACAAAAACTGTGACACGAGAATTTTATATATTAGATAAATAACGTAAATATTTCGATTTCTAAGCCTACGGAACGAATATCATAAATAAGTTTTGGATTAAGCTCTGGCTGTTTGCCAACATGAATAAAGTTTGCGGCGCAGGCTAACTAGGTGGTATTATCATAATTTATTACGACTCAGTTAGGATTTAATGAGGCCACATACTAGTTAACTGTAACGGCACTTTTCGTTACATGTTTTCGATACACATAAATTTTCGCTTTTTATGATATTTATTCACATTTCATAACCTAACAGAACAAATATGAAAAGAAAAGTGGAAAAAACAGGTAAAAAATGAAAAAAAAGGGAATTTCATAACCTGAGAGAATTGAATTTATTTATTACTTACAATTAAGAATATCTTAATTACTTATTATATTACCCACTTTACTTTCGTATTTTTTGGTTGCTTTATTTTGTTATATTTATTTATGTTCAACTGTTGGACACGGGTTTTTTATTGAAATCTGTTGTAGTGCATAATATTGCGCCATAGTTCATTTTCACCGCGTTTGGCGAACTTCACTTATCCTGAAAACCTTCTTAATGTATAATGTAATAAGGTGAAATTTTCCTCATAATTTTGCTTTCAAGAGTTAGCATCGATATTACAATTTTAGGCTGATAATATGTGGTTAGGTTTTTTAAATCTAAACCTACAACAATTACGACCTGTCTATTTTATCATCATCAGCTTTTCTACATCCACTGCTGATAGACATAGGTCTCTGCAGGATATCATCTTCTCCCCTGGTTGATGACCGTCGTCTACCTATACGCGGCCTCCGCTCTTGAACCTTATTGGCTCTTAGGCCATCCGTTATTCTGGCCTCCAGCTCACTGCCATTTCGTGGGGAAAGTGAGTCCATATATTTATGTTTCTAAATTATTATTTTTCAGGAGACTCTCGGTTACTGGAAATTCAAAATGAGCAATTTTCCCGCGCTGCACAATTGGTGCGCCAGTCGCCGGAATTTACCCTCATGGCCACGGTACGACAGGACCCTGGCAACACTGGCTCTATCATCTCCTTCTCACACGGATACAACAGGTAACATTTCACCAGTAGCTTTGTAGAAGGGCAAATAACCTTTATCTAGGTCTTGATAAATAATAAAAGCTTTTTAGAATTTTGTTTTTTATTATTGAACAAACTAAGACTTCGATTAATGGCTTTGAATCTATTCCGATGAGCGTATAATATACAAAATAAAAAATATTTATAGCTTTTTTGTTATGACAAGAAGTTGATGGCAAATTATCCCACCTCCGAGAAGCCTTCTATAAATACCATTACTGGCATTTAAAATATAAGTTTAGATAGTTTAACAAAGAATCTTAAATTTTTTATAAACTGCGTCGTAAAAATATTTAGGCTATAGCCTATCGTTACACTTCTCATAATTTATGTCAGCTTGAAGAAATTATTAGATTTTTTTAATCCGTCATTGGATCTAAAAATAATATTGGTTATTACTGTGATAGAATTTATTTACAAATTACGTACTTTTGTTAATTGATGTTTTACTATTTGAGCTTTCATTTTTCTCTTATAGTTAAATGTGTTGCATGCTTTCGTATTATTTAATTTTTCTATACGTAAAACAGAAACTTAAAATGAACACCAACGCCCAATTACGAGGAACAATAAGCAATGACTACTCACATTGTATTATTAATATTACTACTGTTTGACGTCGACTAGAACGGGACGCCGATTGATGCCAGAACAACGAAGGAAGATGGGAAGACAGCAGTAATGGCGGAGTTTACCGGTAAGTTCTAGATCTCAAAATCGCTGCGCGCGCACGCATGTTGTCGGCCGACGGCATGCGTGCGCGCGCATAGGGGATAATCATGTATCTTGGAATGTCCTGTGCCTCGGAATGCCCTCCTCGATCCATCCGTTGACCTTATTGCGCTCACTGTGACCTGTGCATGGCCGCATGTGTGCGCGGCAGGTCCGCTTGCATGTCCGTGCTCCTCCGACGTCTGTCTTGTGATCTGTGTCTTGACGTGTGTTGTTCTGTATCTGTCTAACCCCATCACGATCTGTCTCAATGTTCACCTCGATGTTGTTTACGAGCCGCTGAGGATCCGCGCCCGCCGGGCCGGCCGGGCTTCGCACTTGCATTCCAAGCGACATGGAAATTGATATTGTGCATTTCGTGACTGACATCGGACCCGTATCGCTCGTCGCTTCCGGACCGCCCGCCGATGCCCGGCCGACGGATCTCCCTCAGTCCACCAGCGATCGGATCGCTTGTCCCACCCACCGGGCACCGAGAAGCTCCGTTGCGCGACTCGTTCCGAGGTACATACATGTTTCCCCATCCCGTCCGAGCGATATTGAGATGTAGAGCGAGCCGGTCCCCTCCCGCCGAGTATATGTGTGTTTTGCTTTGTTCTCGTGTACCTCGGAACGTTTCGCTCGGAGGGAGGTTCCGAGAGCGCGGCGACGGGTGGTTCTGTAGCGGGCTGTGCCGCAGGTACCTGGAGCTGCAGTCGAGCGGGCGGCGGGACGAGGTGCGCCTGCACTACGTGGGCGCGGGCAGCGAGTCGCCGCGGGTGGAGAGCTTCCCGTTCCGGCTGGCGGACGGCGCGTGGCATCGCGTGGCGGTGGTGGTGTCGGGGTCGCAGGTCACGCTGCTCATCGACTGCCATGACCTGTACAAGCGCACGGCCGCGCCGCCCGACCGCAACTTCACCCAGCCGCAGCTCTCCCTGTGGGTCGGACAGAGGAATAGCAAACATTCAATGTTTAAAGTGAGTATTCCCTTCAATATATAGAAGCCCGTCAAAATAAAGCCCAGATCACAAAACCTTTGAAAAGTCCTAGCCCTATGTATGACTTCAGATTTTTCAATTAAAATTTATGAAGAAATTATGTGTATCAAAAAAGTGATGCAAGAGTGCTTCTAAGTTTCATAATTGTTATTAAAGTATGTAAGGTACAAATTTGAAATTTTGAAACAAGTTACTCAAGTATTCATTTAATGCTTAAAGTTTACACGTTAGCGTTAGCGCTGCGTGGATAATGTTTCTCATTGTTAGCTGTTTCATTAAACTCTGTAAAGTTTTGGCCTCGTAACAACGAAATAGCAGCGTCAAACTTATTACTTAAACAATTAATAATGAAGCTATGAAAGGCCGCTCAGGGCCTAGTGATGCTATTCCACGAAGGTTGTGAGCTGTACCATTCGCCGTACCACTCAAAAACCGTTGCGGTTGCGGTCGTCTGTATACTGTGATCTATCAGGAGCAAATCCATGTATAAAACAGTTGGGTATCCATCCTGACTCTTATCATTAAATCATGGAGGTGATAACAGACATACATGGAAATTATCTCAATCCGTCGCCTTAGCGGACCAGAGACAATAAACGAGTTGCAACTCGATAAACTAATTTACGAGTCCTTCTACTTTTTTCCTTGCAATGCTAGTCGTCTATCGATAACCGCCAGGGCAGCCGATCGTCCCATTTATGTCAATCTATCCTCTTTCCGAACGTCCTATACACTATTAGCTCACCGGCCCTCACTAACGTTACATTAATGTAATTCCAGGGGGCCCTTCAGGATGTACGGATAGTGAGTGGGCCCCACGGATACCTGCGGCAATGCCCCGGGATGGACACGGTTTGCCCAACCTGCGGAGAATTCTCCCTGCTACAAGCAACAGTACTCGAACTCACTGAAAGCTTACGAGTCACTAACTTAAAGGTAATGCTCGAGTTTTTTTTTTCACTCTATTCACACGAGAAATGGCTTATTAATTATCATTGGAAATGAAATCTTATGTTTTCGAAATCCAAATGAATAAATAGTACTATTTATAAGATACAAAAATAACATTAATATTGTTTAAAAAAATGTGTAAATGTGTCTTTATTATTTAAGTAATTAATTTCAAATAAAATTTGCGGGATTAATGCAGTTATTTATAATTTATAATAACTTAATTCTTTGTTTTATTTCGTTATCTAGCACAGTTCATAAGTAATTATCATAATAATTGTAAGACTACAACGACTGCTAATTTCCGGATAAAAAAGGATAAAATAGCTAATTGTCTAATAAAGTAAATTTTTTTAGAAAAGCCCAAACAAATTATATTATGTACTTATTATTGATGTATATTTTATATACCAACACTTCGTCTAACCAAGCCTCCACTCTTGAACCTTATCGGCTCACCGGCCATCCGTTCTTCTGAGTGCTTGACCAGCCCACAGCCACTTCAACGAGGTTATTCTTATATACACATTGATTTGTAGATGGACGGCCTACAAGAACGGCTCATGAAGTTGGAAGAGTGTGACTGTCAGAAGTCGTGCTTCTTCAACGGGACGCTGCTCCCCGACGGTAGCTCGTGGCAGAAGGACTGCAACGTTTGCTCCTGCGTGGTGACTATCAATCATTCCTAGCCTTTCTGTATAATTAACTAGCTGTTGCCCGCAGCTTCGCCTGCGTTAACTAAGACTTACAACGGGATCTTAGTAGGCAAAATAAGTAAATTTTCTGGATGATTTTTTACACCTTGTGTCCGAAAACCCAAATATCTTACGTAACCTTATTTTTTTTCCAGAACAAAATTTAGCCTATGTTACTCGTAGATAAAGTAGCTTTCAAATGTCGAAAGAATTTTTGAAACGGTCCAATACTTTTTGAGCCTATTCATTACAACCAAACAAACAAAGTTTTCCTCTTTATAATATTAATGTAGAAGTGTAGATGTAGAAGTGTAGATAAGTATAAGTATAGTAGTATAGATGAAAGAGTTTCATTGCGTATTTGTTTTAATATCTTTTTTCTTCTTTAATTATTTACTTAAAAAAGCTATAGATCTATATAAGGTTAAGCCAGCTTTTAACGATAACATCTTTTAAAGACGTAAAATGTGAAAGTCTTATTACGACCGCCTAGGTAGATATAAAAATTACAAAAGAAATAAGTAATATTAAAAATTAAGTAACTGTAAAGACTTATTTTTAAGACAAAACTTAAAAACCGTACCTATGAAATAAAATTAGGAAAACCTGATATTACGGGCACATACATACAAACCTAACACAAATAAAATCGTAGGTCTGAGATTGAAACCACTGAAACCTAGTCAATTTTAATAATACTTTTTTATCACACTTTAAAACTACCCTTACGTAACTACCACATAAAAATGAAGGTACGTTATTTGCCACGTTAATATTTGTATTTTACGTATTTTGCATTTATTTTTAACGTATTTTGCATTTAATTAGATGTTAAAACGTTGATTTTGTTTTGCAGCATGGTAAGATAACATGTAGGCCAGTCGAGTGCAGGAAGGTGGAGTGTAGGAATCCAGTCCTGAAGCCGGGGGAGTGCTGTCCGACGTGCTACAGTAAGTGATGATGATCATTATTTAGCACGTAATAAAATAACAGAATAATTGTGTAGTTTTTTTTTGGAACGAAGTTCCTTATCGCGCGTTGTGAAAGGGGGCTAGACGCTCTCTCTCTCTCTCTCTCTCTCTCTTATAGAAAGCAAACCTGATTTTAATGTTATAATATAATATAAATACTTTTTTAATATATTATAATTTTTATATTTTTAAATTATTTAAATAATTTAAATTATTTAAATTAATCGAAAGGAACTTCGTTCCATCCGGGTGCCCCTTGACACCTCTCAAGTTTTTTTTTTGGACACGGAAACTGGCCTCTATTTCAAATATGTAACGCCGATCATGAACATGATTCTGTGTAGTGCCATGCTCTGTTTCCGAAACAGAGCAAATAATTACGGAACAAATAAGCAGGCATAATACAGTCCTTAGAATGCAGGTTTACATTAAATTAAGAAAATGGCAGTCATAGACACTGCCAATAGAAGGGGAAAACCACGGAAGTAAAAAAAAAAGGAAAACTTATAACTTAAAATTATGTCAGCAATTAAAAAAATTACAATAACGTCACATTAGCGTGCGCA
The DNA here is from genome assembly GCA_905333005.2 of Lycaena phlaeas. NCBI lineage: Eukaryota > Metazoa > Arthropoda > Insecta > Lepidoptera > Lycaenidae > Lycaena > Lycaena phlaeas. Next base: position 3,996,713 of record HG995174.1, read on the forward strand.
TTAGTGGTAGGTAGAACCTGTAAGATTTTCACGTACCAAAATGTGCTCAACGCCAATAAAGGCGTTTCACTGCAAAATCAAGAATACTCCTCCGAGGTTTATACTTATGTTTAGAGTAAACGTTTTATTCCCAATCATTCCTCAATACCATATATTATTATTAGCTGTTGCACGCGGCTTTGCCCGCATTAGCAAAAAAAACACTTATTTAAATAAAAAGTATCCTATGTTACTTCTAGTACATCCCAGAATATGTGTACAAAGTTTAATGATCAATTGTCGAGTAGTTTTTGCGTGAAAGCGCAACAAACATCCACATTTGTTTTATATTAAGGATCAATATCGTCTTCATGTCCACATTTTATTATTAAATACGTTTCATTCATTCGTGTCTTTTTTTTATTCATTTATTAATTAATTCTTTCATTTACTTATTCATTCATATTTTCCAGGGCAATGCATGATGCAAGGCAAGATGTACGAGCACGGCGATTGGACGGAGCCCAAGGAGTGCGCCAAATGCATCTGTCAGGACGGCAACATGAACTGCACGCGCGTGGACCGAGAGACCGCGTGCCCGCCGCTGCCCTGCGACCCCGCGGACCAGTTCACCGTGCCCGGGGAGTGCTGCAAGTTCTGTCCAGGTACGGCAACGACCATCTGCTAGACATGACATGTCTACGCGAAAAACCAATAGAAAGATCATTATAAAATTACTAAACCGATTTTGCTTGAATATGTTTTAAATATTTCCTAGGAAGTCTGTGTTTGTAAAATAGAAGTAGTTCCGTCGATTTACCCGTTTAAGCCCTTTGATGCCAAAGCGAACGCACTTAGTGATCAAACTTGTTATAATAATCCCGTTTTTGTATTCAGATTTATTAATAAAATACATATTTTTTTTAATATTATGGCAACTTTCCCATAATCATTTATTAGAAAATTATGGCAACATTGATACATTCGTATCATAATGTTACTTTTATTTGTACACGTCATAAGTTGTTTTTTAAAGTTTACGCGAATTGAGCTCGCATTAAAAATAATAATTCTATTTTTTTTATTAGAATTTATATCCGGAGGTCAATATGGGATATTGCATGTATATTGTTTCTCTTACCGTAAGAGATAGCTATATAATATATCAGACATGAATACGTGATATAGAATGTAATTGCATAAATCAATTATTATCTCTCTCTCTAACATAAGACGATATCTGCACAATGTGTGTAATTGAGACGAGCTAAAAACTTGGTTGGCCAAGCTGGCCTTGACCCTATTCTTTGGCCTTAGGGTTGTTCCCTAAACAACTCCGGGGTCTGTTGCTGGGCAATTTGTACAACCTTTTTATTCGTTTTAAAAGACGTTCCGTTCATTATCTGCGAATTCATTGGTTATTATATTTTTTTTACTGCTTGAATGCAAAAGCTTTATTTATAACCCTGCCGATTCACAAACCAATCGCGTAATGCAACCTTATTAAGTGCTTTATAGCGCTTCATTTCACATTTGGAATACTTTAAAAAATATTTTAAGTTAGAATCCACACCATAGAAATATAAGAAATCTCAACAAACCGCTTTAAATCTATCTTCAAACACTAGACAATTCGCATTTGGCAATTACATTTGTAAATAAAGAAAGAATTATGTATTAAAAGTTACACAGCTTGATAGTAATCGTATCACGTGATCTTTGTTAGTTGCACCTAGCTCCTGTTATGGTTACACTAGAAAATACACTAGAAAATTCATATTTAAACACATGACTCAAATTCTATTTGAGTCATGTGTTTAAATATGAATTAAATTCTATTGTTTAAGTGATGAATACATTAGTAAAATATTAAAGTTAAACTTTTATTATATTATCATCTCAAACTTTTTCGTCTGTGTGTTGCATGTCGCGTGACGATCGGAGGCCTTATTTGTGCCTGTGGTCCACGATATTTTGTTTGCTTTTTAAGGGCCTGTTTCACAATCTCCAGATAAGTGCCGAATAGGCTATCGGCAACATATTTGACAGATACTCCATACTCTATCTGTCAAATATGTTGCCGATAGCCTATTCGGCACTTATCTGGAGATTGTGAGACAGGCCCTAAATGTCTATAATGTAAAAAAGTTTCACAAAATCCTTTTTTTATTAAATACTTGGCACTTTCAGGAGTGGACTACTGCAGCCTGGGGCACTCGTGTGACGAGAACTCTACCTGTACTAATCTCAATATGAAGTACATTTGTGTATGTAATTCTGGATTTAAAGAAAACGGAAACACCTGTGAAGGTTGGTAATATAGTTGGTGCAAATACTTCTTCCGCTATAACATAAAGACTGTAAGAGATGAATTAGGAATTGCTTTAGAGTATTGAAATGTTATACTTTAAAAGCCTCCAACGCAATAGCAAAAGAGCAAACCTTGTAAGGGCTAAGACGATTTTGATCAAATATGTGCATCCAAATCAGATGAACAGTTTGAGAAACATCCTCTTGCATTGGTGGTTAAAAATAATCAAAAATATACTCTAATAAATTTTAAATTCTAGCTAAAAACATAAATTTTTTGAATATATAAAAAATATAAATGTTTGTTTTCAGACGTGGACGAATGCGAGTCCCAGGGTTCGTTCTTCGGCCACCACTGCCAGACCAACACGCGCTGCGTCAACATGGTGGGCTCCTACATGTGCCAGTGCCTGCCGGGTTACTCCAGGAGGGACAAATACAACTGCATTGAGGTAATACCTCCATAAAGACAGCCTTTAAATTAGTAATCTTAAAATTACATACATTTTGAAGTAATAACTTCTATAGTTGTGTTGAGCTTGCTTTTTGGTAGGAGAAAATCTTATATGTTCGCATCACCGACATGCTAATATGAAATTATGACGACAGTATGAAATTTCCAATTTTTTTATTAAAATTTTAAATTTCAGAAGGTGTAAGTTCATTTCCGAGATTATTTATTACCCTCAGAAATGCCCTATGACTGCCATTAATTTTGTACGTTCGTACATTTCAGAACGACGAATGCGGAGACAAGACGCACGGCTGCCACGCGGCCGCGGAGTGCACCAACACTCCCGGCTCCTACACGTGCCGGTGCAAGGAGGGCTACTCGGGGGACGGGTACACGTGCACGCGTAAGTCCTAATAACCTTAAGTGTATCAATTAGCCGCATTAAAACGCCTAAACATACACTTTTGAACACACACAGACATGCTTTTATATTATGTTACCTTTTTTTGCCTATTTTGCCCTAGTAAAGGACAATGGTAGACATTCAAATATGATCGTAAAAATTATAGTAATTACACCGAAATAGGCTCATGAAAGTAATAAACTTACATATATTTTATGTAGCTATATTTTATTACCTTCCGTTTTTAGTAAATTACTTAAAGGTAATATATTATTTATTAATTTTTTAAAATGCTGAAGACACGTCACCACATTCACAGCGATCTGCACGGGCGGCTGCCTGAACGGCGGTGTGTGCGCAGCGCCGGAGCAGTGCGCGTGCGCACGCGGGTTCGAGGGCGCGCGTTGCGAGCGGGACGTTGACGAGTGCGCGCCCCCGCCGCCCGCGCACCCCGCCGCAAGGGCTCCCTGCGTGCCGCGCGCCGCCTGCGTCAATACCCCCGGCTCTTACTACTGCGTGTGCCGTGACGGGTACCGCCGCGACCCGCAGCAGGACCACTGCCAAGGTATGACACGGCATAAAGGCGGGTTCTCACTGCTTACTAACACAAAAAGAACTACCATGATGCTCTCCTAAACAATAAACTTTGGTGATATTAATTATTCACTGAGGCTGACTATACATGATTTATTGCGTTACAGACCGAACGCTTGTTGTTGAATGGATTCGAATTTCAAAGAAATCTTGTTAACTTTTTAATGTCAACAAATCAAGCAATCTGATGTATCCATTTATCAAATTGCTTTCTCTTTTAGGATTTCCCGTATTATTTAGTTTGTGATATTTTCAGACGTTGACGAGTGCACAGAGGGCTTCCACACGTGCCACCCAAGCGCACGCTGCGTCAACAACGACGGAGGCTTTAGCTGCGAGTGTGACAACGACGCCTGCGAGCTTAGTATGTTCATATTACTTAGCATCAATACTTTCCAACCCCTGCTTTGCACTCGCGTGCAACTTGTCCTGATTCTAACCTAATAAACATTTAGCACTTTTTCTCTCTTTTTATGCTAGTTTTACACAGATCGGTAAAGCGCACAGCTACCACAGCACTCATGGTCCGGCTCGAAGGACCATTTCTTAATGTAATTAAAAGAATAAAGAGTAAATTAATGTAATTAAAAGAATAAATAAATGGACGTATAAATTATAGTGGTTTAACGATGTTGAGCCTAGCCAAGCTACGAGCGTAGACGCAACGAGCTGTAGCCGCTGAAATATGATGAAATGCTTTTATTACTTCTTATTTCAGTATAATACATAGCTAAATTTTAGTAAAACCAATTTTAATTTTAACCTTTTTTTCTTTTTACGCAAATGTTGGTGCAAATTATTCAAAACATCGCGTATTTAATATACTCTAATAAACAAAGTATTAAAAAGAACTTCTGAGATAAGAGATCTAGGGGTTATAATAGACAGTAAACTTTCATTTGATACGCAAATTGATGCCATACCTAAAAAGCATCTAAAGCGCTAGGCTTTATAATGAGATCTACATCGAAGTTTAGTTCCATAAAAACTATCAAAGTTTTGTACTGCTCCTTTGTTCGCAGCATCCTCGAGTATGCATCAGAAGTATGGAATCCTTGTTACACAGTTTATATAGATAGAATCGAATCAATTCAAAAACGTTTTCTTAATTATTTACAGTTCAAATCCGGGGTATATCTGAGTGGCTATCTTAATAGATGCAGGAATTTTCATCTTCTTCCTTTATCCGAGCGAAGAAGAATTGCAGATGTAGTGTACTTAGTAAAATTACTAAACAGTAGCGTAGACTGTCCTGAGCTATTAAGCAACATAAAATTTAATATTCCAACTAAACAACTGAGACAATTTAAACCATAGGTAGGACAGTGCGTGTCGGTGAACTATCGTAAAAATGCTTTTTTAATAAGGTCTTGCACGAATCTAAATAACATTACTGTAAACCAAGCTTCCGTTGATATATTCAATACAAGACCTAATTTGATAAAACGCATGTGCACTTTTGATTTTTTTAGAGAGTCTCCCACATAGCTCCATTCGCTTTACTTATTTTCTCATTTTTTTTTTCTCTTATTATAAGTATTAAATCACTTTTGTAGCATATAATATTTAGTTAAATATTAGTGAAGACTGTTAAATGACTCTTAGTTAACTATTTTTAAGACTGATTTTTGTAAGATAGCTGTAAGTCTTCCGAATAAAATAAAATAAAATAAATTAAATAAGTATGTAACAATCGTAATGAACCGCGATAAATACGTAAAAGTTTAAATACTGTTATAAGTTGTTAATAGTATGCTAATTGCTTTTTTTGTCTACTAACGACGGTAGGGTTATGCTGTGCCGCGCTGCAGTATGTATCACTCTTACTGTTATCTTCCTAACTCACTATTATCTCCCTAATTACTCCCATGAAACAACTTTGCTTTAATTCCGAGAGAAGGACATATAAGGCCCATAAAAAATAACAAAGGAATAATGTAGTGCTCCTACAATATATTTTACGTTGCGTCGTCAGGTTGCTCGTGGCAAGGCGGCGTGGTGGAGGATGGCGCACGCTGGGCGGAGGCGGGCGGCTGTCGCGTGTGCTCGTGCAGCGCGGGCGTGGCGCGGTGCGAGCGCGCCGCCTGCCCCTGCGACTCCGACAACACCACGCTCTCTGTACGTATATCGTCACCGACGCTCACAGGTCTCAATGCCAGGCACAGCTAAATTACGCAAGCCAGGTTTTGGACCAACGTATACGCCTTTAAAGACTTCTTTATCAAGCATGCAGATTCGCTCACACTGTTTTCCTTCACCAATGAAATGACATGAACCTACGTTGTTAGCCACTGGGCCCATTTAGCCTGGGCACACGACCTTGTGGAACCAGCCGGCCGCGGTATTTCTGTATAAATGTATATGGGGTCTTACGAGGAAAATTGCATACTCAAAATAGAAAGGCTTCCACTTCTAATACCACTTTGTAGTCAGTAGTGTAGCAGTTGTCCGTCCTATCATTATGATCATTACTAAAATTAACCTAGACTCGATTGGAAGAAACTACACGTCCTCCTTCAAACTTCTATTCACTCCAGAGACAAATCATACGTTTAACATACTATTTTAATAAAAATTGTTGCTTGTATGATCTCGTACTGGTGTTGCAGCAAGGCAGCACGGTGACGTCATTGACGCTGGCGCCGGCGTCGTGCTGCCCGCACTGTGACGAGCGCTTCCACTGCCGCCACCAGGAAATGCACCACGTGCAGTTCCGCAGCGGCGAGCGCTGGTTATACCAGTGCCAGATATGCGAGTGCCTAGTACGTGCCCCTTCTTCAACCATTCTTATGCTATGCTTCATTATAGTTTTCAGTTCAAAAAACGCGTTTGATTAGTTTGATTAGAAGGTTTTTAGGATATCACGCTGCAAACAAACACTAAACTGAAGCTATACATGAATCTAAGGATTGGATGAAACCTGATCACATATTGCTACATAAGACTTGGCAATAACCAAAAAAATCGTTACAATTTTAGTTGGGCGAGGTGGACTGTTGGGAGCCGCAGTGCGAGGAAGCGGGCGGGTGTTGCGCGGGTGTGGACGGGGGTGTAGGCGTTGTCGGCGGCGGGGCGGGGCGCGGGGGGCGGGACGGCCGGTCAGACGCGCGCGCGCCGCACCGGCTTGAGCTGGCAGGCTGCGCGCCGCCGCACTGCCCCGACTGCCAGGTAACGCTTGCCGCGCACGCCACATACAAATACACACCATGCTTCACTAAAATGGCGGCAATTGACAACATTTGGAATGCATTACAAATTAAAATTTTGTTTCCGTCCTTGCCGGTGGTGAAAATCATTCATATTAGTTAAAGTTAAACGGTAAGGCGTTAAAAAAACTTGATTATATTATTAGTACGCTTGTTTAAACTGAACTTACCTTTTTAAAATGAAGAATATTTTATCAAAAAAAAACATTTTGTCTACCTAAATGGATTTGTGTTCCATAAAATAAAGTGGGTTAACAAAATAAATTAAATGTTGTCAGTTGCAGTGACGAAGTATATTATGCATCCCTTATAACTTGGTTCTTCGATGTCTATCAAATTAGGGTTGCCAAATTGAAAAATAATAAAAAACAAATACATATCTTTAACTTTATTTATTTTGCCTAGATCTTGTCTATGGTCTTAGATGCGTAAAATATTTCGTTCGTCCTTTGAATGCTGCAGCAAAAGAGAATAATTAACAAAAGCATCGCAAAAAAGTATTTTGCTTTGTACTTAACATTATTAATAAACAACGTGAAGTCGCTTCATATCATGTTCATAACTGAGTGACTGCATCGCCTTCATGCTATGACTAACCAAGCTTCGGCCAGGTCCTCTGGCGCGTGAGTAAGAAACTGTTTCGGCTTGTTGCAGGGTGGACAGTGTGCTACTTTGGTGAGCAATCTCGCGTGTTGTGTGCATCGGTAACCATCCCCACTCTTCTTATTCATTCATACATTTGCTATTTAAGTTTGTGCTATCCGCTATCCGGCTTGGATCAGCGGTTTCATATCAAGGCATTGAGTACTTTGCATGTTTTAATTTACTCGATCGTGCCGCATGATTTACGCTTTGTTTCTTCAGAATCATGAAATTAGCACGGTATTTACTATGTCCAGGGGGCTTAGTCAAAACGCCATTACGAAAACAACAGCGAAGGTCGTTCGTTCGTTCGAAGTTGTGATTGGCTAAATCACGTCGTCGATTGGATGATCGAGCGATCGACGACGTAATTTAGCCAATCACAACTTCGAACGAACGAACGAACTTCGCTGTCGTTTTCATAATGGCGTTTTGACTAAGCCCCCTGATCGGCTTCGAAATTTTCATCTTACCTCATCATCCTATTTCTACTTATCCCAGTTTCAATTTCAATTTAGTTTTGATATAAAGAGAGCCTAGAATATGCTGTATTAGCATATGATTTGTATTTAGAAACAATTTTATTGCAAATATTTTATCAAATTAGTTTATAATAATATTTAGTTTAAACTGAAATATTTAATTAATGTAGTTTAAGTAGACATATCATAAACATGTTTAAAATATAAAACCATGCATAATGCATATTATTATTAAATTATTAAAAAGTTGATAAATACAGCGAAAATGGATTATTGCGACTGGTTACTGCTCACTATTGCATAGTGAAAGTATTTTGGTTTACAAAAAATATATATTTATATTAGTAGGTAAAGTATTGCCATAAACAACTAAACATCTAGATATATATTTCACTAGCCAGTATTTAAAGATTCTAGTTCACAATAAAATTATAATAATTTTAATAATTTCTTAGTAAGGCTCTCAAATTAGACAGGCATCTAAAAATAATACTCTAGTCTTACTTGTCACTAAAATAATACCTACAAAAAAATACTTTCCCAGGTGGAATAATTTGAAAACAAACTTATTTTATTAACATATTATTAATAACGTATTGATTTATTATTTAGCGCCTGTAATGTTTGTGATATGTCCGCTGGCGTCCTGCCAACTAGCCTTTATATTATATTATATAATACACATTAAAATATACATGGATGATGATTCTTAAATTCAGTGCGTCTTTTAAATAATGGACGTATGCAACGTTAAGCGTAACTTTAGCTTAAAACTTTACATTTTATTCATACAAGTATTATTTAAAACGCAAACTGGAAAACGAAGAGAGAATCATCGTATCCACGTATATGGCGCACGCTATCGTGTTGTGATGATGTGATGTGACGATTTCGTGACGTAACGCGTGTGGTTGGCGCAGAGCGCGCTGCGGCGTGGTGACGGCGCTCGCATTGGCGGCGCTGTGGCTGGGCCGCGCGTGCCCGCACCGCAAGCACCGCGGCGCGCGGCGCTAGAGCCGCCCTGAGCGACGCACGCACACCCTATTTATTATAGATAGACCTAATGTTAACCAATTGAAGCGGGCGCGCCCCGCTCCCCGGCCTTACTGAGCGGCGCGCCCGCACTCGCCCGAGCGCGCGTGCTGCTACGCATCGAAACTATATCCTCGTTATAGCAATATTATAGTGTAGGTAGGATTATAGAAGCGTGCCGCGTTTCGCAATGCCTTTTAGTGCGGTATCGGTGCGTCGGACGTCACGCGCCTTCGTGCGGATCGCGCGACCGGCGACGCTCGGTGCGCCGCAAACGTGTGAATGTGTGCTCGTGTAAAGAACAGTGTGCCCGAACTTTGCGGCGGACCGACGTACGTCGACTATCCGCGCCCTCGACTTCGGCGCATTCCCCCACCGCATCCGTAATCGAATTCTAAATTAACGAATACGATCGCTTAATAATTATTATCTTAGTCTTGTAACGTGTAACGGTACTACGTAGCTGTTGTTGTTGCGCGTCGGGGGCGCTTGCGTGTCGCCGGCGGGGCGCGGGGCGCGCGGGCGGCGGTGGCGGCGGCCCCTACCCCCCTCTCACCTCCCCCCGCCTCCGCAGTACCAGCGCGCGGTATGTTCCAATGATAGATTCCTGTAGATATAAGCTTCAGCCACGCGGTCGCCCGCGCGCCCTCGCCTCTCTTGTAAGAATTTTTCATAATATATTATAGTTTTTGTTTGTGTTTATATAGAGATCGATTAATTAATTATTTAAAAATAACCAAAAATAGGTACCAAATATAGAAAAGATGATATGATTGTTTCTTAATTTCATAAAGCATACTGATGCTTGCATGTTGTATTGTGTTCAAAAAATTAAAATTAAAAAGATATCCTTATCTTCTTGTATTATTCCCTATCACCATTTCGTATTAGTCTGTTATAGGTCGATAACGGCTTCATGGGTCTTGAATAAAGGTAAAATTTAGGTACCTACCGTAGTAGGTACCTAAATTTTACAATACAATATAAAAAAAATAAAGTAAAAGCTACAGAAAACAATTAGTTAGAACATAATAATGTTATTGCAACACACACATTGTTTACTCGAAACATACACACATGCATATCTACAGGAATACATTTAACACAAATGTTACATCGAATTTAATTTAAACCTTTTTAATTTATTGCAGTATCAAGAAAACAATGAAATAAAAAAATACAAGTATATCATTCACATGACCACAATCTATGGTAACAAACTGAAACGAATGACCTCACCAAGTCATTTTGTCAAAAATTTGTCATCGCATGCTCTGTAGGGATCTTATGTTGCCACGTTTTTTACATGTGTCGTCGAAACACGTTTCGCTATCGCGTCTATAGCGCGTTTATTTTGAGAAAACGTTACGTGCGAAAACAGCGCGTGAAAAAAGCGTGGCGTGCAACTTTGGCCAATCAATGACTATGTTATATGGACACTGGTGGTGCGTTAGGATAGGTGGTAGGTGGGGCGATGCAGGCTATCCTCATAGGCTGGTACTTTGGCCTCTCTATCACGTTCGTGACCAGGATAAACGCCGTGACGAACAGGGTCACCGCCTGCGACAAACATGAAAAAATATTCAGGAAAAAATTACAAGAAGTGTGCATATGTGAATATATATAAGCGATAAATCCGGCTCGAAGGACCACAAAGATGTACGGGGTAGTAGAACACTTGTATCATTTAGTCAACTTATCAAGGTGTACGCACCTTGATAAGTTGACTAAATGATGATGGATGAAACAAAACCATATTCAATATGTGTCTTAATAAACGTTCTTCAAAAATTTTGCAGCAACCCTATGGAGTTAGCGAGTAAACGCAAAAGAATAGAATCGAGCGTTTGCCACTTGTCTAGGGGTGCAGCTTACCTCTCTTGGGGCCAGGTATCAGTATTACTAAAACAGAAGAGATTTGTAAATGTCCCATTACCAGTATCATGATGATGGCACACCCGAGGGTTGCTAAGGAGTTGGTGTAGACGCGGAGCTCCTGCAGGGCGGATGGGAGACACCCCGAGTGGTGCAACGGCGAGTGACAGGGGTCATCCTGAACATAAGTTTCAATGACATCTGTAGTAGGGTACTAAGCGTGCAGGACACATACGGGTTGATCACCTCGTTTAGGTTATTTGTCCACATTTACCTTTAAAGCAACAGTTTAATGTAATTTCAATTAAAAAATTTGGAAAAATGTTTTTTTTTTCGTCTTTTTAAAACTGTCAAAATCACTCTCTAAATAATCTACTATTTATTTACGCACTATCAGGGCTTGTGAGTATATTTACACCCGTATTAAGAAGCGTAGTTGACTAAGTAATGAAACAATACTATGCAAAGCACGCTTCTATCTATGCGCTCCTGGCATCAATAGTCGGGTTTTATATGTTTGATAGACCCAAGGTAGCGGATTTCACTTAAGTATCGTCTATGAGTTGGTTTGAATGACCCTATACATACCCATTTTCGAAAAGAGTACTTGGCTAAGTAATGAAATAACACTATGCAAAGAATGCGCTCCTCGTGTGGATTTCACTTAAGTATCGTCTATGAGTTGGTTTGAATGACCCTTTGCGTTCGAGAGTAACAACTGTTATACTTCAAAGGATTGCTTGTGAATACGGGTGTTAAGTACCTTCATGCTTCGAACTGTTCCACAGCAGGCCGGTGGTAAGACACGTCGATGCTGGTACCAGTCCGTGTGAGATTGCACTCCGCAACATTTGAGCTGACGACACACATTCACCGTAATCAACATAAGCAGACAACGTTACTCATGAGCATACGATAGTAATTCTCTTGTCAGTGTGACTGGAGTATGAGGGCCTGTTTCACAATCTCCAGATAAGTGCCGAATAGGCTATCGGCAACATATTTGATAGATAGAGTATGGAGTATCTTGGCACTTATCTGGAGATTGTGAAACAGGCCCTAAGTTGAATAAAATGATACGTTTTTACTTGTGTTAAGTTCAGAGAGAACGAGCCAGACGTCTTATTCATGTATTGCCTATTCTGAGACATGATGGTAAGTCCCAGAACCAATGACACTGCCTTTTCTGCCCTTCCTGCCTTTGGTGGTAGATTCATGGGATCCACGCAGATGAGCGGCACACGGCACAGTGCATGTCAATGGTCCTCCTACCAGTAAATGTCAATGGTACAAAGCCACTTATAACTCTAACAGCTCTATTCTTTTATATCATGAAAGGTTTTGTGTATTATAGACAAACAAAGACAATTAGAGTAACACAGATTTATAAATAAAGACAGATGACGCTTCAAAGCGAATACAAATTCAAAAGCGCTCTTAAGTGCTTAACATAAATGTCTATTAGATTGTGTTCGCTTTTGAATTTGTATTCGCTTTGGTGGCGTCACTCGCGTGTTCGGCATGTTCCATCTGTCTTTATTTATAAATATGTGCTATTTAACGTAAGAAATTAACGAAAAGCTGAGAGTGAAGGCCGCTTTTAGGTAGACGAAATGTGGGTCGGCCATTTACCAAGTGGGAAGATGATCACCGAGCAGTGGCCGGTCTGTGTTGGATGTAAGTGGTAAGGGATCGGTCGTCTTGGCGTTCATCGAGAGGCCTATGTTCATCAGTAGACGGACAAAGGCTGATGATGACGATAATGGTGGACGGTCGATCAGATGCACTGCATAGTTTTTTTTATTTGTTTTTCCTATTTCATACAGTCAAGACTATAGAATTAGGTCTTTATTGAAATACCTTTCTTTATAATGTTACCTATTTTTTTCTGTAAAATGCAAAAATAAATGTACACCTCCAATTGCATAGCAGCCAAGGCGCTCTTGACGTTAGGGTCGACTGCATCCAGATATAAAGCGCGGTGCATGCTGGCGTTGACGGTGGAGGTATCCCGCACCGCACGCGACAGCCCCACGGCGGAACACATGCCCGCCGAGAACAGCACCAGGGCGGCCGTCAAGCACGTCATGAGCTGGTGGTTCAAACGAAAGTAATGCATATCATATGGAAACATAATTACAAACATACAAGCAAAGAGTAACACGTAAAAAGTGCAACGCTAACATAGGAAGCAGTCATTGATATAATATAATTATATAGTTAAGTACTTAATTAGAAAAAAAAATCGGTTGTCTGTAAAGTCGGTTTACTGACGATAGTTGAACGTGACAACGTCATAAGAAAATATTGATGGGCCGATTGTGCCTCTTTGTCGCTTTCCGCGCTCTCGCTTGCACTTCAAGCCTTAAAGGGAACGCCTCAGAATGAGGTAACGCCGCATGAGTCGATGTTTTTTCGTCCATGTAATCGGCTCCATCGAATTATAAGACGTCACGTCGCAACGTTTATAAGAACCTCCAATATAAAGCTCGCTTTCAAATTAAAAGTAAACCGAATCCCAATATGTGAAGCCGTTTAATAGCTACGGTGTGACAGATAGACACTTATTATAGTCAAATTTATAATTAACTATAAGGAAAAATTTCAAGAAATACTGTTGTTTTTATAATTAACCTACTTTTTTCGTTGGAAGTTCAACACAGAATATTTCTAGAAAACAAAATACGCCTCCCCTTAAAGAGAATATCATGCCTATAACATAACTTTCCTTCACATAAGATTACAGTGTTTGTGATTATCGAATAACCCTACCAATCCATAATATTCCGATCTTCATGGGGCTGTAATCTATATAGTACTTAATATATTCATAAACGTTTGAAATGCATACATCGTCGTCAAATTAATACTAACCTTGTTCCTTTCATTGTTACTAACTTTAGGTATTATAAACTAACTTTGACTGCGGTAAAAAAAACGTGCACTTAATATTCATGAACATTAGCCAATATTATCTGCTAATATTGGCTAAGCCAATATTATCTGCTAATATTGGCTAATAAACATAATTCCTATGTACAAAGTACAAACATTGTACACACAGGTACGTAATCTCAGTTAAAAAATATAAGCTAAGACGTAAAAATCCTTGTACTTCACAAATAGCATAAAATTAACACCAATAAAGAAAAATATACTTTTTTAATTGCTCGCTATTTAATATTCAATAACAGCAACAGGCAAAACTAAATCCAGGAACTTATTACAAACATATATACCGTAGCCAGCAGAGAAAGCGAGCGTGCGTGGTAAGGTACGAGGGTCGCGAGCCAGCACACAGGCAGGCACAGCACAGCACCAGCTATGAACAGCATGCTGGAGCCCAGCTCGGTGCCCAGGTCCGTCGTCCAGAAGTAGTAGGACATGCGCAGCAGCATCCATGTCGTTGACGTGCCCAGTACTGCGCCGCCGCTCTACATAAAATTTAGTCTCCATTACACGTCAAAGTTAATCAGTTTTATGGGTATAACGTACTTATTTCAAGATATCATAGAGGTCATATTACTATTTTAAAGATCTTTAGGGCCTGTTTCACAATCTCCAGATAAGTTCCGAATATGCTATTCACAACATATTTGACAGATACTCCATACTCTATTTGTAATATGTATATGTTCACACACATTACTAGGGCCTGTTTCACAATCTCCAAATAAGTTCCGAATAGGCTATCCGGAACATATTTGACAGATACTCTATCTGTCAAATATATTGTGAATAGCCTATTCGGAACTTATCTGGAGTTTGTGAAACAGGCCCTTAGACTGAATAGAAGGGGAAAAGGGCCAGGTAAATTTAAGAAGTTACAAATTTACTCATTTACTATGCTCCATTTTAAATATAGAATATCAATAACACCGTGATTAATTTTTATCCGCTAAAAGATGGGAGATTATATAGAGAATAACTTGAAACAAGTTTTATTTATTTTTAAAGGAGGGAGGAAAGCGTACTGTCGTTTCAACAGAAAAAGGCCGAAATCTGGGTCTAATATATTCAAGGTTTTCTTTTTTTCTTCGCAGTGACAGTAAGTCAATGAAAATTGAAAATATTTCTAGCGGTACACCAGAATCGAACTCAGATTTTTTACAGTTTTACACAAACAAACATACAAGCAGTAAACCAGCACAAGTAAACAACACTATATCACTGCTTCTCATGGTGCCACAATTTTAAGTATTTTTTATATATTTCTTAATTTATCTAAACGTAATGTCATGAAAAACCACTGATTTTTTGTCTTCAAAAATTGCGTTATTGTCAAATTTATTTTTCGTAAATAGGTTTTGTATATTGTGTCTTGTATATTAAAATAAAATACTTTTGTCGCTATAAAAAATTAAAACCTTTTTTACCTTTTCTGTCAGCCGAAATAGCCGTAAAGCGAACAAGGAGGAAGGAGGTCCGCGATGCTTTTTGGGAATAGCTGACTACTAAAAAATACTCGTTTTCGTTACATTTAGGGCCTGTTTCACAATCTCCAGTTAAGTTCCCAATAGGCTATCGGCAACATATTTGACAGATAGATTATGGAGTATCTGTCAAATATGTTGCCGATAGCCTATTGGGCACTTAACGGGAGATTGTGAAACAGGCCCTTATTATAATATAGCGAGTCGAATTCTTGATAAGTTGTAGGCAGCTAATACACCGTATTCATCCAAGTAGCTGGTACACCTCAATACTGAAGAAGGCCACGACTAATAATTTTATTATTAGTGAAAGCTATTATTTTATTAGGGCACTAGCTGTTGCCCGCAGCTTCGCCTGCGTTAACTAAGATTTACAACGGCATCTTAGCGGGATGATGTATCTTTACCGATAAATGGGCTATCGAACACTGAAATGATTCATTAAAATCTGACCGATAGTTCCTGAGATTAGCGCGTTCAAATAAACAAACTCTTTAGCTTCATATCTTAAGGATTAAAAGCATGAGTAAAATAAACTCGTTTAAATGTAGTCCAAAAAAATCAAAATTTCTGAATAAAATATGGTTGTTGTGCCTCACTCGACATAGATAGGTATAGTGTGGACTTTTTTGTAGATATTTATAAGACTTTTTTGTAGATATTTATAAGATCTACAATTAATTAGAACATTTCATGGTTCTATCTTTTATAGTTTGGGTAGCGTACGCAAAATAAGTAATTTTTCTGGTTGATTTTTTACATCTCGTGTCCGAAAAACCCAAATATCTTACGGAACCCTGTTTTTTCCAGAATAAAATTTAGCCTATGTTACTCGTGGATAACCTCTCGTCTGTTAGCTGTCAAAATGACAATTCTTCCCCATCTGTGGATCCCATCACAGGACTTTCAACAGACGGGATTTGAGCACAAATTTTTGACACCTAGGTTTATAAAAACTATTTATTTTTAAAATCTACTTGTAGTTTTGTAAAACTACAATTAATTTTATAATTAAGATATATTTCTTTAATTTCTTACATCACTTAAAGTTGATGTTGAATTGCATTGTAACTGTTCTAGGAGAAATAATATACGTCTCCTAAAAGTTACCTTTTATTCTCTCTTAAATATAAATAAATCGATTGATGGATGTAATATTATATTTTTTATATACAATGTTACACATATTAATAAATTGAAAAACAAATTGCATACGTTCCATACATTTTTTTTCATTGAACCTATTTTAAACTTTGGACCAAAAAAGCACTTTTTTTTTATTGTATTTTTTTTATATTTATACAATTATTTTTTCACATATATTTCATTAGAGAGGGAGAAGCAGTTCATTCTAATACGATTTTAAATGTGGGCGAAGGAGTTAGAACTATATAGACGCCAAAATATGCTCAAAACTAAACAAGGTGATCGCAGCTGTGGCGAGTCCTGTGACAGGACGCTCCACAGACACGGCGAAATTACTAAAGTCCTGTCATGGGACGCTCCACAGACAAGAGGTTAATGTAGGTTTCAAATGGTGAAAGAATTTTTGAAATCGTTCCAGTACTTTTTGAGCCTATTCATTACAACCAAACAAACAAACAAACAAAGTTTTCCTCTTTATAATATTAGTGTAGGTGTAGATGTAGATATAGAGGTAAACAAGTCATCGGAGCCTTTTGATAACGTCCCTAGACATTTTTACAACTAGAGGTTATGCAGATGTATTGCCTTCCTTTCGTCTATGCCCCTAACTATTAGCTTTATGCCAATATTATGTGAGTTTTCAACCCAACCCAGTCGTGTTGGCGCAATTCGGCTTCCACGGAGCAGTGATACTACATTCACTAAGTTGGAATCCGTACGTAAAGCTACCACCATAAGAAAAACCGTTGCTTTATGAAAACCGTATGACGATTTGCGTCCACAGACGACGTAAATTTATTCCCTTACCTGAAAGTTTCTTGACTTGATGCTAACTAAAAGGAATGCTAAAGGGTTTATTTCATATGTAGTATGAAAGTCATAAGTATAATATTATAGTCATCGGGTCATTTATTTTATTTATTTATTCACCTTTAAGCAACATAAAGAATAATAAGTGACAGAGAGGTGACAGAGCTTTATCGTTGGACATGTCAGAAATTTATATGCATAGAACTATTTAACAATATATTACATTATATACCGAAGATGGACAAATTTTAAATTTGAGGATATATTTCGGATATGAATTTATTTACATACCTCACCAAATTATAAATAAGTATATATTTTTAGAAGACTCCAGCTAAAGCAGGTTAACGTTTCTCCATTATTGTCACGTATTACTCTAACTTTTATTATTTTTTATTGTTAAAACATAAAGAATGAGCTATGATATAACTTCATTGAAATCAAATTGAAATAAAAATATTTCTTTATAAAAAGTGGATGATAGAACGGTTATCCTGGCATTCAGTGACAGTCGTCTAAGAGAAAAAGTTATTGGAGGATAACTGCATAGCAAACGATTTTTGGCTGTATTCCTACACCGCGACGCACGAAGAAAAGATTACGTAGTGTATCTGTAGATTACAGTAGAGAAAATATATGCATTTTCCTGCAAACTGAAACCTCATAATCGTGAGTAGCTTCTCCCTGGGCTGCGGTGGAGCCGCGCTATTACACTAAGACCCAGAGCCGTAAATGGTGCGGTGCCACCGATGCCCAGGCACAGGGCGTAGACTCTGGGGGGGCGCAAGAATGGCCAGACCAGGCAGGACTATTATTTTTTTCGGTTTGCTAGGGGCGCAGTTATAAAAGCTCGCACAGGGCGCAAAAATGGCTCTGCTAAGACCTAGTTTTAATTGAAAAATGCATAAACATTGACTCTATTGGGTTTTTTTTTTAAGGAAGACAAGCCTCAAATGCATTTATGATAATTTCGGATCGCATGTGATTTATCACAGCCTTATAGCCTATATCATGGCTCATATTGTAGTGTATCAAATCAACAATATTACAAACGACAAAGGCGACGAAGTGATTATCTTCCATAATGTTGTATTGAAGTACAGTTTTAATGTTATTAATATTGACCAACTTTTGAAAAAGCTAGAAAATCATAATGCATCCGTTGAGAGAGCGCGCTTGTGACGAGCTCCTGGAGAATCCGTTACTGAAGACGCCACCGCCCGAGGTCGAGAAGCCGCGCCCACCGAAAGTACGCAAGCCGAGAGTATTCAAACTCGTAAGCGAATATCATTTGTTTTTGAAGATTACATGTTATTTTGTTAAAGCGCTTCTAAACGATTTCTTTTCTACACACCTAAACTATTTTACTAAGTCAAGATACCGCTTGAATTTCCTTCGGCTTCTTGACGGGCATCCGAAAAGCCGAAAGTTGTACAGATGCATTGCCCCCCTTTTCCCTATCCCCCCAATACGCAACACACAAACATGACGAAACGTGACAGCATAGCTTTTACTTTACGTCAGTATAATGTAAGAGAAATATACGACCCCGGTCGTGTCGTCTAATGCGGCTGCACAACAGCATGTCCAGGGGCGTCTTTCGCACACACTGCACCTAAAGGCCGCCGCGCTTGATTGAGCAACATAAAAAGAACTCCAGTTTGCATACATTTTATGTAGCATCTGGAGCTCTTCTTATATTTGTCATTTTATTTTGACCGCGCGCTTGCACGGGCGCCACATGGTCTAGAGACGGCCCCGAGCATGTCACAATGTCTTCAAGATTTAAGCCTGGCAAATAATATCCTTTGCATTATTATTTGTTTAGCCGCTTATAAAATTGAAACCACGGTAGATTAGGTTAGACTCAATAAGGTCCATTTTACAATTAGATTTACCTTAAAAATTGTCTTGCAAATAACATCGAACTATCACGAATACGTTAAAATGAAACAACTTTTACGGATTTGATGGCTTATTAAGTTAAGTTTATAAAGATTTTCACATGTCCGACAAATAAAATCTGTAAAAGTTGTCTCATTATGATGAGTGAAATTCACTTAAGCGAAAGAAAATAATATTACGATTACAATAAAATTTTATTTCCAGCCTCCGAAATTCCCTCTTCTCTCTAAAGATTTTTACGCAGCGTGGTGCAATCATCAAAAAGAGGTAAATTAAATATAACAACGACAAGCTAATAATAAAAAGTACAGTACGAGCAATTTTAATTGACTGGACTGAAGTTGGCTAAATGTTATTATTTGTCATTTTTGTATACAAAGATGAGCTGGTTCAAAACTCAACTCTTCACTCCGGTGTAATGTAAGCGTGTAAATTAAAAACGTGAAAATTTAAAATACTACTAAACAGACCACCAAAATAACAAAGCAAAAAAATTTGGTGGTCTGCAAAACGCATCACAAATATTTTAAAAAATTGCGTTGCGGCGTCACTCTTAGCCAACTTTAGTCCGGTCAAATAAAGATACGTTTACACTATTTCTTAGTTACAAATGTCGAAACACAAAGTGGATAACCGTCCACCGGAACTATTCCCCGAGTTATACCTGAAGCCGCGCCGCTTGGACTACTACGCTCGCCAGCTCGAGGAGAATATGAACGTCAATAAGGAGCTACTGAAACGGATCAATTTAATACAGAGGACAGGTGTAAGTAGCGAAATTTAAGTTTCATAAGCGACCTTATGTGACTCATTTCAGAACACGGGTCTTCCCGGAATGAGGCGACGAGAGTGGCCTTAGTTCACCCATGCGCTAGTCCAATGCGGAATGTACTTCACAGAATTATGTGCTTTTGCATTCATATCAACCGATTCCAGATCTGTCGCTTAGATATTGAGACCAGCCCACTAGTTCAACATTACATGGACTAGAGACCAAATGAAATGTAATCAGCTTAATATAACAATACTATAATCAATGCTCGGCCTCTGTTAAGAAAGTACTGTTCCACAAGACGACTATGGTATTAACATACAAAATGTACAAGCCAGGTGAAATTACACTTTTTTTGAGAACGACCCTAAAATATTATATACATTATAATGAGTGAAATTTACGTAAAAAATAAAAAAATGCAAATTAAGTTTAATCCAAGGAATGACATAAATTATCTAAACATTCATTAGGAGTATTCAAAATACCAATAAAAATAGATCTATGTCCACCATAAACAAAATGGTGGGCTCAACTAGATACTTATATTGTTTTCTTAAGTTTACGCGAATTTCACTCATTATAATGAAACAACTTTTACGGATTTTATCGCGGTTTATTTAGTTTTTTACAAGCCCGACGTTTCGGAAACTTTACAGCAACCATGGTCACGGGAGGACTGAGGTGTCAGACGTCCTACTGTTACAAAGTTATTCGAAACTACCCTATGATACAACAATATTTTATTTAGTCCTATCTATGCAGAAGGTGCTAACTAAGTCTTTAGTCTGTGACATGTTATGCTTGGATTTTGATTTTATTATATTTATTATGGGATCCCAAGCAGGTGGTAATGGCCAGCCATCTTCTCTATTGAAATTAGGATGTTTTTTAATTTCAATAGCCTCGCGAATCATCCTTGGTTGGAATCGGTGTTCTTTTGCGAGGACTTGTGGTTTATCAAATCTAATATAATGGCGAGCGTTGTCTAGGCTATGGTCACAGATTGCTGACTTAGTATAGCGACGGTGTTTTAAGTCAGCTATATGTTCTTTGACGCGAGTTTTTATTGATCTTTTTGTTTGTCCTATGTATGAGAGACCACAGTCACAATCAAGTTTGTATACTCCTGCATCTTGTAAGGGTATATGACACTTGACAGATGGTAAGAATTGACCTATCTTTTTTGGCGGCTTGAAATATGTTTTAATAGAAGCTCGCTTTAGGATGTAGCCAATTTTGTCAGTGACTCCCTTCATAAACGGTAGCACAGCAGGTACTCGCTCAACGGTGGCTGGTTTCACACGTTCACTGCGATGGAGCCGGGGTACCCGAAGCTTGTTGTCCCGCAGAACTTGCTTGACATGTTGAAGCTCGGTCTCCAAGTGCTGCTCATCACAGATCCCTTGTGCTCTCTGAAACAAAGATTTACCCACGGTAGCTAACTGTGTTGGATGGTGGTGAGATTCGCCGTTTAGGTACCTATCAGTATGGGTATGCTTTCTATACACTGTATGGCTTAAGGTATTATTGGGATTGCGGATGACTAATACATCTAAGAAAGCCAAAGAATTATTTGTTTCTAATTCCATTGTGAATTGAATTTTAGTATTTATGGAATTAAGATGGTCTAAGAATATGGTTACTTTGTCAGATGGTAATATTGTGAAAGTATCATCTACGTACCGCTTGTAGAACCTGGGTGTAATGGGCGAAGTATGCAGAGCAGTTTCCTCGAAGTCCTCCATAAATATGTCGGCAACAACGGGGGATACTGGTGAGCCCATCGCTACCCCATCCACTTGCTTGTAGAACTGACTATTCCACAACATGTAGCCAGATGTAAGGCAATGTTTCAGAAGTTCAGCATATTCTATTGGCATGTTATTCTCTCTTAGCTTCCTTGATACAATATTGATGCAATCTTCTACAGGTAAGCATGTAAAGAGTGATTGCACATCAAAACTCACCATAGTTTCATTGTCATTGAGATGTAGGTGTTTGATCTCATTAACAAAATGGTATGAATCCCTTGTGTGTGCTCTGGTTTGTCCACGCAATGGCGAAAGTACTTGGGCAACATGCTTAGCCAATCTGTAGGTTGGTGAGTCGATCTGGCTTACAATTGGACGTAATGGAGCATTAGCCTTGTGTATTTTTGGCAACCCATACAGCTTAGGCGGTTTTGGACATGAAGGAATTAAAGATTTGACGTCTAGGTTCAATGACTCGGAGTACTTTTTAATAAGGTCACTAGTATTTTTCAAAACCTTGTTGGTTGGATCGGTTTTCATATATTTATATGTGCTTTCATCCGATAATAGTTGTTGAATTTTGTCATTGTAGTCCGACGTATCCATCACAACCGTTGCATTACCCTTATCCGCACGAAGAACCGTCAATTCACGTTTGTTACGGAGATTAATTAAGGCCTTAAGTTGTTCGCGAGGAAGATTTAGTTTGGGTACAGAACTTCGTCGCAAAGCTGACGATATATCTTGTCTGATGGCCTCCGAATCCTCCTTTTTTATATTATTTTTCGAAAGGCAGTCCTCAACGTTACAAATTATTTCTTCGAAAGGAATTTTGCACGGTGTAACAGCGAAATTCAAACCCTTTTCCAAAACTTTTATTGTGTTTTCGTCTAAGTGACATTTTGACAGATTGACAACTGCGCGTGAGCCGTCATTGTCTGTGGTGTTCCGTTCGTTATTTTTGACATTTGATTTGCTCTTTAATTTTTCGAATTTTGAAATTTGTTGTTTTTTGCATTTATTATATTGAGATGTTTCGCGCTTATTTAAAGTATTTATGCAATTTTCAAAATCAAATGCAGTTAAAACTATTTTTAACGCGGCGGTCAAGCATCCAATTTCTTTTTCTATAGTCGCTAGATCGGAACGATTTTGCTGTATCATTGTCCGTAATAACTTTTTACTCGCCTGGTTTAAGATTTTGGCGCTCCCTCGGATGTCATTTTTCGGTGAAATCTTGACACACGTAGGGATGAGATCTTGGTCCCGGCATCTCTTCAAGAAATTTAATGATGTTATAAATCTTGCGCGCTTTGTCATAAAATCTTCCAGGCGGCGAATTTTATTTGCGGTTTCCAGTCCGTACTGGTTCACATATTGTTTTCTTAAGTTTACGCGAATTTCACTCATTATAATGAAACAACTTTTACGGATTTTATCGCGGTTTATTTAGTTTTTTACAAGCCCGACGTTTCGGAAACTTTACAGCAACCATGGTCACGGGAGGACTGAGGTGTCAGACGTCCAATTGTAAGCCAGATCGACTCACCAACCTACAGATTGGCTAAGCATGTTGCCCAAGTACTTTCGCCATTGCGTGGACAAACCAGAGCACACACAAGGGATTCATACCATTTTGTTAATGAGATCAAACACCTACATCTCAATGACAATGAAACTATGGTGAGTTTTGATGTGCAATCACTCTTTACATGCTTACCTGTAGAAGATTGCATCAATATTGTATCAAGGAAGCTAAGAGAGAATAACATGCCAATAGAATATGCTGAACTTCTGAAACATTGCCTTACATCTGGCTACATGTTGTGGAATAGTCAGTTCTACAAGCAAGTGGATGGGGTAGCGATGGGCTCACCAGTATCCCCCGTTGTTGCCGACATATTTATGGAGGACTTCGAGGAAACTGCTCTGCATACTTCGCCCATTACACCCAGGTTCTACAAGCGGTACGTAGATGATACTTTCACAATATTACCATCTGACAAAGTAACCATATTCTTAGACCATCTTAATTCCATAAATACTAAAATTCAATTCACAATGGAATTAGAAACAAATAATTCTTTGGCTTTCTTAGATGTATTAGTCATCCGCAATCCCAATAATACCTTAAGCCATACAGTGTATAGAAAGCATACCCATACTGATAGGTACCTAAACGGCGAATCTCACCACCATCCAACACAGTTAGCTACCGTGGGTAAATCTTTGTTTCAGAGAGCACAAGGGATCTGTGATGAGCAGCACTTGGAGACCGAGCTTCAACATGTCAAGCAAGTTCTGCGGGACAACAAGCTTCGGGTACCCCGGCTCCATCGCAGTGAACGTGTGAAACCAGCCACCGTTGAGCGAGTACCTGCTGTGCTACCGTTTATGAAGGGAGTCACTGACAAAATTGGCTACATCCTAAAGCGAGCTTCTATTAAAACATATTTCAAGCCGCCAAAAAAGATAGGTCAATTCTTACCATCTGTCAAGTGTCATATACCCTTACAAGATGCAGGAGTATACAAACTTGATTGTGACTGTGGTCTCTCATACATAGGACAAACAAAAAGATCAATAAAAACTCGCGTCAAAGAACATATAGCTGACTTAAAACACCGTCGCTATACTAAGTCAGCAATCTGTGACCATAGCCTAGACAACGCTCGCCATTATATTAGATTTGATAAACCACAAGTCCTCGCAAAAGAACACCGATTCCAACCAAGGATGATTCGCGAGGCTATTGAAATTAAAAAACATCCTAATTTCAATAGAGAAGATGGCTGGCCATTACCACCTGCTTGGGATCCCATAATAAATATAATAAAATCAAAATCCAAGCATAACATGTCACAGACTAAAGACTTAGTTAGCACCTTCTGCATAGATAGGACTAAATAAAATATTGTTGTATCATAGGGTAGTTTCGAATAACTTTGTAACAGTAGGACGTCTGACACCTCAGTCCTCCCGTGACCATGGTTGCTGTGAAGTTTCCGAAACGTCGGGCTTGTAAAAAACTAAATAAACCGCGATAAAATCCGTAAAAGTTGTTTCATTATAATAGATACTTATAATTCGACCTCTATTGTGTTTAGGGTTTCGTGGACTGTTGGATGTATCCGGAACCCACCGACACGTACAACAAGCTATTGTGTAAGCAGAGACAGCGAGTTCTCGACGAGATACGGAAACAAAACCTGTACTTCTACACGAGACTGTTGAATGCTGTTAGTTGTTTTTTTTGCTAAACATATTTTGCTCCTACAACACTACTATCTAGGCTTCTGTTGTTTTTTTTCGGATGGAGCTATTCTAATGGCCCTAATGCTTCGTCGGAAGTGGGGTGAGGGTCAGAAAAAAATCACTGGGTAAGTACACAAAGGTAAGTTACACAATATGAACAAGTAAGACAAATTAAAGAAAGTTCTTTTTTCAATTTATGATTCAAATTTCGATCATTAAGGGCCTGTTTCACAATCTCCCTTTAAGTTCCCTATAGGCTATTGGCAACATATTTGACAGATGTTTGACAGATACTCCATACTCTATCTGTCAAACATCTGTCAAATATGTTCCCTATAGCCTATAGGGAACTTAAAGGGAGATTGTGAAACAGGCCCTAAAAGTAGTAAGTAAAATCATGAATTGCAATTTAATTGCGATTAAACATTTGTTAGTTGTATTCTGATTATTATACGTTCATTTCAATTCCAAAAGTTAACATATATTACGCACAGAGATCGGAACAGCCACTAACAAAGGAACTGGAGGAGGCATGGCACAGTACAAAGCACAAACTTATTTTAGGTGCATCGTAAGTGTTTCTAAGTTTCATTTTGTAATATGTAGAAATAAGTGGTAGTTGAACTGTAGCAATATTTAATACTCTAATTTTGTTGTATCAGTAACACATATAACAATGAGATTGTCTATAGACGCAGCAAATTTTCTATTTATTCTCATCAAAATGTACTTTCATAATTAACATCATCATCAGCACCTATTAGTACACTGCTAAAGCCAAAACATAGGCCTCCCTTAAAAAAACGTCAAAACAATTGATCATTTCTTTGCAGCCTCCCATTCATTCTTTTCAAGACGGAGAAAATCGATAGAGACATAAAGGACCCAGCATTCGATAAGCCCATCAATGTGCACAGAACCAAGTAAAGATTCTATATTCATTTATAAGTTTTATTTCATCATCATCATCAGCCTTTATTTAATTTATTAAGTATTATTCTATACGTTCTATATTTACTTATTATTATTTTATAGGCACGTTAGTTGAATAGGCACACTGGTTGTCGACGACACCGGATTGTAAGTGGTCATTGTCACCGTTGAACATAAATTAGTTTTCCTGAAACTTCAAACTAGCCAACTGCTTAAAAATATCAACAATATCCTAGTAAATTTACATTAAAATTTGTTTTATAATTTTCCTGTGGCAGGACTACTGGAAGAGATTCCATCATGGGATAAGTAGTGCCTTTGTACCAGCATTTCTTTTTTTATGTGTCATTTTTAGTGTATATAAATGGTTAAATAAATAAATAAAGAAAAACCCTATATACGACAGTATGGTAAGTAGTTTAAGTCGTAAGTCTAAATTTAAAATTAAATCCTTGCAGAATCTCCATGGAAATATGGGTCATTGGAGGCTCCAAAATCGGGAGAGTGATGATCGAGCTGTTCACGGATGTGGTGCCAAAGACCTGCCAGCTGTTCGTTAACCTGGTCAAAGGAGACGCCAACGGCCACGCCTACATGGGCACGCGCATATTTAGGTCATTTAATTACGTTAGCTAAATTAGCAGTCTGGCGGACCGATCATATTATGATGGTAAACTGGCGTACCAATCACATAATGGAAAATAGTCAGCGTCATACATGAACATAAACAAACAAACATGAAAATATCCCACTCAATTCATTCAAGTGCTGTTCAAGTGGTGCCACTAATAGCCTGTTTTGTTCTTTCCGAAACAGCGCCACCAACTAGAAAATGTTATTTTGTAATAATAATCTTAGACTCAAGCAACAGTACTCACAATCAAAGCGATATTGACTACTAACTATCCGATACCTATGAAGCCATTGGGTGTTGGACATAATCTGTCGGTTTGCTTGTCTGTACACAATTCAATGCATATTGGCTACATACAATCAAATAACAAGTAAATCTTACCAGATAACTTAATCATCATCATTAAAATCATCAATAGCCTTTATCCGTCCACTGCTGACATAGATCTCCCATCTCTCTCTCTCTCCCTCTCTCTCTCTCTCTCTCTCTCTCTCTCTCTCTCTCTAGTCGTGCCCTCTTGACAGAGTGGTCGTGGTTTTACGATGATGATGATCTGTACCTTTCAGACTACATAGGGCTCTCGCAATGAACGCCAAGACTTAGTTGGCGTCCTCATGTAACTTGTTTAACTTATGGTCAGTTCTTATATAGGGTTGTTCCAAATTTATACTGTCGTGGTGGTGATGTGACAAAAGACAATGGCTTCGGCTGCTACTTACCCCCCGGGCAGGAAGACCATCTGGGCGCAGAAAACTACCAACTCAACCACACAGTCCCTGGTAATATATTCATGTTTAGCAATTAAGGATTTTCTCGGGAAGAGGTAGCCCATATGTCACATGTGATAATTATGTGGCAGGATATATACATATTTAAAAGGAAAAACAATATTAATAAGGATAATATATGCGTCGGCTAATATTCATACGCTATTTTAAATAGGTTGAAAAACTGAAACATATCCCTCACGTCGGTCCGAACGCCTCTCGCCACCGGCCTCTCCTGCGGGAGGAGACACCAGTGCGCTCCCTTCACGCTCTGCCTCCTTTTGCGCCAGAAGATGCTGAGAATCCCTTTTCATGCACTCTCTCTAACGTTCATTCAGGCATAGACTATAGAGTATAGAAGCCGTGTCTATACTAACTGAACATTGACGCCACAGATTTATAAAGACAGATGGAACATGCTGAACATGCGAGTGACGCCACCAAAGCGAATACAAATTCAAAATAGATACAATCTAATAGACGTTTAGAGTACGACGCTATGTCAAGCACTTGAGAGCGCTGTTGAATTTGTATTCGCTTTGAAGCATCACTCGGGTGTTCGGCAAGCTCCATCTGTCTTTATTTATAAATCTGTAATTGACGCTAACTTTAATATTTGCAATTGTAATTTAATATTTGTTCCCCCAGGTGTACTATCAATGGCGGTGACGCCAGATAATGAAGTGTGTGGTCAGTTTAACATGATCTTTAAGCCTCTGCCGCAGTTTGACGGAAAACATGTCGTTTTTGGTAGGGTAAGTATCACATTTATATTATTAGTATTATTTAAATACTTCATAAACAGATTTTCCTGCCATACTATAATTGGTCCTATAGTTTTGGACTTTAGTTTTTTGACGTGATATTCTTCATCTATTGGCGCGTCTTGAGAGTAAAATAGCCTCAAATAAAAGACGACAAACAGCAGGATCTATCATTTATTTTTTATTGAATCTTTCGTTATAGATTTTTATCGTTATGATTTTGAAATAGACAGATCTTTATCGTCTAAGAAGCTTTGTGATCTTGAAATCCTTTGTTGGTTGCTTGCGACCCCGGTTGCAAGATCAAAATGGGCCTAAAGCCGTATTAACTCTTTGTCTAGATAATAGCCGGCCCAGCGCAGTTCCTGGAGCGAATCAGCGCACTGGGCCTACCACTGGGCACCACCAGCGCCGATATCGTGGTGAGGTACTGCGGCTGGTACACCCGCGCCGGGGCCTACAGAGAGGGTAGTCCTAGCACTGTACAGTTCCCGCCAAGACGGAAGATCAACAATTAATGGCAGGGTATCTAAATTTTGCTTAGCTCACCCGAGAGCGGAAGGTTTTTTTTCCCACCACGAAGGAAGCTAAATATCTGTAGGTATGCACAAAATTTGCTGTGCTTATGTTGAACGGATTTTTTTGCCCTTGGACTTGTGTAAACTTTTGCAGGTTGCCGTTCTTTTTTTATTTTATTTCTTGTTGTTTTTGTATTTTTGTCGTTTTTACATTTTTGTTATTTTTTTAAAATAATATACAACACTCTCTAAAATGTTTTTGTTTAATTTTATTGAAACAAATATAGGAAACGAAAATAATAAAAACTATAATTGACCAAATTTATTCAGAACATGTACCTACATTTATAAATAAATTAGAAAATGCAATGCAACACAAACCAATCAATGGGTTCAACTCGTAATTTTCAGTCAACGTTTGTTCAGAAGTCAACGACGAATCACATTAATTATTTTATCTTCGCGAAGAGTCCACAAGCGAACATCATTCCCACCATCTGTGACAGACAAAATTGTTAATAATTTAAAATTGAACTTCTAAAACAATATGCTGAGTGAGGAAAGCGCTTTATCGGACGCTCATCTGCATGAAGAACCACCATTTCTTCTGTGATTTCTGTGTGATGAATTTTTCGCTACGTCCACATTCGTAACCAAATTTTCGTAACTGGTTACGAAAAAGGAATTTTTTTCACTGTTTCGTAACCAGTTATGAAACAATACTTTTTTTTCATTTTCATAACCAGAGCCTCTTAGTCATGTATGGCCTCCTGGTACTTTTTCCTGGAATAATGATTTGTATTGTGAATACATCTTTTAAAACGTGGATTTATTTATTATAGTTAACTCTAAGGCCTCGCCCTCGAATTTAGCGGGCAGCGGGACGGCGACGGCGGGCGGCGCGGGCAACGTAGACCCGCGCCGCTGCCGCTCCGCTGTTTTCGAGAACCGTCCATTTGATTTCTACGCAAAGATCCTGCCGCTCTCGCGATGCCACTGCTTTTTTTTCGAAAGGTCTAGACCAGTGTTTCCCAAACTCTTTTGCTTTATGGACCCCTTTCAAACTTTTCCTGCATCAGGTGGACCCCTTGCTGACCTTTTTTTTTGCTCGTTTAAATATATTTCATTATAATAGTAAAATATATAGTTTATAAAGACATTAAATAAATAAAATTTGTTTCCTAAAATTATACATTCAATAAATTGTATGATTAACTGCACGTGACACGTCACTATTGACAATAAAGAACAGCAATTTTCTCCTTCAAATTTGATTATTATAATTATGAAACTTCATGAGCGGACAAACGTCAAAATAGCCTTCTTATCGTGCCGCTACTTTAATGTATGTCCCTGTTTGCTACCATATCGTGCCAGATATCTGTCAGAATTTTACGAAATAAAATATTAGTACGTAGTTAAGTACACGTTAAAAACAATGTATCTTAGGGAAATTATATACTCAGTTCAATTTTGTATATCAGTCTTAAGCAATAGGTAATATATCTTACTCTTACGGTACCCCTGAACTGAGGCAATTACGAATTATATTAATTCGTAATATATTGCAGTAATCGTGTTGTACTCCTGAATGCCTTTCAGATAAAAGTGACATACCATAACCAAAGCGAGAACGAGAGCTGCTGATCCCACGTACACGGCATTTTCCTGCAGTAGCTTGGAAGCCTGGTTTAGACAGCCGTCCATATACATCGTGCTGGGGTTCTGTGAGCTCTTGCAGTCCTGCCGCTGTAAAATAATTAATAATAATAATATATATGGACGCTTTTACACCACGTCAATCTGGTCCCGTGCTAAGTTTCCGAAGAACTTGTGTTACGGGTACCAGACAACGAAAATACACATAATTAAGAATTATCCATGATCCAGGAACACAAACTTTTTCGTTCGCTGGCGAGATTCGAACCCGCTACCCTCTGGGCTTGAGCGCCAACGCGCTAACCATCCATCCACAGAGGTCGTCAGACAGTCAATAATTATTACTGTATGCTAGTCGATCTTCTGTGTAGAACGACATTAGCTCAAAGTCAAAAGTTACACGTATAAATAGGAGCCATAAAGCTTCTCTTCGACGCTGCTTACTACTTGAATATCTTGCACAGACTCGCACACCATCGAAAGAGAGACAGAGAAAGGGGGAGGTTCGACCAAAAAATGACCTTGGGTTAGTGAGGAATGGGCTATTTAAGGATCTATCTAGTAATCCAATCGCTATACAGTGTGCTTAACGCCATATAATTTGTGGAAATAAGGTTTTCCATAAATTAGTTTTTACTCTATTATTTTTACCTTCGTGCCGTTGTCCATCCGTGTTCAATGCGAGGGGCAAGAGAACAGCGTCTTGACGTTTATATAAGGAGGCAACTATGTTCAGCAGTGGAAGTAGGACGTGAAAATGAATAAGTATATTTCTCTTTATATGCACGGGGCCCCTAAGAAGTTCCCCTCAGATATAGAGATATGTAGAACTAACCATAAGCATCTATACTTAGAAGGGGCATTAACCTTCCCTACACGATGACTTCTGCCAGTTTGATTTCTAACCGAAGCCCTATTTAATCTTACAATTCCATTCAATACCTTTCCACGGTATATCTCTCGACAGCAGCTCTCCGGGACGTTATCATTCCAGTCCTTGTAGCTCTTGACGCCGCAGCACTGCAGGTACGTCTGCGTGTTGTCCCATGCCGCGGTGTACTGGTGCTTCACACCGTAGTAGGGGATGGCCGCGTACATCTCCCGCTCCAGCGACGTGGGCACCTTCTCACGGAACACGAAGAGAAGTATCCCGCCGACGATCAACACCACGAATATTATGAACACCAGGATGTAGTACTGGAAATAAATGTCGGGATTGAGCATCGTTTTCATGGGTCGCTTGCGGCTAGTGCTAGGGCACCAGCCCCCCTTGACAAGTGGCACAAACGCTAAATAAATAGAATATAATACTTATTGTGTGGAGATGACACTAGCTGTCAAATTACTTGTCGTAAGCTAGTGTCATTTCCATACAATAAGTATTCTATTCTATTAGTTTAGCGTTTGTGCACTTGTCTAGGAGG
This sequence comes from Lycaena phlaeas, assembly GCA_905333005.2. Lineage (NCBI taxonomy): Eukaryota > Metazoa > Arthropoda > Insecta > Lepidoptera > Lycaenidae > Lycaena > Lycaena phlaeas. Next base: position 4,028,464 of record HG995174.1, read on the forward strand.
GCCGGCCTTAAGTGTTGGTATGAAACAAAATAATTAATAAACAAGGCTCTTTGTTAAGGTCATAGGACACGCTTTACGCTGAGCACATTAAAAAGTGCATCCAACGGGTTAAATATACATCATATACCTCGAACATACCAAGAATAATATATTATACTACTACCAAGTACCAACTAATGACTACGTAAAAATATGTTTATCGCGTTCATTTTATTTCATTTTTTTGTGACTTACTACTACTTATTCTAAACGGGATAATATATACCATGTTTTTATTTTTATTTCGCGGAACTCGATATAGTTTAGTATCGATATAGTTCAGCAAACGTATGACATACGTCTAATGCTTTATGCTGTCATCAACTGACCGCATACTTCAGTCTCGTGAACAAGACATTCGTAGACAATGTCGAAATGAATGGTAAATATTCTGTTTTCTTTTTTAGCCCAGGATTTTTTTGATAGCCCAATTTCATCAGAACAATTTCTAGCGAACTAAGCACTTGATGTAAAGTGGAGACGAGTAAACCAGATTCAACGAATTCCTCACATTTCACGTTTCAGTGGTAAATTTACTTAGACTCCTCGGAAACATCACCTAAGCACTCACCATAAGAAGCATACACTTGACCTCCTTGGTGGCTCCGCAGCAGCCGAGCAGCGAGATGAGCATGGTGGCGACCCCCACCACCACCACCACACCGACTGAGCCGATGTACATGTTGTTGCTCATCAGCGTGCTGGTGTACGAGTGGGACACCCATATCCAAATACCTATCCCAAATACTATTAAGCCAACGATCTGAAATTTAAACAAAATTGGTGATCTGTAAAGTCGACTTACGGACGGTAGTTTGACGTGATAACGTCAAACATTACATGCAGCACGAACCGAACTGAGCCGATCATACATCTCTCTCGTTCGTGCCGCGTTCTCGCATGCGGAACGCGACATGACGTCATCTTTTTCGTGCATGCTGCCTGTAACATCGACTTATTAGACGTCACGTCAGTTATCACGTCAAAAAAAAAATCTTCTGTGTGTCTATCGCCGAACTTTTGAATGCAATGATGCAATCTTAGATCATTAATATGTCTAGATGGAGTGTGGCCCTACAATCAAAACAAAAAGAACAGGCCAACATTTTCAAACATATGTTCGTGAATAGTGATACTAGCTACTACAGTTCTCCCATAATCATCCTTTTTAATCTCGTTACACTTCAACACAAACCTTAATTATAAATATAAACAATTCATGCGTATTCTATGACAGCGGGACGAATACTAAACACAGAGAAAGCATTTAGAGGCCAACAGTTGGACGCTAATATTTGGACGTATTTTCCGCGCGAGACTCTATCTAGACATATTATTGATCTAAGGATGCAATAGAAAATAGTTTAGATAATATTAAAGATCTAAGTGGATTAAAATCTGAAAAAAAAACAATACACGCGCGTACACATACAATACCCGAGAGAGGCGGCGCGGCAGTAATGATGGCGGCCCTAAAGAGGATACGCCAAGTTTAGCTTTGCAAGAAAATGTACGCGATTGTCATCACTGCAATCCACGAACACGGTACATACGTATTGATATTTTCTTGCAAATGTCGTTTTAACACACATGTGAAGTGCGTAGCCTCTGCGTGCGCGGTGGAGCCGCGACCTTACAGAGTCACCCCATTTGCCGTAATTCGTATCTATTTCACTTTCAAGGCTTAATAGATAAATGAAGTTGGTACTCACGAATGTAACAAGATTGACGATAATGAGGGTGCTCTTCATAAAGCGCCCGCATCTGTCCATGGCGCCGCCCATAGCCATGGCTTCGCTGTACAAACAAACACACATTACTTATGAATAGGCAAACCAACAAATACACCATCTATTTGTAGTCAACATCACCCATCAGTTACCCGAAGCCAGAACATTCTAATTTCGACCCTCTGGGTAACTCTGATGATGGTAATTTTCTTCCTATACACAATAAGCTGTTCTAGAAAAGTTAAGATGGTGTTAAGAAAGAACTGTTGTATAATCTTTATAAATTTTGAGGCTCTTATTTTCGTAATGGTTTACTTATTTTTTTACATTTCAAGTCGGAATCGAACCCGGATCCTCGCTTCAGAAACGGAGCCCATTACCTATTGGACCATCGTCTCTCTTTCTAAATTTCTAAGTGCACCCTAAACACGAGACCATCACTCGCTCACCGGTAAAGGAATATATCTATAAAGTCAAAAAAAAAATCTCTATAAATTCTTTGAAGGTGTGTGAAGTTGACCAACCCGTACTGGGCAGCGCATGGGAGAACAAGGACTCCATTCCCTCAACGCTTGATTTCAAGAAAGAGACGAGAGTAAGAGAGAAAAGAGAGTAAAAAAATGTGAAAAAAAAGGCTCCCTAAGTGTAAGACAAAGACTGGCCATATTTTGGTAAAGTCAGTGACAGATTTACAGATTCGCCGTCTGTCGGCTAATCAATTTTTGCCACCGTAATGATTATGATGACGTTTTATTTTTCCTTCAAAACATCAAAAACCATAATGCCGAAAATATCTCAAAAATCTGCCACCAACTCCAGCTTACTCAGCCCAATGGTAAATCCGTCACTGGCCACAGTCTTAGGGCCTGTCAACATCTCCACGTCACGAAGTCATCAACGTATAACGTCACGGCGTCGTGACGTGAAGTTTTAAAATACGGTACTAATACGGTAACGTAAATTATCACCTTACGTCAACGCACGGTACAACGACACCACATTTATGCGAGTACAACTAATGCCACATATAAAAGTCGACGAGTATTCTTAAATTACAAAGAATAGATGAGTACAAAAAATATACTTAATAATACAAAGAAAATACAAAGCTTAAGATCTTCTAAGCTATTTACATAAGTATTATATAACAAACAATAATACGACATAATTATAAAGACCCAAATGAAATAAAGTATTTACTGTCCAATAAAATTATGTCCTCTAGGTATACTACAAAAAGGTTTACTCAGAAAACTGAGACAATATAATACATTCATATGTAAACATGATGCCCTAATCATCTAGGCTATCTACAGGTACATAATATTCTCTAATCTAGCTACTAGACTACATAAAAACAGCTGCAATAGATGCACAGAGTCATTTTAGACTAAAATATTCTAATCTGTTGCTGTGTTCATGTAGCCCAAGATGATTTGACCGTACTGTATGCTTAAATAGTCCTTTTTACCTCGACATTTTGTCTTTTCGGGGACTTCTAGCTTACAAGAAAACTATATTGTGTTGATAATCCTGAAATAAAACCCACATAAAATCATCGCCTGTCGAGTCAGCTATATATTTTGTGAAAGGAGCGATAAAACAAGCCACTTGCGGCTTTTTATGCTAACGTGTATAAGTTACGGAAAATTATTTTTCAAAGTTTGTGTTGTTTGTAAATTGTAGTTAATTTTCACCAGAGGACCGACCATTTGTCGTTTTATGTTCAGTACTTGATATAATATGTAATCTTTATCAATTGTAAGATATTTATTTTATGAAAAATACGCGTATTTGAATCAGTTTACTTTTTTTTAGTACCTGATACATAATAACATCAAATGCACTTTACATTTGGTGCTATTATTTTAATAGAAAATTGATTGAAAAAACATCGATAGTATAACTAATATTCTTACTAATCTACGTTTATTTTCTCAGTATTAATCTTCAACCTTTTATTATCAAAGAATTTTTATTAGTTAACATCGAAAGGGATACTGAAAGTATGCTTACTTCAACTTCTTTCCAAGTAACTTTTGTTATATTAAATTCTGCTATCGCTATAAAACATTTCACTTGTATCAAATTATTAGGCCTCAATCTCGTAGGCCGTGCCTTATTTCTTACCTCCAATGAGTATGTATATTATGCTTGTTACGTCCGAAACATTTGAAACACATTTTTATAGACCACTATTTATAAAACACTGTCCTATGTCATAGTTTTGTATTAATTTTATGCACTGAAACATTTAACGATTGCAAACTAGAATGTGTCAAAAAATTTCCTACTACCGTCGAGTTTAATATAATTCAATATAATGTTATGGTGTATAAATCATAAGCTGTACGCTTATGAAAAAAACAAAAATGGTGATAAAACTGAACTGAATTTATTTGAAAGCGCTAATTCTAAAAACTAGCAAAAAAAATTATTTGTTATTTTTTTGCATGTCGTAGCACAGTCATAAAATAAGGTTTATTTTATTTTAGAACGAAGGTTTTTTATCTTGGGATGGGAGAAGCCACGAGGAACCGCTAGTTCAACAATAACAATCTTACAAATAAATTTAAGGACCACGTGACGTAAATTCTTTATTTTTCATTTTATTCTAAATAATCAATAACCGTTATCCATTTGGACGGTGATTTATAAACAGGCCTATAACATTAATTATTGTCCCTTCTATTATAGTTTATATTCTTGTAAATTTTCTTGGCTGTAATTTTTTTAAATCATCGATTATGAACTCGATTATATTGAATAATCGATATTCCTTTGTAATACTCAGAAATAACTGAATAATAATAATTAAATTACGGCTGATAAACCGATATCGATCGTAAGGATTCTTAACTTGAATATCTCGATAAATACTCAGGTGTTCAGATTCAACTTACCACACCGTCATCTTTGCGTAAGTGGCATTCATTAGAATGATCACGAGGTTAATTGCCTATAACTAACTAAGATCATTTGCAACTATTTTTATCCCAGTAGTAAAAAGCACCGTATGAGAATCTCTAAATTCTGTCTATGGTCCCATCGTATGCAGACCCGTGTTTTCTGATGTTATTACACTTCTTTTGATTTGCAGATGTGTTGACATATTATTTAACTGCACAAATCCTCATATATTTATTTGTGAGACACGTTCGGCTTTAAAACTAAATACTACGCAACGGCCCGAGGCTTGGGGCCAGTTCTGGCACTGATCAAGGTGCTAGACAGCGCTGGATTTATACTAGGGGCAGTCGGGGCTAGTGCCCAGAATGGCAAATTTTCTAGGTCGGCAAGATTCGAAATAAAAAAAAATCATAAGTTTCAAGCAGTAATAAAAAAACTATAAGTTTTCTTATGTTTACGCGAATTTCACTGATTATAATGAAACAACTTTTACGGATTTTATCACGGTTTATTTAGTTTTTTATGAGCCCGACGTTCACTCCTCCCGTGACCGTGGTTGCTGTAAAGTATCCAAAACGTTGAGCTCATAAAAAAACTAAATAAAACCGTCATAAAATCCATAAAAAGGCTGAATTTTTTTATCCGGTACACAGTGGCGGCATTTAGTTTAAATCCGGCCCTGGTATAAAATAATAAACTATAGAGGCCTAGCCTCTATAGTTTATTATTTTATGGCCTTTAAGAAGACTTCATTCTATATTGTAATTATTCTAACATTATACCATTTATTCGTCTACTTAATTGACAATAATTGGCGTAGGTGACCTTAACTAGTATTAAATACAATTGTGTCACTCATATTATAGAGCATGTAGATCGAAGTGCGATACCACATTGCCTCATGTTTGATCAAATCGGACGGTAAGTTCAAGGCAGTACAGGTAAGTGGTAGCGCAAGGTCTGTTACAGTCTAACACGTTCTCCAAATACACTTGTGAAAGTGACATCTTCTTAGGGAGTAAAGTCCGTCCCACTGCTGGGCGCGAGTTTCCTCCACGAAAACAGGAGAGAATAAGATGAAGAAATTCTTCTGAAGAATACCCTTCTTCACGTGTAATAAAAATTAAATTAAGTTTCTTTGGAAATTTTAGTACCAATGTAGGTCTTACAAGGGCAATGTAAATAGAAAATTTAAAAATAACCTTTTTTCTATTAATTAAATTTACCTAAGTTTGTTAATTCAATTACTCAAATAATGCTATAATATGCTGCTGTTAAACATGAATGTTTAAAGGTATATTTTATGTGTTATAATCATTAATTGTTTTATTGTTATTAATAATGCCGATTATAAAGGAATAAGTGACTACTTATACGTAGTTTTTTCTTTATAACGATACGTATAATATGTACCTATGTAGATTTCCAAGATTGTATAATATCCCGCTTATAAGTTTTTACAATTTCCCGCGTAAAAGTGCAAAAACAGTAAATATAATTAACTGCTTTTGCACTTCTATAATACTGTAATGCTCAACTTCCTTTACCCCTAAATAAATCACACAATCTTCCTTTACTCCTAAATAAATCTATACTAATATTATAAAGAGGAAAACTTTGTTTGTTTGGTTGTAATGAATAGGCTCAAAAAGTACTGTACTCAAAAACCTATTTCAAAAATTATTTCACCATTTGAAACCTACATTATCCACGAGTAACATGGCTAAATTTTATTCTGGAAAAAAACAGGGTTCCGTAAGATATTTGGGTTTTTCGGACACGAGGTGTAAAAAATCAACCAGGAAAGTTACTTATTTTGCGTACGCTGCCTCAACTATAAAAGATAGAACCATAAAATGTTCTAATTAATTGTAGATCTTATAAATATCTACAAAAAATTCCACGACACACTATACCTATCTATGTCGAGTGAGGCACAACAACCATATTTTATTCAGAAATTTTGATTTTTTTGGACTACATTTAAACGAGTTTATTTTACTCATGCTTTTAATCCTTAAGATATGAAGCTAAAGAGTTTGTTTATTTGAACGCGCTAATCTCAGGAACTATCGGTCGGATTTTAATGAAACATTTCAGTGTTCGATAGCCCATTTATCGGTAAAGATATATCCCGCTAAGATGCCGTTGTAAATCTTAGTTAACGCAGGCGAAGCTGCGGGCAACAGCTAGTAAGATATAAAAAAAACTTATTTTATTAAAAACTTTCATATAAAAGTTCTTAGAACTGGTGGACAATGTATCGCATTTCGATTTACATGCTCTCTAAGTGACACAATTGTATTTAAGGCTAGGTAAGGCCTCCTACGTCAATTAAGTGAAATGGGTGAATGGAGTGGAAAATTAGGCCCAGTTCTTCTAAAAGCCACAACATATTCAACTCCCCGAAAATGCTTATGATTTTGAGTTGCGGTAAATACCTGCTCATATGAACAGGCTATTCCAATATTTTTTTTTTTCTTTAACGCAGGGAAATGCGCTTAGGTATCCCTCTAGGGAATGGGTCTCCCTAGAGGGGGTATGTGGGACTCGCTGCGCCCGAAAGCTGGCAGCAAAAATGTCACCTTCGGTGAGATGCCCCGGATCTACAAGCAACAGGGCGACTCGACGACTAGTCAGTCCCTCCCGGAACGGACGCCACCCCCACAGAGGGGTTGCCCCGCACCACAGAACAACCCCTCCCAACTTCGGGACAGTACAATGAGGCGAGGTTCCCGTCCGCGCCCCTTGCCCTGCTCTTTTGCCTCCTTTTCTTACAAGAGCCCCCTCGGCTCAATTCGCTTCGCCCAAGGTGTTGGGGTCGCCCTGGGCTACTGAACCCCACCGCCACGACAAGGCCTGGACCATGGTGGGGAGGCTATTCTTATCTATCAAGATGATATATAGTTATCAGTAATGTGAATACAAGGAGTTCTGCATTCGTTAATACCATTTGCATTTAAACAATAGGTAGCAAAGAGATTGGTTACCGTTTCCGAGTATTCTCTATATTCCAATGGGTAGAATATGATACTGGTGAAATTGGTATCAGGGTTTTAATCCTAATTTAAATTGACAGCAGTGACCGTTTCAAGCATTCATAGAGTAAAGTTTACTCTACAAATACTAATTTAGGTAATTATGATATACAATAGCCAGATAATCTTTACTGATATTATAAATGTGAAAGTAAGGATGTTTATTACGCTTTCACGTGAAAACTACTCAACCGATCATCATAAAACTTTGTACACATATTCTCGGAGGTACAAGATGTAACGTAGGATACATTAAAAAAAAGATTTTTTTTTCTGCTAACGCGGACGAATCCACGGACAACAGCTAGTAGGCTATAAAATTGTTTACCCCTGCGATGCTGAGATGGACTGCTAGAACGTTATATTTATCTTATTTACTTATATAAAATCTTAGAATAATGACGATCTAATTTCGTAATTTTATAAATGTTCAAAGTGTCTAAAACATTGTATGGGCAAATAGGTGCCTATTTTGTGCGAGAACTCTACTCTCTACTCACCGTATCTTTACGGAACCTTCTATAGTTTATATATTACAAAGATTTCTTTTAAATGGACAACTGTAGCAATACAGGGACTTATCAGACTAAACATTTTAGGTAGGTAACTAGGTATATAAAATAAAGTGTATTTTTAAGTTTTTCAAATACAAATTGTACTGTTACTACTCTATCCAAGGATTTCTTATAGTTTTATTTACTCATTCTTCGCAAACATAAAATGTAGAACACAATATATCCTTCCCCTTAAATTCATTAAGCGTCACTTTTTTAGATACGAGTTACGAGTAACCCAAATAGTGACTCTTGGCGCGTATACTTGGTTTCATTAACATAAACACGTACACACAAACACCAATAACCAACAAAGTATCACACAAACCTTAAATAGTAAATTATTTTACTAACTTGACACAATCACACTTTCACTTATATATTTTACTTACTTGTTATATTATCATGACTTGGTACAGTTTACAAATAAAGTTACACCATCAATGGTAGGTGATTGCCAACTGGTCTGTTGACTTTGTAGTTTGTTGTACGTTACGCGGTACGCCGTATCCCCACCACAGCCTTCGAAGGCTTTAACAGGAATAGCAATTCAACGTTTATGAATCATAATAATAACGCTTGCTTGTATTGTTATGTTTTGGTTGTTTACTAACGAAATATATTATGTATATATATATTTCTTGAGCTAAGTTACTTTACAGTCGAAATCAGAAAACTATTGTCAACTATTTTTGTGTCAACTATTTGAAGTATTGTGTCTAGTGAATTGACATAATATTAATTTTAATTTTCGAAATCATATTCGTTTGAATGAGGTTTTCTGATTATCATGCAGCTGTCAAAGGCGATGGTAGAGCAAGAGAAAAACAGCCCTTATTATTTTAGTTTTTTAGTTTGCTCTTAGTCTTTGTCAAGATAGCAATTATAATTAAAAATCTAAAATTTCATTAACATGATATCTTTGGGCAACCATTGGAGAGGCCTATGTGCAGCAGTGGACAGTTATAGGCAGAGATGATGATAATAAATCATATCTTTAACATTTTGTGGTATTTCTCGCCCCGTATTTATTTCTTTGGTCATTCCTCTACAATTATCGGCTTGTATTCTTCCTCGATAATTGGGCTATCAGCAATTTCTGAGGCCCGGTAGGTTAGCCTACCTACTTACGAAGATTAGCGCGCTCAAACTAACACACAAACAAATAAACTCTTTAGCCTTCCTATAGTAAACTATAGATGTTAGTCTGTTATTACTAGCTGTTGCCCGTGACTTCACCCGCTTTAGCAAAACATTTTTTTAATGTATCCTATGTTACTTCTAGTAGGAGGTACTAGTATGGAGGAGAATATGTGTAAGTACCAAAAGCGTAACAAACATCCACGCTTTCACATCTATAATATTATAGTAAGGATCTCTTCTTCTTCCTAAACTATATTTGGGGTCACCTTCCAGCCTGACATGATGCAGCTGTATTTTAAATGGAGCGACTGCCTATCTCATCTCCACAATCCAGTAACTGGGTAATACGGTACCCTGCAGTAAGACTGGATGTAAGACTTTCGGGTTTTTACCGACCCGTAATTATTTTCTAAGATCTAAGAATAACAGCCGATACCGACGGCTTTCAGAGGCACGGATTCTTTCGAGATTCTTCTCGATATGTAAAAATGACCACCAATCCAATGAACAACTCCGGCAAAGCTAGCTTAACCTGATGGATGGATCAGCGCGGCTGTTGTAACTTAGCCACGAGCTAAAACATGCAGATGAAAATTATTTAAGAGGTTTTTAAATTGGGCCGGCACGTGCGTTTGCCCTCTTATGATATTAAAAAAATAGTATATTATACGAAATAGTACTGATTTAATAATAATAATCAAAAGCCTTTTATATTTTGTTATAATTCACATTAAAGTTGTCCCCGTTCTTTGATAATTCAGGCTCTAGGCTCTATCGGTCACTATGGATGTCTCCGAAAGCATATTAGTGATACACAATTTTGCTCCGTCAATTCATTATCATCATCGTCAGCCTTTATCCGTCCACTGCTGAGCGACTGAAGTCGACGGATCCCTTGCCACTCGCTTTCAACACGGCCACTGCACGGAGATCTTCGTCCCGTCTGATTTCACCTAAACATCTAATTACGGTTGAACCATCCGTACCGTCATTTTTTAATCTTTACTTTTACTAAAGTTTTCAGGTACTTTTCGAAGTCATAAGAGGTCAAGTCTTTTCGGACTCCGGAAGATACATATTCTATATTAATGATGAAAATCATAAAAAGTAAAACAAGGAGTTAATAATTTATTTTTATTAGCTTTCTGTTAATAAATGATTTAAACAGAAAATTAGTATAAATGTATCGAAAGCGGATGACTACACGACTTTTCAATAGGTACAGTCAGCATACATCTACTCTGCAATTCAATGGATTTTCGATAGCAGTAATAAAATTTTCTCATTCTTCATCAAGTATTTTGATACTTTTGATAATGTATACAAGATACAAATGAAAACAAAAATTCATATGACAGTAAAACAGTAAATATGCTGACCGTACATTCTGCACTTGAGCTTTGGTTTGACTAACAAAAACCTAATGTTAACAAACTACCACATAACCGATACACAGAAAGTTAACACTACCAGCTCTTCTGTGTCCAACACAACTGTTAAATCTCTAAAACACAGAATAATAAATATTTTTTTTTTACTTAGTCCGTAGCCCATACAAGTAATATACATCGGACAGTCCGCTGCCCGAATTGTGATAAATAACTGAATATATTACACACTTTGCGCTAAACATAAAACATTATACACTTATACAAGCTATACAACGCTTGGCTTAGAGTTAAGACTGACTATAAACAAAATGAGAATTATGTTCTCCCGGTGTCTAGAGTCTGTTTTCACTTTTATAAAATTAACATCTTAATCTGTGGACACATTTTTAACACAACTTAGTTTAGTAAAAATATACAAAAAAATATATATACGTGTTACATACAACATTTTATTTTAAATGAATAATGAAATCTATTAAGTTCCGCTTTAAGAGTTAAACTCAAATTCTTTAGTAACATGCCTGTAAATCTAAATATATAAGAAACATCGCCTTTACCTTTATATAATAATATTTTACATTTTTTTATCCCGAAAGTTACACATAGTCGGGCTTATCTACTTAATAAATATAGAATACAACACGTTTACTAGTTAGTTCTGGTGTTAAACGAATAAATGAAATATAAAGGCTTTTCTATTCCAAAAAAAGACGTTTTTTTCCTATAGTATCTTATAATTAAATCTAAAGCAGAAACAGACTCTTTTAAACAATAAATACAACCTCCACATTAGGCATGTTTAGTTACCTTGCAGCTTCTTATGACGCTATTAAAAGAGTAGAAATAAAGAGAGCTAAGGATCGATTTCCATTCCCGTAACTTTATTCAGCAAACCTAAGACAAGTTGTTCATTGTAAAAACACAATTAATTTTTAAATTGAAAGAAACAAGTATCAAAAATTATAAATTAAAAAGCATTTTGACGTGACAACGTCTAATAACTCGATATTACGGGCAGCATGCAGGTAAAAGATGACGTCATGTCGCGTTCCGCAAGTGAGAGCGCGGCACGAACGAAGAGAGTCATGATCGGCTCAGTTCGTTTCGTGCTGCATGTAATGTTTCACGTTGTCACGTTAAACTACCGTCCGTAAACCGATTTTACAGACAAACATTTTCATCTAAAAAAAATTGACGTAGAATTCCTAATTCAAATTGTAAAATATTTATCAACGAAGCTGCATAGTAATATTATTATCTAATATAGTTAACATCTCTGCACATGTTACATTCTTGACTAAATATAAAATTAGTAACTATTGTAGTTATAAAACATAACAACATTTTTTTTAAGTGACTCCTGCGTTGCCACTTAAAGCCACATACCTAATACAGTTTAAAAAACATTACACATAAGAAGTAAAATTCAATTACAGCAACACTATTATGATTAGGTTATTACATTAATATATTTTAGGTTTCTAATTCATTCAAGTATTCATTCGGTTAGGCTGAATAATTAAAAAAATATATATATAGTAGCTTCTTGAAATTTTCAAGTTCACACAGACGGAAAAAATGAACGTTGCATACAACAGCGATGCAAATAATATTATTGGATAATGGAGTATAGAAGTTGAACCATCTTGTACAAGACAAGAGTCCACCTGTAAACGTAAATTAGCCGCAAACAAAGCTTCAAAAATAGTTCAAAATAGCGCCGGTTTAACAAGCGGAAGGATTGTTTCATATATTATAGAATGTGTGTGCGTGTGTAATTTCTTAGCGCACACATTTTAAAAAACTTCAACTTGCTACAGTGGCGTATTTGGTCGCTGCAACACCTACTTTTGTTACTTTTTTACGGACGCTTTTCATACATACAGACAATTCTTGTATCTTTATTCCTGGGATACATCCATAAATTCAGAATGAATAAATACATTTTTAGAACAATGACCGTTCAACAATCATGATAAATTACCAACTTTGACACTATGAGCAAGCTGTGTAACATTATTGTTACGATATTAGACATTTATTAATACTTTAAATTTTATAAACGAGCAGAGAAGTTAACAGATAAAGCAACAGTAAATTATGTCAGTACCACTTCGCAGCGCAATGACTGAAATCTTTACATACAAATACATATTAACTTTAGTTAAGTGCACAAAACAGTATTAAGTTGTGAAGAAAATTGGCACTTTAAAAACCAGGTATGTATATTTTAAACATGATATTGATTATAAAAGAAAATACATTCATAGCACTAACTGGCAACCGACACTAGCTTGACACCATGGAGTCTGAAAATTAATTTTTAAGACATATTAATATGAACAAATTTTATAAAAATGATTCACAATCATTGCAATACTCTGTGTACCTTGACATAACAAAGTGTTGCTTTTGACAACAATTTCTGATAGTATAAAGGTGATATTCGCTAACTGACTGACCGATATTGAATAAAAGGTGTAAACTCATACACCATAGCAACTATGTTTTTTTTATATCGTTTACCAAAAATTATAGAAGAACTATGTTTTTGTTATAAATACTACATTTGCTTACATGACAGAGTTTTATATTAGTATTGAATAATTCAATATATTTCAATTATATTTAAAGTAAAGGGCAAGCCAAGTTTTTCTAGATACTAATTAAATAAGCTGATTTTCAATAAATTATAATTTTATTAGAAATTAATAATTATTAGCAAGTTATATGTATTTATGACAATATACATGTATACATGATACACTAATAAAACCACATAATGATTGATGATATAAACGAAAAACAATAATATAAAGTGTGCAATTATTGTATAATAATAAAGGAATCCATGTTAAAATAGTGCATGGAGTTTTTACCTCTTATAGTTGAAACGTTGTTTGAGTTTAAAATCTAAATAAGTCAGTCGAGTTGGCGAATGACACACCGCGGTAATGCACCGATTGCGCATTAGGAGCGCAGTGGCGCTAGTTGCGCGAGGGCGCTAGGCGCTAGGACCGCTCGTTGCGCTAGGGGCGCTAGTGTCGCAATGGCGCTAGGAGGCGGTGGTCAGCTGGCGGCGGGCGAGCGTGGTTGCACTCGCTCCGCCCCGCGGCCCTACACGCGCCGAGGAGGAACACCACCGCGTATCGAAGCGCCTGGCGAACGGAACATCCACAAATATTATAAACTCGTCTTGTAATTTAAAGAAATAGTGAGCACACACGAAAGAGTCAACATATCTCTTTAATAAAATGTAATAGAATTTGGTGGCTACAAACATTAAATTTTATATCGAAAGAAACAACAGTTTAAAGAGTTGACCATTTTCGGAAAGTAATTTAAAAATATTCCTTAGGGCTTAATTTAGCCAAAATATGAATATTTCATTTAAAAAAAACCAGCGTTCAATTCTTCGACCGCGACCGCGTTCTGCTTTAGAACGCGGTCGCGGTCGAAGAATTCCTGCCAAAGCCTGAAAAGCCTGTCATGACGTCGCGTGTGACGTCATGACAAAGAAAACAGACGTACATGAAAGGACACACGTAGGACAGTTCTTAATGATTTTTTGTGCCTACTTTTTCGGGGACTAGTCCCCAGTTCGCACACACTCGCTCTCGTAGGCTCATATGCAGGAGACATCGTGGTGTCCCTCTCGTCACGCCGCCAAGCGGACGTTTACATCGCAGAATTTGTCCTCAAAGCGCTCATAAGAACTGGCCTTCTATGTCAAATTCTATGTATGTCTGTATATATATAAATATTTTAAGGTTGAGTTTACTGTCTAAATTTATACTTGTGCGAAAATTATATATTAAAATAAAAAAATATTGTATAGCAACGTAATTTTGAACAAAAGTGACAACTGACAAACTTTGCATTACAGACCATGACGTCACGAGCTGAGACTCGCGTTTATTGTCACTTACATATTTTAATCTTGTTAATTTCGGTCAGATTACTTGACATTTTACAATCCTTTGTCTTTAATTGCCATAATAAATAAAAATCATCCATTATTTTTGTTACTCTCAACCGTATTGTATAATATATAAAACTTTTACGGGAATTGCAATTTCAACTCTAACAATGACATAGACAATATACATATACTAAAACATATATTAATGAGATGTAATATGGACTAACCTTGATTAGGATAGGGCAAGCAGTTAGACTTAAGAACCTCTTCATGATTGCCATAAGCTAAAAATTTGACTACTACTGTATTTGCCGATATACCAGTTATTTCAGCTTCGTAAAACTGCAAAAAAGTACATTATTAGCGTATTTACTATCATATAATGAAGATATTTAAATATTAAATGAAATTGATATATTACATTATTGTCTTCCCAGTACAATGCGAGACATCTATCGCCGACTTTCCAGTTTATATCAGCCACACCCAGCATTGCACGAGCTTGTTCATTGACAGCTGCATTTTGGAAGCCGAGGAGAGAGCCAGATAAAAATGGTATTCCCGTACGCATTGTATTGTACTCTTGAGGCTGTGGCCTGCTACCATAATTATACTGTCGGCCACTATAACCTCCCTGCGCTCCGCTCATATAGTTTAAATTAGGATACATAGGATTCTGCTGGGGCTCAATATAGCCATTTGGTTGCTGTTGATGCCTACGCTGGTATGTAGGTTCTTGATATTTAGGCATATCATTATTCCGCCTAAACGGTTGGGCATCTTGCACTTGATTAGTCATATATGCTTGTTTTGCATAGGTTTGGTCAGGATGGGATGGGTAATTTCGTCCTGGAGATAAGTCACTATTAGGCCGGACTGTATTCGAAAGCAAGTTCATATTTGCAGTAGCATCTACTAAACTGTCCATGGGGTTTACATGATTCCGATAATTTTGTTGCTGGTGCATTTTACTGTCATTTATACTACTTCCATCCTTTCTCATACTTATATCAGGGTATTGGTTGATAGGCGGATTATGATATGAATTATTGTATCCTAAATTCATATTGACATTGTTTGCTTGTTGTTGCTGTTGTTTATTTTTCTCTTCCAATTTCCTCTGGAATCTAGGAGGCTTTTCATTTTGAGTCTGGTATTTTCTGTCTTCTCTATGTGAGTTGTGATGATTTTCATTAGAAAAATGACCCCTATTATCTACTTTATGCCTTGGACCGTCAAATCTCGATCCATGCGGGCGTGAATTATTTTTTGCATTGTTTTTGTCTCGGTTGCCATATGATCTATCACCCCTGTCTTCCGAGTTGGAATTGTATTCACGGCGAGTATTTTTGTCTCGTTCTGGAACATTAGGCAGTTTATCTTCTAAGAAATCAAAGAGAGAAACTTTACCAGATGGCTTAACTGGTACACCATCTTCATCATTGGCATCTTTGTTGCGACCTTTACGTTTTGGTTGATCGGGCTCTTTTTGTTTTTCTTTGTTCCTATTTTCAGAGTTATCTCTCTTCTGCAATATCCTTAATGCTCGATCAACATTATTTTTAGTATATTTTAGTGCATTTTCAGCTTGTTCCTCTGAGAATCCAGCATCTACTATTTTCTGTACATTTGCATCTAGTAAAGGTTTCGTACCACCTCCAAACACCTGAAAAAGGATATAAAAAATAGAAATGTAGAGTATGCAAGGATATTCATTTCAATGCATGTAAACTCCTTTATTACTTAAGTAATGATGGTGTTAATTGCTTACTTTCTTAACTCCGGATAATCTTTGAGCTTCCGCAATCGCTCCTTTACGCTGTGCTTCAAACTCAGCATTATCCTGCTTTGCAGCTTCTTGTAAACTTTTAAACTGTTTATCTACAGGCAGAGCTTCTAGCCTTTGTCCAAAAGGAATCCATGGTGGTGGACCTCCTTCAACTTCCACTCCACCTATGACAAATTATACAATGAGATATTCTCCATGGTTATTTACATAGCTTCCAAAATCTATTTTTTTTTTTAATAATTCCTTTTTGTCATACTAGCTGTTGCCTGCAGCTTCGCCTGCGTTAACTAAGATTTACAATGGGATCTTAGTACGCGAAATAACATTTTTTACACCTTGTGTCCGAAAAACCAAAATATCTTACGGAACCCTATTTTTATCAGAATAATATTTAGCCTATGTTACTCGTGGATAATGTAGCTTCCGAATGGTGAAAATCGGTCCAGTACTTTTTGAGCCTATTCATTACAAACATACAAACATACAAAAATAGGTACAAATCTTTCCTCTTTATAATATTAGTATAGAAGTATAGATTGTTAAATGTCAAAATGATGTTATTGTGACTTAACTACAATAGTTATACACATACTATAGCGATATTTTTTGTAGATATTGATATGTCCTTTAATATTGTGGAAGATTCTTTTGTTCTATCATCAATAGTTTTCGCAGCGCATGTGATAAAAGATATTTTAAAGGCATTTTTTTACACCTTGGGTACTACTACACCTATTTTCACAGGCTTGTGCACACATCAATTGAATCTTATTTTAAAACTATATTGGACTGGTCAAGTAATCAGACAACTAGAGAATTTACACTATAGGAAGTTTGAATCCTGTCAGAATATAAATGTCTTACACTGAGGTCATGCACATATAGGTATTCACTAGTATGTTGGATACTATATAGTTACAATATTGTATTATAAAATAATAATATGAACTAATTACCTCGAGTGTGTTTGGCAAGACTTCTATTTAATTCCCATTTCTCTATCATATGCGCTACTTTTCCTCCTAAAACTGATATTACAGTGGGGGTCAACCATATTACACCATGGCATACTTCTAGGTCTTCATTTTTTAACAATAGTTTTGTCCCTGGTGGTGTATTTATACTAATAGCTGGTATGGGACTTGTTTCTAATCCTGTACACGTTGATTTTCCATCGTGTAAAGTGAGTTTTAGCATTCTAGGTGCAGAGGTTGATTCCTCATTGGCTTTAGGGGCTGACACATTCCGAATCTTTTGTATCTGAACAACTATAGGTTTTTCTAATTTAGTTGGATCCTTGGTAAACTCTTCCGGAAAAGCGGGTTCTCCCACATCTCTAAGATCATACTGAAACCAAAAAGGTAACAAATTTAAACGGTTCGATAACCAGCAACTTAAGAATCGAATAACATATAGTTATTAAACATACATCTAAAGCTTTTTTGATAAGAATATTAACATCTTGAATCTGGCCATTTTCGCTAATAACATCAATACCATCATCGCTCAAGTGCCTGAAAGAAATAAGGAATTAGATGAGCCAATGAACACATAAGTATAGATATCTAATCCACTGTTATTCGAGGCTTACCAGCCAAACTCTCTAAGATTATCTTTGAGTGACATGATATCATTTGGATAATGAAGATTTCATGTATTTTCAAAAAATTAATAAATAAAACCTTTCGGACACACCGTGCCTGTTTCTGAAACGTCAAACCAAATCACAGACTACAGAGTACTGAGTAAATAAAATATATGTAATACCGGATCCACACGTTTGTGGCTTGCCGCAAACTCCAAACCTCCACGCATCTGGACGCATCGCAAGCGCTTGCGGCCCTTTGATTTTTACACAATACCGACACCTGTTGGATCGGCCAACAACCTTTGGAAACCTACACTATCCAAGACAAACTTTGTATCCACACGTTTGAATTTGTGAAGGTGTGCCGAGGCTTGCCAAGCGTGTGGATCCAGCTTAACTTTTTTGGAAGCGTGGATAGAGAATGAAGTATAGATGTTTAAGCGCTGTATATAATAAGAGATAGCGATAGTCTAGCTATTATCAATAAACTAACTTCAATTACTGATAGTACTGGATGATCTTCGTATATAGAATACCAAAACCCAATTTTATATACAATATCATCTTTGACTAGTAGTCTTAATATAAGTATACATAATTACAAAAATTAGGCTTACTAATTACAGATGAAAAGTTATGTCATTATTTTTACATTCAGTGTGGTTTTCACAACCTTAAACAGAGAGATAAAATGAACCAGTTTTGGTACGCAGTTAGGATCAATGTCACGCCTGCGCACGTCTTATTTAACGCTTTTTATTCCACGCACTTTTTCTTACGGTTTTACTATCACATTTTTTTCAGTTCGGTCGCGCAGCAAAATCCCTATCCCCTCCAAGCCTGCCGTAAGGAACTTCATTCCAATAGATATTTTTCGCAACGGGAAAGAATGAGACGACATAGTTTGAGTACATTGTTTACGGCTTACATCGGAACTATAAGTCCGATGTGTCGCCAGGATCCGTTCCCCTGTTATTAGGAGTCTATGGGTTATGTGGTGGATGTGTACTCCACAGAGTAAGCGGGTACGTGGTACTCTGTGGCAGCCGGCAGGGGTCAATGACACAATAAAGCTATTGAAGAAGGCGAAGAACGTTTTTTCTACGTTTACGGTTTATTAATTAGATTTTACAGATTTATTAATCTATTTGGCATCTGATAAGACTAGTGAGTTTCATATTCTTGTTGCCTAAAAATTAATTTTAATTATTGGTAGAATCAAATCAATAAGTGTTGTAAATACAATTTAATATGTACTTCAAATTTTATTGAAAGTATTGTTAAAAATTCTCTTACTCGACATTCTCATTGTTTTCAGCTCAGAATCTACATTTAGGACATTGAAGATAAAAATGTCTTCGGTAAGTTTTCATATTGTATAAAAATTCGTGTGTAATATACATTACATTCATTTAAAACTTATCATCAATAACTTTATGCTAGTTGGTAATAAAGGGTAATTGAGAATATAAAAGTGAGTCAAAAAGTCTAGACAACTAGTTCACTTAATACTCATAAACAACCCTTGTTATTATGAACCTAATTTAGCTGGTTAATTCTAAGCAAGTTTCTATGTTTAGCAGCACAAATAAGTATTCGGTGGGATGTGAAAGTCAGAATAAAATTAGGCTCTTTTAGTGCAGAAAATTATGACAACTTATTCTAGTGAAATAATAAAATTACTTCATAAATTTTCATTAAAAAAATCTATTTACAGACACATGTTTTTAATGTTGAGATGACTTGTGAAGGATGCTCTGCAGCAGTTGAAAGAGTGCTGAAAAGGCTTGGAGATAGTGTAGAGAAAGTTACAATTAGTCTGCCCGACCAAAAGGTTACAGTCTCATCTACCCTAAGCGCTGACCAGTTACTAGAAGTTATAAAGAAAACAGGCAAGAAAACTTCATATGAAGGTGTTCTATAATAATATAATAATTAATATACTTTTGGCAGCATCAATTATTTTAACATACAAATAAACTGTAAATGTGATGTTATCTATCGTATTATCTGTATTATACATTTGTCTGTAATTTTCTTTAAGTGTAAGGTCAATGTGGGGAAGTCCGGCATACTTTTCTAAAATTTAACTTTGAATGAACTTATTTAATCGTATACGCATTCTAAAGTAACTTGTGTCGTCGGAAATTATAGGTAATATATTCATTTACTTGTGATGGTTTAAAAATAATATTAATTGCTATAGTTTTAAGATTTATGTGATATTTTTCAAAAATCGGCGTGTAGACGGACTACCCTTGCAGTTTGAGGTAAGTCCGTCTAGTAGTCATAAAACCGTAATTTGTAAGGCAATATGTACGAAAACAGTTTCTAGCAGTGATGCATAACTGGCATTGAAATATGTGTTTTATATATTTGTTTTTAAGGCTTATATTCCAAAGATATAACTTTATTGCATTTTAGGGCAAGTTCGGCATATCTTTGGTGACAGGGGTTGCAAACATTTTCCATAAAAATGTAGCAATTTTTTTTTGGGATATAAAATACAAATTAAAACTACAAATCTTTATTTGTAAAAAATAAATAATTGAATATTATTAGTGACTGCAAAATCAACAATTACCTTCCCTCATTCACTATCATTTATGGGGTTAAAAAATTCCAAAATATTTTTGCATACCTGCTTCGCTAGCCTACATTAGCTTAAACTATACATCAATAATATTACGAGTATGTTAGACCTGTTAGAAATGACGTGACTATTAATTCTCGTGTATTTCTTTATTTCGTATTTTAACGTGCAGCTCCAAAGGTTGACAATCTGCAATTTAGGCAAGACCGGCATAATGACGGACTTACCTTAGGCATGCCAGACGGACTTCCCAACTATAGCATGTTCAGGTTAGAAATTTGTAGCAGTAGATAATTTCTAAATTAAAGCGATATAAATGAATTCATATAGAGAAATAAGTATATGAATCATTACATGACTAACATAACCATAGAAACTCTAAAAACTCCTTTGAATTTCTAGTTTTTTTAATTTTTTTTGAAAAGATGTTGCACTCCGACTTCAAGTACAAAACGCAACAAAAAAAGTCCGATTGATTTCTTTCAACATAATGATGTTAGCGACATCTACGATTCTCAGTTCGAGCTAGCTTCGTAATACCGTTTTCATCGGCCGAGCCACAATAAACTAGTCGTTCAAAAACGGGAGTTATTGCTGCTAGACGGACTTACCTGTCAGACGGACATACCCACATTGACCCTATATAAATGTACATACAGAAAAATGGTATATTATAATCTGTATAGAATGTAAGAGATAATTGTAAGACAATAGTCTTTATTCATTATGGTTTCTAAGAAAACTGCTTTTTATCTTAGATGTAGAATCAATAACTTTTACCTATAATAAATGCATAACAAAATGTTTCATTAACTTTTGATTCTATAATCTATATACAAAAAATATGTAATATAATAATAGTTAATTTTCTTATAAAAGATGCCAAATCAATCAAATAAATAAATTTATATGCAAAAGTATTTTTTATAAATAAAATATTTATTTTAACTTTTTTATTTGAATAATAAAAATAAGATATTATACTAAGACAAAATATCACATTGAAAATTAATCAATTTTTCTCCACAACTTCTTCAATTGTATTAAGTCTTAAGTCAACAAGGTCTACAGCTTCATGAAGAGCATTTAAGTGGTCAACTATGGCGTTAACTGTTGGTAATACGTCAGCACAATTGCATTCATTGTTCAGACTGCTTTTCTTCTTCTTTAAGATTGGCTCATTTATTTCTTTGGGTGTGAGTATTTTAAAACCATCATTAATAGGAAAACATCTTTTTCTACCTACCCATTCTATTGTTCCGCTTGTGTAGCAAATGTCACTCTCACCAAGCTTAATCATACCAAAGAGATCTTTATTCTCTGTACCAACAGATTTATTTATTATAGATGGTACAGTGTAAGTTGCAGGGCTGGGTGGTATTCGAGGAATATGACTGATATCTCCAACACTATCAGAATTATCTCCAAGAGAGCTATGTGCTAATGAAGTTTGTGTTCTATTTTTTGGTGTAGATGTTACTCCCATAGTCACACTTTGTGGTTCTCTCACTTCATTTGAAATAATTTCATTATAGTTTGATGTTTTTGATGACTCAAGTTGAAAGTCATCTATATGGTCAAAAGTTACTGTAGGATATTTTGAACTATGATAGCATTTGTACCATATCTTCACACCCTAATTAGATTAATAAGATTAGTATTTTTTTCTATATATCTATGTGCATTCCTTTGATCTTAGTTTCAAGGGGATTACAATTCTCACGAAATTGAATTTTCTCTAAGGCAATGGTATATTTTTCTGTGACCTTCTCCAAAGATCCTGCCTGAATCGTAAATATAATTATGAATAAATTACTCTTGTCTATATACAAATCTACATACTATGTCCTCTACTCAATACTAGCTACACTATTTTTTCTTTATTAATTGAGTTTTTACTTTTGATGGAACAGTATTTTTTGTTTGTTGAGATTCTGTAGAATTTGGTGTATTTTGGATCACATTTTCTTTTATTTCATCAGATAAATCAGTGAAATTAGTCTTCCATAAAAAAACCTGAAATGAAATTTATATTACAATATACAAAGAATATGATAATAATATTGATTGATATGAATAATACCCAAAAGAGAGCAAATGCCCAATTTAAAAAAGATTAATATAGAATGTAATGATAGATTAAAGTAAACTGACCAGTTTATCATCGCCAGCTGTAGCAAATCCATTTCCACTTGGTGAAAAGCTAACAGCGTTAACAGAACCTTCATGACCACTCAGTGTAAATATAGGGTGTCCTTCCAACAAGTCCAATATCTAAAAAAAACCATTATTACACCTTTTATAATTCACTATGTTTAACTTATAACTTAACCAAAATTTTCACCACTTGTTCAACAATGGTTGCTATGGTAATTATGTTCAAGACATAATAGGGCAAATATTATTATTGCCACAAAGGTTTGTTCAAGAGCGATTGACGGTTTACCATTATGTACATAATTCAGGCATTATAAATCCTATCATGTCAATGTTAATAAAACATTTACATACCCTCATTTTTCCATCTTTGCTGGCAGTCAATATGTAGCTTCCGCTTGGATGAAATGTAACCTGCGTTACTGCATCATCGTGGATACTAAAACAATAATTATAATTTATTGTAAGAGAGATTATTTTTTGAATAAGTATATTTTGCAAGTTCTAAATCCCATTAGGTATGCAATATGAACACAAGTTAATTTTTCTACATATAATATTTACTTTTTGTTGCATATTGTTTACTTAACCTTTAACTGTGGACGTCATTTTTTCTTAACACTACTGTGGACGTGGAGTCCCACAGGCTCCTATATATATACACTTTTTTTTAGGGCATTTGATATAAGATCGCTTTAAAACTGATTGAATATTAAATTTATGGTATTTAACTATAAAGTAACGTGCTAGTATAATCAAATTTTATTTCAGTAATAGTAAAAAATTTAAAAATCAAAAGTCACTGTAGTGTGAGTCTAAATCTACTTAGGTTACATTTTTAGGTATTAAAAACAGCCAAACTTATTCTTATTACAAAATTAGTATTTTTTCCTCCAAATATAGTATATAAGAAATCAAAAAAAAAATGCCTACTTCAGGTAATAAATATAAAAATTTATGACAACAGCCTAATAACGTAAATTTATTGGCAGTTGGTGCACAATGGTCTAGACCATTGGTGGTGAGACGCACAGGTTTGCTGGTATTGGTTCTGGTCCTGGTCTTGATAATCATCATTGTAACTTACATGATTTTGTATCAGTTCGGACTCCAATATAAAAAAAAAATCAATATTCTCTTTATTGTCAGACTGATCCGAAGCTAACAACAACTTACTCACTTCTTTTTCGAATGATGAATTTCCTATATGCCAAATTTTTCTCTCAGGGCCCTGAACAAAATTTGTAGATGGTTGTTTTGATTTAGAACTACCAGCTTTATTGTTTTTTAACATTTTGTTATACAAAATCTAAAAAAACCCTAATCGACCTTATAAAATATAACATAGGGCAACAATGGATGTGTAGCCTGACAGGCTCCGGTCAATGTTTCAATGGTCATAACTTACGCGATATTCATCGAAAGACGCAAAATCCTTCTTTGTAGGTAAAAAGTATCAACCCTTATATGTCCCACTGCTGGGCACGGGTCTCCTCCTCGAAATCAGGCGAGGAGGGTAATGGGCCAATAGTCCACCGCGCTGGCCCAGTGCGGATTGGTGAACTTCACATACCTTCAAAGACTTTCAATCTCATCAGGCATGCAGGTTTCCTCACGATGTTTTCCTTCACCGGTGAGCGAACGATGGTCTCGTGTGCACTTAGAAATTTAGAAAAACCCATTTCAAGGCACACACGGACGGGTCAGGATCGAACCCGGAACCCCTCGCGTAAGAGGCCGAGTCCGTCCACCACTGGACCACCGTCGCTCTTTGTAGGTAGTTTTACCACTAAAAAAAAGCTACTGAGCCGCTCAATCACAGAGAGTGGGGGGAAGTAGGTGAAACTAAGAAAACGAAAACATGGAGAAGCCTGTGAGACTCCACGTCCATACTTAAAGGTTAAAAATGTAAATACCTGTAGTATTGTACCAAATTGTGAGTCCTTATGTCATAAAGTTTTACATTTCCATGGGAAGTCCCAACAGCAATGTAACAACTGGAAGGATGCCATGCTAGATAGTGACCATAGCCTCTCTGGTCTTTAAATGTATATATACATTCTCCAGTCTCTGGATTCCACACCTTTGTAGTTTTGTCATCCGAACATGATGCTATTAGAGTGCCATCTGGAGACATAACTGCCCTTCTTACCCAGTTGGTATGACCCACAAATGATGCAATGAATTTATGTTTATCACTAGACCATAGTTTTATTATTTTATCATCTGATGCTGAAAGGATCTGAAATTGAATATATTATATCTAGACTACGCCTTAAAACCCATAGTATGAAATATTACAAAAATATATAGTATTTACTTTAGATCCATCAGGACTAAATTGTACAGATCTGACAGTTTGTGAGTGTGCTTTGAAAACGCCAGTACTTCCTGTCACTGTTGGTACCCACAGCCTAATTGTTTTATCACGAGATGCTGAAGCCATGTACTTCCCTGAGGGTGAAAATGTTACATCCATTACAGCTTCACCATGCCCTTGAAACCTATAGCTTCGCATGTTACCTCGGAGATCCCATAGCTAAAATGGAAAATACACACTTCACACTTGTATTCTTTACTGATCACAAACTCAACAGTACAACACACTAAGAAGTATTTTTACCAAGACACTATTATCTAAAGAGCTGCTGGCTAATTGTTTTTCATTTGGATTATAAAACAGTGCTGTAATGCTATTACGATGACCCTTCAATTGTTTTTCTAAGGATGGTTCTAAGGTAGTAGTTTTCTGTTGCATATTGTACTCATTTAGGTTTTTAAGTAGATAAAAACGATGTTGTTTCTGTATGAAAATTGTAAATATTTCAGTTGATCAGTAATAATTATACATAATACGCTCTTTATAAACTTTATTATTAATTCAATATCTGTTATCAATAATAGATGCAGGAATTCAAATTTCAAACACAGCGCAACTGTCATTTTTTTTTGTTCCTTTTGAAACAGGCTATGACCAGAGGCGTTTCATCGGTGACGCAAACATAGATTTTTCCCCAACAAAAAGTGCTCTCTCTCTCTATTTAAGAGCTTTGCTCTTGTCGGTGGAGTATTCGCCACTCATTCCTCCTCTCCGCCAATACCTTCACCTTGCAAAAAGTGCTCAATGCAGCTAAAATAGTTTTCACTTTAATTATGTCTCTAAATTCGATATACTCAGGCCCGTATTCTAAAACGTGACTTCAGCGCTGATCGGTGCTTGATACTAGTTTTGGCGGTACCAAAATCTAGTATCAAGCGCCGATCAGCGCTCAAGTCACGTCTCTGAATACGGCCCTTAGAGATTTTTAGCAAAACTATAATTGATGTTTACATTTTGACGTGACAACATATAATACCGGATACACACGTTTGTGGCTTGCCGCAAGCTCCAAGCCTCCACAAGTCACAAGCACGTGGACGCATCGCAAGCGCTTGCGACAAATTCTCTTTTGTTCCCTTTGGTTTGTGCACAATACCGACACTCGTCGGATCGGCCACAAACCTACGCAAGCCAAGACAAACTCTGTATCCACAGCCGCTGTGTAATACGCAAAAGATTAATATAATACTTAATACGTAGAGTTTGTGTTCATTTTCGTAAATATAATTTATTCCGTGTACCCTATGGCAGGGCTTCCCAAACTGTGCGTCGCGACGCCCCGGGGCGTCGCGACGTTGTCTTCATTGCATGCACTTGTTATCATTGAGCGAACATTTTGAGAAGTATTTTCCCGAAAATCTGAAGCAATATGACTGGGTCAGAAACCCTTTTCAGTCACCCACACCATCGACACTTTCAATAGAGGAAGAAGAACGACTAATAGAATTATCCTGTGATTCCAGCCTAAAGCTTCAATACGACAAGGACAAACTGTTTGAATTTTGGAGCTCAGTTTCTCATGAATATCGTGCCATCAGCGCTGCTGCATTTAAGGTTTTATTACCATTTGCGACTTCGTACTTGTACGAAACGGGTTTTTCTACAGTTGCAGTAATTAAAAACAAGTACAGGTCAAACATAGACTTAGAAAAAGAAATAAGAGTGGCAATTTCTAAACTGGAGCCCCGGTTTCATAAACTATGCTCGGAAAAGCAAGCACACCCCTCACACTAACCAGCCAGTTACATAAATATGTATCTCTTTTTACTTTTGTGCTTATGTTTTGATTTCGTTCTTATTTTCTAATAAAAATTATAAATGTTCAAATAGTGTTTTTCTAATACACCTGTAACTAGGCCAGTACTAAAATCGGTAAGTATTTTTGGAGGCTGAGTTGAGGGGCGTCGCAAAAAAGTAGCAAAGTCCCAAGGGCGTCACAGTACGAATAAGTTTGGGAAGCCCTGCCCTATGGGGTTTAGAGCTCTCAGTACGCCTATGGCCCATGATGGGCCATGCTTTGTAATTGCCGAGTGTAGGCCACATCAATTGGTGCTTACACAATGGCGCATGACCCATTGCAGCCTGGTAAGGCACTTGCGACGGACGTGGACGTAACGTACAGCCGCAGCTTCTTATTTTATATTTATATACTGTGTAAAAGTATAACAGAGTGTGTATCGCCACAAAGTTATTAAAAAATGGTGTAAAATGCGATGGTGGATGCTGACCATGAATTTTGTTTTTGTTATATTTAATTAGGTATTTAATATAAGCAAAATATTCAATAGAATGTTAACGTACGTATGACTAAGCATCAACAAACGAAACATCATCATCATGATCATCAGCCTTTATCAATCCACAGCTGTACGTAGGCCTTCCTCAATTAACGCAAAGACTTACGCAAAATGCATCTAGCACGGACACCTATAGATTTCATTTTTTAAGGCTAGCAAAAATTACGTAAAACATGCTGTAAGTAATAACACTCAGATAGCTGTTATATATTAATGGCGATGGCCTGTAGTGGGCCGGCATAAGCAATTGTGTACTGGGGCCTTTAGTATAGTACGTCTCTGGTTGTCATCAGTTGTCATTATCACCTTGTTACTTTTCTCCTTTTCTTTTCAATTAAATAATGCATTATCTGTGATAGATACACGAGGTAAAACAATTCATATGTTTTGATTAAGTAGGAATATTTTTTTCAATAAAATTCAGTGT
Organism: Lycaena phlaeas; assembly: GCA_905333005.2. Lineage (NCBI taxonomy): Eukaryota > Metazoa > Arthropoda > Insecta > Lepidoptera > Lycaenidae > Lycaena > Lycaena phlaeas. The sequence goes on from HG995174.1 coordinate 4,056,422, forward strand.
AAGTCGAATCTATGACAAAATAAACTTAATAATTTTCGAGTTAAATATTAAGATAATAATATAAACTTTTCTATTTTTCTTAAGAGTTATGATGACACCGGGTCCCATGCCTTTAAATTTCAACAAACCTCAGGGTTCAGTTTTAATTTTTCATTTGTTTTTTACTTTGATCTGTGGGAATATTAATAACTTTTATTATTTCAGAAGAAAGGAATAAAGAATATGAAGTGAGAAATTATTCTATGGGTATAGTGTTATTTAATTTAGTAGGTAAGTAATGAATTTCATCATCTGCTGTCACTTTATTATTTATTTTATTATATTTAAAGTATTAATTGTAAACATATTTTTAATAAAAAATTATTCAGCACAAACTGGCTACAATGAATGTTGGCGCATTTGGTGAGAGGGAAGTTGCCCTCATAGCAGATGAATTAAGTCAAGCTGTGGAACTAACTCTTAACCCAGCTGTAGCTCATGATGCCAGAAATCAAGCATACACAGCGTGTGAGAGGTACTCTTTTTCTCTCTTTTAAATATTTTGATCTGCTCAAACCATCCATGAAACTCCACTCATGTATAAAATGTTTTTAGTTTCAAAGAGAATTCACCATGGTGTGCCCAGGCAGGTCTATTACTTGCCAGTGGGGCTCAATATTCACCTGTGGTCAAGCATTTTGGACTCCAGTTGATGGAACACACAGTTAAATACAGATGGACGCAGATAACACAGGCAGAGAAAATTTTTATAAAGGTTAGGAAAGAATAATTATAATTTAACCTGATCATGTTCATTTTTCAATTTCTTCCAAATTTATTGGCCAAGTTATTCAGTTTTCTTATAAACTTTTTTTCTAGTGAAAACAAAAATAAAGTTTACCTTTAAATTAAAACTGATGTTTACTATTTAAATCTATAATTGATTTTTGTATTGAAGCAGATAATATAGACATTTTTTTTTTGCTGAATTTAAATAATAAAGAATTCTGCTATCTTATTGACATTATGAGTCCATATTTAAATTTTTGTGAATGATTTTTCAAGATTGTGTATTGCATGTTCTTATGATTATTATTTTTAGGAGAATGCCATGAAGCTACTTTATATGGGTGGATGGGAAACTGGGCATTTGAATGATGCATTAGCTCGTGTGATAGTTGAGATGATAAAAAGAGAATGGCCCCAGCAATGGCCAACATTGCTGGCGGAATTGAGTGATGCTTGCAGCAGGGGTCATTTGCACACACAAATTGTTCTTCATGTATTCTTAAGACTGGTAGAAGATGTGGCAACATTGCAGGTTTGTATTTCTTATTATGTAATATTTTAATATTTTTTTTCATTATGTAATAATTTCAATTACCATAATAATATGACTATAGCAAATTAAAATGACATACCATGAAATGGTAACCAACACACCCAGAATTGAGACAAATTATTATATACTTAATACTTATATTACTACTTAATACTTATGTTTACTGTAAATTTCAGTTGTAGTAAAAAATATTGTGTCATAAATTTTAGGGGTCATTTATTAACCTAGCATTGAAGGTTGTTCTAACATGTTGTGTGCATTACTTGTAAAATATTAATATTTAGCAAATCATTGAATCTTAAACTTTATTGAGCTTAATCTTGGATGAATATAAATGTATTATAATAATATTTACACACATAATTGGCATGCTGATTATTATATCTTGATATAAATGGTGCATTTGCAATATTGATAGATATCAGGGTTGGAAATTATCAAGATAATTATGTTTATTGATAACCGTCCAATAATTATCCCATAATAATAATTAAAAAAAATACAAGATGTATGTATAAGTATTTTTTTTAAAAATAATTAGTTTGTTGCAAAAACAAAAACAAGAATCATTGATAATTATCAGTATGTAATTATGAAATGCAGCTCTGATAGGCATAGAATACAAATGTCTACATTAAGACAGGTCACACATACAATATGCATAGGCAGTATGCACACACAAAATAGTCAAATGGAACACAGGTCAATCCATCCATAAGATTTTTTTTATGGCGTAGAAGGTCATACAGTCAGGATTATTTGTGAATTGTTTAAGTTAAAATTAAAATATATTATACTTTTTTTACAGACATTAGAACAACACCAAAGGCGGAAGGATATTTATCAAGCATTAACGAGCAACATGTCCGAAATATTCGCGTTTTTTATGCGCCTCATAGAACTCCACGTACAAGAGTTTAGAGAAAAAACGGCAGCTGGTGATTTCCCAGCAGCCACAAGTAATGGTAGAGTTGTACAGGTGAGATAATTTTAGGTTATTGCTATTCATTTTGTTTTTAATTATAGACTTCTGGGAATGCCCCAAACAAGCGAGGTGCACCATTGCAATGCTCGGCCAAACAAAAGCCACTTGCCATGTGTCAGGTGTTGTATAAATAGAGCGTGACCTGTGAAATTCCGGTAGCGCTGATTTTTCCGCTTCATCTCCCTTTGGGGCATTCCCACAGAATATATTTCGAACTCGGGTTTAGTCATGCATAAAATTTTAAGGACTCCTTGAAATTTTAGTCATAGTTTTAAAAAAATGACGTGTGTTATTATTAAGATTTATCATTTAAATTCACAGAGGATACAAGTGGAAACATCACAACATATCAGCGTTTGCTGTCATGGCATTTGAGACCACTAGATGTTTCACTATAAGAGATCGCAGTGTCCTTATAAATACTTAATTGCAGGTGGTCTTGCTAACATTGACCGGTTTTGTTGAATGGGTGTCCACAAACCATGTGGTTATGAACAATGGAAGACTCTTGCAAATCCTTTGCATACTTCTCCAAGACGATGTGTTCCAACTGCCAGCGGCTGAATGCTTACTGCAGGTTGTCAACAGAAAGGGATCTGTGAGTCAATTCATACACTACTTTAAAAATATAAATAGAATGTGAACCAAAAAAAGAAATAAAGTCACGAATATTTAATTAAGATTTTCATACATTGTGGTGGACTGTATAAATAAATATCTTACTATGATTATGATCCATGCTATAATTTTATTATTTATGATATGCAGTATTAGTATAGTCATCATATACAGTAGTACTATAGTACAATTATGGCAAATTAAATTAAAGAACAGTAAATAAAATTTATTAACATATTGTTCTTGCACACAAAATTTGACTTGTATCTTTCTTCTTCTTCTTCTCTTTAAAGATTATTATAAAAGATTTGATAATTGTATAATCTTCTTCTTGTTTGTGTTAATATTCTTTTTTCTTTGTATATTAGACCAAGGAGAGGAAGCCTCTAATGATCTTATTCAGTGAAGATGCGATCTCGTGCATCCACCGAGCAGCTCTTGAGAGCATTAATGCAGTGGATGAAACTCATTACTTGTTCCTAAAAAAATTATCTCAAGTAAGTTTCGGATGTCATTTTTGTTAAGAATTTTTTTTTTCCATATTCTTAGTTTTTTACACTTTTGATTTTTTTTCATCTGTTTCATATTGATATTGATGTTTTCAAAGTTAATATGTTTGTAAAGAAATCAATTTTCATAAATTAAAATTAATAAAAAAATCAGGTTCTCGCTGGAATAGCACAACAACTTACATCACTATGGACCTTCGCCTCCAACTCTGAGGCCTGGATGCCAGTCCTTTTGGAGACGATGCTGTTGATGACATCACATCCATCTCTCACACTGGCTCACACTGCCAACTCTGTGTGGCTCGCCTTCCTGAAGCATGAGCAAATATCAAAGCTGCCATTTGTACTTGCTATGGTGCCTCGTTGGTTACAAGCAGCTGCTCCTAAAATACTTAAGGTGATTTAACCAATTATTATTTGTATTATAAACATTATTAACATTATATAGTTCATAAAAACAACAGGACTTGGACCAGAGCTGTAAATAGTGGCGATCACAATAGATCAACCCTGGTTGCAGAGATATGTGTGCTCTTTGAATAATAATAATAATAATAGTATTATAATCAATAATACTTGTGTTTATTAAAAGACAATGGGACTAGTTTAATATATAATATACAGGTTGATTTTTTTTTATCAAAATGTTTTTCGTTGTAAGTACAGTTTAGGCTGTGTTGATAATCGCACAGAACTTATACTATAGTATACTTTTTGAAAATCTGTAGGTGACATATCCCTCATCTCGAGTGAGCGGCGTTAATGATGCAGTGGCTTATGCATGCATGGACTATGACAGTGAACAGGAGTTTGCTATATTTTTCAACCGCTGCAGAACCGAAATACTAGACAGCTTCAGGTTAGTGTTTCTTAATTTCTATATTAATAATTTCGTGCAGGGGTACGATAGACTCGATCAAAACCTTACCGGTATAATAAAAGATAAAAAATTAAAGATTTCGAGTCGACAACATATATCCGCAAAATTCGGATTGTCGAGTATTTTGTTAAATTCTAATGGTGCTGACAGACAAATCGCAGCCATTAAAATGCAATCACATAATCGCATATTGACCACTCTAGCGAAACTGTCACTGATATTATTTTTTGTTTTATTTAAGGCATTAGTTTGTAAACTATCAGCCACGAGACGTCAAGGAGCGCAGCTACTCCAAATTTAACGCGAGCGAAGCCGCGGGCAACAGCTAGTAACAATATAATCTCTTAGAACTCATGTCATATAAATAATAAGTTATCATACATTTTAGTCAGTAGAGCCCAGCTATCCTAAAATGCCCAGGCCCTCCTAGAGCCTCGGGAGATTTTACTAAATATTGAGCAGCCATTGCTGCATCGCAGCCGAATCGGGCTAGCACAACCAGTGTGGTACCTCGCTTAAATTATGCCGACGTAAACACTGTTAAGCTGCGTTTCTTGTTAAGACCATGCATCTGCATCGTCTCATCATCTGTGGACATTGATAGTCATCGCAAGATTGCGACTGCTCATTTGCCATATGATATGAAAAAGAGTATTACGTTAGCATCCCTTAATTCGAATTTGATTAGGACCTTCTATGATATTGTAAAGAATGACACGTTATTGTTAAGTTATAGATGTTAGACTTATTAGAGCATTACGTTGTAGGTACTGCATGTCGGCGGCGCCGCTGGTGACGTGGGCGCACGTGGAGCGGTGGACGCAGAGCGCCCTCGACAAGGTGGATGCGTGCCCGCCGCACATGGACGCCACGCACCCGCTGCACCTCGAGTGGGAGGCTCTCGCGCAGGTATACGCACACACACGCACAAACACACACACACACATATACACGCATACACACACACTCACACAGTTATTTATGTTATGGTTTCAGTAGGTGTTTCGTAGTTATGTAACTAGTGTGTCATTACAATGTTATGGTGACATATGCAGGTTCTGGACGTGGTGTTATCACGGCTGCTGCAGGCGTCGCCGCGGCCGGGCGTGGCGGACGGGCTCCGCCTGCTGCGCCGCTGCGTAGACGCCGAGCCGCGCGCCCCGCTGCTGCTCTCTCTGCTGCTCTCCTTCATATCTGCGCTCTTCGTCTTCCTCAGCTGCGCCTGCAGCCAGCTCGAAGGTGAATACATGACAATTAATCCCAGGGGAGAAATAGCAAAAGCAATTCTTATATGAGGGCGGTATAAACTGAGTGACGATCATATGTATGGTAATAAGCTCAGCACCAATAAGAATTCAAGAAAATGATGACTCTCTAAATTTTCCGGGTCTAGCCATATGTTATGACATGAGGGAAAAACCGGCATTCCCAATGAGATTGAAAGTATTTTCAAGATGTAGAATTGGACATCCAAACCAATGGGAAATATAAAGTTTGCTAACAAGTAACAACCCAGACCTCTTCAGGTTACGACACATAATAATCGCCAAAAAATGAACTCGCCGATGACTACCGATGCATAACAACTGCAATTGCACATGCTGTCTTTGTCTATCTGTATGTAAGTGCTTATTGTATGTGTGTGTAGGTCCGGGCGTGGGGTCGGCGGGCGCGGAGCTGCTGCCGCGCGTGCTGGACAAGATCTTTGCGGCGCTGGTGTACGAGGGCGCGCCACCAGAGGGCCGTGCCGCGCGCAGCGTCAAGAATGTGCGCCGCCACGCCGCCGGACTCATGGTCAAGCTTGGCTCTAAGGTACCACATCCTACGACCATCGTACCATGCCAAATTACAAATAAACCACGCCCACCGCATCACGCCACGCCCCGCCACCACAACTGTACTCCAGTCAAACTCGATTTGATTGTCAAAGCGTTGCTAGCCAAAGATATAAAAAAAAATTATGACGGTATTTTTATTATATTTTTTATGAAAAGGCTAAGTAAAATGTAAGATTATAATATTGTTTTCTTATGTTTACGCGAATTTCACTCATTATAATGAATGGATTTTATCGCGGTTTATTTAGTTTTTTACGAGCCCGACGTTTCGGATACTTCACAGCAACCATGTTCACGGGAGGACCATGGTTTCATTTCATTATAATGTAAGATGATAATGTTAATGTTGCGAAAGTTAAGACTAAACCCTTCTTGACGACACATGCTAACTAAAAAGATGGATAAAGGAGGAATAGATATTTGTTCGCGAGGATATGGCTTATCAATTTGTTTAACATTGCGGCAGTACCCGCTGCTGCTGCTGCCGGTGTTCGGACGGCTGCACGACCTGTGCCGTGCGGCGCTGGCCCGCCCCGACCTCAGCGCCATGGAGAGCGTTACGCTCCAGGAGGCTCTGCTGCTCGTCTCCAATCACTTCTGCTGCTACGAGCGACAGAGTGCGCTCGTCGCGCAGGTACTGGGCGACTGCAGCGAGCGGTGGGCGGCGCTGAGCGCGCACGTGTCGTCGGCGGCGGCGCTGGTGCGGCTGCTGGGGCTCGATGCGCCGCCCTCCGACGACCCCGAGCGGGCGCGCGCGCGACGCACGCTGCTGCACGCGCTCACACTCACGCTCGGCGTCGTCAAGCGCACGCAGGTGCCCGCCGACCCCGACAAGTAAGTGACAATATTAATATACCCACTGTTTCTTAACAAGTATTAATTAATATTGTATTATCGATTCTGATATTATGTCTGTTAAATTTCTGAACACAAGGTGTCGTGTTCAGAAATTGAACATAATGTTATATATTTTGTTCATAGTTTGATCGATAAGATAGTAAAATTTATTCATTCTATGTAATCTTTTTTTCGTATGAAACATTGCTGACTTTTCTTTACTTTTCGTTAAAATAATCCAAGTGCGGTTTTTCTGAAATAATTGTTTGATATTTCATGTGCTGATTGAAATTGGTTTAATTGCATTGTTGCAGAGCGTCTCGCGGAGGTTTCAGCGCGGGCGTCACCGCGTCCGGCAACCCGGTGTGGCGCAACCCTTGCGGTGCGCACGTGCTGCCGCTGTTCCCGCACGCGCTGGCGCTGGGCCGCTCTCTACACGCGCTGCACGCGCCAGGCGCGCCCGCGATGCACCCAGCACACGCGCGCGCTCTGCTGCCGTCGCCTGCCGAGCGCCGCAATCTGCTGGGCCTGCCGTGCTGGCCCGACGACGCGCCTGCCCCGCCCACCGACCGCATGCAGAACCTGCTGCACACACTGCACGACAACGTATGGGACCTTGCATTCATTTATATATTTTTATCCCTTATGCTTAAAGTACTACTACCCATTAGTATAAATTTGACCACTAAGTAAGTCTTCATCATCATCATCAGCTCTTATCCGTCCACTGCTGAATATAGGCCTTGTCATATGGTAATTGTACTCTAACAGGTGAAACAAGTTAAATATGTTTATTTTTATTATTTGAAATCAGAATTACCGTTAGTGATGATTCTTGCATGTAGATTATTATAGTATAGTAAAACTAGCCCTGACAGACTTCGTTCTGCACAAAAGTACTAATATTGCTATTAACATTAGGGGTTGATCGTAGAGGGGTGAAAATTAAGGATTGTATGTATTTTTGTATGCTGTATGTATGTTCAGCCGTTCCGAGACGATCCATCAACTTTTTTGATATTGTGTTTAGTTTTTATTATCAATTTATTGATTACAATATAAGCTATTTTAGAATAATTTTCGTTGCGTTGGACACGACAGGTATGCCAGCTGGTGGGCGCGGCGGCGGCGTCGCTGGGCCGCGAGCTGTACGGCGCGGCGGGGCTGGCGCGCGCGCTGGCCGAGTCTCTGCTGCACGCTCCCGACGTGCTGCCCGATCACTGGCTGCGGCGCGTGCTGCGCTCGGCGCTGCGACCGCTGCTATTCCACTGTCCGCCCGCGCACTACGAAGATGTCGCACTGCCTATACTGCAGCACTTCGCGCCCATCAGTAAGTAATGATACCGCTACAGTATGCCTAGACCACGTTCGACAAGCATACTTAAAAAAAATGGTTAGCCGTCACGGACTCGGCCCAATTAGGCGAAGAGGGTATGGGGCCGTAGTTCACCGAGGCGCTAACTCAATGCGGTTTGGTGAACTTCACACACCTTCAAAGTCTTTTCTGAGAGTAATTAGTCACCCAGTCAGGATCAAATTCAGAAGACTATTTGAAACACAAACTGGTGAAGTCTATTTTCGCTGTTTTATAATTATAGAACATGATGATATAATAATAATAATAATATTGTTATAGTGTATACAGTGCTAGTGTATACAAAAGTGCTGCTATGTTCCTTTATGTATCCACACAAACATGTTATTTATAAATTAATGTGATGGTTAAATGATTCGTTATTAATATGCAACTCATAATGTTTTCAGTGCTGGTGCACCTGTCGCAGCGCTGGGAGTATGTGACGTCCCTGTACGAGTCGGGCAAGCTGGAGGAGGAGGGCGGCAGCGAGTCGCAGGAGGTGCTGGAAGATATGCTCGTGCGGCACCTCACCAGGGAGTACCTAGAGTTGCTCAAGGTTGGTTAGATAATGTTTTTTATATACTAAATGCTTAATGCATGCTTAAGGGTACTATCTTAAAGCGCTTGGACTCTATTTGAATGCTACTTAAATCTGAATTACCACAATATTTATACAGTACCTGCAACTGTGACAAAAGCGAAACGTCCAACGTTAAAAGGTTCCTAATTCTTGATAGAAACAAGTGTAATGGTCTAGAAAAATATTGTCCACTAGTATATAAGGTTATGTCGGCCCTCAAGTCATTTACACGGCGACCCTGCCATACGAATTATTTAAGTGAAATTAATTAATTGTATTAAGATACATAAACTTATGAAATAAGAAAATAAAATGTAAATTACACATGGTAAATTTCCAGGTATCGCTAGTGGATGCCGGGGCAGGCGCGGCGATGGGGGCCAGCGCGGGGGCGGAGTCGCAGGACATGGAGGAGGAGCCGGCGGCGCCAGGCCGCGCCCCCGAGCACGTGTCCGAGCTGGGCGCGCTGCTGCTGGCGGACGCGCGCGCCGGGCCCGCGCTGCTGCACACGGTATGTCAGGGGGGGTATAGTACTAAACTAGTATACTGGGACCACTGGTGCGTGAGTTATAGGACGTTTAGTAGATTTAAAACACCGTCGCTGTAACAAGTCTTACATAGTATTAACAAAACTCAGGATTAATTAGATAATAAATATAAGTATTATATTTGACAAAACAAGTCCTGCCAATAGAACACCGATACTAACCAAGGACAATTCCTGGTGTTTATTGAAATAAATAAAAATATTAATTTCAATGGAAAAGACGTCTGACTTTTACCACCTGCTTCGTATACCATTATTAAAATAATAAAATTAAAATCCTTGTATAATATTATGTCACGGATAAAACAAATGTATGAATTATGATTGTAATCCTAAGTCCTCAAGAAAGGGCCTCGATTTGGTGCTCAAGATAACCTGCTAATCTCCTGTATCGTGTGTCCATGGATCGTCTGCATTATGGATGTCGCTTACCGCTTACCACCAGTTGAACCGGCTGTCCTTTTGTCCTTTTCTATTTAAAATATATATCACTGTGCAGGTGTTGCGCGCGCTGACGTGGAGCGATTCAACGTCGTCGCTTCGAGCGTGCGCGCTGGCGTTACCGGCGCTGCGGGCGGCGCTGGCGGGCGGGCGCGTGGGCGCGGCCGAGGCCAACGGCGCGCTGGCGGCCGTGCTGCACGCGCTCCGTCTGCACGGACAGCACGAGGCCAACCAGGCCGCGCTCCTCGCGCTTGCTGTACAGGTATATAGTTATTAACAAAGGCTTAAAATAAATCAATATGAAAATTACTACTTATATTGGTATAAATTTATTGAAATATCCATCTAGTTTTGGTAAAAACAATGCGCTATGCGTATAATATAATGTTACTATGGGGTCATTTATTATTATTAATTAATTATTGGATTCTACGCATTCATGGTATGTTAATGTACATAGACTATTCTCACCATGACCTGAATTTGAATTAAATATCCGTAATTTCAAAGGCAAGATATTTTTTAACATGTATATATCATTTTATAAATAACTTTTTTAATAGACATACGAGGCACTGCGCGCGCAGTTCCCGGGCGTGGCGAACGTGCTGCGCGCCATTCCCGACGTAGACGCGCACGACCTGCGCCGCCTCGACGACAAGATGGCCGCTGCACCGCCAGCCAGGCATAAGCTCGATAAAAGCAAGCGTGAACTTTTCAAGAAGATCACTGCTAAGGTAACACACTAGGACCATGCATATTGCGTGTGTAATACACTTCCGCTTTGCACTCATTCATTTTCGGGACGTGGAGTTAGAAAATATTATTATATCCTATGTCATTTCTGGTTACTTGGTCTGGTCTGGTTACCAAAAGTCAACATTTACAAACGACTACGGCATGTATGTAATGTCCATTACATGCAGCGGTCGCCGGTAAATATTGATATTTAATAATCAGACGTTACTACACTAATATCATTTATATATTTCAGTTGATCGGCCGGAACGTTGGACAACTGTTCAAGAAAGAGGTCTTCATACTGGACCTGCCCACTATGAGCGTGCCGCGCGACAAGCCCCGCCCCCCCTCGCCTGACCGCGCCGCGCTCGCCAGCCTTTTCTCGCACGCGCCCACCTAGCGGGTCTAATGTCGACCCTCGCGCCGGGTCAGGATAAGCTAGATTCACCGAGCCCCGTGTGAGTGGTAGCAAAGTGCAGGCCTAATATTATACTCGGTATGGACTGGTCCGGTGTTAATGTTAACGAGTGATATGTTGCGGGCGCGGATGCACGTGAATTGGGAATTATTAAGTTGCATGACTGAAGTTACAATGTATGGGTTCTGTGGCCAACCACTTCCGTGTGAATTATATAGGTGTTTTACAAGGTTTACTTGTAAAATTTCTGTTAATATTCAAATTGTTTCATTGTTTGTGTTTTTATGGTTTATTATGATTTAGTATTGCGTATGTAGTGGATTTCGGGTATATCGACGTTGGAGGGACACCTTAAACGACATTTCGTCGCTATATCAAAAATAGAAAGTTGGTACATTATATTTGTACACCAAAGTACGCACATCGTCATACACCGTCATACACGGGTGTTATTAAAATAAATATGTAGTAGTAGTAAGATAGTAACTTGACGGTTAATATCAACTCCCCAGTCCGTAACTGTTGCTTCCGCTAATGGTAAATTATCCAATTCATCATCACAATCAGCATCTGATTGTATTAAGAGATGCAGACTTACCAATCCTAACACAAAAAAAAACATTTTTAATTGTTCGTAACTTAGTTTACCTTTGTCCACGTAAGTTCTGCCTACAATAACCAGATATGGCCATGTATGAATGTATAAAACTATTAAGCTTTCGTATCTCCTTCCTTATCTTTTGCCGAGATTCAGTCATAATACGCGCTGGGAATTTCCACTAATCTGTCATAAATGGTTCCCAACAACAGGTCGCTATACCCAAAATCAACTATTGCCGAATGGAATTGAAGGGATGTAAGTCTGATGTCGCTACTAAAAAAATTTCATAACCGAATGTCGTTATTAATGAAATCCACAGTGGATTTCAAAATAGAAAGAGCTTGATTTAAAACACATATTTATTATATATTTATGTATAATATATAATTGTATATTATATTTTACTGTTTAAAAGCAAACGAAAATAAACGCGAGCTTTTTGTATTTTCTGTAAAATGAAGTATGTTTTTAACCATTTAACATTTTATCTCTGATGTGCCATCTGAAAATATAGTTGACCTTCATTTTCATCATCATCAGTTTAATCTACTGTTTGAATTAATGTTATTGAATTCATTCATTCACACCTATGACTATATTATTATTAAGTAAATAGCTCTTGTATCAAACCATATTTATAATCGCAACTATAATGTTTTTAGCTATTCTCAAATACATATAGGTAATTAATATAAAATGCCATGTGTTACATTTTTGATTAATATAACGAAGTAAAAAAATTAAATAAAATAAATTATATAGGAGGGCCACGTTCCAAAAATCGTATTAACGTGATTGATAATGAAAGAAGAAATAAGATAAGAATGTATAGAGTGTGTAGAGCAAAATTACTATTCATGCAATCGGGCGTAAATAAAATACAAGTTTGAAGACTTGCTAGTCAGTATATTGCATATTCACACCATCTTTGGATTTATGGTTACTGTGTATATAGAAATATTGTTACAATGAAATTATATGATATAAACTTGAATAATAGTTTAATATCTGCCTTTTCCAATTGAATAAAATTACTACTACAACTGAAGTTGATGGTCACACTTAAAAATATATACTGTGATAGCGAACAAAATTTGTGTACATATTAACACATTGTGTACGTATTATTATTACATAACTGTACTGAATGTTAATAGACAGCACAAACATTTGCTATACAGTTGTTAATATGTCGTGTAAAAAAAATATTCCTTTGTGAACTAGTTAGAGCCGAAAGCATGTAAAAATGTTATGTCTGACTGTTGCAACTTAACAATTTTCTCGCATAAGACAAGTCTGAAGAGATATTTTTATATGGATCGGAGGTTTGTGATAGATTATTTTTTGTAAATATGATTTGTAAGCGTTTGGCTGTTTTGTTCGCGTCCGCATCGTATCCAGCGCATAAGCCATATCCTACTCGCTATATTATGTTCATGTGAATAATAACCGTTTATATATTAATAAATTATACTTTAAAATGTTGTTTTGTTTTATCAAATCCTGTCTTTGTTAATTATTATTTGAACAATGATTCGGTTTACCACTTCTGCCGTGCTGTGTTAAGCAGACAAATATTTTTTCCCTGATTCCAACAATATTTATAGATATATAAATCATTATATACCGGTGGTAAAGTGAAACACAAACATGATACATAAATAACTTTATTTGTTATCAATCATCATAAGTGTACAGCAGCTGGAGCCCCACGTCCAGGACGGCTCCGCCCTCTAGCAGGCCCACGCGCTGGCAGGGCACGTCGACGCTGAACACGGCCGCGTCGTCCACGGGCACGCACCGCTGCACGTGCTCGCCCGGCACGGGGATCCGGCGCGGGCCCAGCACCGGGTCCTTGTAGCGCCAGATCGTCAGATTTTTCAAGTCTGAAAATTTTTTAAAGAGACTAAAGTTTTTTGAAATTGTCTAAAACGGTGATTCTTAATACTATGTGAACGTGATTATGTTTTCAGACGCCAAATATTTGAAACGATCTAGTAAAATTCAACTTTTATACTCTTAAGGAAATATATTAATCTAGGAAGGAAATGAACAGGAAATTAAACAAAACATTAAAATAGTTACTACCTACATAGACTCGCTTTAAACCATGATCACTAAAAAAATCTAATGTATTATATTATACTGGTAATGGATTCTATAGTTGGGTGAGGGACAATGACCTCTGTTCTCGTACTGACCTTTAACGGCCTTGACCTCCTTGGCTAGCTTGACCTTGAGCTTGTGGCCCGTGTCTTGGTCGGCGAGGCGGGGCGCGGCTGTGAACAGGCCGGAGCGCGGCGTGGGGTTGGCGAGCGTGAGCGGCACGGTGGGCGTGGCGCGTGCGCACAGCAGCGGTCGGCCCGGCGCGCAGTCGCGGGCCGCCTCGGGCGCGCCCTCCTCGTCCGTGTGTCGCACGGTTATGCTGTCCAGCTGCGTACACGATTACGAAACATGTTACAACTTAATATATATTATCTTTAGACACATTTTGATGGTTTGAATAAACTGTCACTCATGTATTGGTGCTGTTAAATTGGGTTTGTTCAGGTTACCCGACATCAAGCGTTCGGATCGGTCGGAAAAGTACATTTATACTCGGTTCCAGGGGTTGTTACACATTGTTAAAAAGTAATGGAACATCTGTTAATATTGTTTGTAATCTGCATATTACGTTTTACTTTTACGGAACGTTTATATTCTTTGCTTCTAATTGTCACTTTTACTGAAACTGTCAGACTTCTCTACGACCTTTTTTTGGCTCGTCCACGTACAGTTTGTATTTGTTAATTAAATCCTGATTTATAAGAATAATCACTATATAATGTGAGAGCGTAGAGCGTGAATGTTAAGTTTTTAAGAGATATTGTACTAACATCGAGTGTGTTGAGCAGGTAGTGCAGATTGTCCCGCAGCACGGCGGCCTCGTCGAAGGGCAGGCGCAGCGACAGCGCGGCGGGCCCGTCCCGCGCCAGCGCCTCGCGCGCCGCCTGCACGAACGGCATGGCGCGCTTCGCGTACTTGCTCAGCTCGGGGAGCGCGCTCAGCTTGCTCGATATCGTCTTATTGTCCGGCAGACCGGACGGCTGCAGTGGATATAAATATTTATTGAACTGCAACTTCTCGAATCGTTGTGATTTCAAACCGGATGCAACGGAAGAAACGACAGGTAAGAGACACAAATACAAAAGAACGAGAGAGCAAATGTCAGTGTGTTTGCACACTGTTTATTACTTGCTTCTATTTGAGCATTTAACATGCGTTTCACTTCTATCGTGTGTTAATAGCACAGATACCTTTTTACCTTATTGTTTTCTTATGTTTACGGAAATTTCACTCATTATAATGAAACGACTTTGACGGATTTTATCGCGGTTTATTAAGTTTTTTATTTGACCAACGTTTGCATACAAAAAACTTAATAAACTTTTTCTAGGAATTCAAGGAAGACATCTACAGTAGAATTAAGATTTCAATAATTACTTACAATACAATAATCGTAATAAAAACAAATTTACAGATTTTATGTACACATTATCAAATTTTACTTAAATCCGACCAGCGGATTGGGCATGTAAAAGACATGTACCAAATGAAATATTATTAGGACCATACAAATAAATAGCGATTAGTTAATATTATAATTAAATACACACCCCGTTCAATTCCTTCAAAGTGGTGAGTATGATATGTTGCCACCTGGGATACTCCTTCGCCACCCAAATGTCGGCCGTGTCGAATTTCTCCGGCTTGCTCCCTTCACCCTTCTTGGCCCTCTTGAGTTGAGCCTCCGCCTGGTTTTTGAGGTAGATACGGAACGAGTGGGCCGCCTCCATCAGGTAGTTGCTGGCCTTCATGGCCACCTCATCTATCTCTCCAGCTACGGGCCACAGCTCGTGAAGAATACTGGTTTTCTAACAAAAGAAAAAATAATCGAATACTTTATCGTCATACGCGCAACGTGACAGCGCTCGGCGCACTCAATGCACAGTACCGACCTATCATCATCATCATCAGCCTTTATCCGTCCACTGCTTTCTTTCCATCTTTCTTTCCTCAAAGTATCGACCTGAATTAAATATCAGCACGAGCGACGGTGGTCCAGCGGTGGATGGACGTGACCTCTTATGCGAGAGGTTCGGGGTTCGAAACTGACCCTCCTGTGTGTGCCTTGAAATAGGTTTTTCTAAATTTCTAAGTGCACCCCAAACATGAGACCATCGCTCGCTCACCGGGGAAGGAAAACATCGTGAGGGAACCTGCATGCCTGAGTTTGAAAGTCTTTGAAGGTATGTGAAATTCACCATCCCGCATTGGGCCAGCGCATCGATGAACTGTAGCCCATTACCCTCCTCGCCTGATTTCGAGAAGGTGACCCGTGCCCAGCAGTGGGACATATAAGGGTTGATGCTTTACTATTTTCTAATCACAGCACAGGAGTCTCTGTGCTATCGGTGTATCGTGGCCAAACAAGTGTGCGAGAGTGTAACCTACGTGTCCGTAGCCCATTACCCTCCTCGCCTGATTCCGAGGAGGTGACACGTGCCCAGCAATGGGACATTTACGGGTTGATACTTTGCTTAACTTTTTTTTAAATATCAGCACATGAGTCTCTGTGCTATCGGTGTATCGTGGCCAAACACGTGTGTGTACACCGTAACCGGTAAAACATGACTGGACTTTAATTTCATATGGCCAACCATTGTATAATACTCATGTTTACAAATAAGATATCTTTATCTTTATCTTTAGAGTGTAACCTACGTGGCCGAGCAGCTCCCACACGTGTTCGGCGACGTGCGGGCAGACGGGCGCCAGCAGCCGCGCCTGCGCGTCCATGAAGCGCGTCACGAGCGCGGCGTGCGCGCGCGGGCTCAGCTCGCGGTACTTGTCGCGCGCCGCCTGCAGCTCGAAGAAGCCCGTCCGCAGCGCCTCCTTGAACAGCATCTTGCTGTAGTGGTCGTCGGTCTGGACTATCTTCGTGTTCATCTCGCTCGCGAACACCTTATCGTGGAAGTTGTATTCGCCTGAAAACATAGTCTAGGTTAATTATATCTTACCAAATGTCACGCCGCTGGTGATTATACCTATTTCGGTGTAGCATGGTGCGGGTGACAGTTCCAGTAACGTTACGTTTTACTCTTGCAAGCCGTCGCAATTAAAGAAATATAATTAAGTATTTTATTAATACCTCATTCGTAAAATAGTAGATCGCCAATTACTGTGGTAAATTAAATCAAACTCAACCAGAATGTGATAGTCTCCAAATAAAGTCAAATGGAAAAAAAATTAAGCAAAGTCCTATGCGTATAACGTAAAACCATAGACGTGCTTAGTGATGGGATGTACTATACTAGGATGGAAAGTCGATGTTTTTTATAATAAAAAATGTATATTGGGCGTAGTTCAATTATTATTGTAAAAAGTCTATCATTATATTAATGAAACAACAGAATCTATCATTATCGTTAAAAAAGGAGTCACGAAATAAATATAAACCTGATTTTGATTATTTAATATAAGTTCAAAGCTACTATTATGTAGCCCCTAAATATATACATTGAAAAGTTTATACACCTAGATACACTGCACAACAGAATAAACACACTAACACACACTACTATTATTAAGAACTATACTTACGCTGCGAGTATCGTTAGCGATAAAAATAAATTGCATAACGTCACATCTCTAACCATGTATGTCAACGTCATATTGGTATGTGTCAGCCGCACCAAGCTACACCGCACGGAGTATAGAATGGATAATTATTTTAAAGGTAAAACATTACTTTATGTCAATGACTGAATACTACTGAAAACTACGAAACTAAACTGAAACCTACGAATTAATTAATTCATAATTATTGAATTCTAGATAATACCAAAAGCACATTTAAACGGAGCAAGTAAGCTATTAAGTTTTGAGTGTGTTTAAAACGCTGTGAATATATAACTTCCAAATGTAATTGAGGGGAAGAAATGAAAGAGAAACGAAAACAGGCCGACATTTCCTTCGAATCGAAAAAAAAGGATTTTTTAAAAATATCTTATTTCAACCGATTACAAATTAAGATTCTTACAAATATATTATTTCAAGTTTCAACCGAAAAACAACAGTTATAATATTATATCACTGTTTATATTTTCATTAACATTTGTAATATAAATTAAAAATATATGAGTATAATATTCAAAATCTGTTGTATATTCCACCTTTAAATATGGTCTAGAACAACATTTTTTTTATGCTCTCACATGAATATATTATCTATATGGCCTCTTTTCACTAAACACAGCACAGTTTTAGCTTAGGTACCAAGGAGTTCAGCGAGCATAGTTAACTGATAATTAGTTTAGTATAAAATTAACTCACCTGTTCTCAATTCGGATTGAGTCGCAATCATTTCCTTAACCCATTCAATGAACGTGTACAGTCTCAGGATAGCCGCGTCCGCCGTGCTCTCCACAAAGTTAGCATCCTCTACGGAGTCGCCGGAGTCAGCCAGGGCCAGGCGCATGGCATCCGCGCTGTACTTGTCTATACACTCGGACAAGGTTAGGAAGTTCCCCTCCGACTTGGACATCTTCGCCGAATTCAACATGAGATGGCCGTTCGCGCGGATCCCCTTGGGCCATTTGTCCTCCTCGTTCGGCCAGATGGCGCAGTGGTTGTAGATGTAGTACGTGAGATGGTTCTGGATCAAATCCTTCCCGGACACGCGGAGGTCAACGGGATACCTGTACAAACACGATATCATGTTTATAAATGAACAATAGATACAATGTTTTCCATGTTCTTTAATTTATCTAAAACGCGCTGGGTGCCCATAAAGATATTAATAAGTAGGGATTGAGTTCGAGTAGTTGAATGATTGATTGACTGAGCGACGATGGTCCAGTGGTGGGTGGATTCGGCCTCTTATGCGAGAGGTTCACGGGTTCGATTCTGACTAAAAATCATTAGGCCAGCACATCAGTGAACTATGGTCCGCAAACCTCCTCGCCTGATTTCGTGAGGAGACCCGTGCCTAAGTTTCCTATGATGATTGGTAAAGTAGTTTTCCCTCAAAAGCGTAACAAACAAACTAAAATTCACTTATATAATATTATTTTATTGTAGGATTTACAATTAATTATAGTAGGTACATGACACATTATATTTACATTCTTTCATTACATTTTATACATTTTTGTATATATACTTTTAGCAATCACATACTTACCAAAACTGGAACGATTTCTTCATTAAATCCAGTGACTTTTTGGCTATTTTTGTTGTCTTTGGGAATGGTGCATCGTTGAAGAATATGTAGTCCCACACTTCTGGTGTCATCTGCTCGGGTTTTATTTTTAGCATGTTCTCTTTGTTTGCTCTAAAAGTATCTCCTTGGAGGAAGTGAGATATAGTGTAGTAAGCATTATAGATTGTTGAGTCGGACAGAGATTCTATAACCCACTGAGTGTCCCAAGGCAGTTTAGTTCCTGAAAAGTAATTAATAGTCTAAAAATATAGCCACATTGGTTATTATTTACTTCCTCACAACAATGTTCAAATTTTATATACAGTTCTGATTGCATCTTTATTCAATATGATATCTATAGTTTTTGTCTGTCAAATAACTTTGTCATTGTCATCATCGTATTATGTGACCAGCCCACTGCCAGTTCAACACTCTACCTGAATGCTGCCCATCCGAATTGAATCCTCCTATCGGCTTCCCTCTCAAAGTTATACCAACTAAGCTGCAAATGGCATCAATGTAACCAGCCTAGGGATAATGTGTTCGTTGAACATGACTTGTGTCTTGTCCAAGTTCATCCTAAAGCCTAGCCTAGGAGTTATTAAGATTGTGCAGCATCTAGAAGCCCTCCAGTGACTAAGCCTATATGACGATGTCGTTGGCGAAACAAAGGTAAGAGATAGTCGCCGATACTGTTTATACTACATTATGTCCAATTCTGCCGAGTTATTTATTTCATTTCATAAGCAAAGTATATTAACTGAATTACTAAATTTGCAATTATTTTTTTTATAAATTTTTACTGTGTATTTAAATAAAAACTAAAGTTTCAAATGGATGAAAATAATTTACCAAGCCCATATGTTCTAGAGCATGCATATTCATGTAACCATCTTAGAGTTGCTTGAAAATTTTTTCTTACTTCATCATGGTATGTATTTATCTTCGATAGAGCCTTCTCGGCTTGAGCCTTCCAGGTCTCTTCGCCATAGTCAAGGTACCACTGATTACATAGAGCAACTACACACTCATCTCCAGATCGCGACATTATAGTTTTCTCTGGTTCATAATATACCACTGCGCTTCCTTCTTCTATCAATTTAGCCTGCAACTTCTTTTTCACATCTTGTATTTTACTACCTTTAAATTCTCCCACTAACAATACACCATCATAGAAACCTTTTAGGTACACCATTTCCTTCGCTTGAGTCAGCTTGTCTTTATCATTTTGACTTTGAATTTTTAGTTTATCATACATGTAAACAGCTGCAAGATTACCAAACTCTGGTATTTCTAGAATGGACACTGGCTTATATGGTAAGACCATCTCATCTTTGATTCCATACTTCTCCCTAAATGCTGGTTTTTTCTGCAGGTCTACTAATGCAGCATAATCATCAGGTGAATCCGATGGAACACTGGTTACAATAACTGTTCCTTTATCTTCCTTAATTGTTAACATAGGAAGTGAGTAAATCTTTTCATAGCATGTAAATGGTGACTTTAAAGTAATCCCAAGAAGGTCCTGCCCAGTCACCTCTAAGAGTATTTTATATTCTCCATCCTTTTCAGTAAATCCTTGATAGGCCATGTTGCGAGCTGACCTTCTGGTACTAATAAAAATACCATCTTTAACTGTCTCAAAGGCAATGTACTTAATATCAGGATGAATCCAGCAGTTGGTCTGACCATACATCGTTTCTGGTCTCAAGGTAGCAGCAACCAAACTTACTTTTTTACCTTTAAAAATTCTAGAACAAAGATATAAATCATTAATTTAACTTAATTTATTAAACTTTGTTGTCTAAAACATGTATTTGGAACGCTTGCCCATAAATTAAGCCTAATAATGTAAGTACTATTTATATACTATACACCACTATTTTTTAATTACCAAAAAAAATTAGCTATATCAGTCGCCGCTACTGAACACAATACAGAAATTAAAAAAAAAAAGAAAATCGTTATTAAAAAAATCCCACATTATACCTAATTATTGGACAAATGCAATAAAATATTTGTGTACGTACGCGCCCCCAACACGTAGTGATAACATTCATTAAGAATTTGTAGCTCAAAACTAAATAAATAAGTAACGAGTTGGCGGGGTATGAGGCGACGGTCGGGCGGCAGGGTTATGATGTTTATGATTACTGATTAGTAAATTGTGGGTAGTCTACATACTAATCGCCGAGTGCCAACGGTATTAAAAGGAGCGCAATAGCTTACTTCTCGCTTGGTTTTCATTAATGAAATCACATATTTTTTGGTGTAGAATTCTTGTGTCCATGATTTTGAATTGAATATAGGAAAATTTTAACATTTTATAACTTCGTCATTGTTAAGTAAAAAAAAATTATGACTACATATATACGATTACGTATGTCTTATATACTACCCTTTTTTTTGGTAGTTATAAAATAGTGGTGTATAATGCATATAAGCATTAATCTCAGCAACGTTTAAAATAATTAGGACTATATTTTGCAAATCCGCGATTTATGCAAAATGCCATGCACTCGCGCTGACCTCGAGACGCGCGCAGTGCAGGAGTTCGTTAACCTCACGCGGCAAACACTGTGAGGGTTGCAGTCCGGCCGGCATGAACCGTAGTATTCAATAAACAATTCATAAAATTACATTGCCTTTTTTTGCAAAAAACAATTACTTAAACAACGTAAAAAATAAGGTTTATTTTTTACTTATATCATGTCAGGCCATGACAACACTATCTTACCTCTTCATTTTTGCAAGCATTCAAAATACACCGTGTGCCTATATTAGATTAAAATTACTGGCCACATTAACATATTTTTTGCATAATTGTAATACTTTATTAATCTTGTGCTTTTACGGCGTAAACGCGTTTCATGGTACTTGGGTACTATTTATTGTACTGATTAGTAACTGTCCCACCAGAATTTTAGGAAGTTCAGGTAGAGCAGTTATAATAGAAGTAGTAGAAGCCTTAGACTTTTGACTAGAAAGGAATTTGAGATATCTTAGGAGAGGGTCCATTTTTTTAACATAGGAAAGGGTAGTGTTAATGCACTTATGATTTAATGTGTCACAAATTGAATTTATAATAAAATAATGTAGCTGATTTGTTTTGATCTTATTTTTTTCTTGGGCTTTTTAGGGTAGTTTTAGGCCTGATGGCCTTTAAGCTCAATTGGTAGGTAGTTGGGCAAATGGCAGATTTTGATCTCTCTCTTTCAAACTAGCAGTCAGAATTGAATATGGGTCTAATATTTAAAAAAAAACATAAACATAGCTCTTTTCTGCTTTTTGATCCAAATAATAATTTGTAAATAGCTAGTGAAATCACTTATTGACTTACTTTAAAACGCCAGGTAGAGGCTGCAATACTTCCATTTTAATTAGTGTATATTCTTGTGGTCCTGCACCCTCACCTGTACTTCTGTCATGATCCATGCATGGTTGTTTGTCTAGAGGTGAGAATATGGTGTACCTTTTGCCGAACATTATCTTATTTCTATCTTTCAAATGATTGAACTGCCATCTAATGAATGAGTCATAAAAAGGATTGGCATCAGTTGTTATAAATTTCCTACGCCAGTCCACCTGTGTAAATTTTAAAATAATGTTACATCAAAAGTAAATTTCTTTTATAGACTATTATTGTTATATCTATTATATTAAAAAATACATTTAAAATTAAACCTAAAAAACTTGGATTACTCTCAAACATACTCCCTAAAAAAGTGTTTTCACTATTGAAATAATACATATTATTATGATACATAATATGTTTTTTCAGGGCATAAGCAGGTAAAAAAGGTGACTACCAATGCCCATAGACATCTGCACAAACAAAGATTATGCACATGCATTGCCCTCCTTATCCCTATTCCCTCATATGGGCCACTGGAAACTCAAAAACCGAACTAATTGTATATACTGTCACTTTATGCTGGTATTATGTGAGCAAGATGTACCACTCCCAGTCATGCTAGTCTGATTTGGCTGCAAGACAGCAGTGGCATTACATCTTACTAAGGACTTACTTACATAAGGATAAAATTATTATTATTTTTACATAAATAAAAATTTTAGATGATATAATTTATTCTCATACTCATCATCTCATACACTCCTACAAGTTACTAAAAATTTCAAATAACAAGAACTTACATGTATACCCATTCTCTTTAAGTCTGACACAGCTCGAGGAGGAAAGTACTCTAGCCAATAGCTCTCATCAGCAAATTTTTGAATTTCTTCCTCTGGCACGCCAATAGTTCTCATGATCTGCCACTGATACTTGGCATTACCAGTTTTTGCAACTGCCTTACTCTTCTTGCCTTTACTTTTATCTTTAGGAATTAAATCCCCTTCCTCCTTCACAACTATTTCCTCATCTTCAGGAAAAACTGGTGGGCATCCATATAGTTCCATTTCCCTCTTTAACTTGTCAGCACAAGCCTTTATAGGCATTCCAGTGCAGTGAAATCCAAAGGGAAAAAGAACTTTGCGACCTTTTAGCCTGTGATATCTTGTTGCAAACTATTGACAAATAGTTAATTATTACTTTAAAATTTTTCTGTCTAAATCAAGCATGTTATTAGACATTGTCACAAATATTATTGATGTTCAATGTTTTAAGCAATAAATAAATTAAATATTATACTATATATATTTACTAATTTACTAATACTCTATAAAACAATATGCTGAGCATAGATAATATTACAGCTTTAAGTCCCTAAGTTTGAATTATTGAGTGTTCTGATGAATTAATAATATACCATTAAGGCATTATCACTAAAATTTTATCATGAAATTTAAAAAAGCTACACTCTAATGAGAAATTCTTATTTAGTTAAAAAATAATATAACACATATTATTATGTTTCTTGACTATGACCATACCTCACATTTTGATAGAGAAAACGTATGTCCGAGATGAAGTCGCCCATTCATGTATGGATATGGAAATGTACACATAAATTTTTCATACGTTTTACCATCATCAGGAGCTTCAACTTCGAAGATTTTTTCACGATCCCATTTTTCCTGGACTGATTTTTCAACGTTTTGCAAATATTCGGCTTTAAAAGTACCCTTCCGTTCAATTGCAGCCTATAAAAAATAATCAGGATATTTGTAATTTTTTAATTTATGAAATAAAATAACCTAAAAACAATAAAAAATTATAACTTAAATTGCTGATAATACTAAATAGAACATACCATTTTTAATATATATTGATTCTTTATATATATATCAGGTGTTACGCATTAGTATAAAACACTCAAAGACACTTTTCACAGAAATCAGGATTTTTATAAAAATTATGTTGGTAATTTCCAATATGTTCACTGATTTATAAATTTGAAAAGTGAAAAATGAGTGAAAACTAGGCATGTCGATTTTAAATCGATTAATCGAAAAATCGATTCTTTTAGGTAATATAATCGATTTTTCAGATCGATCTTGAACCCCACATCGATTCAATGAATCGATTCATAAACCTACCGAATCGACGCGATCAATTCAAAGAACTTAATATTCCTCAACTGGCTGCGGTATTTAGGTTTTTCATTTTTTGCGGTTGTTGGACGCAAAATTTAAGTACTTAGTCGTAATTTGAACACATCATAGTGTAAATAACGTAATAATAATGAATGATTTCATTAATTCGGAGTGGTTTTCTATAGCGTTTGTTTTAAGCAATAAGGCATGTTTGAAATTGGCGCGATTAATCGAAAATCGATCTTTTAATGCTCGATTCAAACTAGAATCGATTCTAGTAAGTTCGATTCGAATCGAATCGGAAATCGATTTTTTTTCAAAAGAATCGACATGCCTAGTGAAAACCTCAGTTGAAAACCGACGTCATCCGTCACTCGTCAACATTATTTGTCACTTGTCACTTGTCAGTGACGTATGCAGCTCTTTTTCTTCTTATGCCGGAACCGCACGTTTGTGACTTGCCGCAAGCCCCAAGCCTTCACAAGTCACAAGCATGCGGACGCCTCACAAGCGCTTGCGGTAAATTCTCTTTGGTTTCCTATGGCTTGTGCACAATACCGATACTCGTCGGGTCAGCCACAAACCTTTGCAAGCCTACGCAAGCCAAGACAAACTCTGTATCCGCACGTTTGAATTTGTGAAGGCTTGCCAAGCCTCTGCAAACGTGCGGTTAAGGCTTTAAAGGTTTGTGAAATGTGAACTAACGACACGTACATACTCTGAAGAAGGACGATCCCGCCCGCGGTTTTTCTTGTCCCACTTGCTTGAGAAAGTTCTGAACGTTAGTATCGTAATTCATAAAGCCACTTGGAATGGATTATAGAGCGTTTTGAGTGTTCATGTAAACATTACAAATGGCGGTGTTTAAACAATTAAACTGAAAGCTTGATGAAGTTAGGTTATAAAAAGCTTTAATAAAATAATAACGCTGCCATCATGGCGTTACACGTGACGTCACAGGTTTCTAAACAAACGTTTGGCTGAGTAATTAATAGTTTGCAAAATTTTATAAAGTCAAATTGATTTAAATAATACTGCATGAAGATGTTTTACTAATCCGCAATTTTGATTATGATAATTTTTAGGAATGTTTAAAATCGTATTATTTAAATTGAATATTTAATGTCTTCTTCGTCTAATGCATATAAAATCTTCCATATTAGAAAATGGCTTCTAAGTTTTATATGGATTGTGCGGTGCCTTTTTGTGTGAGAAGCACTACCAAAACGCTTGAAAAGTTATTTATACACATACCGCGTACGTAATAGTTGCAACTACTTAAGTCTACGCATCTTAATAGCAAATAAACAAATCTCTCGACAAATAATATCTGGTTTTTCTTAATAATTTATAAACCACAAAACCTATATCGTTTATTATGCCCCCTATGGTTTACTGTAATTCTTTAAATATTAAATATATTCAAAAAATAAGAGAAACCATTGCGTTTTTTTCAGAAGTTACCTTTTTTTTAATAAAAATCATATTATGAATGCTGTCGATATCCCTATTGCAGTAAAAAAAAAAACAAGAAATTGGCGGCAGTCTTTTGCGCTTGTAGCATTTTCTGTCATTGTCAGTTGTCACTTTACCGGAAACTTCTGCGGCAACGCGAATTGCAATTTGCAAATCGCAACTCTGAACTCCATTTGCAAGGCGCGCAAAGAAGCGTTTGCCGGTATTGTCTGTTTATTGTTTAAATTGTGTTGTTTAGGAAATAAACTAGTGATAATGGCTCCACGCACTGCAAGAGCAAAGGTATTTCAATAACTTAACTCTTTCAGTACTATTAATTGATATTTAAAATACTTTATATTGTTTGCATGATTAATTACTTTAAATTTACAAACCCCCTATGTCATTATAAAATTCACGAACATATCATATTTAATACGCAATTGCTAAAATATCAATAAGGCTACCGGTAAACAATATTTAAATTGTATATTGTCCTCAAATACCGCATGATGGAAACGATGTATTTACATGTAACCTGACTGCTATTGAAACGAATAGCCTATGTATTTTGATTTTCCGTTTAAACAAATTGACTTATTCGGTTCGTTTCAATTATTCAACTTTCACATTTTAGAAACAAAAGTGTACACAAAGCAAGAAGTGGCGGCAATTGATAATAAAAATGGCTTGTCTCTACGAAAACACGTTTCTCGTATTTGGTCAATTGTTTTTTGATTGGTTTTTATTTAAACTGCAATATCCTTGTAATAATTTTAAATATAAATTATTCGACCCTATATTGTAGTACACAGTACTATAAAATCCTTTTTTTTAAATTGTGTATTTTCACAACTGAATGATCACAAACATGTTTAAGAAACATGTTAATATGGTTTAGACAGTGAGTAATATAATTGTTTGATTTACAGAAAAATACAGAAATAAAATCTGTTGAAAATGAAGCTCCAAAAAAAGGAAGAGGAAAAGCTAAGACTATTGCAGAACCCGATATAGAAAATGAAAACAACATAGAAAATATTGTAGTTCCTGACAAGAAGGCTAAGAGAGGGAAAAAAGCAGTAAATGATATTGTAGAGCAAAATGGGGAAACTGAAGAGGACTCTGCACCTGTTGCAAAGAAGGGAAGAAAAAAGAATGTTGAAGAAGAAAAGGTGGAACCCAAATTAAGTGAAGATAATTCTAAAGAAGCCTCTCCTGCAGATGAAGAGGAACCAGAAACAAATGGTGATGCTGAAGTAGCTGTTTCCAGTAAGGGTCGTAAAAAACAACCAAAAAAAGAAGTCAAACCTAAGGAAGCAGCTAAAGGTAAGAAAAACACAAAACAAGAAACAGATAGTGAAAAAGTAGAACCTAAACCTAAAGGTAGGGGTCGAAAACCAAAACCTGATGCTGAAGAAGAAAAAATGGATGATGGTGAGGATGAAGTAAAACCAGATCCTCCAGCTGCTAAGGGTAGAAAAAAAGGAAAACAAGAGAAAGTAGATGAGATTGAAAAGGATGATAAGGAAATGGATGAAGAGAAGTCTGAATCGGAACCAAAAAAGAAGGAAACCAAAGGCCGTAAAAATGTCAGCAAAAAAGCACAACCTAAACAAGAATCTGAGGACAGTGAAGATATAAAAGAGGAGATTCCAGCTAGTAAAAAAAAAGAGAAGAAGGAAACTAAGAAGGAGGAAGAGGGAAAAGGTAAATTTAAAAATGATTGAATTATTTGTGTATCTAGATATTATTTTATAATATTTTTTTTTTGTTTAAATTAAAGGATTCATTATAATTTATTTTTCATAGTATTACAACACTTGACTGACTTGAATATTCAATTATAGGTGATGGTAACCAAGAAGAAGAATCTGAAGAAAATTTACCAGAAGCTAAACCAGCAAAAGGAAAGAGAGGTCAAAAGAAAGTTGTTGAAAAGGAAACTGAATCAGAAGACGTCCAGGACACTGGGGAACCGGTTTCTAAGCGTCGGCGCAAGGCCGAGGACAAGGGTAATTAGTTCTGTTGTTTATATTATTTAAATATTATTTTTTGATGTCATTGACAATTGTTTCAAGTCAAGATTTAAGTGTGTTCTTTTATTATTATGAATAAAAAGTTTTCCAAAATTGTTCTGCTTGGTTATTTATTTTCTTTTAACCTTTATTTTCTCTGAATTATATATCCTTAGATAATAACAATAAACAAGTAATGGTACAAGTAACAAGGTGCTGGTATAACATAAGTCCTGGTGCTTTTCCTGAATGGATCAATTAGATTATGGAACAAGGCATGTTTATATTACAAAATATAATATTTCTAGAACAGCATCTGTATACATTTTCTTTCATATTATATTGTACTAAAACCTATTTATTGCTTATAGGAACAAAAAATAGTTAAATGTTTTTTAATAAATTATTACATTGAGAAGCATTTTAAACCCAAATCTGTGACTTACTTATAGTATGAATTTAAGAAGATAAGATATGAAGGCTTTTAATGAAACAAATTGATACTGTCATTTTAATTTCTAAAACACAATTTTTTCAAGTACACTTACTACTGAAACGAATGCTAAGGAAGCTCCTAATTAAATTAATGTGAAGTAATAATATATACATAAAGTTATTGCATGGTCAAGTTAACACAAGTAAAATATCTAGCTGAAAAAAAATAATCATTGCTTATCAAAGTGAGTCACCTTTAAATTACTTACAGGCCATTCAACCTTTAGAATTTTAGTAGTTTTAACATAATTAGCATGTACAAAATGTAGTAAATTCATTATTACATATAAGGTGCTGAGTTTGTAACTTTTGTACAATTTTTTCAGCCCCTCAAGATGTAAAGACTGCTGTTAAGTGTTTAACTGATTATGAATCATTAGATTTTTCTAATACTTCTAAAAATGCACAGGGTAAAGAATGGAATTTTAAAATATCTACATGGAATGTGGATGGTATAAGAGCGTGGCTGGGTAAAGGTGGCTTGGAATACATTAAACATGAGAAACCAGATATCCTATGTTTACAAGAGACAAAATGTTCACAAGACAAATTACCTTCGGAGATTACCAACTTGCCTGGGTATCATGCATACTGGTTATGCAGTGACAAAGATGGCTATGCCGGAGTAGGTGTCTACACCACAAAATTGGCAATGAATGTCCAATATGGTCTACAAAACGAGGAATTAGACAGCGAAGGTCGCATCATTACAGCAGAATATGAACTATTTTACTTAATATTGTAACATATATATTATGTTACATAGATTTTATTCGTTTTTTAATACTAAATTCATATTCCGCGCGCGAATTTCTTCATTCGCCTACTCGATCACTATTGGCCAAGACATATTACGACGTCACGATATGTGAAGCGTCTTGGAATCGAGTCGTGTGGGTTACGGACCGGTCGATCGTTCTTTTTCTGCCGGAGAGTGCTGAGAAGCGCACACGCGCCGCGTTATATTTTAGTGGGTGAGTCCTTGTAGGAACACACGTGTTATCTTAAGTAATCTCTTTGTTATAATTAGTGTGTAAGCCTTCTGCTTATAATTATTAATGTAAAACGCTAAAATTAATTTACAACCAAAATGCACTGCCTTACAATTTAATAGTGTTTTTTTTAGTAATATTTTATCATAGGGCTTAGTGCTTATTTCTATTGTGTTCTGTGCTTTTATGCTTTTAATGGCCATTTCCGTGTCAACCCTGGACATTCATGGGGGTTGGTTATGGAAAGGCTCACCCGTGTTGGCGTGACCTTTCAGGGTCCCAGGCGTTGCCGTCGTGGTCGGTGCGGTGCTAATCCTGGGCGTGGCCGAGTAGCTGTGGACGGGGTCCAGTAGGAAGCAGACGACGGGAACCAGAGCAGCTGGGATCCCACTACCCACTTATTAATTTACCCACGGACCCCACGGAATCACTGATCCCATACTTCTCCTGACCTCTCTCTTCGGGGACCGCACACCACAGTGCTGGCTTCGGTCCTGCTCACCGCCACGCTGAGCGACGGGACGGCGCGCTGGACGAAGCACGGACCACGTGGCACGTGACCGGACGCAGTCTATGTTAAGTTCTCTTTTAAATTAGCTCCCAACTTGATATCAGGAATAATCGAATCCACGCTCTCTTACAACCTTAATTAGCTAATTTAAATAAATATTCAATCATATTTTTAATAGTCGGCCCTCAACCTATTTTTCTAAATTTAATTTATAACTTTCTTTGTACAATTTTTATTCGATAATATATTTATAAAGTTTACATCTTTTATTTTAATTATTCCCATTTATTTCATTATTTTTTATAACGTAACAATGGCGCCCAACCGGTTAAAATATTCCTGGTATTAAGTTTGTCTGGTGGTGTGGAAATGGTCCCGTCTATTTAATGTATGTGTTGTGAATTGTGTACTGTGTAATTTGTTTATGTTCTCTCTATACATAACAAACCAAGGCACAATAATTCATAGTTAATTTATAGTAAGTATATAAAATATTAAATCTTAAAACTTAAATGTTAGTTACATAATAATTATAACTCTTACGTAATAGTAATCTTACGATTCTTACGTAATCTTTGTACTTGGGTTGTTTGTTGAGTTTTTTTCCGAATACCTTCCGTATCGGATATTTTTGTGTTTCTCGATAAATCTATTGTGTATTTTAGGCATTAGTATTTATTATTGTTATTTATTTTTCTCTCGTTCTGTTACTACAATGACTCACAATATTAAATTTGTATCGTTGCCCAAGGCCGAGTTAGAATACGAGGTATTTATTAGGAATGAGGAACCAGCCTCGACAGTATTAGCTCTGCGTAAGCAGATTGTACCGTTATCAGAAACATTACCGTCAGAGGAGATTCTGGTCAGTTCGCTGGATATTTTAGATGATTTAGGCGGTATTAGTGAGACGTTAAATAAAGTTAAGAGTATTGTAAATTCCAATCCGAACCTTAATAGTTTAATGAGGGCCGAGAATTTGTTAGCTCATTTGTACCATCGAATAGGCAGATTAGATGAGGTTGAGGTGAGAGAAAGTAAGGATATTTATGATACGTGTTTAGAACAGTTTAATAATTATTTGGGTGTTGTTAATAAACTTAAGTTGTCGTGCAAATCACCACTCCATACATCATCATCATCATCATCCCCTAGCCCAATGAATATTACGGTTCATTGTGATCACAATAGTTTGGGTGATTTAAGTAAAATTAAGTATGATGGTAAGTCATGTGTGCGCACTTTTATACGGCGGATTACGGAACATTGTTCTATTCATCGTATTTCGGACGACAAAGTTTTATCGTTAGCGTTACAGCTGTTTGTAGGCGACGCATTGAAGTGGTATCGGAGCGTATGCGCCGGTGTTACTGAATGGAGTGTGGTATTGGAATATTTGCGTAGGGATTTCGATAAACCAAATTTTGATTATAAATTATTAACGGAAATTCAAAATAGGACGCAGGGGGCTAATGAGTCTATTGTTATTTATTTGGCTGTTATGGATGAGATGTTTAACAGGTTAACTACTCCTCCTGAGGAAATATTTAAATTAGAAATTTTATTACATAATATTAGACCGTGTTATGCGGGGATGTTAGCGTCAACGGATATAAAATCTATTGATCAGCTCAGGAATGTGTGCCGTAACTATGAGAATGTCCAAAGCAGGCTATTATCTTTTCATGAGCCTCAGAAGGTCACTGACGATCTAGTTGCCCCTGACCTTGCTTACGATCCTGGCGTTAATAATGTAGTTAAACAAAATTTTAATAATCAAGGCAGTTTTAATAAAAATAATTTTAATCGTTTTAATTCCAGTCGTTTTGTTCCCTCATCTCATAAATTCTCGCGTCACCACTCTTACCATCAGGAGCCTCAATGCTCGTCTCCACGTAATTCACAGCACTCGTCTAATCCATCATCATCATCATTCCCATCTCAGCGCAAACCCTCTGCGCCGAGTAAATTAAATAGTAATTTTAATAATAAAAATCAACCCAACATTCATTCAGTCGGTAAACCGGTTTCGGATCGAAGCGTTTACTGCCAACGTTGTAAAACATTTTCTCACGCTTATTTCGATTGTCATAAGGATAGGAATATTGTGTTTTGTTTTGGTTGCGGTGAGCCTAACGTTAAACGACCGGATTGCATTAAATGTAAAAATAAGTATAGTAACAATAATAATTCAAAAAACGAATAAGGCAGAATCGAGTCGGCAATACAATAATTAATAATAATAATTTTTCTAAAACTGATTGGGATTTTTGGCTTAAAACAATTTCTATATATTTTAAAACTTATAAGTTAGATTCGGTTCTGTGTAACGATAGTTGTAGTGAGAATAGGCCTTATGCGGTCATACATATAGACGACATTAAGTTGTCGGGTCTCTTAGACACTGGTGCGTCTATATCTATATTGGGGGGTAATTTTTATAAGGATTTCATTCAGCGTGGTTATACACTTTTTAAAGATAACATTATTTCAGCGGTAGTGGCGAATGGTAATAAAATATCTTCTTTGGGTTATTTAAATCTTCCTGTTAACTTCGAGGATCAATTTCATTTTATAAAATTTTATGTATTTCCGGAGATTAATTCGAATATTATACTAGGTATTGACTTTTGGAAAATATTTAAAATCTGTCCGAAATATATTAATTCTGTAAGTTTTGGGTCGGAGCCTATCTCTTATTGTGGGTCGGACTCTGTCATAACGGGTTATGAACATTTAAATATTGACCAGCGATCGATAGCTGATAGTATCATCAATCAGTTTCACTCTGTTTCGTTCGAGCGTAAGGGGTTAGGATTGACTACCTTGGTCACTCATAAAATCGATACTGGTGATGCACGTCCCATTCGACAGCGGTATTATCGGATGTCTCCGGAGAAGCAGCGAATTCTCTCCGAAGAAGTAGATAAGATGCTTGAGATGGACGTTATCGAACCATGCCAAAGCGAATGGAGTTCTCCAGTCCTTCTGGTACCCAAGGGCAAGGACTCGGGTAGTTATCGCCTATGCTTGGACAGTCGTAAACTAAATGCGGTAACTAAAAAGGATGCGTATAGTTTACCATATATATCCGAAATTTTAGATAATCTTAGGGATGCACATTATTTATCGACTATCGATTTTTGTAGTGCCTTTTTTCAAACCCAGATACAGGAGTCTGATCGGGATAAGACAGCTTTTTTTATTCCTTCACGCGGTACGTTTCGGTTTAAACGTATGGCTTTTGGACTAACCAACGCACCTGCCACACAGCAGAGGTTAGTCGATATGTTATTTGGCAACCGTTTCGGCGTAAAGGTGTGTTGTTTTGTCGACGATTTAGTAATCGCAACAGCGGATTTTAATGAGCATGTCTCGATATTGTTACAAATATTAGAAATATTAAAAGAATCTAACCTTACCATTAATTTTGATAAATGTCGTTTTTTTAGAGACCAATTAAAGTATTTAGGTTACGTCATCGATAAACATGGGTTGCGTACAGATCCGGATAAGGTTTCGGCTATTGTTAATTTTCCTACTCCATCTAATGTTAAAAGTTTAAAACGATTTTTAGGGACAGCATCATGGTACCGTCGTTTTGTTAAAAATTTTAGTACCTTGGCGGCACCGTTAAATAAATTAACTTCTTCACGTAAGGGTGCACCTCCGTTTAAGTGGACTGAAGAGGCGGATAGTTCGTTTAGGAAACTTAAGGAGTGTTTAGTTTCGGCTCCTGTGCTCAGGTGTCCTAATTATGATGAGCCATTTGAGGTTCACACTGACGCGAGCAGTTACGGAATCGGAGCTATGCTTACTCAAAACTTTGACGGCAAAGAACACCCAGTCGCTTACATGAGTAGGTCTCTTACCAAGCAGGAACGGAACTATGGTATTACTGAGCGTGAGACATTAGCGGTTTTGGTAGCGGTAGAACATTGGCGATGTTACCTTGACAATGGCAAGAAGTTCACGGTCTACACAGACCATAGTGCTCTTAAGTGGTTCTTATCATTATCCAACCCGTCGGGTCGTTTGGCTCGATGGAGTACTAGGTTGTCGGAGTTTAACTTCGAAATTAAACATCGTAAGGGAGCCGATAATGTAATACCTGACGCTCTGAGTCGTTCAGTTCCTGTGAGTAGCATAATTTCTATTTCAAATTATAAGGGTAATGATAAATGGTTTCTTAATATTTTTAATGGATGCGCTAATAAGCCATCATCTTTTCAAAATTATTGTGTTAAAAATGATAAATTATTTAGGTTGTCTAAAAACAAATATAATTTAACATCTGAGTTTGATTGGAAGGAGGTGATTCCTAAGGAACACCGTCTTGAAATTATTTCAAATAATCATGATCTACCTACTGCCGGTCATTTAGGTATATTTAAAACTCTTAAAAGATTAAATTTGAAATATTTTTGGCCTAATATGTATAAGGATGTATTAAATTATGTTAAAAATTGTCCCAAATGCCTAGAATATAAAGCTCAAAATCATTTAACATTAGGTGACATGGGTCGCCCTAAGAACTGTGTCAGACCATGGCAAGTGATTTCAATCGACATCATGGGTCCTTTGCCCACTAGTAGGAAACAAAATAATTTTATATTAGTTGTAACGTGTTGTTTTTCTAAATTTTGTTTAATATTTCCTATGAGACGCGCGGTTTCCAATGTAATAATTAAATTAATTGAGGACAATGTTTTCTTGGTTCATGGTATTCCGCAGACAGTAATTTTGGATAATGGTCCACAATTTATTAGTAATGAGTGTTTAAATTTTTTCAAAAAATATAATATTCCTAATGTTCATTTTACTCCGCGTTATACTCCACAGGTTAATCCGGTTGAGAGGTATAATCGCACTATTTTAACTTGTATTGCATCATTTGTAGATGAAGATCATAGATCATGGGATATTTTTTTACCTCAAATTCAGTTTGCAATTAACAGCGCGGTGAATGAAACCACTGGTTTCACGCCGTCATTTTTAGTTTATGGCAGGGAATTGGTATCGTGTGGTTCACATTATACGGACTCCGATAATGTTGATAACATAGTTTTTATTCCGCGTGATAGTTACGCAGAAAACTTAGGGCGATTAGCGGATATATTTGATAAAGTTCAATTTCGCTTATATTCGGCACATTTAAAAAATACTTCTCGATATAATTTGCGCCGTAAGCCGACGGAATTTAATATTGGGGATATTGTTTATAAGAAAACTTATTTTTTGAGTGACAAAGATAAATATTTTACTAAGAAGTTAGCTCCAAAATTCATTAAATGTAAAATTGTAGGTAAAAAGTCTCCTCTAGTGTATGTATTGCAGGATTTTAATGGTAGGGATTTAGGTGTTT
Organism: Lycaena phlaeas; assembly: GCA_905333005.2. Lineage (NCBI taxonomy): Eukaryota > Metazoa > Arthropoda > Insecta > Lepidoptera > Lycaenidae > Lycaena > Lycaena phlaeas. The sequence continues at coordinate 4,091,670 of HG995174.1, forward strand.
GGCATATTAAAGATATGAAGTTAGCAGGTAATTTTAGTAGGCAGTTATAATATAAAATAAATGTTAGTTTTTTTTTTCAAAATTTACACTATTTATTCCAATTTTTGAGACGGGTGATGATCTCTAAAGCGTGCATATACAATAGGTACATGACATGGATTGTTGTGTGTTATGGTACATATCTTATGTACTGATTATGTATTTAGGGTACAAGTCGTTCCACTGAGCAAGGACTTTTGTGCCAGTTATGTATTTTGGTAATATATTTGAGTTATTCCACTGAGCAATAACTCGAGTACATCTCTTAATTGTACTTTTATATTATTTTAAGCCTACGCCATAAGTTAATAACTTTAATATAGCTTATCTAATTCCGGGACGGGTGGCGATTCCACATATTTATATTGTTATAGTATATGCACACATGCTAAAAGCCTTCATCGGGAATACTTTTTGGCATATTAAATTAAATTAAATTTTTCGGTTTATAGTAGCTGGTGAGTATGTGTCCATAGTAGACCATATCTCTTTGTGTCAGGGCGTTGTTTGTGTAGTACAGATAACGCACGCTGCTTGTGAGAATTTGGATGATGATGAATGTGAGTGACGTATGATCGGATACGCTGTCTACATCTCGTAGCGCAGCGTAGCAGTGAAGCTAAATTTTTTTTTTTTTTTTAATGTAGCGTAGCACTTTTGTGATCGGCTACGGATGAGTTAACAATTCTTATCTTGTTATTGAGAAGTAGAATCAGTAGCGTTGATTTTTTTTTTCTCTTTCTCTCGAGCGCTGTGCCAGAGTTTCTTCTCGCGTTACCTTCTTCAGAATTTTGCCAGAGAAGCAAAATTCTTCTCTGACGGGGGGGGTATTGTAACATATATATTATGTTACATAGATTTTATTCGTTTTTTAATACTAAATTCATATTCCGCGCGCGAATTTCTTCATTCGCCTACTCGATCACTATTGGCCAAGACATATTACGACGTCACGATATGTGAAGCGTCTTGGAATCGAGTCGTGTGGGTTACGGACCGGTCGATCGTTCTTTTTCTGCCGGAGAGTGCTGAGAAGCGCACACGCGCCGCGTTATATTTTAGTGGGTGAGTCCTTGTAGGAACACACGTGTTATCTTAAGTAATCTCTTTGTTATAATTAGTGTGTAAGCCTTCTGCTTATAATTATTAATGTAAAACGCTAAAATTAATTTACAACCAAAATGCACTGCCTTACAATTTAATAGTGTTTTTTTTAGTAATATTTTATCATAGGGCTTAGTGCTTATTTCTATTGTGTTCTGTGCTTTTATGCTTTTAATGGCCATTTCCGTGTCAACCCTGGACATTCATGGGGGTTGGTTATGGAAAGGCTCACCCGTGTTGGCGTGACCTTTCAGGGTCCCAGGCGTTGCCGTCGTGGTCGGTGCGGTGCTAATCCTGGGCGTGGCCGAGTAGCTGTGGACGGGGTCCAGTAGGAAGCAGACGACGGGAACCAGAGCAGCTGGGATCCCACTACCCACTTATTAATTTACCCACGGACCCCACGGAATCACTGATCCCATACTTCTCCTGACCTCTCTCTTCGGGGACCGCACACCACAGTGCTGGCTTCGGTCCTGCTCACCGCCACGCTGAGCGACGGGACGGCGCGCTGGACGAAGCACGGACCACGTGGCACGTGACCGGACGCAGTCTATGTTAAGTTCTCTTTTAAATTAGCTCCCAACTTGATATCAGGAATAATCGAATCCACGCTCTCTTACAACCTTAATTAGCTAATTTAAATAAATATTCAATCATATTTTTAATAGTCGGCCCTCAACCTATTTTTCTAAATTTAATTTATAACTTTCTTTGTACAATTTTTATTCGATAATATATTTATAAAGTTTACATCTTTTATTTTAATTATTCCCATTTATTTCATTATTTTTTATAACGTAACAATATGTACCTATGTTCCAAATGCTGGTAGAAAATTAGTCACTTTGCCCAAAAGACTAAAATGGAACGAGGAATTTCGCAAACATGTTCAAACATTAGATAAGAAAAAGCCTGTGATAATATGCGGAGACATGAATGTTGCACACAACGAAATAGGTATGTTAATGTTCTTTACATAACCTAAGTTTAAAGATGCTTTATGATTTTTTTTTATAAAAAAAAATGGTTGGTTTATCTAATATGCTGTTTTAAAAGTAATAAAATCATATCAGGATATGCCTCAAAAATAAATTTACATAAAATATATGTTTCAACAAAACATTTCAAATGATACTAATTTTATCTTACTTAAAGATAACAACAACAATTTTCTTTATCTTCAAATGTTGTATTAATTTGTTTTATAAATATGTGATTTGTTGTGAACTATCATCGTCATTTTCTTTCTGTCCTCTGATTTCCCCTTTGCCCCATGACAATGTTATATATTCTAGGATATAAAAATTATTACATAACAATATCCAAGTGTAAGTGAAGACGATCTCCGTGCAGTGGCAGGTCCGTGTTGGATGCGAGTGGCAGGGGATCGCTCGTCTTTGCGTTCATTGAGGGAGGCCTATGTTTAGCAGTGAACGGATAATGGCTGATGATGATGATGATGATCTAAGTGTAAAGTATTGGGTACAGTATATATTATGATTTAATTCACTAAAGCATATAAAATGTTTGCTACACAGATTTAACCAATCCGAAAACAAACAAAAAGAACGCTGGTTTCACAGAAGAAGAACGAGCGGGTATGACGGAGTTACTGGGAGACGGGTTTGTGGACGTGTTCCGCCATTACTACCCGGATAAGACGGGCGCTTACACATTTTGGTCCTACATGTTTAACAGTCGATCAAAAAATGTCGGATGGTAAGTAAGAAACAACGGAAATATAACTTACGCCCGAGTTCTCAAACGCCACTTAAATACTTGGGGGCTCCTCAAACTACTTAACGCGCCTTATATATGTAGCGGACCAATCAGTGTCCACAAATCTATAAAAAAAAGTAAAGTATCAACCCTTTATGTCCCACTGCTGGGCACAGGTCTCCTCCTCGAAACCTGCGAAGAGAGTAATGGGCCAAATAGTTCACCGCCCTGGCCCAGTGCGGGTTGGTGAACTTCACATACCTTCAAAGACTTTTCAATCTCATCAGGCATGCAGGTTTCCTCACGATGTTTTCCTTCACCGGTGAGCGAGCGATGGTCTCGTGTTTGAGGTGCACTTAGAAATTAGAAAAACCCATTTCAAGGCACACACTGTCCAGGATCGAACCCGGAACCTTTCGCATAAGAGGCCAAGTCCATCCACCACTGGACCATCGTCGCTCGCCACAAATCTGTATGTCATCAAAATGTAAGCAGCTCCCAATGTTGAGTTGCGTTCTAGTATTCGGGTATTAGAGGGATTCTTTATAATTGGTATTTAGTTTTCCGTATTAATAGTGATAGGATAAGTTACTAAAGGTTGAGTTCCATAGAATAATCATTGAAACCCTTATGAATATTCTATTTCCGACAATATTTATCATCGGCTGTTAAATTCATAGTTTTGCCCTAAATATTGTTACAAAAAAGGAACATTTTTCTATTGCATGTAACATTACTATAACAGTGAATACACTGTAATTATAGTTAACAAAGTGTCATAATATATTGATGTAAAACCACTATTTTATAAAGCTAATTCGTAGTGGTGTCCATTGGCTGCAATACAGTTCTTTAAACGTCGAGATTTTTCCCTTTACTTATATTGATAACTGTATAGATAGAAGCACGCACGCATCTTTTTCCATGGAAAAAATCTTCTCTGCCAAATGTATGAATTGTTTTAGGGACTTCAAATTATCATGGCATTTAGGCTCTCTAAAAGTTACCATGAAACATAATCCAGCGGATTAAGATAGGAAAGATCTCTTAAGATCTAATAAAGTCCGCAATCTTGGTTTCTAATCAAGATTGGGTGGATCGAGCTTTATGGCCCGTATTCTAAAACGTGACTTGAGCGCTGATCGGTGCTTGATACTAGTTTTGGCGGTACCAAAATCTAGTATCAAGCGCCGATCAGCGCTCAAGTGACGCTCTCTGAATACGGCCCTATGACTCAGCGCCGAAAGGACTGCTTCTTCTTGCTGAATTTTTTAAACAAAGTCAATCCTTCATAGCTACCACCTAACCAAACCAACACCGACGTCTAATAATCGTCTCGTTGTAAGCATAAGCACTTTGTACTATGTTAACTAATTGGGAAGCTTTCTTGTAGAGCGTGGGCATAAATACAGTCAAACATTTTGTTTTTTTAAATATTGCTCAGTTGTTAAAAAAATCTCAACTGTAAACATTTTTCTTCTGTGACCATACTGCTGATGTTGTTTTTTTGGTTATACCACCCTATTTTTTTTTTAATTATTGGTTTGGAAATTACCAGTGCGTCTCATATTATAGGCTGCTAGTCACGGCGAGAATAATCTGATCGTTCAGTCTCTCTTTCTCTTTGGTGCCAGCGCCTAAATGAACGCCAGCACAGCCGATCCCTCCCACTCCCGGCTCACGTCCTCGCCCCCTCTTCTTATAAGAGAGGTCGGCTAAATTCACTTCGCCCAAGGTGTTGGGGTCACCCTGGGCTACAGAGCCTCACCATCACGACATGGCCTGAATCATGGTGGGGTTGGTGTGTAACCTTAAGTTGCCAGTATAAATTCAACATATTTAAACTTGCCGAGTTAATTTCTGTTGATATAGTCAATAGAAGTTATATTATGATTTATTATTCCTTCTATATAACATATTTTCTGTTTTCAGGCGTCTGGATTACTTCGTAGTCTCGCAGCGACTTTTACCTGCTATTTGTGATACCATTATAAGAGATAAAGTATATGGCAGCGATCACTGTCCTGTTTCATTATTTTTGCACCTTACAAGTGCCGACAAACCTAAAGAGTAACCAACCTGCCCACTGACATGTAATTTGTTTTTTATTAAGTTTTTTTTATTGGGACTGATATAAATAAAGACATTATTCTGTATATTTTGACTTTTATTTTTAATATTAAATAACAATAAGAAAATGTTTACAATACTCCCAATTGGACACCCTTACGTCGGTTTTTGAGATGTACCTGTAACAAAATAAACATTGAAGTAAGTTTTTTTTTTTTTTTTTTTTTTCGGTTGGATCTATGCTAATGGTCCTAGTGACCGTTATGCGTCATCGGAAATGGGGTGATCCGGTTGGATCATCCTATGACGTTAAAAATTTGGGGGGTTGCCCCCCGCCATGTTTATGGCGTCGGGTTTGTACCTAACTTGGTAAGCTACGGTCGACTGGTTTGGAACGGGTGACGTTAGAAACCTATCGTGAGGGCCGGCCCTCCCCTCCCCCGGTAGCGGGGGAGGCGGGTCAAGCGCGGGACCCGAGCAAGCTGCCGATAGCAGAGTGCTATCGGTGATTACACGGTCTATATTGGTGTCGACTCGTAGCTGATCTGAGCCTATGCTGTCGCGGTTGATCCGGATCAATTGGTCAACGGAGTGTAGGGTTCGACGTCGCATACGACCCCGGGGCCCATGCGGTGTGAATGTGTGCCTAACACCGGCTGTGTTATGTCTGAGTGTGTGTTGTAGCTTACGTCGCGCTTCAGCGTCGCGCTTTAACAGTTCTGTGATTTTATCAACAGGATCGGTTATGACATTCTTAGGTAACCTAGACTTATTAGGTGCTAAGCTATCGGGGGTGTAGTTTGCCGCACTCACGACGAGTGGGTTCGGGTGGAGAAGTGCCTTTTCGAAGTGACGTTCTGACATCGCTTTGAAATGGCCCCTAATCGAATCTAGTCTGAGGTCGCGATGTAGGTCGATGTTTCTTACGTACCACGGGCAACCGGTTGCCACACGTAAGAATTTATTTTGGATCGTTTGGAGGCCTCTGAGTCTATACTGAGGCACATGCGCGAATGCCACACAGGAGTATGACATGATGGGGCGGATACATGATTTATAGAGGGTGAGCTTGTGCCTGAGGGGCATTTTGCTCTTTTTGTTTATGAGGAAGTACAGTCTACTACTGACGAAACGGGCTTTTTTAGAAATCGCGGCGATGTGTGGTCTAAACGACATCGACCTGTCAAGGGTGACCCCCAGGTACTTGACCTGTCTAACTCTGGGAATAACGACGTTATTTAGTAAGATTGGTTTCATCATGAACCATGTTTGTCTGCGTTTAGGTAAGCGTGTCTTTCTCTTACGAGAGAAATGAATCAACGCGCTTTTATCGGGGTTAATAGCTATTCTCCATTTTGCGAACCAGTTGCCTAGTTCGGTGACGGCACGTTGGAGAAATAGCGATGCTCTATTAGCATTAGGGTGGGTAACGTATAGAGCTGTATCGTCAGCGAAGAGAGCCAGTTTGACGTCCGGAGGTCTGGGGATATCTGATGTGTACAGATTGTATAGAGTTGGGGACAGCACGGAGCCCTGGGGGACTCCGGCCCTCAGAGGTCTCAGGGAAGAGAGGGTGCCTTCGACCCTATACCTAAATGACCGGTTTGACAGATAGTCGCGGATGATGATGACTAGCCTATCCGGTATTCCTAGCTTGTACAGTTTGTATGTAACATATATATTATGTTACATAGATTTACTTACGAGTGTACTATTTATTCGTTTTTTAATACTAAATTCATATTCCGCGCGCGAATTTCTTCATTCGCCTACTCGATCACTATTGGCCAAGACATATTACGACGTCACGATATGTGAAGCGTCTTGGAATCGAGTCGTGCCGGTTACGGACCGGTCGATCGTTCTTTTTTCTGCCGGAGAGTGCTGAGAAGCGCACACGCGCCGCGTTATATTTTAAGTGGGGTCCCAGGCGTTGCCGTCGTGGTCGGTGCGGTGCTATTCCTGGGCGTGGCCGAGTAGCTGTGGACGGGGTCCAGAAGGAAGCAGACGACGGGAACCAGAGCAGCTGGGATCCCACTACCCTCTTACTCATTTACCCAATGACCCCACGGATCCGAACTCTCTCTTCGGGCACGGCGCACACCACAGTGCTGGCTTCGGTCCTGCTCACCGCCACGCTGAGCAACGGGACGGCACGCTGGACGAAGCACGGACCACGTGGCACGAGACACGGACGCAGACTTGTTAAGTTCTCTCTTTGATTAGCTCCCAACTTGATATCAGGAATATAACGAACCCACGCTCTCTTTTAATTTATAATTAACTTAATTAATTAATTAATCTTATACTTTTTTAATAGTCGGCCTCAACCTATTTTTCCTAAATTTAATTTATAACTTTCTTTGTACAATTTTTATTCGATAATATATTTATAAAGTTTACTTCTTTTATTTTTTAATTATACTCATTTATACATCTTTTTTTTTATAACCGTAACAATGACGCCCAACCGGTTAAAATATTCCTGGTATTAAGTTTGTCTGGTGGTGTGGAAATGGTCCCGTGTCTTTTTTAATGTATGTGTTGTGAATTGTGTACTGTTTAAAATGTTTTATGTTTCTCTATACATACATAACAAACCAAGTTACAAAGTGATAGTAAAATGTACTAAAATTTAAAATATTAAATCATTAAAATATTAAATTAAGAAGTATCAAATCATAAAATGTTAAAATCTAGTGTAAATTTTAATCAATATATAATACAAGTGAATAGTGATAACAATGAATAATGTAAGTATTGAATATAATAAAATAGTATAATAAAAGTTTCAATTATGAAATCATAAAATATTAAATCATAAGAATGAATGATAAGTGATAAGTGTTATATAACTCGTAATCTTTGTACTTGGCTTGTTTGTTCACTTTTTTTCCGAATACCCTCTGTATCGGATACTTTTGTGTTTACTTGTTGTTATCTATTGTGTATTATTTTGTATTATCTCTGGGGTTTGTTTCAATAAGGACTCACTATGACACGTAATATTAAATTTTTATTTTTGCATAAAGTCGAGTTAGGTTTAACGTATTTAACATTCTATTACGAGTATATTAAACGGTAACGTAAGCGTATGACGGATTATTAGATTTGATTGGTAAAAATGTTAGGTGTTATATCATGTTAGGCATATGCCAGATTTTAATTTATAGTTATACATTTTTTTTTATTTAATTAATATGAAAGACCTGAAAATAATAGGTAGCTTTAGTAATGAAATAATATAATAATCCTTAGATCAATAATATTAATGATCTAAGTAAAAACGTTATTTTTTTTTTCAAAATTTACACTATGTATTCCAATTTTGAGACGGGTGATGATCTCTTAAGCGTGCATATACATGTAGGTACATGACATGGATTGTTGTGTGTTATGGTACATATCTTATGTACTGGTTATGTATTTAGGGTACAAGTCGTTCCACTGAGCAATGACTTTTGTGCCAGTTATGTATTTTTGGTAATATATTTGAGTTATTCCACTGAGCAATAACTCGAGTACATCTCTTAATTGTACTTTTATATTATTTAAAGCCTACGCCATAAGTTATTAACTCTGATATAGCTTATCTAATTCCGGGACGGGTGGCGATTCCACATATTTATATTGTTATAGTATATGCACACATGCTAAAAGCCTTCATCGGGAATACTATTTGGCATATTTAATTAAATTAAATTTTTCGGTTTATAGTAGCTGTTTGAGTATGTGTCCATAGTAGACCATATCTCTATGTGTCAGGGCGTTGTTTGTGTAGTACAGATAACGCACGCTGCTTGTGTTAATTTGGATGATGATGAATGTGAGTGACGTATGATCGGATACGCTGTCTACATCTCGTAGCGCAGCGTAGCAGTGAAGCCAAATTTTTTTTTTAATGTAGCGTAGCACTTTTGTGATCGGCTACGGATGAGTTAACAACTCTTATCTTGTTATTGAGAAGTAGAATCAGTAGCGTTGAATTTTTTTTTTCTCTTTCTCTCGAGCGCTGCGCCAGAGTTTCTTCTCGCGTTACCTTCTTCAGAATTTTGCCAGAGAAGCAAAATTCTTCTCTGACGGGGGGGGTATTGTAACATATATATTATGTTACATAGATTTACTTACGAGTGTACTATTTATTCGTTTTTTAATACTAAATTCATATTCCGCGCGCGAATTTCTTCATTCGCCTACTCGATCACTATTGGCCAAGACATATTACGACGTCACGATATGTGAAGCGTCTTGGAATCGAGTCGTGCCGGTTACGGACCGGTCGATCGTTCTTTTTTCTGCCGGAGAGTGCTGAGAAGCGCACACGCGCCGCGTTATATTTTAAGTGGGGTCCCAGGCGTTGCCGTCGTGGTCGGTGCGGTGCTATTCCTGGGCGTGGCCGAGTAGCTGTGGACGGGGTCCAGAAGGAAGCAGACGACGGGAACCAGAGCAGCTGGGATCCCACTACCCTCTTACTCATTTACCCAATGACCCCACGGATCCGAACTCTCTCTTCGGGCACGGCGCACACCACAGTGCTGGCTTCGGTCCTGCTCACCGCCACGCTGAGCAACGGGACGGCACGCTGGACGAAGCACGGACCACGTGGCACGAGACACGGACGCAGACTTGTTAAGTTCTCTCTTTGATTAGCTCCCAACTTGATATCAGGAATATAACGAACCCACGCTCTCTTTTAATTTATAATTAACTTAATTAATTAATTAATCTTATACTTTTTTAATAGTCGGCCTCAACCTATTTTTCCAAATTTAGATTCATAACTTTATATGTAACACTTTTTATTTCATAATATATCTATAACAGTTTTACATCTTTTATTTTCATTTACATTCATTTATATATCAATTTTTTTTAACCGTAACATGTACACGAGGCCTTCGTGCCATATCCTATCGAAGGCCTTAGCTACATCGAAAAATACGGCGCACGTATCGCGGGAGTTCTTTTTATTGAAACCTCTGAGTATGTCTTCGGTCATACGGTGGACTTGCATTGGACAGCAGTGGTTTTCGCGGAAGGCGAATTGCTCGTCTATGAACAGGTTCTTTTCGCCTATAACGGCTTTGAGCCGCTTAAGCAGAACCCGTTCGTAGATTTTGCCAATCGAGCTTAGTAGACTGATGGGCCGATAGCTAGACGGTTCCGTGCCCGGTTTGCCGGGCTTAGGTATGCCGATAACCGTAGCTTCTTTCCATTGGTCTGGGAACCTACAGCCCTTTAGGAGGGCGTTGAAAATGCTAACCAGGAGGTAAACAAGAGCGGGTGGGAGTATTTTAATGACTTTGTTGGAAATCCCGTCCGGCCCGGGGGCCTTCTTGGAGTGAAGTCGTTTGATAATGTCTTGGACTTCTTCTACATCCGTCGGAGGGATAGGATCCCCCTCCGGCGGCGCAGAAGTCTTCGACTCTACTACCCTAATTACCTCCTCTACGTGGGAGCCTATGGAGGGTGAGGGGGTAGTGATGTTTTGAAGTAAGTATATAAGTTAATATTGGTAAGAGGTTCTTGAACTAAGTGCAATAGGATTGAAATTAAAAATGACGATGATTGGGTTAGTGAGCAAGTCAGGGCAGAGACCAGAGGGTCTCGCGTGTCGTACGAACCACCAATCACAGCCACCCTTGCTCGTAATGATGCGACATGGGCGTGTTTGGCCGAATTAAGTACTTACAAAATTTAGTAAGTCACTCACTATGCTTACAAAATTTTCGTCCGGTAAACAAAATTAAGTGCTAACAGTAAGTAAGAAAGACGCCATTTTGCTTAATGTTGATGTAAAATTATTAGTTATTGACAGTAAGCCTGTCTTGGCCGAAAAGCGTTATAGTCAGCCTGTAAGATTTAAATTTTTTATGCTTACTACCTTACTAAATTTAGTGAATACTTACTTCGGCCAAACACGCCCCTTTTATTGTTTGTCAGGCAGCACTCACCGGTTTGTAAGCTTACGCGTTACTGAGTTAGCGCCAAAAACTATGTTTTTGTCTTTATTATTATTCTCAGTGTTTTTGATCTCAATATAAACTACTAGCTGTTGCCCGCAGCTTCGCCTGCGTTAACTAAGATTTACAAGAGGATATTAGTACGCAAAACGATTAACTTTTGAAAGGGCAAGATGGGGTACCCGGGTAGGGTACCCTTACCTTATTACAACTTTATAATGACATTGATATGTTTTGGGATAGATGACGTGGAATATGAAGCAGTATTTGTTAGCGAGTATTGTAAAAACAAGTCTTGACTAAGTTTTTCTGGAAGGGATATTTAGAAGAAATGGTGAAAATTTAGAAAACCCCCGACATAAAACACGCCATTTTGTAGTCGAGGCCATCTTGTATTTGAAATCGTCATAATGTATTAGTCCTTTCGAGCGATAGGTACTTATATTGAGAATGTTGTGAAAAAATATGTAATCCGCCATATTTTGGCGGCGGCCGTTTGGACCAATCAACAAAATGAAAATCTGTTTATCCGCACACGAGCTACCATGTTTATATCCTTAGAACGCGTTTTTACGAAAGAAAATAATAACTGAGTGTCCTATTTTTAATCAGATTTTTTTTCTATCGAATGCGGTTTTTAAGTAATCATAAGAGAGTCAATATTGTAAAGAGGTAGTGCTATGCTGCTTTGCAGCCGAATTGAGCCGGCACGACCGGGGTGGTCACATAATACCGGCTTAAAATAACAGTTATGCTGTCGCGTTTCGTTCGGTTTGTGAGTTTCTGGTGACCCATTGGGGGGGATAGGGAAAAGGAGAGCAAAGCATCCGCATAACCTTTGGTTGTGTGGATGTTAATGGGCATCGAAGGCTTCGGCTGTTTGCCCTCCTATGGTATAAAAAAAAATCATAAGAAAATCGCTGAAAATAAATTTATTTTTCTTCTTCAGCAGAACTCTATCAGTTTTTTCTGGTTTGACATAAAGTAAACACTCAAAGTTACGTCTTTCGTCTCTTATGGATCCGTTATGCCTGTCTGTTTATCCGTGAATGTCACAGCCACTTTTTTGTAAAACTATAAGAACTATAATATTGAAACTTGATGAAAGATGTTTTCTGTGAACCGTATTAAGATTTTCACACAAAAATAATAAAAAAAAACTTTTGGGGGTTCCCCACACTTAAAAAAGAAACTCGAAAAATATTTTTGATCAAACTCATATGTGTGGGATTTACGTCATAAATCGTAAACCGCAATTTGTTCAAAAATTAACTCAAATATAAAAACATCAATCAAAGTTATAATGAACTACTTTTATAATATTATGTTACTTGCTGCTACGGAACCTTTCATAGGCAAGTCCGATTCGCACTTGGCCGCTTTTTCGACAAAGGACAGCCTGTAGAAAATCACATACTCCGTGCGGTGTAGCTTGGTGCGGCTGACACATGCCAATATGACGTTGACATACATGATTAGAGATGTGACGTTATGCAATTTATTTTTATCGCTAACGATACTCGCAGCGTAAGTATAGTTCTTATTAATAGTAGTGGGTGTTAGTGTGTTTATTCTGTTGTGCAGTGTATTTAGGTGTATAAACTTTTCAATGTATATATTTAGGGGCTACATAATAGTAGCTTTGAACTTATATTAAATAATCAAAATCAGGTTTATATTTTTTTCATGACAAATTTTTTAACGATAATGATAGATTTTGTTGTTTCATTAATATAATGATAGACTTTTTACAATAATAATTGAACTACGCCCAATATACATTTTTTATTATAAAGAACATCGACTTTCCATCCTAGTATAGTACATCCCATCACTAAGCACGTCTATGGTTTTACGTTATACGCATAGGACTTTGCTTAATTTTTCTTTCCATTTGACTTTATTTGGAGACTATCACATTCTGGTTGAGTTTGATTTAATTTACCACAGTAATTGCCGATATACTATTTTACGAATGAGGTATTAATGAAATACTTAATTATATTTTTTTAATTGCAACGGCTTGCAAGAGTAAAACGTAACGTTACTGGAATTGTCACCCGCACCATGCTACACCGAAATAGGTATAAAAATTTGAATATTTCCTATTTCCCTTAATTTTTTGTGACTAGTGTAAATAGTGTTTAAATCTGAATAGTTGTGATAAAAAAAATTGAGTAAATTATAGTTACCGTTATGATTTTCTTATAAGCTTCCCTTCCTAGTACGGAGTATGCCACTCCTAAACATTGTAGGGCACTGGCTTGTAGCTCTTCAAGTCCTGAACAGAAAAGTGCGATTCCAATTTCTAGACCAGTACCAAAGTCACACTCGTCCACAGCAATACTTGCATAGTTTATAATTGGTTGAATTTCTGCCAGAACTTTGTCTTTCTCAGCTTGAGATGTTGCATCTTTTAGTTTCTTGAATAATTCTTTAATTTTTCCTACAAACAAACAATGTTGGTTGTAACACATGCATTTACAAAAATAATGAAAATGCTTTTAGCTTAAATCAATTTATATGCAAAATAACACAAATATATATATCTGCAGTGTAAAGAGATTTTATTATACCAATTGTGTATTCATTCAAAATTCATAGATACAAAAAACACACGAAGGATAGAACATGAAATGGAGGAACAGAGTCAGAAGAATAGTAGCAGGAGGATGCAAGTGTGCCATTGCTTATTCTTATATTAAGTGAGGAAATTCACGAAGGAGATACTATATATATAGCAAGATTATGGAAAAAAGTATTAATACCATCTTTTTGTATGAGTGGCCTATATCCTAGTTGAGTTTTCTTATCATATGGGACCACAATGCCTGCACCATGGAATGATTTACAAACAATCTGTTTTAACCTCTTCTTCATATCATACTCTTCTAAACTGTATTTGTGCTGTTCTGCCCAGGTCTTAACTTTCGCCATGAGTTTCTGACTAGCTACTTTAATAAATGGTGATGATTTTGTTTGATTTTGCAGGAACCAGCTGAATTATGAAAATTAAAAGCATAAAAGTTTGTGGACTACAAGACACACCCACCAATTGCTTTGTGGGCTTTACCAATATTTATTTACACTATTTGGCTTTTCTGTTAAATAGCACTTCCCTAGGTAAAGATAATAAGAAATCTTTGAAGAAGTTTGAACACATTAACTGTTAATCAGAATTCTGGCATATTCTTTATTTTTATGTATTTTTTTAAATATTTCTATATGTCTGTTACTATAATTCCTATTATTATGCATAGGACTAGCTAAAATATTGTTACTGTTTCTCAAAATTCCGGACAGCCGTGACACAGTTCATACTAGTACAGCTGTCAACGACAATCTCTAATTCAAATGTAATAATGTGTTGTATTTGATATAAATAACTAGAGAATAATTGTACTAAGGAAAAAGTTAATAAAGTATTATTATTATTATAAAATAAACTTACTAAACAGCTGCAAATATATTTTCTGCTATTGGTGTAATTATGCAGTCTTTAGCACTATCATTCTTTGCCAAAAAAGCTGGTTTTTCATTAGGATCATCTCTAAAGTACCCAATGTGCAACTTGCTTGTGCCCTTCTTCTTTAGTACAGACTGAAAACATTAAAATTGTGCAAATTTTTATGGAAAAAGTTAGTTAAAGTGCTACAAAGGGCAAAGGGTATTAAATACTGGGTACAAGAAGAATTGTTATGACATTTATATAATTTGTGCATTACCTATCTTGAGATATAATGTATGATGATTTGGCTTGTAAAGGAATTTATATAATATATTGACTGGTGAGATAATATATCTTTATTAATAATACTAGCTGCCCTGACAAACAGTCAAAAGAACTAATATACATTGTTATAACAGGGGTTGATTATAGAAAGGAATGATTTATGGTTGTATGTATTTTTTAATGCCTCACCATAAAAATATAACCAGAAAATTAAATAAAAAGTGGACAATTGGGATATTCTTAGAGGTAGAAACATTAGTTATAAACATATTGAAAATATGTTTATAACCTGTTGTAGGTCTTCGAGAGATTTACTTAATAAACATATAAAATTTTATCAAAATTTGTCAAACAGTTTACTAATAATATGTTATATAAATACAGAGGCTATCTTTTGAATCTGCCAAAAATTAGTAATTGATTAGACAACTTCACATTTACCATAACATATTTAGATTTTTTATGCATAATCCATGAAATTAGTATTTATATTCATAATTATGTTTTGGCTATTTAAATGTTTTTTACATTGTATTTTAGTCAAATGAAAAGAAATCATTTGTCATGAATTCATATACTTAATTTTTTGACTCTTAATATTTCAGATTATAAACCTATGTCAATATTCTTTCATAATTTCACCAGAAGATTAACAGGCAGTTCCAACAAACAGGTAGTGTAAGTTAAAAGTAATTTGTATTTGTAAACTATCCTGAAGTCCATTCAATTCCATCTCACTTAATAGTAATTAGTATTACACATACCTGAAATTCTGGAGGGTCATAGAAAAATCTCCAATGATTCAAATAAGAGTCTTTACATATCATCTTTGGTAGTTTTCCAAGCAAAAAATCAAATGGGCCTATTAACTCCAAGTTTACACTGTCTAGCAGACTGACAAAATTCTTACTATCTGCTTTCAAACATTCAAAAAATTTAAAAAAGTCTTCAGGCATTTCAACAAGAAACAATTCCTTTAAAACCCTTGGATCTGTATCTTTATGATAAAATGAAAAATTATGCTCCTTTTCTTCACTTTCTTCTTCAATATCGGGTTCTTTCTTTAAGAATGATGATGATGATTCATTGTGATCTTTTTCATGAGTTTCAATATCTGGTTCTTTTATTGAAAGTGAAGGTTCATTTCGATCTTTTTCATGGCTTTTAATATCGGGTTCATTTTTTGAGAGTGATGGTTCCTCCTTATCTTTATCTTGATTAGTTACACTACTCGACTGGTTTTGTTTTTCACCTTCAATGTCTGATTTCCTTCTAGAGACCTTGTTTACCTTATTGTATGGTAAAAAACGGTGCGTGTTATGTTTTTTCACCGTTTTGCTGGGTGGAGGATGCTTATATTTCTTGTGATGCTCCTCATTCTTTTGATAACACATTTCACCATATTTGCAAATAACTCTAGGATCTTCATTAAATTCTTTTCTTTCATCAGACATTTATGTATGAATATAGAATTTAAACAAATGTTAATTAAAGCACAATTACGTCTCACAAAGAAGAACGTAGCTCACAAGGCGAAAGTAAATCGTAAAAATATCTATTTAATATTTTTCTAATTTTTCTGCTCTGTGATGGCACTTCTGCCAAAGAAAATTCCCGCCTTGTAATGTATGGATTTATTTATTATTGCAACTTGCAAGTTTTTTTATAAGGATAAAGGAAGGAAATATGGATTTTATTTTTTTATTTATTTGAGGCATTCGTTACAAACTATCAGCCACGAGGCAGTTTTAAGTTTAACTTTTTAACACAAGTTTGTTAATTACAAGTTAACAAAATATGTAACAAATTATTTGCAATTAATCATAAGCAGTAAATAAAGGTAAATAAGTGCATTTTTATGATACTTAGAGCATGTGTGATACACCCAATTTATTAAATATACAATGAATTCATTAAAATACATAACAAAACAATAAAAAAGCCGCCAAGCGGACGTTTACATCGCAGAGGTCCTCAAAGAATTACTGTCTCATAAGAACCGTCCTTCTATGTAAGTCTGAATTCTTTACCCCGGGCTTATATAATATTATGGTGACAGCAACAAAAATAATGGATGATTTTTATATATTATGGTAATTAAGGACAAAGGATTGTAAAATAACAAGTAATTTGATCGAAATTATCAACATTAAACAATAGTTTTGAGGAATAAAACGAAAATAGACCCATTGTTCACGTGACAATATACGCGAGTAACCGTTTATCAGTTGTTACTTTCATTTTAACATTGGTGATTCAACATTGCGTGCTATACAGTATTTGTAATATTTAGAACTCATTATACCTATTAATTTTTCGCAAAACTATAAATTTAAAAAATAAACTCAACCTTAAAATATATGTTGTGCACATCCTGACGTCACATGCGACAGTTTTTGTTTGTTTTTGTTTTAAAAACTTAATTCATTTATTATAATGTGATTGGTTGGAGGATATTGTGATGGACTGTTCTAGGTGGACAAATTTGGATGTGATAGTTGATTGATGGTGATGTGAAGGGCGAAGGCGCGCCGCTTGGCGTTTCTCGCCGTTTCTCCACAGATTATAATATTTATGTTACGATATACATACAGCATGGCCTCTTGTCTTAGCCGGTTCATAGAGGACAAAAAAAAATGTGACAACCAGCTTTGTCAATTGTCACTTGTCAGTTTACAGTTGTCAATTCCAACTTCCAGTAGTATTGAAAAATGGCTAGGTGGTTATTAAAGAGCTAAAATTGTTTTGAAAAAAAATCTTTGCACTTTGTATACCAAAAACTAATATTACAAAATCTCCGTATTTTTATTAATAATAAATTTGCACATAGAATCAAAATTTTGTTACTTGCTAAAATTCATCAGCCAAAATTTCGGGTGAAATTACTGATGCGAATAAATATCCACATAACCACTTTTTAACATCGACATTTGACGCGCGTTGACCTGTTACCTTTTTGTGATCAGCGTATTCTTTTATCAATGTGTAGGAGCCTAAATTTTAATTACATACCAAGGACATGTACATAATAAATTTTCGTCATTCAAGAAATTTGACAAGTTGTTCGGGCCTCGGATTATGCTTCTCAAGTGGTAAATTATACATATTAGCTGTGTTTTCTCATTCTCAGTTCTTGTGTTCTCAGTGTGATCCTAAGAATGTTCAGTGTTCTAATTATTGTTTGTAGTACTTTCGTAAATTTAATTTTATCTTCTAAATTTAAATTAACATAAAACGAATATATTATTTTATGTCGCATATAAACCAATTAACATTATTTATTATATATAAAAACTTAACTTTATATATTAAACTAGTTTCTTATAGACTTATCTTTTTCTGTAATTTCTAAAGCTTTGTGGTTCTTAGTTTTTTTATCTTATAACACAATAAATGAAAGAATATTATGGAATGCACCTTCACACCTACAGTTACAAATTAGTCATATTCTATATTCAAAGATGAATCTCGTATTCAAGTGTATATTATACTTTACTTTAATAAACAGTTACAATTATATGTTGCACATTTTATTTACTTATTTACAATTATACATCATTGATAGGTGATATGCATGCATAGTTATAGACATGATTTAAAAATTAATAAAATCTATTACTGTACTAAGAATAACACTCCACACTAGTGCTTTTTTAATATAGTGTGCAGCTGCTGAGACACCTTTTAATGAATGCTTATCTTTGTCCCTAGATGTGTTGTGGCTTTGATTTATAAGTGATAGCCTAAGGAGTATAGTGATTGTTTAATTACTTGTAAAACATTAGATCATTTTAGTTATAACATTGCTCGACACTACCTAGTAAACAGAACCTGTATAGACAGGTTTAAGACAGGAAAACGGGAAAAAAGTACAGGTTGTATCTAAACTTAATAAATCTAAGTATTAAAATTTGGTTCTACTGGGGTGTTACATATGATTTGGTATAAAGTTGCCTTCTTTAGTAAGTATATGGTATGGTATGTTAAATATTTTTTTATGATTGAATAATAGCAAGGGCTTCAAACATCTTTATATATTTTAAAAACTAATGTAAGCTGCAGCTAATTGGACTAAATTTATTTAACTTTAAAAAATAAAACATTGAATATTAATGTTTTTATCCACACTGTCAGACAATGCCTAGCAATGCTGTGTTTAACATTTTTCATTGAGTTTCGACGGAGTATAGTTTATCTGAAACTAGTCCAGTCATTTATTTGTTACCTATTCTGTGACGTAAGGTGTTAAGTCATGGTGACAATAACTAATTACCCTGCCTGTCTTGTTCTTCTTTCTGAAACACAGCATGGGCACCACCATCTTGCTTGTTTTTCCTGTGAAAAAGATTCACTGTGTTTCGGAGAGAAGGGCAAGGCAGGTAGTGTAATTACTGGTACCGAGACATAACAATTTGTGTTTCAGAGTGGGCAACACAATGAGGTGTCCCAGATGAAGTGGTTTATGTTCATGGGTGACGGCAACCATGCACCATCAGATGGCATGTCTGTCAGTTTACCTATCCAACTCACAATAAAAACCTTTTTGGGCCTACCACATGCACAAGCTTCAACACACTTTAACCTGTTCAGGCCGGCTTGTACACAGAACACAGTGTGTGTGGTTTGTACTGTATAACCATGCTGGCATCACCTACCCCCTCTCACACTTGTTGGTATTTTAGGAAACTACCATCTTATTATTTATAGAATATATTTTGCGAAAGTTCTTAATTATTGAACTCAATGCTTATTGTTTAACTAATATTGTGAGGTGTAAATCTCGACTTTATAATCGAGAAAATTTACGTAGCATTTTTTATACATTGTTATTTTAATTCGTATAGCATTGAACCCATATTTTATACTCTGACTCGGTCGAATAAGTATTGTGAGTCAGCCCCGAACAATTTACAAGTCATCAGAAATTATGAGTCTCAACAGCTTTTGTTCAACTAAAAGTGTTCGCGATAATAATAAACTCATAGTGTTAGTTCAGTGATTAATAGTGTAAATAGTGTGAATAAGTAAATACAGTGCTATAAGTGCCTCATAATAATGAACAGTTGAACTCTTATTGTGTTCTTATTAGAAACTTAATTAATCAATCTAATTAGAATTGTGTATTTTGTTAATCTTATTAGAAATAGTGAATTTATAATTGTAAAATAGTAAAACACTGTTAATTGTATCAAATGTTTATTCAACCAATAAAGATATGGCCGGGAGCGCAGTGATCCCACCCCCACTCGGTTGCGAGCCGTTCCGAGCCAAATAAATATAGGCCTCGGCGGCCGCCTCTTCACTTCGCTCTACGCTCCGACACCTTCAACTTCAAGCGCTCTCGGCGGTGATTCAAGAAAAGTTCTTTTATTTCTCAGTCTGAACCTCCGGCCTAATAGTCAATAGCAGTTGTGCTAGCCAAATAGCCAACATTGTGGTCCTTCGAGTGCACCGGATTACTGAAAATAGAAGACATAGTGAAGAATCTCTGCCAAATAGGAAGATAAATTTTGTGAAGAAAATTGAAGAAAATCGCGAACGTAATTCTGTTTCAATATATCGAATCACTGCGATTCAAAACAGCAAGAATAGAACGAATCGCTGCCCGTGTGAAGAGCGAAGTCAAGACCGCCCATAGAAACGGATCGCTGCCCAATTCAAGATCGAAACGAATCGCTGCCCGATTCAAGATAGAAACAAATCGCTGCCCGATTCAAGATAGAAACGAATCGCTGCCCGATTCAAGATAGAAACGAATCGCTGCCCGATTCAAGATAGAAACAAATCGCTGCCCGATTCAAGATAGAAACAAATCGCTGCCCGATTCAAGATAGAAACGAATCGCTGCCCGATTCAAGATAGAAACGAATCGCTGCCCGATTCAAGATAGAAACAAATCGCTGCCCGATTCAAGATAGAAACAAATCGCTGCCCGATTCAAGATAGAAACGGATCGCTGCCCGATTCAAGATCGAACACTACAAGATGCCGATCACAAGAAGCAGGAAGTCATACAAAGTGAATACCCCGTCAGCTACGCCCACCGATAATTCCGCCACCGACGCCACGCCCACAACAAGCGACACCAGCGCCACCACTAATACGATCAGCGGTACTACGGAAACCACTACCGGCACGGAAGAATCAAGAACGACCGTCACCCAGCAAGAAATCCCGCGTACCCCGAGCGCACCTCGATCGAAGGCCTCAAGCATCAGAAGAAAAGAACTCGCGAGGGCACGAGAGGAACTCTTGAGGAAACAAGTGGAGCTGGCAAGCGCGAAGGTCTCACGCCTAATGGAAGAAACCGACGATGAAGAATGTGAAGACAACGACACCGTGCGTAACGAATGGACGGAAGACTGGGTCAAAAGGAACGCGCTCGCGATTACGATGAAGCCGCATGCTGCTAGTGAAGAACCAAGAATGCCACCACCAACGGAGAACAGCATCCGGGAACAAGATAAATCCGACAATCTACAAACAAGAGAGCGAGCAACATACAACTATGAACAACCGCGTGCGACGGAGACAACAGGCATCGAGCGACCACGTGCGACAGAGACGGCAACATGCTTCGATTATCAAGAACTCGCTACAGCAATATCGCAAGCCGCAAAAACAATGACGAACAACTCAAGTCGAAACATAGAATTACCATTGTTTAACGGGTCTTCGAGCGAGTGGCTACCATTCAAGACTGCCTACGAAGAAACCGAGAATCAACTTAGCGAACAAGAAAACTTGGCAAGACTGAGAAGATGTCTTCGGGGTGCAGCCAAGGACGCGGCCCACTGTCTATTCGTCGGAGCAACGACAGCCAGAGAAGTAATCAAGCTCCTGACCAACAGATTCGGAAGACCGGACGCTTTAGTGATGGCCGAAATGAACAAGCTACGCACACTACCAAGACTAAGTGAAAGCCCGAAGGACATCTGCATTTTCGCGTCAAGAGTATCTAACATCACCGCTACAGTCAAGGCACTCAACAAGCGGCACTACTTGTACAACGCAGAAGTGGTACGAGGCGTCGTCGAGAAGCTACCATCAGCGCTGCGGTACAGATACTACGACTTCACAGCAGAACAGCCGGAAGACCAACCAGACCTCATCACGCTGACGAAGTTCTTAGAACTCACGGCAGAGAGGTGCGGCAGCTTCGCGCCCGCCGAACTGATCACAGTCGAAGACCGGCGGGAGGCCCCAAATAGAAAAATGCG
This sequence comes from Lycaena phlaeas, assembly GCA_905333005.2. Classification (NCBI taxonomy): domain Eukaryota; kingdom Metazoa; phylum Arthropoda; class Insecta; order Lepidoptera; family Lycaenidae; genus Lycaena; species Lycaena phlaeas. Next base: position 4,113,518 of record HG995174.1, read on the forward strand.
AAGCTATGCTGCCCTTGAACAACAACAACACGTCAACCCAGTACCTCAAGCCTGCGCGCTGTGCAAGAGAGAAGGTCATCAGTCGTCAGCCTGCTACAATATGAAGAACGCCGACATACCTACGAGGTGGGAACTCGCGAAGAAACACCGGCTATGCTTCCGCTGTCTGAAGATCCGCAAGTTCAAACACACCTGCAAACCAAGACGCTGCGATGTCAACGGATGCACACATCTGCATCACCCGCTGCTGCACTCTGCAACATCGCCGACAACATCAGCACCACAGAATAATGAAGCCACCGCCCACGCCGTCGAGCAGACACCCATCGCAACAGTTACATCCACGAGAGAAACTAGGAAGACTGCTTACCTGAAGATACTACCAGTGCAGCTCGACGGACCTAAGGGCACCTACCACACCTACGCGTTGTTGGACGACGGCTCTACGTGCACATTGATCGAAGCAGCGGTGGCGGAGAACATCGGGGCATACGGACCAACCGAACCATTCTACATAGAGGGCGTAGCTGGCGCGCGCGTCGACGCGAATCTATCAAAACGGGTAACGATCAAGATACGAGGAAGGAATAGTGAAACACATGAAATATCAGCGAGAACAGTCGACAAGCTGAAACTCTCACCGCAGACCGTGCCGAACGCGATCATCGAGACCTGCATACATCTGCAAGACATCGAAGAAGAACTAACCTACTCAAGAGGTCAGCCCACGGTGTTAATCGGTCAAGACAACTGGCATCTGCTTCTCACACACGCAATAAGAAAAGGAGAAAAATCACAACCCGTCGCCTCGCTAACAGATCTAGGCTGGGTGTTACACGGCACAGAAGCGGCTACGATGAAAATCCCGAAGTTCACGATCAGCCATGTCACCGCGACATATGAAGACGAAAAACCCATGGAAGAATTAATGAAAGAACACTTCTCATTAGAATCACTCGGCATAGAACCTCGAAGATCATACACCGACCTCGAGCGACGCGCTATGAAGATATTAGAAGAAAAAACTCGTCGCCTGCCCTCTGGCGGATACGAAACGGGACTACTGTGGAAGAGAGACAGCATGAACCCGCCAGACAGCTACGATACGGCACTGCGTCGACTTCACCACATAGAAAAGAAATTAGATAGTAATGAAGACATGAAACGCAGATACAATGAACAAATGAACATTTTATTAGAAAACGGATATGCTGAGATGGCCCCCGCATCAAGAAACAAACAACATTGGTACCTGCCTCACTTCGCGGTCATCAACCCACAGAAGCCGGAGAAACTTCGCATCGTTCACGACGCCGCGGCGAAATCAAGAGGCACAAGTCTGAACGACATGCTGCTGTCCGGACCTGACCTGCTCCAGTCGCTGCCCGGGGTGCTGATGCGGTTTCGCCAAAGGAAAATAGCAGTCACAGCTGACATAAAAGATATGTTTCTACGGGTGAACATACGTGAAGACGACCGAGACATGCAACGTTTCCTGTGGCGGGGCGATCGACGTACGGGACCACCAACCGAATATCGAATGAAGAGCGTCATCTTCGGAGCCACTTCATCACCATGTACCGCTATATATGTGAAGAACAAGAATGCTGAAGACTACAAACAACAATATCCGGAGGCGTCTACAGCGATAATCAAGAACCATTATGTCGATGATTACCTAGCCAGCTTCGACACCGAAGAAGAAGCGACCCGCATATCGAAGCAGGTCGACCACATACACCGTCAAGCCAACTACTGTCTACAGCGATGGGCGTCGAACTCTCGGATAGTACGAGCCGAGTTCAACATGAGCACCTCAAGACATCCCGTCGAGTTAGACTCCGAGAAGATACTAGGCCTGGTGTGGCGACCAGAGAAGGACAGCCTCAGCTTCAACATCAACGCACACAAGGTACCTCCGAACATATTGAGCGGTGAAAAAACTCCTACCAAGCGAGAAGCCCTCCGGACGGTGATGTCCCTCTTCGACCCATTAGGACTGGCCACCCCAGTCACCATACAAGCCAAGAAAATACTTCAAGAGACGTGGCGAACGGGAATCGAATGGGATGAAGAACTTCAACCAACTGAGATGGAAAAATGGCGCAGCTGGATAGAACACATACAGAAGCTGCCCGGGTTGACAATACCACGAAGCTATCCACACTTCACCACGTCCAGATCGGTCGAGCTACACACCTTCGTCGACGCCAGCTCTTCGGTATATGCCTGCGCCACCTACTGGAGAAGCATAGACCACCACAGCGGCGAAGTACACGTAACGCTGGTAGCAGCCAAGGGAAGAGTAGCACCCATCAACAAGCTGACATCGATACCACGCCTCGAGCTACAAGCTGCCGTGCTGGGATGTCGACTGGCGAGAACCGTCATCGAAGAGCATGATGTGAAACCAACACGTCGTGTATTCTGGTCCGACTCCCGCACCGTGCTCACATGGCTTCGGACCGGACCACGAGCATACAAACCGTTCGTCGCACACAGAGTAGCAGAGATATCCGAAGACACGAAAACAAAAGAATGGCGATGGGTGCCCACCAGCGAAAACGTAGCCGACGACGCCACGCGTGACACGCCGAGGGACTTCGACACGCACCACAGGTGGTACCGGGGACCGGACTTCTTGTATCAACCGGAAGAGCAATGGCCACAAGAAAAATCCGACGATCCCGTCGATCTTCACAACGAAGAGGCCGCCGACGAAGAAAGAGTGAACATCACCACCATCACCACCTGCGTATCCTCGAGCCTGCCAGACCCGACGCGCTTCTCGAGCTGGTTGAGACTGATGAGAGCGACCGCCAGAGTTATACAATTCATCGAAGAACTGAAGTCCCGCAGAAAAACACGCTGCGCCGCCATTCGCAAGAGATATAAGAAGAATGAAGGCGCCGACCCGACCTGGCGACAAACACGAATCGTTAATAAAAAGAAGAAAGAAATAAAATTGACAGAAAAAAGAAACATCACTTACCTGCCCGTCGAAGCTCAGCATATGAATCGCGCCCACCGCCTATGGCTACGCGCGGCTCAGGAAGACTCCTTTCGCGAAGAACTAAAGTCGCTGCTAGAAAATAAGAACGTACCTGCATCCAGCCGCCTAGCCCACCTGTCGTTGATACTAGACGACGAAAAGATAATACGACTGAGATCCCGTATCGCCGTGACTACAGATATATCAAGCGAACAGAAGGAACCACCAGTCATCGACGGCAATCATCCCTGGACGAGGCTGTACATCGCGTGGACACACCGACGTCTACATCACGGAGGCTTCGAGACTACAGCAAACGAAATACGTCAATCACTATGGGTCATACGCCTGCGACACTCCGTACGCAGCGAGATAAAGAAATGTCTCACCTGCCGCATAAGAAACGCGAAGCCGGCACAACCATCGACAGGCAACCACCCAAGAAGTCGACTCGCTCATCATCATCGGCCGTTCACCTTCACCGGGCTTGACTACTTCGGGCCGATGAGCGTCACCGTAGGACGCTCCATACAAAAGAGATACGGAGTTCTCTTTACATGTCTCACAACGCGGGCGGTACACCTGGAGCTCGCTCACAGCCTCAGCACGGATTCAGCGGTGATGACCATACGCCGTTTCATCGGACGACGCGGTTGCCCTACCGAACTGTGGTCCGACCAAGGGACCAACCTCAAGGGCGCCGACCACGAGATGCAACAAGCAGCGAGGGATGCCATGAAAGAAGAAGCCTCAGCACGTTTCATCACCTGGCGCTTCATCCCGCCCAGCGCGCCATTCATGGGAGGCGCCTGGGAACGCCTGGTGAGGAGCGTGAAGACTGCCCTGGCCACAACCCTGCATGAGCGTGCGCCCAAAGAAGAGGTGCTCGCGACGCTCCTGATAGAAGTCGAACACACCGTGAACAGCCGCCCGCTCACACATGTATCTACAGAAGCAGACGAAGAAAGCGCGCTCACGCCCAACCACTTCCTGTTGGGCGGCCCATCGCGCGTGCCGTTACCCGGCGCCTTCACCGAGGGAGATGCAGCCGGGCGTAAAGAATGGCACGCCAGTCAAAGACTGGCTGACGCATTCTGGTGCCGCTGGGTGAAGGAGTACCTTCCCGAGCTTCAACACCGGCGGGAGCCACATGCACGAGGCGAGATCAAACTACACGACCTGGTGCTCATCGCCGACGGAACACTACCCCGGAACTCCTGGCCACGTGGGGTGGTCATCGCCACCTACCCGGGACCCGACGGCGAGGTGCGTGCGGTGGACGTTCGCACCAGGAAAGGCGTGCTGCGGCGACCTACGAAGAAGCTGGTGATCCTGCCCACGGTGACTACAAACGGCGCGAACGACGAGTGACTTCAGCTGCGAGAGCTGCGGCGGGAGTGTATGTTCGCGATAATAATAAACTCATAGTGTTAGTTCAGTGATTAATAGTGTAAATAGTGTGAATAAGTAAATACAGTGCTATAAGTGCCTCATAATAATGAACAGTTGAACTCTTATTGTGTTCTTATTAGAAACTTAATTAATCAATCTAATTAGAATTGTGTATTTTGTTAATCTTATTAGAAATAGTGAATTTATAATTGTAAAATAGTAAAACACTGTTAATTGTATCAAATGTTTATTCAACCAATAAAGATATGGCCGGGAGCGCAGTGATCCCACCCCCACTCGGTTGCGAGCCGTTCCGAGCCAAATAAATATAGGCCTCGGCGGCCGCCTCTTCACTTCGCTCTACGCTCCGACACCTTCAACTTCAAGCGCTCTCGGCGGTGATTCAAGAAAAGTTCTTTTATTTCTCAGTCTGAACCTCCGGCCTAATAGTCAATAGCAGTTGTGCTAGCCAAATAGCCAACAAAAAGCAATCGTGAATCGTGATACCCGTCCCGCCGCGCCGACACCTCACAGAAAAAACTCATCATCCAAGCTGTCTTTCTTATTCAGTGTATGGTATTTAACAATGTATTTTTAATTTTAACTATTTTTGAAATAGAATTTTGCATTGATGAAGTATAAGCAAATATGCCTATAATTACTTGTCTAGCCAAAGTACTCATGGCTATTTTTAATTTGATTAACTATAATGTCTAAGTGCATGTCTATATTCCTAGAATGGACGCATCTTCTAAGTTGCGATCTGGGCGTACCTATAATCGATATTTTCGACGCACGTAGGTACTCAAATTTACCTTGACATTTATTGGTAATAAAGCGTTAGCTTATAATTTGGTATGCCAAAACCCTTCATTAATTATATCTTCTTTCCTTAATCAGTCACAACTAAGAAACTAGACGAGATGATCATAGCTCAAGTCGCAAACGTCTTTTAGATTTATTTTTTAACATAAATTTATAAAGTACTAGCTGTTCCACGCAGCTTCGCCTGCGTCAACTAATATTTAAAACGGGTCCGTAACTTTTAGAAAATTTAATATAGCCTTTGTTAACCGGGGATAGTGTAGCTACCCAACAGTGAAAGAATTTTTCAAATCGGTCAAGTAGTTACGGAGCCTATTTTATACAAACAAACAATCAAATCTTTCCTCTTTATAATATTAGTATAGATGTATAATATTTTATATTCCATAATGAATATCAAAATAAAAAAAATATATGCTCAGTTATATAAAGTTCCATTTCCAGGTTTGTAGTGTCTAAAATACTTGAAAAATGATATTATCTACGTTGTAGTACTGTTATTACTTAGTTAATTGTTAGCTTATAATAATTTCCCTGTAAGTTTAGTTACGCTGCAGTTGACCTTTCTGCAGGCAATACGAGAGAAATGTTTTATTTGTTTGTTTGGACGTTTGGTCATGTTGTGTAGGTAAGTATCTACACTACACTAATATTATAAAGAGGAAAACTTTGTTTGTTTGTTTGGTTGTAATGAATAGGCTCAAAAAGTACTGGACCGATTTCAAAAATTCTTTCACCGTTTGAAAGCTACATTATCCACGAGTAACATAGGCTTAATTTTATTCTGGAAAAAAATAGGGTTCCGTAAGATATTTGGATTTTTCAGACACAAGGTGTAAAAAATCAACCTGAAAAGTTACTTATTTTGCGTACTAAGATCCCGTTGTAAATCTTAGTTAACGCAGGTGAAGCTGCGGGCAACAGCTAGTTATATAAATTACTAATATTTTTGCCACATTGTCTGTTGTAAATTGTAACCGAAAAGTGAAAACGTGTATGTATGTACTTTGTTTTGAAAACAGATTTGAAGTCTCTGTGGACTTCCAAATTTTTTTTATCGTGCAAACTGTTAAAACCCAATTTAAAAATATTTATTCATAACTACATATTATGTGATATTTGTTTAACTTAAGACACAATAAAATAACCGTCGAAACATTACTTTCATTCTTCAACATTTTCAAAAGTTAACGGATAGAGTTTACTGTTAATAAGGCTCGTAAGACTTTAGAACATGCTTTAAGCTAAGTGTGGACAAGGCGCTAAGCCAAACGTCGATAGCGCTACGTTTATGAGTCTCCGGTCTCTACTCGTGAGTATGCATAAAGTATTACTTTGAGCTATGCATATTTACAAAACTGATTGCTCTAGTTTATCAGTCTCAAAAAGCAAAGACTTGCCAAAAGGCCCGGCTGCCCGGTATATCTTAAAACGAAAATTGAGCATCCTTAGCTTTATAATAATTTGTAAATAAGGTAACCTCTAGAGTTTTACCAATTTCTACATTTCTACTGTTGATGGAGAGCGCTATTCTCTAAGCCTTAGAGAACCGACTGTACTTACTGAGTCTAAGGACAGTTGGTTCTCTGATACTATTTTAATTGCTATTGGTAGTTAGCTGTATCGCAGTTTTTGCAGTAATATATCTCGTACACTTGTACCTATCGTACAACCATCTTGCACTTTTTATTGCTTAAGCCTTAAGGCATTATTAAGACTTAAGAAATTTTAAAAGAATATACTCTTCAGAAAGAGTTTCAAATAATCCGAATTGCTATAAACGAGCAAGTTTACTGAGTTTTCAAAAGTCCTTAGTTATTGTGTATTATTCGGCATATCTAGTAGGTACGTAGTGTTGTTTCTTCATTTATAAACCAGAACTTTACCATAATCTATATTTAGATTCATTGTTTGCCGCGCTATATCGAGTAGCCGCTGGAGATTACAACATAATATTAACGGCAAATATTTACAATGTCCTCGAAGCATCTAACAATAAATACAAATACGTATACTTTGCGCATTCATAAATTCTTTTGGGACCAAAACGACCGGAAAACGTTTTCCACATCCCGCACGTTAAATTTATTTTTACTTTACGTGAAAACCGAGCTACATTTTTGAGCATGTCTTTTTTACTTATTCTAAATAAAAATACCTATATCCTTGTATACAAGAAGACATCAATATTATCAGATGAGAACGTTTTTAGGTTAAGTTATATACGAGTCCAGGCGCCATTTCATTTTTCCTTTTTGATATTTTAAATATTTTATAGGCAGTGAACTGATATTTATATACTTATAAGTTGGTAGTATAATAATAATTCCATTAAATAAAACCAGCTTATTAATATCTATAGCTAAGCGAATTTTCTCGAAGTACATTATTTTCTCCCAAGTATTAACTTTTCGATCGATTTCTATAATTTTTACTCAAACTGGATCGGTGTAATATGGACACAAGAACTGCGTCGCAAATTCCTTTTATAATAAAAATATAATACTTTTTAGTTTTATAATACATTCTTTTTTCAATAAACTCGACTAATATAGTAAAATAAAAATGCTTTTTCAATAATTTTGGAACAGTTTTTCTGTATATCATCTAGTTTATCGTAATATATCAAAAGCGTGCCAGAGAACTAATCAATTAGCTGATTTAGGATCTCTGTTTTGTACGTGTCCTATCCCGATCAATCAAACCCGAACTCGGTTGATTTGTGATATCACAGGTGATCAACAGCTCTGCTATTGCCATTAACTTGCGCTCTGCGTATCATAAGCGAATTAGCCACCAACTATCATGTCTTTGTTACGTCTCGTTAATTATTTTTCTCTTCAGATCCTCTGAGGAATCTTGATATACACCATAAATCACTGCGCTGCGCATTTAAACGTCTTATCGCATTTTTATAGCAAAAGCAATAAAAACGGTTGATATTTAGTCTGGAAACAACAGAACGAAAAGCAGAATGGTAGGTATCAGATGTCGTGGAAAAACTGTTCATTATCAACAGTTTTTATCCATCTATTTTATTTCTTAATCCGTTTTCTAGTTTGAGATCAGGGCCGACCGAAGAACCGTGCTGGTTTATAGTTCAGTAGGACCAGGATTACATTTAAGAAGTATATAATATTATAATATATTATACACTTGAAGTTTCCAAGTCTTGACAGCTGAGTGATAGTTGAGGTTACTAGGATATCCGCTCTAAGAGAAAAAAGAAAAAATTACTTCGGAGCAAATTAGGAGGACGACGCGGCCAGCGAAAATTCGGTGTCATTAAAACTCCCATAAACCCTTTGCCTTATTAGAAATATCCAGCTAGTCTCCAATTCTTCAAGATTGAGTCAGAGACATGTCCTCAATGGTAGCAATGGTGATGACGGGAGAAAGGCATTGGCTTGTCTTGTCTAAAAGGAACATAATTTACCTTACTTAGGTTTACACACATACATATAAACTAGTTTATAGTATGTCTGTGCGTTTACATTACCATACTCATGTTTTCCAAAAAGAAACCGTCATACGGAAATTAGAATAAAGTCGAAGGACCAAGTGCAAAATTTAAGACTGAACTGTACGTTTAACCGATTGTATTCGACTCAAGAATCTGTCCTAAAATAGTACCCATAATATAGGTAGGTACATTAGTTCGATTATGACCGCAATAGTAAAATTGATCATCCTATGGACTGAGCCAAAACATTTCCATTACACGACCACGGTTTAACGTCGTAAAGTTATCCTTGAAGCTGTAATATGGTTTTATTAAAACCATGGTACGATTGATTTATTAACTTATAGCTTTTACACGCGAATTCCCTCGCATGTGCTATAATTAATAATTATAAGGACATTTATTTAAAATTTTAATTAACCCCCGTTATAATTTTGACATGCCTCTTCTTCTTTCTTTATCTAATCTTATTTGTAATTAGAACCCTATATGTATCTAAACCAATTTTCATACTTACTTCTAAGTGTAGTCTATCAGAAATTTTCATATTATTCACATATTTCACCGCCTTTTGGGGGTTGAATTTCTGAATAACTTCTAATTTCAAGTTTCAATAGTTTCGGTTTTGCGTTGATTGTATACGTCATTGAGTCTTGCGGCTTGCCTTTTATCTTCTTTATACTTATCATGGAGTATAGAAAGCAAGAAGAACCATCTCAGTATAATAAAAAGTGTCCACTGAAAGGCATCAAATTAAGATGGCGCCATAATAGCAAGTGGAAAGTATTTAAAAAGGCACCAAAAATAATTAGAGTTGGATACTAGGTTAAAGAAGGAAAGAAAAACTTTCTTTTTGTCACTGTGCATTTTACGAAAATGTAAACTTATTGCATGTCTCCTCATTGCTAAATTCACATCATTTCCTTTTCCGACACATGCGCTATTTTGAAGAGTCTTCGAACCATAATTTGCTATTTACAAGTGGGCACGTTTTTAACAGATCCCCATACGTCTAGATGGTTCTCCTTACCTCTACCCTCCATAGTACTTATATAATTTAATTCTTTTGTACGTGTGTTGACACTTGACAGTGTCAACACACGTACAAAAGACTTGACAGACAACTCTTAAACTGCTGGACCCGTTTCAATTTTTTTACGCGTTTTTGTAGCGCCCTGGATGGTTTAGTAGTTTATAGCTCAAGTATATACAAATAGACTTTGCGACTAATCCACGTGCTGATCGAAATAAACTATTAATAGTAATAAATCCGCTATTTTATCACCCCTCAATGATCGTTTCCCAAACAAGTTGAAACGCATTCTTAATATTCTGAACTATAGGCAAAATATATACAGAAATAACGGAAATTAAATATTACTTTGGTTTTATTCTTGGAGCGACGATGGTCCAGTGGTTATGGGCTCGGCTTCTTGAATGAGAGGGTCCGGCTTCGATCCTGACTGATCCTGAAATGGGTTTTTTTTAATTCTAAGTGGTAAACACGAGAATATTGCTCGCTCACCGGTGAAGGAATACATCGTAAGGAAACCTACATTCTTAATGAGATTAAAAGTCTTAGAAGGTGTGTGAACCCGCATTTAGCCAGCGCATCGGTAAGCTATGGCCCAATATTCTCCTCGCCTGATTTCGAGGCGGAGACCCGTGCTCAGCAGCGGGAAATAATATTTGGGGTAATACTATACTTTTTAACTTGGTTTTATGCTGGCCCACCGTTCTGTTGATGTCTTGTTAGTAGGATTTATTGTAAGTATTTGTTTTTAATGAGCATACGAAATTTACTTAAAAATATTCTTAGCTATCATAATATAGGGACTATCTCATCCATAAAAATTTAACTATACGTAAAGTATAATAACCGGAATAGAGTGGTAATGTTGGGTATGTGGTTTTGTACGAAAACAAAATCTGCCAAATTTGTGCTGCAACGTTGTGGCGATTCTGTGCTCTGATTGTCTGACTGGTGACCATGATTTATGATTGGCCGACGGGGCGTACAGTCAGATCACGGATTGGTTTAATTGCTATCATGTCAGTAACAAATTACTAATTGCGTATTTCTATAGCTCACATACCACATTACTACTTTTTTGGGTAATATGATCGTTAATATAAACTAACACGGACACACACATAAATTTAGGTGTACGAAAAGTAATCGTATTAATCCAAACCTAAAGAAAACCAAATGTAAGTGGAAAAGCGGAGCAACATGGAGCGATACGCCGCGTTCCAGATATGTCGGTCGACACAGCGCGCCAACTGCTGAACGGAAATCGCTTAGCGACAACATTGTTGCTCGGTTTTCCAGGTACACTTCGTTGCGTCGTTTGAAATTATATTCACCAAGCAAACATTATGTAGATTATTTTAAATATCAGCTAAGATAAGTGAGCCGACAGACAAGCGGTCTGCCAAAATATTCACATGAAACTTTTTAAACCTGGACTGGACTAGCTTAAATTTTGTGTCAGTTCTGGTGTCTTGTCTTTGCATTATTCTCTCTGAGTCTCAATGAAATCAAACTACATCTTGGTTGTCCTTCTTTCCAGGGAGAAATAAGTAAAATAATGATATCTAGACGAGTGCCGCATAAATTGCATATCCCACTTATTGGTGAACCAGTTATACGCCATATCTTTAAAAGCGTACACCATTCAATGATTACGTTTATCAGACTATACTAACGCTTTATCTAAAAGCCTTTTTCAAATTCAAAACCGAACTCATTTTATACTTATTGTGTTTTTTTGTTTGCAGGCGATGAATACTTGACCGAGTCATGGAACGCCAAGATGGTTGGAGTGGAGGAGAGACGGCCGTTTCAGAGAACACAACAGACCGAGCCCAGACCGAACGGGATCGAGTTCGAATCGAATTCTATGCCACGTACGATGTCATGACGGGCGTGCGCATAGCCGCCACGCTAGGCGGCTTCTTCGCGCTTATGGTGTTTCTCATTGTTTACAAAAGCAGGAGTAAGTCTGTTAAAGCACTAAACGATCCAAAATTAGTTGAACTAGCAGAAGCTGTAGTGGCTGAAGAGCAAGCCGTGGAAGAAGAAAGACAAATGACTGCAGCATTGGAGGAAGCTCTGTCGGAACGAGCGCGATCTCGTGCCTCCATAGGAGAGGGACCGCCGTGGCCGAGGACAACGCGGTTTATGTCGTACGGAGGTGGATATGGGAGCTTGCTAGCGCCGCCCCGAAGACTAGGATCATTACGTGGAGATTCTCTCCCGGGTTCGGTATTAAGATTCGGCGAAAGACGACCTTCTGGTGGTCCCCGGGATAGGCGACTAAGTTCGGCGACATGTTCTAGTTCTGGCAGTTCTTATTTAGAGAGACGGGGTTCGTCAGTGGTATGTGCGCTACCGGAACGCCGGCTTTCGCCGTGTCCGAGCGAGCGGCTGGCACCTCTCGCATCCGTGGGTAGTGTGGGACCGTCGTATGCGATCGAATGTGATCTAGTGTCAGTGGGGGCCGATTCTGTATTCGCTGAAGACGATGCCGACTCAACGGACGATGAAGTTGAACAATTTTCGACCGACAGCGGTGGCCCTGACGCCATCGCGGCTGAATGTACGGAGCTAGCGAGTCGGCCCGTGCTGCCCTTACGCATCGAACGTGCATCACATTCTCGCGAAACGTTATTCTAGTCACTGATATGTTTCATCAGATGTTGCTGTAACATTAAAATATCAACCTTCACTGCATGACAAAATGAGATACATCAAATTGGTTCTACTCGTCTACTCGTCTTATAAATGGAAAATCTTATTTTTATTAGATAATCACAATCCTAATTCGATGCATTTATTATATACTTGTACTTTTTACACATATATAGGTAAACCATGGCTCAGCCCTAAGAACATAGGATACCTAGGATACAGAACATAGAATAAGTCCTAGTAATCCTATAGGCTTTTTTGCCATCTTCCGTTTATCTTCATGTCGCAACCATCACTGAAGATATTAAATTTGGTCCACGCGGATGAAGTGGGCAATTGTATAACTAACAATTGTGTTACCTATTAAGGCAGGATAATAGACATATCATCATTGTAATATATGTCCAACATATCACTGGAAATAAACATTTACTGCAGTGCATTTATCAAACCTTAAAATGCTTCTAGTCTAACCATAAAAATGCATTTTTATCGTACCAAATAATGCTTTATTTTCCCATAAAACTGCATTTATCTACTCTCAGTATGCTTAATGTAATCCTAGACATGCATTTATCTAACCAAAAACTATATTTGATGCGTGGAACACAACCAATAACTTTGTACACCAAACAATGTGTACGATCGATACATTTTTATATCTCCACTCTTGTGGGTCAAAGCCTATTTAGCCCAATAAAATTCTTTTGTGTTATCTCTCCATCATTGGCTCTCATCGAAAAAATGTCAGTGAATGTGTCTCAGTGAATCGTTGATATTTTAATTTTTTTTAAAATTGTAAATATGATATAATTTTGTTATAAATTGATGTAAATGTTGATGTTTTCAGATTATTATAGAGATTTTATTGCGGGAAACTGTTTATCAAATTCCAAAATGTGTCCTTTTCCACTTTTCTAGAAAGTATTTTTCCCCTATTTACAATGTAAACTATAAGCACTTTGGAGTTTGAAATGGTTTTATCGCAAATTTTGGTTGAAACCTCAGAATCAGCTTGTTAGTTTCTGTTTTGCGGACGGTCGAATTATTGTTGATATGTATGTGAGTGTGTAAAGATTAGTTTGGTAATTTACCAATTAGTGTTCTTTTACATTGTTTAGATACAATAATAACGCCGAATTAGTCTTAAAGGCTTACTAAGGTATGTTAAATATTAGAGGGTGACCCTTTGGATATGTATTTTTTTATTAATAAGTATTTGTTATATAATTTATACATATTTAATATTAAGCACAAACTTGTTGTACTCATTGTTTGATGATTTTAATATTGTTTTCATATCTGATCCATTTGCCGATTGGTTGTGCAAAAAAAACAAGCGATTTTATTGATTTTTGGGATTTTGCTTTTGATTAATTATGTACGCCACGAAGTATGTATCTATATAAGGATTCCGAACGGTATAGACTTTTCCATAGTATTTATGTACAAAATAATAAACCCAGATCTTAGTTCTCGTTTCTGGCACTGGCTGCGCTAGAATCGAGTACGTACCGATGCTATTGTAGCGGACCAATCAGCGCCACAACAATTCACGCGTAAAGATTTAAACGAGTACTTCTTAAGAAGGCGCGCTCTATCGCCAAAAATTTGGTTTCCTATAAATTGTGACAACTCGTTCAACACTACGTTCGGACTCCTTATATCTAAACTTCGTGGATTTTTGCTTTTGATTGTACACAGTTCACATATTTTAATTTTTAAGGTTACTTTACTTGTAACAATGATGATTATCTCAATGGGCAAAATAACGAAGATTGAAAATAACCGATTGAATACTGCGAAATCGTCATGGTGTTTGTAAAGCGTAGGTAGTATTAACAGTAGCGTAGATGTCAGGTCAATTCGGAATTATGTAAAGTAATTGATTATAGAAATTCCCTTAAGCTTGTAAAGGGCAAATAAGACCAATACGTCCCTGGAACAATAAACTAAGACGCAGCTGAAGGCGGCCTAAACAACATAAATCTACATAACCCTCACGTTAATAATCGCGGTTTCTCAAACTTTTATTGCTTTTAACCTGAAGGCATAAACCAATTCCTATTAAACTGCAATAACTTTTTGTAAATAAAATAACCATTGTGTGAACTTCAAACATTCGACAACTGTGTGTATATATTTAATATATGCACCTGTACGCGCATTTTGATGTTTGATTTGGTTTATTTTGTATTGATTTATGTGCATGCATAATATCTTACATTGTCAATTAATGAAACACTAATATAAGCATTAATTAGTGTTTTCTTTTGTTTCGTAATAAGACTCGAAGCCAGGGACTGTTTGTTGGTTGATAGTGTAAAATATACAAATCGAGCAGCGCCCTCCCGCGTACTTCCTATTCCCGTGGGAGTACGGTGATAAATTATAACCTATGTGTTATTCTGTTGTTGTTGTGTTGTGTTGTTTCTTTTATTACTTTTTATTACTTCTTATTGACTATTTTTTTACTTATTTCAAGTATACAAGTTGTTACCTACGAAATAAAGATATTTTTGATTGATTGATCGACTGATGAGTAAGCTATATCATTGTAAAGTTTCTTTAAATCCTTTCAGTAGTTTTTTTGCGTGAAAAAGTAACAAACATCCATACATTCTTACAAACTTTCGTGTTTATAATATTAGTGCAATATAGATTTCGTACCGTAATTTGGCACGTTAACCACGTGCCAAATTATTTAGCATCAGTTACAATCATTAATCAAACTCTCATATTTGAATTCTTTATTATTTTTTTTAAGTCTAATTGACTAGTAGTATCTTACAATACATGAGTGAGATTCTACATGTCGTATGAATTGTATTCATTATGATTATACAAGCGATAAAAAAGATTGAGAAACGCTGATTTTTAGGAAAAAAAAAAAAAAAAATTATTTTTACTGTTTATATTTACCATAGTGGAGCTGTTTATGGTTATGTATCGCGATCGTGATTCCGAATTACATTTATTTATATATATTTTGTGTGTTTGTATGTTATTTTATTCTGATATAGTAGAATTTATAAATAATTGTAAGTACCTACACCTTGAGGGTTATCGTTAGGATTTATGATTATTTTCCAAAAATACTGCCACTGTTCTTATTTATTAACAATGTTAAGGACACTGGAATTTTATTGATTCTTGTGTGTCGATCCCGTCTGTCTCGGGCCCAGTAGAGGAACTAACGCAAGTGGTTTTTATCGCGGGTTAGATTAACGTGTTAGTCTATGTAACTGTTCGTTGCTCGAATTAAAAAGAGCTCACAGTAGCCTGTACAATGTTAAATGAATGTAAAAAAAAATATTGTAAATATAACAGAAAACACATTTGTTGTTTTATTTTTATGATAGCAATTTTTGGTTTCCGACATAAACAATGGTCGGTTTAGTTAGCCATAAAACCATAATAAAGTTTGATATGATCAATAAATTTTGGTTTATTGAATCGTTATGTGAGTTGTGACGCGCAAAGACGCAATATATATAAATCGTAAATGCATAGCACATATTATATTTATTATATAATATGTGCTATGCATTTACGATTTTATATTTCATTAACTCTTATTTTAGGACACATGTTATTGAATGCCTAGAGAAGTGTTTTCCAAATTAACTCATCATTTATATAGGTATTAGGTTATGGATGTGTATGTTATATTCTGTATGTATAATTTTTTTTTAAATTTATTTCCGTTCCTAGTATCCGTAACACTAGTTCTTACGAGCTCAACACAGGTCTGTGTTAACGTATTGTGATTGTTAGTTAGTATTTATTATTATTATTATTTATTATATACTTCTAACTGAACTGTTTCTGAAAAAAATATCAGTTCGTTCAGTTCAGAGCTACTTCATTCTGGAACACAATTAGTTTTGACGTGACAACGTTTTATAATTCGATGTAGCCGGTTGCACGCACGAAGAAACATGAGTCATACGGCGTTACCTCGCTCTGATGCGTTTTGAAGTGCAAGCGAGAGCGTGGAACGAGCAACAAAGAGGCACAATCAGCACAAATTAGTATTTTCTTATGACGTTGTCACGTTCAACTATCGTCAGTAAACCGACTATAATGACAACCGATTTTTTTATATGAATAAAAGACATCCTAATATAGGTTAATAATTCATAAAAGATATCTATAATCCATTACATTCTTTCATCCGACGGTGGTGAGGCAGAGAACGCCATCTCCGCCGCCACAGGAACAAACCCGACGCCATAAAGCCGTGGAAGTCACACTCCACAGCTGGCGGGGGGCAACCCCCCACTTACTATATCACTACCGATAAAGCCAAGAACATTAGGGCCATTAGTATAGCTCTATCCAAAAAAAAAATCATTACATTTTATACATGAAACTACAGCGCCATCTATGAAGTCCAAAATAAATGAATACTATACCTACCATAATAGTTAGCAACATAGAACAAATTCCGTTTATTTTGGAAAAACATTGATATGTATTACGTTTTAAGGTTGAAGGGAAGAACAAAAGCCACGGAAACAAATTAAATTGGTGTTTTGAATTAATTTAAAATGGAAAGCAATTTTTTAACAGTATTGCCATATCTAAAATTTGCAAACGTCAAAACAAAAGCGAGTTGTCACTTGTCAGTTCCCAGTTGAGTTCAATACTGTCAGTGTCAACAACAGCTGTCAACTGTGAAGTGTGAATTGTGATTTGTGAACTGTCAATTGTCAATTGTCAAATTACAAATAGAATAGGGATGGCGATTCTTTACGAAAGAGATCGATTTTTAAATCGATTCGAATCGTAGTCTAATGAATCGATTCACGAAAAAATCGAGGCCTACAAAATCGATTCTTAAAAAATCGATTTTTTTTTCTAGTTTGCGTTTACAATGTAAATTTGTATCAATTTTACTAAAAACAAGATTAATATTGCAATTAACGATATCTTATCAATAAAATCAGGGAACTTAAAAATAAAAAATATTTTTATTACCGTATCAAACTATAAGATCAACTATAAAAAAAAAAAGTATTTATATACTGAATGTTTTTATTGATTGCAAAAAAGTAAAAAATAAGGTAAGAGTTAAAAGTTTAAATATTAAGCATTGGGAATTATAACTGGGAACTATAGTTCCCAATGCTCAATATCTAAACTTTTTAAAAACAACAGTCTGTCAAGCCTTTTGGGATCCAAGCGGTTACGCTCATCACTTGCGATGTTTCTAGCAATTGAAAACAGGCGCTCACAAGGAACGTATGATCCAACGATACTCATACATCATGGCGATTGGGTGAACGTGATGATAAATGGAGCTCTTTTGTTCTTGCCAGTAAAGTACAGAAATCAATCATGAAAATACTTATATTACGCTAATAACAGTATGAATACTGTTATTAGCGTTTAATGAATTAAACGACAACAACAAATGAATAATGCAATATCAATCGTCACAGATTATAGATACATAAAGTCAAAGACTACAAACGTTTTTATTAAAGAGAGGCGAGTAAAGGATACTAAACATACAGCCATCTCGCGAGTTTATGAGTAGTTAACTCTTAAACCGGCAGCATTCTTATAATTCAGGCACATTCAACTAAATGTAAATAATTGTATGGTTTATACCAAAACAGAAAAAATCGAATGTCGATTTTCAAGGGTGATATATCGATTCAGTGAATCGACACAGTACTTCATATCGATTTAAAAAATCGATATTTTCTGCTCGAAAAATCGATTCTTCGATTAATCGATCTCAGATCGCCATCCCTAAAATAGAAGAATTTCTTTGTGTTGTAGTGGACACGTTTGTAATAAGTATTTTTTAAATTAATATAAGTTGTGGATCTATTTACAGACTCAATATGGAAGACGATGATTTGCCGACCGATTTCCAGGTCATCGTTGTGGGGACGGGTGAGTAATAAGATTCATAAAATTCCGCACCGGGTGTGATGGCGATACCAGCCTACTTTAGTATCGATCTTATTTTTTCTTTCACTTGTTCATGTTACGCTGTCTGCACTTTTTCATGGAAATGATAGTACACAGTAAAAAAGTTATTTATGATGAAATAAACGAAGGAAACTCTTTATATTATATATTAGTCGATAATTCGCGAAAAAAATATTGTTAGTTTTCCAACTTATTTGCATACTCACTGGCTATTGCCACGATTTCGTTTATTAAATTTTATTTAAAATAATCATATTAAAAGAAATACTTAAGTTATGTATATAATATATCATTTTAAAAATTAACGACTTCGAGCTAAACTATTATAGCTATTAGCTATTATATTGTACGATTTTATCGTAGTCATACTTGACGATCAAGGGCGAATTTTACTTGTACCAAGGAAAATATTTTAATTCTAATAGTTTAATTAAGTAGCTCTCTGAAAGTTTATAAAGAAATATATAGAATGAAAACGCAGGAGTGCAGGGGGGGTCTCTTGGTACCATTCTCCATGCTTAACATATGAAAATTTTCTTCTTTAGAAATATTCAATAGCAGCAATTATAGGTGATTGTACTTTCTGTTGTTTGTTCCATCTATTGCAATAATTAATCAGGCTTTCAAGTTTTACCATCATTGCTGTTATCACATTGCTGATATGCTCTTACAACTCTTAGATTCCCATGCAATCTTTGTAGCCTAATTACAGCCAGCCTAGATTTTGTGTGGTATCCAAAATGATATTGAATTTTTTAGCAACATATCTTGGGATGTACCATAACAATATATAAATTGTTTAACAGGAATGGTTGAATCCATTGTTGCTGCAGCATGTAGTCGAATAGGCAAAGATGTCCTGCACTTAGATACAAGTGATCATTACGGTGGCTTATGGGCTTCCTACAACTTTGATGGCCTGCAAAAGTTTATTAAAGAAGTCAAATCTGACCCGAGTAGACAGCAACAGGTGTACAATTTGGCTGAGAAGTGGTATATTGAAAAGTAAGATATATTTTATAAAATTAATGCCTTTAAAAGTATAATTTACCCAACTACTTCAGTGGGTAATCAATGTTTTTTTCTCCATATATGTTATTTGTTCACCAGATAAAAAATTAGATATAATAAATCTTTGCCATCAGGTGTCAGAGAGCATAATAATTTTTATAAAATCTTACTCATAAAAAGGTTTACTTCAAGTGCTTTGCATTTGCATGAAGGTCTAAAATTCAAATTGAAATACAGAAAGATTTACATGTATGATGAGGATTTAAATCTTTAAACTGCTAATTTATTACCTGTGTCTGGGATTAAACATCTTATAGACATTTATAATAGTTGTTTGCTTGATAGTTGTTTGTTTGAATTGTTGCACAACTCTAAACATAAAAATGTGTACTTTTATTTGAATGCAAATTGCAATCATACCTAAACTCAGTGATAAGAAGTACCTACATCAGTTAGTCATGCAGTTATTGGTTGGTTGAAAGGAATTTCTTTCATTGTATTGAATTTGATATGTCATTCAGAAATATACTAAAAATATAATGTTCAATATAGGGAATCACCACAAGATGAAGAGAAGAAAGAAGGAGAAGAGGCAAAGACTGAAGATGGCAAGGCAGAGGCCCCTAAAAAAATTTGGAGCCAGGCAAGTTTTGCTGCTGAATATAGGAAGTTTAATATTGACATGACACCAAAGGTAAGAGATTATATTAGTCAAAAGTAATAAATTTTAATCTCCAGTACTTCTAGTTGGGTTAGAATAGTTCCAAGTGTCTATTAATTATTTGATAGCTCAATTAATTATTGTATTGAAAAAGGTTTGAGTGGGGTTTTCATTTAATGTAATAGGGAATAAAATGTAATAGGGAAGATCCAGATTATATTTAACAAAAACACATCAATTTATCTAAAATAAAAACAAAAAAGAATATAATTTGAATTATAATATTTTATACATGTAACACAAATATTAATCTTTTACTGCATGATATATTGAGTCATCCATATTATGCAAAGTATTTTTTTACTAAAAAAAATATAATATTACAAAGTCAAGGAAGTCTACAAGGGTAAAGTCATAAGCTGTAACTAATAAGGTTAATTGTATTTTTTGTAATTAGCAGGACACCTTATAAGGGCATTGCACATTGCATTACGGTTTGGGTACGTTCATACGCCGTGAAAATCGAATTTGACGCATGACTGCGTGCTCTTGATATTTTATTGTCTTGCTGTCCCAGTCTGTTTTATTTTGGGTCTTTAAAAACCAAACAAAAGTGGTCTTAAGAGGTCCTTCCACTAACCTGGAACTGGACGAAGTGTTGAGGAGCAGGCTATTAGTTAATCACATTATTCGAAATCTCCATTCCGGATCAATGAATTTAGTGTGATTGGACGATTGACGTTCTTCACTCCGACGTGCTTCGTGTCAGTGGAAATACACGCTTACCTTTCTGCTATTATTATAATTTTAATTAGCTGATCTGGTAACGGTTAAGAAATAAGATTATTTTTGCAAATGCGACCACGATCCTCCGCATTCTGTAGGAATCTGATAAGCCTAGACTAAAACCCTTATCAGAATTTAAGAATAGCAAGACTTTTCTATATAATATATATGCTACGGAGATATAAGATAAGTTTCCGCAACTGTGTCGTACGTCTCTCTGTATAGAAAGGACGCAGAGTCTAGTTATGTAATATTATTTGAAAGTTATATTATAATGAATTGTCTTTGCCCAAGCCAACTTAATTTAATAGTCGTATCTGGAATAGTGGTAATTATTGTTATAGCCTCTACTCTCTACCCGTAGCGTTTATGTACCTTTTATTGTATCGACTCGCTGGATAAAAAATACATGCACCGAGTCATATAAATATATATTTTTAATTTATTTCCGTTCCTAGTACTACAAGTCCTTATGAACTTACCTCGGGGATTTGGTTAACGCGGTGTAAATGTTGATTAATATTTATTTACTGGTGAATTAATCTATGAAATCGGTTGTTGTTTAGAACATTACCTTACAAACATTGCCTTTCTGATTTCTGTTTATACTATTAGTGTAAAATATAGATATCTCCCTTCAATCTTCTAATTAGTTTCTCTTTGCGGTTTTGCAAGCCAAGTTACACTGACATTATCACTACATATTATAAAACAAAGTCGCTTTTCCTGTCCCTATATCCCTTTGTACGCTTAAATCTTTAAAACTACGCAACGGATTTTGATGCGGTTTTTTTTAATGGATAGGACAATTCAAGAGGAAGGTTTATGTACATAATTTATTAAGTTTTTATATACATTGGCTAAGATATAACAATATTTGTTGGAGGTGTCAGAAAAAAATTGGCCGTCTGGGAGTTTCCAACGAAAACGCTGCCTAAACCCTTTGATATATATCAAAATAATGTATGGTGGAATTGTGTGTCTTAAATAGGTCTACAAAAAAGTCCGCGATGGCATATATCTATCTCTTAGGGATATCATACTATATCCATTTAATACTTCAAATAAATGGGCAATTGTAACGCGATAATTTGAAAGTTATTTACACAAATACGGTATGAATCCTTATCATTTTAAATTAGTTAATTTACTGGAGAACTTAATGAAGATTATTTTTACCCTTTACATCATGCAAATTAAATTAATACTTTAGAAGATATGGCAATATCAAAATAATACGCAAGAAAATAAATCGCGTTGCCGTGATTTGAGAGGGCAGTGTAATATGTAATAGTATCCTAAATAGTAAATATGCATGCAGAAAGTCTGCGAAGGAATATAATGTCTTTATATTCAAGATACCATATTATATCCATTTTAATACAAAAACTTAGTCATTATTGAAATGGAAAATGATCGTCATCAAACACGATAAATCCGTAAACCTAAGTTCACGCGGGCGAAGCTGCGGGTAACAGCTAGTTTTGCAATATGACTCAATCTACCTAGAAAGTTCGGCTACGGAAAAACAAAGGCAAATCTTTAATAACCTTGCAAATCTTTGTTACATTCTACTCTTAATAAGATTTGCTTTATAATTAAAATACATTACCGTTTTCGTTTTTTATCAATTATGACTTATGAGTTCTAATAAATATAAGTCTGGACGGGTGACCCGTCCCGTGTAGGACAATTTTATATAAATAGTACCGAAACAAAATAGCGACATAAGAGTAGAATAATAAAAAAAAATAGAATTAGTAAATATAATATAAAAATTTAATTACAATGAAAACAACTTTTACGGATTAAAATCCGTGTGCTGTAAAGTATCCGTTTCGGATACTTTACAGCAACCTCAACTCAACCGCGATAAAATCCGTTAAAGTTGTTTTCATTACAATGAGTGAAATTCGCGTAAACATAAGAAAACAAGTATTTAATGTTGAGATGACTCAAGCTTCTACATAAAATGCTGTTAAACAAAGACCGCGGAGTTGTTAATTGACGCTCTTTGATTTTCAGAGCAAATCCAATTTTGATTTTTAATATCTTTTTTGTGTAAATGAAAGTTATAATAAGTGTTTTTTCAGCGAATCCATTTGGTACAAGTGATTTATCTTTTGAATAGTTTTATAGAACGGGATATGAATACGGGGCGATTAGTTTCGCGGGAGCGGTCGATGAATCATCCCAAAACTAGCTCTAGGCGTTAGGTTCGCTTACACAGACAGAGGGTTATAAAGACTAAAGAATATGACCTACTTACCATGTATAGCGACAGTGAGATTATTACGAATACGAAGTTAAAAAAACTAACAAATCTGTATGCTAATTGATATCAAGATATCAATATGAGACCTACGTAGTGTAATGAGGGTTCGATTAAAATTTAGATGATAAAATGTTAATATTGCCATCTCCTTCCCTCTCTAGATATGATCTTCACAGAGCCTGAAGGCATAACTGTTATTTCTGTCTGTTACTGTTAGTATTTGTTCCTACTAAAATTATTGTAATATTGTTTGTTTGACCCTAATATAGGAATAATAATAATATAGGTAGGTACATGTTTTACCGTAAAAAACTGCGAGATCCATAATACTAAGTCGGATTCATTCAGCTCCTACTTGAGGGATTCTCTGTCTTAAGTTATTATGTAATTAGCTAATCTTACATGTTGTAGTGATCATATCAATATTACAAAATATACCATGCTTAAACAAAATAGCAAACAATCCCACTTCTTCTTAATAAATGTATTGCTTGTGAGTTATAGTGTTTTCACTGAGTTTTGCTTTGAATAAGATTAGTGTTTAGAAGAGGCTTATCGGATATTAAACCACAGTCGGTAAATAAAGATGGTTGTCAAGTACACAGGACAATCAGGTGTCCCCGCGCCTTTATACGCCACAAATAATTCAATTTCCAAATCAGACTGCAAGCTCGGGAGATTAACACTTTCTAAACAAATTTTCAGCCCTAGTATCCAAGTATAGATTATAACTGTAACTTGTCAATCATGTCGTTTTATTATGTTCCAATAAGAACGTGGAGCAAAATAACACGATTTCTAGGAAAAAAAACGAAAATCGTGATAAAATTCAGTTTTATTGCTACACTGAGCCAGGCGGGTTTAGTTGGCGTCACGGAGCGTGAACGCGTGACGCGGACGCGACGCGTGCAATCACAGATGCTAGGTACGGTCACAACGATTCAGGACAAAAGGCGGTCCAGGATCTGAGGATACTGAGTTGGTTTCACCGGTTCTTAGTGGGACGGTTTGGAACATCCAGGTTTAGAATATCATCTGGTGGACAAAGATATGATAAGTTTGGATCGAGCCGGTTTAGAATATCAGGCTAACAAAAGGTTCACTGAGTTTGTTGTGTTGGTCTCGTTGGGCTAGTTCGGTTTGGATTTTGCCGGTGGTGGATTCCATTGAATTGATCTTTTAATCGTGTGGTTTAGCTATAAATGATTCAATAACTATAAGTGGTCTGTCGATGTACCTTACTAAGTATTTATTATTAATTGATAAGTATACTAACTAATCTAATAACTTAATTATAATCTAACTACCTGCTCCTTGGTATCTTTCTCTAGGATAGGGGTAATTTTTATCTTTGTCAAATTTTATCTAAACCCGATCACCGGTGAAAAGGTAACAGGCGTATCTACGTTCGCATTTATGATTTCTCGATATTCAAATTAGAGTCCCTTTACTATGTGTGATATTGATAATAACTGTCGAGATTATTGATTCATTTTGCACGGCAGTCCTGCTGTTTGCGTTAGGATTTATCTCGATATCTGATTGACAGTAGGCACACGCTTTGATCTTGGTAAATATTGATCGTCAGATTTTGTTTGTGAACGCGAAATGCTGCTAGGTACTAGCTGTTACACGCAGTTTCGCCTACGTTAACTAACATAAAATGGTATTTTAGCAGGATAATATAGCCTTCCTATAGCCTCAGCCTTCCTCCATAAATGGACTATCTAACACTGAAAGCACGTTCAAACAAACAACCTTTATATTAGTATAAGATATAAGATAAGAATAGAACTAACCAAATGCATTGGTTCCTATGGTTTAAAAAAAGTTCAACTACGTTTTTTCCATTTCCATAAGCTAACCTAAACGCATGAACTGAGAGCATTTCTTTGGAGACACGATGGCCAGTAATTTTCACACATTATTTATTTGCTCACGGGACCCGACGGCAAATAATAAAGATAAGAAAAAAAATCTTCTCCATTCGTCCCCAGCTGCTGTTCTCTCGTGGTCCCCTCGTGGAGCTGCTGATATCATCCAATATCGCTCGGTACGCGGAGTTCCGCTGCGTCACACGCGTGCTCACTTGGCTCAACGATAAGCTTACGCCCGTGCCGTGCTCCCGGGCCGACGTGTTCGCCACCGAGGCGGTGAGCATCGTGGAGAAACGAATGCTCATGAAGATGCTCACCTCCATTGTGGGGTACAATGAGGAGGAGATGAATAATGAATTCAAAGGTAAGAATAGGTATATAGGTGCATTAGTGTTTGACCTCCAATGGAGAAAATTACCGGGAATACTTTATTGTCTGCCCGAAATGTTCTGACTATATTGCCTAATATAAGTAAAGAGATCCTTAGCCTCTAAGCTATCTTAGCCCTCAAGTGGTATTATTTAGCCCGTTCTGCCTTTTTTAACACACCGGAAGGTTGGTTTGGGGTTTACTCATGCAGGTAATGGTCAAACCGTCAAAGAAAGCTCATTACGCCTCTAACAAAAAAAAATAGAAGGTCAATATGTTGCCACAAAACTTGAAAGAAAACAGGCAAACGTCCAGCCGTATCTGATGATGGTAATGTCAAAAACATTTTTTAATGTTCCTAATTTTTTTTAAGATTGGAACGACAAGACGTTCAACGAGTATTTAGCCCACAAGGGTCTGACGCCCAACCTGATCCACTACGTACTGTACGCGATCGCGGGCGGCACCAGCACCATGCCCTGCCTGGAAGGAGTCAAGGAGTGCAAGAAGTTCCTCATGAGCCTGGGACGGTACGGCAACACGCCCTTCCTGTGGCCGATGTACGGCAGCGGGGAGTTGCCGCAGTGCTTTTGCCGGTGAGTTACAGTGTTACATGTACTTAGATAACTCATAGCATGTTGTTTATGGAAAAGGGGAGATTAAATATATCACAATATGGTAAATTTTCAATGTTGGAATGATACTATTGTAAGAAAAAGAAAGATAAAGATGTGGAATCTTACCTGAAATAAGATAGAACAGGATTGAAGTCTCCAACATCAATGCATTTCATGTCAGTTTCAAGTCAGATGTGATGTTTGTGTGTGACATGTGATGTACATCCCGTGATACGATTGTAGGTCTTATGACACTATTAATTTATAGTATAGTTTACTAGAAATAATTCTAGGTTATGAAAACATAAGAGAAGTCTCGTAATATTACGAATATTTCTAGGACAATTTTCTTTCAAACTAATCATTATCCCTTTTAGATTTAGATTTCCCTTTTTATTATTAGTGATTATTCACACTAAATTTTGTGTAAAAATTTGTTAAACTTGTTTTGTTAAGTATAAGTGTGTTATGTATAAGCTGAGTAGATTGTGTTAATATTTTCATGAGATCTATGTGCCCCGCGTACTTCCCATTCCCGTGGGAGTACGGAGATAAATTATAGCCCATGGTTTATCTTAATGTGTAAGCTATATTATTGTAAAGTTTTATCAAAATCCGTTTAGGAGTATTTGCGTGAAACAGTAACCAACATACATTCTTACAAACTCTCGTGTTTGTAATATTAGTAGGATTATTGTTTTATTTTTAAAAATTAATTATTTTGTTATTTTGGTTTCGTGGCTAAATATTATTAAAGAATAATTAATATAATGATATTTGAAAGTGTTCACGAGAGTTTCAGGCGAAGATTTAAAGCATTTGTGTGAGGTGGACGCAAAAAGTAAAATATAATATAGTATGAAAGTAACACGGCTCGGGTTCGTTGACCCGCTTGTGCACCACCGGCTCTAACAAAATAACACTTTCTATCGTAATTATGTACTAATGAAATGTTATATTTTATGAATAAATGGCTAATGAAGGAACATTATCGGCATGTTACCTTTACCAGATATGCATAAACATCGAAAAGGCCGCTTTTCCACTTTTATCTGATCTTAAAAAATCTACCGAATTGAGAACGTCCTCCTTAAGCTTAAGGTGATGTTAGTGGACGAAAAATACTGATGATAATGACGATTCGAACAACTTAATAAGGAAACTTAATTGCCTAAATGGACACTAAATACCTCAGTACATTGATACAAATATCAATATATGTATCACATCATTTGCACCATATTCACTATTCAGTATATGGTGACTGTGTTTTACCGACGCTAGAGTTACTTTACCTACAATTTTCTGTCCCAAACTAACTGTTGTCCAAGACTGTATCTCCTTTTTTTCGCTCTCTCTCGTTGCGTCCGAAAGCTGGTAAATGGACGCAGCTCTACAACCCCTCCCACCGTCAGGACAGTACAATAAGGCGAGGTTCCCATCCTCGCCCCTTGCCCCCTGCTCTTTTGACCCCTCTTCCTATAAGAGGGGTACAAAGAGCCCCCTTGGCACAATTAGTTTCGCCCAAGGTGTTGGGCTCACCCTAGGCTACTGAGCCCCACCGTCACGACAAGGCTTGAACCATGGTGGGGAAGACTGTATCTCCTATGCGTATTTGGACCAAATATTTTATAACAAAAATACCTATCTTTTTTTGGTTACCAAAGCCCAAGTCAAGTCGCTTTTGTTAATTGCCCAAAAGATAAGACCTGCGCTTGGTCCAAACTAGTGATAGGACAGTTATGGCAACTGTGGGTAGCGCTGTTATTATTGCAGGGGATTGCCGGCGCCATTGGTTCGCTATAACATTGAATATGCTTTTGGCACTTGGCAACAAGCATATAGCCATTAGGACGATAAATATATTTAGCTAATAAGTAATCAGTACGTAAGTTATTTCGAAGTAGTCCAATTAGACTAACAGGGCGAATGACCGGCCTCGCTTGTACCGCGGTGATGAATTTTGTGGGCGTGACCATCAAATATTGGACCGGTATGTCGAGTCATCTCCGAATTATATGAGTGTCCAAATACCTTTGCTATCATCATGATCATCCCCTTCCCGTCCACTGCTGGACATGTGCCTCTTTCAATGAATGTCAAGACCGTCGATCCCGACAAGAGCCAAAGCTCTTAGGTTTTTCTAAGCAGTGGTTCCCAAACTCTTTTGTTTCATAGACTACTTTTAAAAATTTTGCTGGATCCGGTGGGTCCCCTGTACAAAATAACAAAATTATATTTTTGCTACATTGGATTGGATTGGATGCAATCGCATATGGAATATGCAAGTTTTAACAAGTAACAGTCACCGAGCTTCTTAAAATATTATCTGCCTATATTGATAGGAGAAGTCAAGCTGACATAGTAGTTCTTCATTATCGAAACCAAATAAATTTTCATGGACCCTCTCACAATTGTAGACCCCCATTCAGTAGATCCCCTTCGAGTCTTCTGTGGATCTTTGGGGGTCCACTAATGGATGGTATAGTTTAATATTTATAAATTATGAGTAATTCATTAGCATTATTGGCGTTCATTGAGAAAGGCCTATGTTCAGCAGCGGACGGATAAAGGCTGATGATGGTGACGATTTATGTGTTATCGCGTCAAATGAGGTAAGGTGTTCATAAAACTATTTGATAGTTGGCTACCAAAGTGCGAACTAGATACAGCATTTATTCAATTTACGAACCCTCTTGTCGACTA
The DNA here is from genome assembly GCA_905333005.2 of Lycaena phlaeas. Classification (NCBI taxonomy): domain Eukaryota; kingdom Metazoa; phylum Arthropoda; class Insecta; order Lepidoptera; family Lycaenidae; genus Lycaena; species Lycaena phlaeas. The sequence continues at coordinate 4,142,135 of HG995174.1, forward strand.
TGACGCTGGCCTACAAACATTTTTCACTTCTTTATCCCTAAAATTACTTCTTCTTCTCTTCGATCTTGATAATGATCAGTCATGATCATCTTACGGCGGATTTCAATATCCTATCTATCTTAAAAATTTCTTATCGATCTTAAAATTTTGACAGATTTTGTAAGAAAATGTGTCAAAATTTCAAGATCGATAAGAAAATTTTAAGATAGGATATTGAAAGACGTCGTTAGTGGCTAAGCTTATAATGAGGGTTCGCAACGCGCCCATGTCAGAGAAAAATTGAATACCATCTCTTTCGTAGGAGACGACAGCCTTGTTTCAATCAACGGTTCCATGTCCCGTGCGATGACATAATGATAGTAGAAATAAGAGAGATCTCAGCTAAATTAAATAAATAAAGCAATAACGTTTCTCTTAAATTAGATTTGGCTCAGACATGAGCGCTACTTTATCTTAACTCGAGTGTCCCTTTGCAGAGACTTAAGTTTTTATGAAATTCCATTTACTTAATAAAATTACAGCTACAAATTAAATCGGAGTGTGCGCCCTTGAGAATGTTTTGTATTATAAAATACTAGCTGCCCCGACAGACTTCGTTCTGCCAAAACTAAAATTGCAATTAAAAAATCGGGGCTAATCGTACAGGGGTGAAAATTTAGGGTTGTATGTATTTTTGTTTGCTGTATCATAAAAATAAAGAATTTTGTCAATATAATAAAATAAAATATTTTGGGGTGGACCACCCTTAGCATTTAGGGGTGTGAAAAATAGATGTTGGCCGATTCTCAGACCTACCCGATATTCCCACAAAATTTTAAAAGCATCGGTCGAGCCGTTTTGGAGGAGTATGGTAGCTAACACCGTGACACGAGAATTTTATATATATCAGATTTATATATTATGAATGAATGAATGAATACTTATTCTTTATTGTGCACACATTAATAAAATATAAGAAAAGAATAACAGAACAAAACAAACATGCGAACACATAGGCGTTATGTAGTATGTATGTAGGTATAATTGTATTAATATGCATATGTGTATATTTTGTAGTTTGTGCGCGGTCTACGGCGGCGTGTACTGCCTGAACCGACCCATCGACATCGTGGAGACGACCACCACTGACGACGGAAAGGTGGTGATTGGCTCCAAATCCAAGACCCTCAAGTGTGACCACCTGGTCATCGGCATCGACAACTGCCCCAAGAACCTCCTCTCTCCGGAGCCGACCGAGGGATGTGACATATCAAAGGCGGCTTTTATCACCAATGGCACCATCATGCCAAGCGAGAAGGAGCCGCTGTCGCTCCTGAGGTTCCCGCCATTAACTGAGGGTGGCAATGCCGTGACCGTGCTTGAGGTTGGACCGGCCACTGGCTCGTGCCCCAAGGGATTGTGTAAGTGTTTTTTTTTAAATTGTAATGGCTTATGCCAGTATGCCAAGGTCTTCTTTATTACAGACCATGTTGTCTTTTAGCTTAATTATTTACTAGCTTTTCACTGCAGTTTTATATTATTTTCGATGGGATAATTCAAAATTATCTATTAAATTAACTATATTTTTATTTTTATTAACTAATTAAAATATAATAAAAACTCAAATTTATCTATTACTTCCGGAGATAAGGACATTCACACTCTTCAGCTTTATTTTTCAATGTATTTTTGTGAAGGAAAAGTTCTTCAGAGCCGATCTGACCGCGGATCTAGTATAGTACAATCACGATAATTAGGTTCTGTATACATATGCCATCGAAGCGGGCGTAGGGTTAACTTAACAAAACATTTTCAATTAAAATAAGAAATAGCTCTGATAAGCAAGCGTTCGTTTAAATTTTTATAATGCATACTTTTTTCATCGCACTTTTTGCGTCGTGACTCAGCCGATGTAATTGAGGAAATGTTACCGAAACGAGCTCGAAATGACGTCACCTTAATGACTTTTAGACGTGCTTAGCCTAAAATGTGTTTGGTATTTCAAGGTTATGTCTATAGTCTAGATATATTCAATATGACGCTGTAGCCTTCAATAAGATGAAAGTTAGTGTCGGTTATCGACTATTAGCTTAACATTAATGAGAAATTATATTAGATACGTAGATTTATTATACTGATATAACAAAACATTTTTTTAGATTTTTTTTAGGTAAATAGTTAGAGATATTGAATACATTTAATTAAAAGTACTATTACAACTAGCAACAAATAACATAGATAAATTGAGAAACGCATAATACCTACAGAATAAACCAAGCAATCAGTTCTCATCAACATCATAATTACGAGTTACAACAGAAGGATAACATTAAAAACATCTTCATGAAACACCACATAATCTATATTATATGCCAACTTTCAATATTGGACATGTCAGAGTTTAACAAGTCTAGACTATACTGTAACATGTGAAAACAATACTGTCAGGTATAACGGTATGTTCGATTATACTTTCGAAAATTTCTGACTTGTACAAGTTTTGGAAAGGTTCCATTTTCGATTCCTGACCTGTGTATACTTGAGTTTGTGCAAGCAAGTAGCAAGTATCATATTGAAGTAATGAAGCTGAAGAGTTTTTTGTTATGACGCTTGTATCTGAAAATACGGTGATTTGTAAGACTCTTCTTATCAATTACATTCTTGTGGATGATTACTTCGTGTATATATCAGTCTTAGGAATTTAATAGGATATAACGCGTGTTACCATTCGACGACAGTTTAGTTTTGTAAGTCTTATCTTAGGATTTTCTCATACAAGTTACTAATAAACGCTCGTAATGTTCCAGTCGTGGTGTACTTCATAACCAACAAGGTCGCGGATGCTGAGACGGACTTGATGCCGTACGCAGAGAAGATCTTCGACATGTCGGGAGATCAGACAGCAACCTCCGACAAACCGACGGTAAATAACACTTAAACATACAATTAAAAGTAATTAAATTAATACCTACATTTAAAATTTTCTGTCGTGATACCTAATTTGCTGCAAAAATACAGTACTAATATAATATGCGTGTGATTTGTTGTACTGCGCCCACGTGTTCATATATACCACTGTCCACTATACTGTTCATTTATTCTGTAAAACAGATTTGCTGTGTTTCGGAGAGAAGAACAGGATAAGCAGTGTAATTAATAACTGACACCGAAACTTATTTTTTTTAAAACAGGCAACACATGAATGAGTAGCTTGTCGTCTAATCTAGGTCTAGTTCCAGATATTGTAGCTTATGATTCATGAGCGACGCAAACCATTAGATGATACCGTTTGCCTATCCGACTAACAAATTATTGATAGATTTTATCGTCATTGTTATTTTAATATGATGCGCATGCGCAGTGCCTGTGGTCGGTGTTCTACAACGTGCGCGACACGAGCGCGCCCGCAGCCAGCGCCGCACCCAACGTGCACGTGTGCGCCGGGCCCGACGCCGGCCTCGACTTCGACGCCGCCGTGCACCAGGTAAACACACACTGGAGGGGTCACTTCGCAGTAAAATCCTACTAATATTATAAATGCGAAAGTTTGTGAAGATGTTTGTTACTCTTTGACGCAAAAACTACTGAATGGATTTTGATGAAACTTCATAATAATATAGTTTATACATCAGATTAACACATAGGCTATAATTCATCCCCGTATTCCTACAGGAACGCGGGATAATATAGACTATATCTTCCCGCTAAGATGCCGTTGTAAATCTTAGTTAACGCAGGCGAAGCTGCGGGCAACAGCTAGTAAACAATAAAAGTAAAGTATCAACCCTTATATGTCCCACTGCTGGGCACGGGTCTCCTACTCGAAATCAGGCGAGGAGAGTAATGGGCCATTGTTCACCGATGCGCTGGCCCAGTGCGGGTTTGGCATGCAGGTTTCCTCGCGATGTTTTCCTTTACCGGTGAGCGAGCGATGGTCTTGTGCTTAGGATGCGCTCAGAAATTCAAAAAACCCATTTCTATTACAAAATTTCTATTAATAAAGTATAATGAATGAATGAATGAATGAATGAATGAATGAATGTATACTACATATTATCTCGTCCTCGCCTGATTTCGAGGAGGAGAATCGTGCCCAGCAGTGGGACTGGGATGATACTGTATATCTCGCCCTGGGGAGATGCTTGTTAGGCTATAGTTTGTAATGAATAAATATATTCTTCTATATTTAATTTATCGAGGACATTTTAAGTACGTAATCAGTAAACTATAATGTTCACATACATAAAACATATTTTATTCTTGCTTTTATTATAAAAGTAGGAAAATAAGGCAATTAAAAATGTGTTATTATTATTTGCTGTCTGCTACATTATTTATTTTAGTACTATTTATAATTATGAAGAAAACGACCAACGAGTTTCATAACTTTGGGGTCATTGACTCTACGTATAGAATTTTGACCACATAATTTCATGCATGTTTTTAATGGCTCATAGCTTTGTCCAAAACATTAATTGATAATTTTATTTCATGGTTGCATATTATTATATTACCTATATCGCATTAATCTTGTCCCGGGAAGAGAACACTCTCATGGGGCAGATTACACCAATTATTGTAATTCTCAACTTGACTCAGACTTTACAAAACACAACTAGATGAGCCATCTGCTAATCTACATTTTCTATGAAGCTTAAAGGCCTTAAGGCCAACAGCATAGGTCCATTCGAAAAAAAAGAGCTAAATTAATCTTCGTTTACACATGACAGCATAAAGAATAAAAGCAAGCATTTTATGACGGAATATTTTCTACTGCTTTTCTTCTCGAAAATAGACGAAGGGATTTATTATATTATATTTTTATTAGTTAATAATTGCGAGCTTTCACACACTTTTATACATTTGCAATACGGGTCTCGCGAGCTTTGAACACCTCCAAAGGCTGCTTGCAACTAATCAACTTAGAACACCTTCAAAGATGCTATAAACTTATCCACTTGGCCAGCAAGCGATTTTGAAATGGTGAATGTATTACTTGTAGGACATTGACCTCGTCAGCTGCACGTATATTGACTTCTTCTTCTTTTATAACTTTTCCACACACAATTTTTTAATTTAGAACCTGTTAGTGAGTGATGTTTAAAACTAGTTAGCAATCGAATAAAGATGTAGTTCATTGGCCGATTCTAGTTGCGATGCAAGTTGTAGAATCCAGTAAGGGATGGATATGGTCGAATGGTAATTACTATCTTAAATGTTATCGTCAAACAGGAACGTCAATATTTGCCATATGTTTTTTAATTACCACTACTATTTTTAAATTATTCCGGTTCTTTTTATGAGCGACGATGGTCCAGTGGTCGATGGATTCGTTCACTAACCCGCACTGGGCCAGCGCTTCGGTGAACTATGGCCCGATACCCTCCTCGCCTGATTTCGAGGAGGAGACCCGTTCCCAGCAGTGGGACCCTAATGATACTTTACTATTTTTTTGTTTTTTTTTGCCAATATAATCAATGTGGTTTTAACGTGTTTATAGGATCTTTTTTTTTTTCGAAAAGTCTAGACTTTTAGGCCTGACGTCCTTTAAGCTCATTCGGTGAGTAGGGTTTATAGGATCCGACTGATGATAGCAATACTATGGCAATGTACAAAGACAGGATCTATATTAATCTTTTATGATTAATAATATAGCTCGCGGTGAGAAATAAAAAATATTTTGTTTTGGGTATTAGGAACGGATTTCAGTTTAAGATTTATTATTGTTTTACTAGCGAACACGATAGACGTCCTGTAAAAACATGTTGTATTGAGCCTAATTATAAATCTAAACCTTTCCCGAATATAATATACAAAACACACAAATTTAATTAATCACACACTCAAAAGAATTATATATTATCAATTAATCCTCCAGATTAAATTCTGTAAAACCATTCGCATGTTCCATCGACCACACAACCTATAGACTCCTAATGTTCGATTTTTCGTATTAAATACATTCTGGCAACTAGCTGAGGTGAGACGAAAGGGGTTGCAATGCTGTGATTAGCTAATTAAAGGTCATACATTACCCATCACGGAACGTTAAAAAGAAATGGATATATTTCGCAACGGGAAAGATTGAGACGACACGATAGTGTGAGTACATTGTTTACGGCTTACATCGGAACTATAAGTCAGATGTGTCGCCGAACTCGTTCCCCTGTTATTAGAAGTCTATGGGTTATGTGGTCGATGGCATGTTTATATTTAAGTTCTTCATGACCTATTTCCATAAAATAGACGGCTTCAATTCGTATTTTTAATATTAAAATTTCAACTGATTTTTCCTTCTGAGAACACCGAGAATGTAACGCTAAAGTTCATAAATAAAGCATGCATTAAGTTTAATTTTTTAATAATTAATTTCCGCGTATTTTTTTTATTGAAGTGAAAACTTCTTTAGGAGCGTTGTGCATTTTTTTGTGATGGAAAAAAATGTTAGCGTGACGTGAACTCGTACGACTTATCGAAAACTCGTAAGACTACGATAATATAACTAGAGTCATCGCCACTTTTGAAGTCCTGCGACTAATGCCCGAACTAAATTTGACAACATTGACATCTTGACGTCTGTCTGGAGTAAGAAGTTGTGATATTTTAAATTGTTTTACGTGAAATATGGAGCATATAATATAAAGTGAGGTGTAAAAAGTGAAGGCCGTATAATGTTCATTAAAGTGAAATAATTTTGTGAATTAGAAAGTAAAAATAAACAACAATTAACCCCGTTGAACAATATGTTTATAAATGTCACTGACATGACAGGTAAATTTTAGAGATGCCAGAGTCACTTATTTTTGCCTAATTTATGGTTAAAATATTATCATTAACTCTATACCTACATTTATCTTATGATATTTTATATGAATATAAATACAAGGTAAAAGAATTAAATCCTTGCTCAGAATTGAATTATATTTTCAGGTGTTTCTGTAAAAAAGGTCGAATAACAAAACAAGTAACAATGGCAGCAATTACTTCTGAGAAAATCGTCACTCCTGGCAAAGGCCGAACACATCCGACGAAGCTTGTTTTAGATGAATTCTACTAATCGGTTATACGTTAAAAATACGAACGAAATATTTACAAAAAAATGTTTTATTTTACTAAAACCTGGCAGGGAGATTTTTATTTTGCTGCTATAATTATTTTTGTCATTATTATCATCATCAGTCTTTAACAATCCACTACTGACCATAGGCCCTATAATTATTTAATTTTTTTATTGTACTAGACTTGGTGGAAAATCATTGCACTAGAAATTGGCAACATTGAGTTATGAGACCGCAGCGCTGCGTCTATCGGACTTCTAAAGTGGCGAGGACTATATCGATTTTTCTGCGAGTTTTTTTTTCATAACCTTTTGACAATAACGTTCACGCTTGATGCCGTGACGCAACTGAACTTAGTGGGAATCGAACCTGCGACTGTAACGTATAGCGTCCGTTTATTCGGCCAGTTGACCGTCAAGTAAATTGTTATTCAATTTGACCTTACAAAGAAAACCGAGATAATTTACTTGTTAGTTGGCGACTTATCAGTGTGGTATCAATTATATTTATTAATTACGACAATGTTGACGAGCTCTGATAAGTTCCAATCATGGGCGATCGATCTATTAAGTTTTTGGTCTGCATTCTGTGAATTTATGACTGATATGTGGCACATTGCCACATACGCCATAAATACCCATAGCTTTGAATCGGTTAAATTAATTTGGGTGCGGTTTTTTTACACTTAATTTTAGAAAATAGGTTTTCTCGTTATGGTCCTAACATATGTTTCACAAATATCTGTTCAATATATGTTTATATAGATACAATATAGGTTAGAGAAAACAATCGAATTTGACAGCACCAGACAGGATATTAATTTTGACTTTTTAAATATTCCCTTTTTTGCGTGGCAGATTTTTTAAATTTATATTAAAATAAATTTCTATATTTTGATTTTTAAATGTTGTGTACTTTACCACAGAATTATGTGCGTCTTGCTTTGTGTATCACCGCTTTTATTTTAGTTTATCATGGAATTTAATTGTAGTAGTACATGTAGGTACACGTGATTTAACGTAAATAATAAATATTGCACAATATATTATATCATTCGTACGTTTATCTAATGGTTAAATTGGTGTTAGGAATAGGTTCGACAAGTTATCGCCGAATATAAACATATTATCTCATAGATATAGAAGGTAAAGTTTATGTGATAGTTGATTGTAACTTACGCATAAAAAATATTTGTTGTGAAATTTCTATTTATATAAGCAGGCACCATTTTAAATAATCTTTTTAAAGTGAACCTTTTATAACATCGTTTCAAACTTTTTCGTCTGTGTGTTACATGTCGCGTGACGGTCGGCCGCGGAGTGAGAGCGAACATTTTTAGTAAAATGTCTATTAAATGTGAAAAAGTATCACATAAAACCACACTGTCCTTTTTTTGTATATGAGATAAATATGCTAGGGAAAATTTCGTAAACAATCCTTTGAAATCTTAACTTTAGAATTAAAAATAAAAAAAAAACGTCAATTAAAGCTTGATTTGTTTTTTAAAAACTATTCTACAAGAATACTGTTTAAATGTCCACAGGCGGAGAAGATATTCAAGGAGATCTGTCCAGGGGAGGAGTTCCTCCCCCGCGCTCCCGACCCCGAGGAGATCGTGTTCGAAGACGACGTCACCCACGGGCCCGAGTTCCGGGAGGAGGAAGACGGAGAGGGGGACAAGGAGTAAATTACACCGCGTAATACAACTCGACCGGACTGAAGTTGGCTGAACATCGCAAACGTCACTCGAGGACTTTGGAGATTCACGTAAAATATGAGAACTGCTTAGAATGATATGAAAATTTTAATTAACGACGGTCTTTAATTTGGGAAGTGTTGGGAATTTTAGTTCGACGCATATGCGCAACTAACTTCAATTCGCGTCGTAGCGCGTGTACACGAATAGAAATTTTACAACAGCACCGTTTGGCATGTTACAGTGAGGTAGACACGGTTTATGTATTAGTGATTTGTCAATTTTTTAACCGTTCAACACTACGATTACGGTAAAGTTAATAGGTTGTAGTTATTTTTGCCAAACGTTTCATCATATCCGATAATTCTGTTTATGTTAAGTATTTCGCGTTTCGTGATTCCACTCACGCTCGCAGCTAAAATGAAAAACGTACTAAGTAAGATCTAAGGATTTATGGAACAATTCCAAACGCGAAATCGGTAACGCAAACTGTTTTAGTACTCTCTCTTAGTAAGAGTCGTAATTTCAACGAAAGTTTTGGCGCATACGAAATATTATCGCATATCCATTTTTGTAACTCATAATGTTTACTGATCGATCAAATAGTACAGTAGGTGTAAATGTTTCTGTATACATGCAAGATTGTGCTGAAACGCTAAGTTAATCTCAGTAAGATTTGTACGCTTTGGTCGCTTGACTTCATGCATTCCCGACTGGTGCGTGCATGTAGCGTCGGTTATGAAGTTAACGAGTACCAATATTCATATAAGACTTGAAATTATTTTTTTACGTTTTTTTTGTATTGAAATTTTATTTATTCGATGTAAATGTTGGTTCAACCAATATGGAGGGTTTAGCGAAATACATGTTTGCTGGTTATTCTTGACGGCACAAGAGTAAATTTGAGTTTGTTATGTATTTTTGATATTCAATTGTGAAACAATGGAATGCTTTTAAAATATCTTATAGGAAACATATTAATCACATTACAAGATTTGATGAGTGTGCGTGCAGATTGGCGGGCGCGCACGCCGACGTGTACGTAACTGCGTCGCTTCCGCCAAAGTGCGGGCACCAATAGCAAGTGCAATCGTAACTTAGTGAGCTAGAAGGTTTAGGAATGATCTTACGCACCAGTCTTATGGTTAGATTTTAGCACTGATAAGTTTTGTATTTAGTTATTTAGCACTCAATCGTATTTATTGCCAAATACATGCATTATAATGCATTTTCAGCTTGCATATTATTATTCCATTAAATTATGATTATTAGATATAATTGTCTTTTATTTATACCATAATTATATTCAGTGGTGTAACTATACCGTTCGGAGCCCGTGGCAAATTCATCGGATGCTAGAAAAGGCAATTTTTTTTACTAAATGTGTAATAATAAATGTTGGGAGTTGCAATTCTCCTCTGACCGGGGGCCCCTTTCAGTTGGTGGGCCGTGGCATTTTGCCGACTTGCCACCCTGTAGTTACGCCACCGATTCCTACTCCTGTTAATATATGCACTATACATTCTTAGGATTGATACTACTTGAAAATAAAATGAATATCAAAATCACTTCTTTGAATAGAATGTTCTTAGCAAGGCATATTTTATTTTTTCTAATTTAAAGACTTTTTACTAAAAATATTATTTTGAGAAAATATAAGTAGTTAATAAGTAATAATTTATTCAATAAATCAAATTATTGTTTTGTTGATAGTCTGAACGATGTTTGAATTAATGTGGCAAAAAATAACAAGGACTTATCATAAAAACTTTGCTTTTTATAATATGGAATTTCAATGGCGGATTGAATGTTTGCTTAAAATCAACTACCCTTTGCATGCTTACAATGCTGTGCAAGGAATTTTCACCCGCCCTTGGGCCTTGATATACTTTTTGAATGTCCCCTCATGACTATTCATGAATGGCTACATTGTGTTGCAACACAATGCGTTGTATCGTTTTGGCGTTCATTGAGGGAGGCCCATGTTCAGCAGTGGGTGGACAAAGGCTGGTGATGATGATGATTGTGTGACATAAATTCCAAATTAAGTTATACGAAGATTGAAGCCGTGTTATTACATTAAGGCTAATCAGACTTCAAGGTGCTGATAATAATCTTGTTACTGTTCATACAAGAGGAAACATACACGATACAAATAATCTGCATCTGTTTGCAGCTAAACAAATCGCTTTTTCGCATAAGGATCGTTAAATCTAAGCTATTATTGTATGCTAGCTGTTGCACGCAGCTTCGCCTGCGTCAACTAAGATTTAAAACGTGTCGCTAACTTTTTGAAAATTTTAATATTGTTCACCGGGGATAGTATAGCTTTCCAACAGTGAACGAATTTTTCAAATCAGTCAAGTATGTAGTTTATGAGCCTATTCAATACAAACAAAGAATCAAATCTTTCCTCTTTATAATATTAGTATAGGTCAACACTACTAGATGGCTTATAAAGTCAAATATTATATTTTTCAAGTATAAAATTAGGCTCAAAATAAGAATCCTTTTTTTTATTACATCACACTTTATTACTGTAAAGATATTTCACATCCAGTTCAATGTTTATACGAATAGTACTTAACTATGAGAAAAATAGAATACTTCATATCAACTGTATTACATTATGTATAAGAGACAAGTACAAAATATTTCCATTTATATAAAGATTTCTGTATACTCCATCACATTAAACAGAAATGCAAAATTTACAAGTATCACATTAAAAGGAATAGTATATGGCAATGTAGGAAAATACACCTTACATATTTTCATGAAGTCCAAAGTACATGTATATTGCGATTATATACAAAATATTTTCTTATATAAAGATAATAGTACATTTTGTCACATAAATCAAAAATGCTAAATTTACATATCACATTGAAAGAAAAAAATATTTACAGTATCATTTTAAAACAATCTTTTTTCATATGAGAACAAGCCGTGCACATTCCCTTCTAATTGTGCCGAATATGTTCTCTTCATGAATCTCAGATCACCAGAATAGCTCATTTCTTGCAGTTTTGTTACTGACTTGGCTCCAATATCTTGGCAGCTATGTTGCAGACCAGCTTGTAAATATGGCAGGAATCTAAGTACTGAGCCCTTGTCTACTATGCTGCCACTTACACCCTGCGCCACTCTATGCTTATCTGTCTCTTTGTGGAAATAGCGACTCATTGCTGATCCTTTACCATCCTTATTTTCCATAGCTTCTAAGCTTCCCATTCCTCTATATTTCTTTAACCTGACTCCATCTGAAAAGAAGTACTCACCTGGAGCTTCCGAGGTGCCAGCTAAGAGGGAACCCATCATGACAGTAGAGGCACCCAATGCAATTGACTTTACAATGTGGCCCACTGATTGTATACCACCATCAGCTATAACAGGGACATTGAATTGTCTTGCATATGAGGCTACTTGGTATACGGCTGTGGCTTGAGGACAACCACAGGCCATTACTTCTTGGGTGATGCAAATCGAGCCACTGCCCATTCCCACTCTAAGCGCATCAGCACCAGCGTCAATGAGATTCTTTGCTTGCATTCTAGTAACAACATTGCCAGCAATTACTTGAATATCAGGGTACGTTTTCTTAATATACTTTATCATGTCTAACTGATATATTGAGTTTCCTTGTGATGAATCTAGTACAATGACATCAACACCATTAGTAACAAGAAGTTTTAAGCGTTCCTTATCTCCCTCTCTAGTACCAATGGCAGCACCAACTAAAAGCTGCTTATTAGAGTCTTTGGAAGCATTTGGGTAGCTTCTAGCCTTCTTCAAATCTGTTCTAGCAATCAGAGCAACAAGCTCACCAGAACCATTAATAATCGGCAGTTTTCCCTTTTTACTTTTTTCAAGTATGTAATTGGCGTCTTGTAAGGTAACACCCGATTGGGCCGTTATCATTTCTTCAATTGGCGTCATAACTTCTTGAAGGCGCAACTGTGGGTCACCTTCTCTAAAGTCGATGTCTCTGGATGTAACAATACCAATAAGGCGTCCCCCAAGTTTGCCGTTCTCTGTAATTGGATACCCAGTGAAGCCATTTTTCTTTTTAGCTTCTAGAACATCAGCAACAGTATTCTCCGGACCCATGCATACTGGGTCCCTGATGAATCCATGCTTGTACTTCTTCACCTTGTGGACTTCATTAGCTTGATATTCAGGTGTGCAGTTGTGATGAATAATTCCAATACCTCCGCATAAAGCCATCGCTATTGCCATATCAGCTTCTGTCACTGTATCCATCGGCGTAGATACGAGAGGCGCCTTAAGGTTGATTTTCTTGGTTAACGGCGAAGTCAAATCTACTTCTTCTGCCGTGAAGTCAATAAAACCAGGTAGAAGGAGAAAATCGTTGTAAGTTAATCCTTCTCTGTTAGCAAAAACTTCCGCAGCGGAGAGTCCATCTCGAAGATCTCCTTCCGCTTTTGACATGTTGATAAAGCACGTGTACGCCGGTAACGCTCTTCTTTATATATTTCAATCACTTTATTTCACTAATCACTTATTAGAAATAGGTCAGAGTGATTAAAATTTAATACGGATATTAATTATTATTCCGTACACGTGGTTAGTATTGAAATGAGCGATGTTTCTTTTGTACCGTTGCTATTTATAAATTTGTAGTCACCGTATTAAGTACAATTTATTGCATAGAAATTAATAGAGTGAATAAAGATTATTATAATTTTTAGTGAACCTTACTTTATCGGCTCAACTTTAGAGCACTCAGACGTACCGAGCCGAGAGCGCCAAAGAGGGGAGCGCATTTATTTTTATGAATTTCAATTTTCAAGTCAACTGTCAAAGTCAAATAGGTTTGACAATTGACAAGTGTTTTTTTTTTACCAGATCCACACATTTGTGTGCCGCAAACTCCAAACCTCTACAAGTCACAAACGTGTGGCGCTTGCTGAAAATTCCCTCTGATTTGTGAACAAAACCGACACTCGTCGGATCGGCCGCAAACAAAATGTCTTGGTTTGCGTAGGTTCGCAAGGGTTTGTGGCTGATCCGACGAGTGTCGGTATTGTGCACAAGCCAATGGGAACAAAGGAGAATTTGCCGCAAGCGCTTGCGAAGCGTCCACATGCTTGTGACTTGTGGAGACTTGGAGCTTGCGGCAAGCCACAAACGTGCGGTTCCGGCTTAAAGAAAACCGCCCCACAACAATTTTCCGCAGTATTGATTGATTTTACAAAATAATAATGAATTATCGGGAAAAAGACCATAGGCCATGCTACCAGCAGAACAGTCACTATATAATAGAAATCTGCTAAAACAGTCAGTCAATCAGAAAACAGATTCAGAACAATTCTCCGCAGCATTCGCAAGCCGATTGAGTTTTTAAAGCTAACACTATAGTAAACCACTTCATGGTAACGCAGGCCGGTAAGGAGATCCGAAGATTTAATGAAAAGCGCCCGGAGGCTTAAAATAGCAACAATGCATAGACAGTTTTGTTGACTTTCAGTGCCAGGAGCTATAATATATTATGTTAATTAGTCAACATAATATACATAGTTTAATGACTAATGAGTAGTTTGCCAATCTTTATTTACCTAGTCATGTTCAACAACGGATCGGAATAATGGACTTATGAGAATGGAAGTGGGCTTCTTAGAGAAGTCGAATTACCTTCTTTATGTCTAGGCTTCATCGATAAGTGGCACTGTAATCGACTTATCTATAGTGCGATCACTATCTAATGATAGTTTAAACGTTATATGAGAAAATAAAGATACACAATATACAGACGAATATCAATACATACCAATCATATGCTTTCTCATTCCTCTCGATCTCGCGTCATTGCTGGCGCATTGAAGAGATAAAGTTGTCCTCTATAAAATACATGGAAGATTTTTGTATACATACTCCATAGTTTTCGGAGGGCATGGGGAATAATTTCTTTCATCACCATTATTTTGATACCATGAATCTTTTCTCATTCGGAATTCTTTTTTTATATAATATAGCCTATGATCGTCGGGTATAATTTAGCTTAATCCAATGGTGAAAAAAAGTTTTCAAATTGTTAAAGTATTTTTTCAGTTAAATCATAAAAACAAACAAAAATTGAATTTTTCCTGTATATTATATTAGTAGAGATAAAAGTTATAGTTTGCTACTTTGAAACCAGACACATGAAATAATAAAACAAGTAAGTAAGTAATATAATATATTGTTTTCTTATGTTTACGCAAATTTCAATACGCGAATTATAATAAGTAAGTAATATATTAGTCTTTAATGTTTTTCTACACATTTTCCCATAACTTTGACATATCCAGTTGGACATTCATCGCCTGTAAACGAAGCCCTATCTTCTAATCCATCTGGTTCTTTTATTGTATTATTCTTGTTGTTCGTGTTCTCTTCTGCACACGGTGGATAGTTTATATTACTTGTTTTATTTTTGGAATCTTTACCTTGCGTTTCAGACGTAACATTGACATGTCCATTTAAATGAGGAACACGTTCTTTATTAGTCATATTATTTTCGGCCATATTTTTTGAATGCTCTATAGTTGATGATATTTCAATTTCTATCACCGGTTTACTGTCATCTAAAAATGTAGTAATATTTGAAGTATTATTTAGAGTAGTAATTACTAAATGTACATTTGCGTTATTCATAAACATTTCTTGATTTGATTTGTTCTCTACATTGTTCTCAATTCTCACTGTCCGTGACGCTCCGACGCTTTTTATAGTCACCAACACACACAGGAGAATGTACACACTACAATTATGTTTTTCTCGGTTTAACTGAAATCCAATATTGAATAAAGTAAATGTCATTTTTGTGATTTTTTATCTGTGACTTGAGTAAATCCGCGGTAAAGTATAGCGAACGTTTCGTTCAGATACCTGTTTCAGTACTAAAGCATAACCACAAGCCTCGTTATTGTCTCAGCGTTAATGACCATTTTGTACTATGACGACGCCAAATAATTGCAATGGGAATTGCCCGTGATGTTAATATTATACATTACGACATCAACATTAGCTAATAGTTTAAACTTAAATTAAAGTAGTTTAGCGAGCTACTTCACTCTATGCCTACGCGGTATAGTATAATAATTATACTCCTAGCTGTTGCACGCAGCTACGTGTCTAACATTTTTGAAAATTTAATATAGCCTATGTTCACCGAAGATACTGTAGCTTCCCAACAGTGAAAGAATTTCTCAAATCAGTCAAGTAGTTTCGGAGCCTAGTCAATACAAACAAACAATCAAATCTTTCCTCTTTTAAATATTACTATAGCTATAGTAGAAAGTTTGTCCGATCAAATTGTGTAAGTAATTTTCTATTACTTTTCCGTCCATTACCGTACTGTTGTCCGCGCCCCCCCCGCGTTAACTGATATTAATTAATACGGACGTATTCGGTTTGATGATTATTATTTTATAACCTGAATCACTCCTTTATAACATCTCTGATTTGCCAGTATATGTCCCGTCAAAAAAAGTATTTAGTCTAAAGTGGTTATTTTAATATAAACTCCAGTTTTAATTGTATCTAGTAGGTACATATGAAAGTTCAAATAAATTGTGTTTTTTTAATTCATTGTTATTATTGCTTATGCTTGAGATACAATACGTTTAGTCTTGGGTGCAATGGTCTCGGTGACAGTTATTACAATGCCTGTTCTCTCTGACGTAGTTAACCTAATTCACGAAAGAGACAAGCAAAAAGGTGGTACCTAAGCAGGCGGTAGCGCGG
The DNA here is from genome assembly GCA_905333005.2 of Lycaena phlaeas. NCBI lineage: Eukaryota > Metazoa > Arthropoda > Insecta > Lepidoptera > Lycaenidae > Lycaena > Lycaena phlaeas. The sequence goes on from HG995174.1 coordinate 4,158,617, forward strand.
CACATCCCTCTGGGAAAATTTTATTTTGTCGATAATATCGATAATGTTGATATAAACGTAGATCATTAATATGTCCAGATGGAGTGTCGCCCTACAATCGAAACAAAAAGAACAGGCCAACATTTTCAAAGATGTATTCGTGAATAGTGATACCAGCTACTAGGTACAGTTCTCCCATAATCATCCTTTTTAATCTCGTTACACTTCAACACAAACCTTCATTATAAATAAAAACAATAATGCGTAGCAATTCATGCGTATTCAATGTCAGCGGGACTGATACTAAACACGGAGAAAGCATTTAGAGGCTAAAAGTTAGCCGCTATTTTTTTGTACGTGTTTTCCGCGCGACACTCTATCTAGACATATTATTGATCTAAGGATATAAAATATTTCCGTCTTTAGTAACATATATATTTATGTATATACCGTATACACACGTTAATATTATAAGTACTTAAGCTACATATACAAGTTTTAAAACAACACAAACAGGATAAAATCGATATAATCGTAAATACAGCTGTCTTAGTAAATCATCTCACAACAATGTGCAATAAATAGATATTCTAAGAACACTTGATATTACCCAGCAATGTGATACTATAGAAACTTAACACACACATTTAGCCGTGCGAAATAATATTATTTATACATTATTAGCCTGGCTCATAGAAATCTAAATAACAAGGTAAGGGTAATTTTACCTTATTAATAAGATTTCTATGGCCTGACCGCATCCGTATTCGATTTTCGAATTCGTTTTCCGCGTTCAGAGAACCGAGTGCATCAAACCAGTATGAAAATACATTAATTGCCGCACTCATTGGTTTTTTTCCGTACGAAATACATTCATTTTACAATAGCAAAAATAGAATAAGGATTTTCAACGTCTCATACGTCGGCCTATATAATTGCATGTATTCTTATAACCGGAAAACTTGATAATAAATGGTTAACGTGAATGACGTTTAAATAATTTGATAGTGATTTTGAAGACATTTAACCTTGGACGCAAGATGTTTTTATGTTCTCTGTACTACCATAATATTTCAACGCCAGGTTCAAGAATGCCGCATCAGGAAAGTGTGTTGGTACAATAAGATTCTATTCCGGACAGTGGAGTGCACCGGCGAAGCTTCTCTGATCATCCCAGAGCTTCTCTCAATACGCGAAGCTGGATCGCCGGTCATAGCGGTTGAAGCTTTTAGAAGAATTATCTTCTCACCACAAATAGGTCCGATTTTTTTTATATCATAGGAGGGCAAACGAACAGTCGAAGCCTTGCGACTATCGACGCCCATTATCATTTACATAACCAGAAGTTATAATACAGATACGTTGCTCTCCTTTTCCCAATCCCAAATGGGCCACCGGAAACTCACAAACAGCACGAAACGCGACAGCTTAGCTGTCACTTTACGCCGATTTCATGTGAGCGAGAGGTTCCTCCCCGGTCGTGCCGGCCCAGTTTGGTTGCAAAGCAGCAGCACTACCTCTTACTAAATTTTATTCTTGGAAATAGCGTAGTTTCTCCTTGAGATCATATATAAATATATTCAGTATACTTAGTATCATTTTTTTAAAATAATTTTAATAGTTTATATAAAATCATTAAAAAAGTTAGTACCTACGTAGTTATACAGCTGAATTTATAAAATCTCTCCTCTTATAAAGGCTCCTGTAACTGTCGGAGTCGCCTCAATTATTCAGGTAATACCTGTCCCCCGGTTTATTAATTTAATGCTCCTTAATCACTTACTAAAGTGTACCTATATCAAATTAGCTATCAAAAAACAAACATAAATTATTAAAAACATTAATTATTTATTGAAAGTCCGAATCGAAGAGAGTTCTCTTCGATTCGGACTTTCAATAAATAATTAATGTTTTTTGCATATTTATTCTTTATTTAAATTTGATTTCTGACGTCATTAATATAACCTTCTAATTCCATTATCTATAATGAATGCTAATTCTCTAAAATGCGACTAGAATTATATCCGCCAAGTAAGAGTCCCAATTCAAATAGGCGAATATGAAGGCCGCAAAATCAATAATTAAACTTCGTGATTCGCCCTTCGAGATTACAAGTATTCACAAGTTTTAAAGCTGTAGTACCACGCGTACGTGCTGCCATCATACACACTTTTAAAGCAACTCTGGATAAAGAAAACTTGTTTTCTCCCCACTCACGCCTTCCTTAACAGCCCGTCGTCGTCTGCAGTCTCATACACGTTTTGTGTGCCGGCCATCGCACACGCATTTTTCTTTCTAAGTGAAGTTAGCATACTGAAAGTTCGTAGCTGTGTCACTATAGAATATTAGACATGGAAAAACGCAAAAATTACGATGAAAAGGAAAAATAAAGGATTGGAACGAAAAATGGCTAGAGATCGCAAAATAGGTCTCCATAGTTTTATTCGTCATGCTCAAAATAATAACACGAGCGAATACAATAAATGAAGGTAAATCAAAAATTATTTATTCAGTTAATATTATCTTTTGTAATTTTTTTTTTCTTCTTAATGCGATATTGAGATTGATCTGAAAAATTATTACCCACTAACAAAAAAACAAAAAAAAAAAACAGCCTAGAAGGTTGTGTCGTGAATACATTAGACGTTTTTTAGAGTACAGCCCGTGATACTGTATCACAGAAACTATGCAAAACAGTAACGATCATTGACAAGATGAGCTTACATAACCACACTTAACAATCATGGAGTTATTTTTCTGGACTAGGCGTTGTGGTTTTTATTGATGCACTTTATTCTAGAACGCACTCGTGAGATTGTTCGTGAGCCCAAATCCGTGAGATTGTGTCGTGAACACAAATCCGTGAGATTGTGCCCTGAACACAAAATCCGTGAGACTGCGTCGTGAATACACTGGATGTTTTTTCGAAGTGCAGCCAGCCCATGAGGCTGTATCACAAAAATGATACCAAGCATTAACGATCGTTGACAAAGATGAGCTTACATAACCACACTCAACAATAATGGAGTTATTTTTCTGGACTGGGCGTTGTGTGGTTTTTTATTGATGCACTTTATTCTAGAACGCACTCGTGAGATTGTTCGTGAGCCCAAATCCGTGAGATTGTGTCGTGAACACAAATCCGTGAGATTGTGCCCTGAACACAAAATCCGTGAGACTGCGTCGTGAATACATTGGATGTTTTTTAGAGTACAGCCCGTGAGACTGTATCACAAAAACTAAACTAGAAGCTAATGATCATCGACAAAGATGGAATTAACAGTATTTAATATTTATATATTTTTTTTTGATACCCTCAATCTGTTGAGTAGTAGTGGGTAATAATCTTTCAAATTTATCTCGCGTCTGAAGATCAGCATCCTATCCTGGCTATCCTTGGCATCAAGGCTATGAGCCAAAAAATCAGAGAAACATTGGGGACTAATAGGTACATAAATACAGCTAGAGCCGATAAGCCTATATTAAGGTAAATTACATTGGAGAAGATATTAAAGACATTTTGGAAAATGTTTAAAAGGCATAACATGTTATTAGAAAATCCACTAGCTGTTGCCATGTACGGTGTGACTCAAATTCTAACCTCATAATTAATGATCTTCATGTCTCGCAACAATGGCGATAATCAATAAAAAATATCGAGTGAGGTAAGTCGTTTTTTATGCTATGTTGACTATATGGGAATACTTTAACGGCTTCTCTAGACAAGAGCGTAGAAGATAACGAAGTATCTTAAACGGGACCAGCTCAGCTTTTTCGGAGGAGATTTACAAGAAAAGTTGACATCTATAAAAGCCATTTCTTACGACTGACGCAGAGTAGGTCTGCTATAACAAAGACTAGGTCGCTAACGACCACGAGTCGTAACTAACTTTTCCACCTCTAGTACAGGTTAGGCTTTAAACTTGGGTAAGAGCCGCCACCGACTCCGGGTGCTCGGTACACGCAACCGAATCCGAGCTAATCTCGCCGGCTGGCGGTGCCAGCAACAGCCAGCAGCGGAGCGGCGCCAGAACAACAAGCGGACACCGGTGCTGAAAAAAGCGGCGGTTTCATGTGGATCGGTAGATGGCGCTCCTGACCAACACCCGCTGGAAGCAGGTAGACTTAAATTTTTTAAATAAGGCGTAGGCGCAGATATTGATTCTTGATATTGCCTTGAGTACAAGGTTTACGTATACCTTTTCTTTCTGCTGTTACCCAGACTAACATACCAGTCAATAGACCCACAAATATTGCGTATGACAGGGAAATGACTAGGGAAATAAATTATTTACTTTTATTAGATGCGATACATGAATGTAAACCATGTTCTGGTCAATTTATATGGCATATTTCTTATAAAAAAGAGTAATCGAAATAATGGTTTATTTCAACTGATGTATATCCGCGCCACACTTTCAAACTTGATTATAGAACAGCTTTAAAACTTATTTCTAATAATTGTCAAATGTCAAATGTGCATAAACATGCCAAAATTTTTTCTATAGCTATTCATAATCAGCACAGATTTATTAATATATATTTATAAATCTGTGATAATCAGTGTAACAAATACTTGCGTTTTCAGTGGTTAAAAAGGATCAATGAGTCGCCTTACATTTTACAGAAATCATGCAACCAGCTTGTGCAATTTTTACGTAACCAGGACTTATTATATCTATTTTTTAGACAAACAAAAATAAGCAAGAGCCTCTACGATTTATTTATTTAACGACCTCTATGGCTTGAGCAACGCGCTTACCATTGAGTTAGCGGGTTGCACGGAAGGTGGAGTTAGAGGGTTTGATTCCCACCTGGGAATAAAGAGTTTTTTGTATTCCTGGGTCATGGATGTGAAAATCTTGTATAAGATATGTTTCGTTGTCCGAAATACGTACCTTGACAACTTAGCGTGGAACAAGATTAACGTGGTGTAAAAGCGCCCATAGATATTACTACAATAATAATGATAATTATTAATAATCTAGTTTAAACATTTTTTAAGAGACTAAAGAAATTGCGACGCTTTACGCACTTCATAGAATCACTAATATCGGTTTGTTTTAACATTACAATATGGCTGGTTATATACAAAAAACTTATGGGTTAATTTATCTTTATTTACAAGAAAATGATTACGACCAATATATCTATTTACCAATATGTTTATTTACGATTTCCACTATTAGATTAATAATAATGATGAATGTTTTAGCCCATACGGTTAGGCGTTTGTCGAACGGCATTATTTTCTGACTAGTCTCGTACAGGTACAGGGGATGAAATAGCTATTCTTAAGCAGGATTCTACCATCACATCGATTACTTATAGCTAAAGGTGCATTTTGTTGTCGCATAGTAATTCGGAATCAGTAGATTATGCAAGACATAAAATTAAACGTTCCGTTGAGAATTGACAACTCCACTGCTATATACATAAACAAATAATATTTATGTAAATAGGATGATATTAACCGACACACTTGAAGTGGTATCAAAAGGGTCTATATCTATATGATAATGTGTTCGCATCCTACGTTAGCTCACAAGACAACTATGAGGCCGACGCAGAATCCCGTTTGCGTTAATTCTGATATAGAATAGGAGTTAGCCGACTATACTTTTCAAAATTTAATAATTTCGAAAAACCTGAAGTAGATATTCTTGCCAGCTGGTTAGCAAATCAAATCACGATATCATTTTTCATAGGTCAAAGTCAAAGTCAAAATTTTTATTCAAAATAGTACAATCAAAGTATCTTTTTGAAAGTCAATTGAGTCTACCACCGGTTCCAAAGCAAGCCCACTGAGAAGAACCGGCGAAACAAACTCAGTGGAACTAATCTTTTCAAAAACGTGACGACTTGTACTCTTAAAAAGTAGTCAAAGTAAAAAATAAATAAAATATAAGTCTTCGGGAGTCGTAATTATACCTGATAGTCTAGCCAGCCTTTTTTACAGAACATACCTTATCAGGGCAGCATTCGCAGGCCCCGAAACGCCGTCGAATACAACTGATATTAATAATATTAATAATAATATTTTTACTATAAATTTTGTGAGTATCTTATATGCATAAAGATAATAATAATAAACATTTATTAAGGGTTAAGTAATGTTATTTTGGCGTCTATTATGGATAATACCATAAGACAATATCTGTCCTTGTTTCTATCAATGGTACAATTTTTTATCGTCAATAATATACATTTTATAGGATTAGGATTGATAACTAATAGTTAATTTTTAAATTATTCCCCATTAACTTCGTTAATGAGCTTTAGCACTAATTGTATTCAAATAATACGATTTGAAAATGTAATATCAAATATTGTAAACGATTTAAGAATTATTTTATGAAAATAGTACGCAGTATATATGACTAAGCACTCCGCGTCCAAAATATTATAATACAACTGAAAAATTGTGCTCTTTTTTTTTAATATTAAGTATGGGTATCGTGTTCAAATATTCTTAATTTCAATTATCAAATAATATTCAAAATTAAAAAAAATTTTATATTATAAAATCTGGGTTTATTAGAACTCAACCAATTTTAAATATACATTAATATGAGACGCCTTCTATTTACCTTACTAGGACCTTAGATTATTATTTGAAAATGTCTTCTGAGAGAATGCCTTTCAAATGTTATTTACCCTTTGTTAGTTTTTCAGGAAACTTTTGAGCCTGTAAGTTCACAGATTTTTAGCCGATGAATAAAAGCTACCGTCCAGGATAGTGGGCACACCAGTGCTTAGTGCCTATAGTACGAGACATGCAGCTACTTGATCTGTTGCCGCATGACTGGTATCAACATGGATGTTATCAAACGAACCGCTGGATGGATTAGATGTCACAAACTTAAGTCAAATTTTAAAACTGAGAAGTAACTACTGGTATCAAAACATTTGATTCCTTTTCTCACTTTCCTTGTAGGTTGGGGTTTTTTCAACTTCTATTGGTAAACGTCAATTCTAATGTATGTATTATATATATACACAATATATAGATTTTATTTACTATATGAAACATATTTTCCGATTATTTTAATAAAAGCCTTGTAATATTATCTAAAAAACTGTTGTTATAATATTACCTAACTACACTAGTGTTTTCACTGGTGTAGTGAGCTATTTCGTAGTTCTCTAAACAACTACTTGTGAATACTTGTAATCTCGAAGGGCGAATCACGAAGTTTAATAGAGAATCAAACGAACTTACCTGTAAGTGAAGTTCGATGATTATTAAACGAGTGATTCGCCCAAGAGATTACAAACCCTCCCAAACCCTAATTACATACATATTATTTATATTGATGTAATGCCCTTTCGAAATAGCTAACAGGAAAGCCGTACACGACAGAAACGTGTATGAGACTGCAGACGACGACGGGCTGTTAAGGAAGGCGTGAGTGGGGAGAAAACAAGTTTTCTTTATCCAGAGTTGCTTTAAAAGTGTGTATGATGGCAGCACGTACGCGTGGTACTACAGCTTTAAAACTTGTGAATACTTGTAATCTCTTGGGCGAATCACTCGTTTAATAATCATCGAACTTCACTTACAGGTAAGTTCGTTTGATTCTCTAGTTTATTGGATGAAGAATTGTTTTAAATTAGGAAATACCTCGAACCTAGGTCAACTGGTAATTTTTAATATCGTACCGTACTTTTTGTATAGAATTATTAAAATTCCGAAAATTAAAAACAGCTTCCGTGTTGCTAACCTTTGCCGCCAGAAAAAAAAATGTATAAAGCCCATTAATTCAAATCGTGTAAACTGTAAATTCCCGAAAAGAAACGACTATGGTCCAGTGGGTATGGGCTCGGTCAGCGACCTCTTAAGGTAGAGGGTCCAGTTTCGATCTTGACCCCCTGATGCATTTCAAAGTCAAAGTCAAAAATTTTATTTAAAATAGTACTATCGAAGTATCTTTTTGAAGGTCAATTGAGTCTACCACCACCGGTTCCAAAGCAAGTCCACTGAGAAGAACCGGCGAAACAAACTTAGTGGAACATTGTAAATAGTTATTCTAAATTTCTTTTACTATACCTCCTACTCCCAAAACTATGGAGGGTAAATATGCCAAAATTGGAATATATCCTTGTGAGGTCCGGCTTCGCCCATCATTCGATTTCATAAATTACCTATTATGTTTTTGTTTTATAAATCACGTTTTGTCTACGTAAATAAACCTTCAAAAGCGTGAGAAGACGGGATATGCAAAACGTTTTAAAATTGAGTTTGTATTCACGATTTACAGAACATTTTATTCGTAAAACAAGTCAACACTGACTCACCTGATGGGTTTTTGTTCATTTATTTTCCCGTTTTTTTTTCGTCACTTGTCCTGACATGATCAGAAGCTGAATTATATTCATTCTTAGCTAAATGGTATTTAGGATTAATTTATATCATAAACATGTTAATATTAAGTGTTAAGGAAAATTTTTCAATGAAAAAATAATAATGAGTTTTGCTTTGTTTGATCAGTATAAATTATAAGGCGATAATGAAATATGAAATGTTGTTCTCAAACAAGAGAAAAAGACAGATTAAAAAGTTAATACGGCCATCATGGATTTCCCGACAAACACTTGCTTTTTCTAGGTAAGCAATGCACTTGTTATTGTTTTGGGTAAATCTTTGTTACACAGAGCACAATGAGTCTGTGTTGAGCAACAGAACACCAAAATGTTAAGCAAGTACAGCGAGACAACAAGCTTCGAATGCTGCATCTTCAGCGCTGTGACAGCATGAAAGTAGCCACCGTTGAGCGAGTACCTGCTGTGCTGTCATTCGTGAGGGGAGTCACTAACTAGAATCGCTACATCCTAAAGCGAGCTTCTATCAAAACATTTTTCTATCCACCAATGAAGATAGGTCAATTCTTATTTTTTTACTATCTGTAAAGTGTGATTTTATATTCAAGAAAGTAAATTGGCCAAACCAAAAGATCTATGAATAATCGCATAAAAGAACACATGGGTGATTTAAAATGCCGTCGCTAAACTAAGTCTGGCATATGTAAGCTAAATCCTTGCAAAAGAACACAGTTTCCAACCAAGGATAATCCCTCAGGCTATTGAAATAAAAAAATCCTAATTTTAACAGGAAAGGCGACGGGCTTTTACCATCTGCTAGCGATCCCATTATTAAAACAATTAAATCAAAATCCAAAAATAACATGTCAAAAAGACTCGAGGGGCTTAGACAAAGTAAAATTAAAACATCGATAACGAAGTTCGAAAAGAACGTGGTCAATAGCTATCGTAACAAAATCACAAACTGTCCATTGGTTATTGATAGCTTTTGAAATGATATTGATTGATAGCTAGGTTGATGGTTATTAATTTTTTTTGTGAATATCTTATTGGCAAGGAAATTGTCATCGATAACTCAGAGACTATGATGAACTTCGGTATCTAATTATATTTCCACTACAAAACGATGTCACTTTGTCTAAGCTCTCTGCACCTAATGCTATACCAAAATATTGATGTATCTTATGGTAGTTTCAAACATCTTTGTAAAAGTAGGAAATCTGGGGCCTAGCCAAAATGCCATTAAGAAAGCGTTAGCGAAGTTCGAAATGATAAAATGTATAGGATGGGCCACGTGATTTGGCGCGACCTTATGTCAATCTCATACATTTTATCATTTTCGAACTTCGGTAAGGCTTTCTTAATGGCATTTTAGCTAGGCCCCCTGACACTTCAGTCCCCCCGTGACCATGGTTGCTGATCCGAAACGTCGGTCATGTAAAAACCGCCATAAAATCCGTAAAAGTTGTTTCATTATTATGCCATTGTTCTTAAAATATATGACTTTGACCGCTAATTAATAATTATTATTATTAGTATGGCTAACTGCAAAACTGGTTTGCTTCAATGCTTGTGAACATTTTTTACAATATCATGTTATGTTATAACATTCATTTCGTAATTAAATTAATATTAATTGTTGCAAGGGATTGGTCGTCTTAGCGTTCATTAATGGAGACCTATGTCCAGCAGTAGATGGATAAAGGCTGATGATTATGATGAAATATTTTTATATAAAGAGCTGGTTTGGTACTGTCAATGTTAACTAGCTGTTGCCGCGATATCGTTCAAGTGTTTGATTTGACTCATTTCCATGGAGTAGGTACTTAATATGTAATATGTTTTCGATTAGTGCTATTGGAATTCGGATGAGCTTACCTATGAATAAGTAACAGATAATAGTTACAGTTGTTTTCGTATTATACTTAAACTTTAAACAATAGAATAAGTATGGATGCATAGAATAATTACACTATAGAAACCAAGTCCGTGGTCCATTTTAAAGAATCCATAATTGAAGCCATAAATGGCTCCAACGCCGGAGAGTTCGTAGTCTTCTACTTCAAAGGACGACAAATGTGTCTCAAGAAAAAAATGACGATTTGTGCAGTTAAATTGCACCACATTTAAAAACAAAAGATGTGTAAAACATCAGTTTTATTTATTTATTTATTAGATACACCAACAACATAGCAAAATTAAAATTACATTGATTACAGTTTTCACAGGAAAATTTTATAAATTATTTTGTAAGTATTCAGGTTTAAATAAAAACTTTTTTTTCAATGATCTGTGATGGCCGATTGTGATTATATTTTCACCGACTTTATTTTCCCCACCGATTTATAATAAAACGGTTGCTGTTAATCGCGCGACGCGATTCCTATTTCATGATATTGTGTTTACTTTAATTCAAGTAAATAGTAATATGAAGGATAATTTTGTAAAAAATTAAGACCTTGTGATGTATTTTTGGAAAGTGGATCGTTAGCACTATACCTACGTTACTTGAATATGTCTGTTCTTCAAAAAATCACACTGTATATGAAAATCTATTCTTATGGAGTAGACTCCAAAAAAAAATGATGACGATGATCTGACCGATTTCAGCTCTGGCGACCACTTATGACTCCTGGCAGAGAATTCAGCGCTGATGCGATCGGAGATGGCTAATAAATATAAATAAAAAAATATGAACATGTTATTAAACATTCTCGTCTCGTCTCGTTTAGGTAGATGAAGTGTTGGTCGGCGATTTACGTGGAAATACGATCTCCGAGCAGTGGCCGGTTTGTGTTGGATGTTGACTTTTTTTTTTAATACACACTTCGTTTTGTTTGCATTCAGTAAGAGATTATTGGTTGCGAACCATTTTATTGAGAACAGGCCTAGCCAAAATGCCATTAAGAAAGGGTTAGCGAAGTTCGAAATGATAAAATGTATAGGATGGACCACGTGATTAAGCGTGGTCTTATGTCAATCCCATACATTTTATCATTTCGAACTTCGCTAACCCTTTCTTAATGGCATTTTGGCCAGGCCCCCAGTTATTTTTTTTTTTTTTTTTTTTCGGTTGGATCTATGCTAATGGTCCTAGTGACCGTTATGCGTCATCGGAAATGGGGTGATCCGGTTGGATCATCCTATGACGTTAAAAATTTGGGGGGTTGCCCCCCGCCATGTTCATGGAGTCGGGTTTGTACCTAACTTGGTCAGCTACGGTCGAACCCCCAGTTAGACTTTCGTTAACATGTATGGGGATTTTCCGTTTGCTATGATGCTACCATAGCTCTTATTTCCGTTGTCAGGCTTTGCTGTTGAAGACAGGGGGGGGGGGGGGGGGGGGGACGTTGTATTGCTACTGCAGCAGCGAGGTTTTACATCCTGCGTTACTGAATAGATAATGCGTGAATGAGCTGCCTGGGCTAGCCTCTGGTTTATTTTGATAAGTGACGATGACCTCTTGACCGCTTAAGCATCCAGCTCATTTGCTCGCTGGTCTATTCAACTAAAAACCCGGATCTATACTAAATGACCAAGAAATATTGCGCAAGCAATTACAACATGCACATTGCATACCTTGAACAACGATACAATATTAGATTTTATTATTTTAATACACCTGTATTAATATATTACTCACTTACGTCTACCTAGACGTATAATCGGTACAACTATATTTATTCAAAGAAGAAATATTTTATAGATTGTGTGGTAATATTTTATCAAAATTGACTTCAGTGTTATCATATTATTTAATGTCATACAAAAAAAATTGAGGTACACAATATTTACAAACACTATATTATGTGTGTTTGTGTAAATATATATTTGAAATTAATAATGTTCTCGGATTTATTTCTGTAAGCATCATAGTAGACGAGTCATACTGCAACTGTATAATTATTATTCATACTTAAAAAAAATCTTATATTATATACAATTATTGACATTTATCGTAAAAACACATATAAACCTAATTGTACTTGACGGGATTCGAACACGCAACCGCCGAGAGTAACCCGTAATAGTTCAATATTGGATCAGCTACACCCAGCACCCTAGAAAAATAAAGTTTTATCTATACATATAATAAATTTGTAGAGGAGCCGTTTCTGTACATTGAAAATATTTAAAAAAGAATAGCCTGGGTGTTAAAGGATTACTAACAGAATCCATTTCCAGCATTTTTGGAATTTTTGTCTGTTTGTCTGTATGTCTGTTTGTCTGTTTGTCTGTTTGTCTGTTTAGTTGTGCACGCATCACGTGAAAACTACAAAGCCAGTGTAAATAAATTTTATCCATAAAAATTTAGCGTAACTTAGAGTAACATTTAGTTTTTGTTTCATCGCAATCGCTTCACTCTATCAAAAGATATATGTATTTGAAATGTAGCTAAATAAGATACTTAACAAATAGGATCAGATCAACGCCATCTATTGACAATTTACGGCGGCTTTCAATATCCTATCTATCATAAAATTTTCTTATCTATCTTGAAATGTTGACAAAATTTTCTTAGAAAATCTGTCAAAATTTTAAGATACATAAGAAAATTTTAAGATAGGATATTGAAAGCCGCCGTTAAAGTACCGATTTATTGACGACTTACCGACTTATAAGTAGGTATGTAGGTCGTCAACAGATGGCGTTGCATGTATCTGATTCTATTTGTTAAGTTTAACGAATTGGTTATTATATTTTGTTAAAACCTTAAAACGTTGGAAAGGAATAGTAATCCTTACTAATATTATAAATGCGAAAGTAACTCTGTCTGTCTGTCTGGCTGTTACGCTTTCACGCCTAAACAACTTAACCGATTTTGATGAAATTTGGTACAGAGATAAATTAGAGCTTGGGAAAGGACATAGGCTATTTTTTATCGCGAAAAAAGCTTAGGGGGGTTTAAATAGAGGATGAAGGTTTGCATGGAAGTTCGTCATTATACATAAAAGATGACGCCTTAAAACTTTGTATTTAGGCACTTAATAAGAATTAAATAACCATGATTAATTAATTGTTCCACCGTTTTTAAGGTTTTCGCCTATATGGGCATTACATAGGAGATGAAAGTTTCCAGGGTAGTTCAAAAAAAAATCTGTCGCTATATTGCTACCCGAACAGGCAGACACGTGAGGGCATTTTTCCGCTGTAACAATTTCGATTTGTTCATAGAATTTTGTTTTCGTTAATGTTCTTAATATATTCGGCGAAATACAATGTTTCATGTATTGTTATTTGTATTTAATTATATGTTATTGAATGGAAAAAAGGGGACTGCAACATGTGCACGTTCTAATAAAGCTTAAAAAAGAAGATGCGGCCCATCCAAATAGATGGGCTATTTAGCGCCGAGATTCCTGATCCTGTGCAAGATAAAGAATTGTATGACACTATTATCCAAAACATGGTACACGGTCCATGTGGTGTTAGAAATTCAGCCTCGCAATACATGAACATTGGAAAATGCACAAGGATTTTCTCTAATCAATTGATAAAAGAAACTGTGCTAAATGACAATGGCTACCCGTTGTACAGGCGCACAGCGCCCGAAGACGATGGCCGAACAGTTACAATTAAGACTCGATGTGGAGCGAACGAAACCTTAGACAACAGTTGCATCGTCCCGTATTTGCCTATTTTATATAAAATTTTCAATGCTCATATAGAAGTCTGTAGCTCTGTCCGCGCAATCAAATATACAAATATATAAACAAAGGAATTGCCAGGCTATATTTAATCTCAGGAATGAAGGTGGAGCACTTCTTCTGAATGAAGTGCAAACCTTTCAAGCAGGACGTTACGTCAGCAGTAATAAGGTAGCGTGGCGGCTCCTAAGCTTCCTCTTGCCTGAAAGACATCCAACAGTAACCTATCTTGCTGTACACTTAGAAAATGGAGAGCGCATATATTTTACCGAGAACAATTTCCAAGAAAAAGTATCTACACCGCCCAAAACAACATTAACAGCCTTTTTCCATCTTTGTTAGGGCGATTCTTTTGCCAAAACGTGTTTCTGTCCTAAAATCCCCCGTTATTATACCTGAAACATATCTACAAAGGACTGCGAACGCCGTTTTGAATGTCTGTTGAAAATTGGCCCGGAGTGAAATCATCTGATGCCCTTGGTCATGTGTACACCGTCCACGATACTAATTTTGAATGTTTTTGTTTAAGTTTGCTACTACACCAAATTCAGGGTCCTATAGGCTATAGTGATCTTAAAATTGTCAACGGCCAGGAATTCGGAACATATAGAGAAGCATGCGAAACTCTGGGTCTGTTAGAGAATGATAATCACTGAGACGAAACTATAAAGGAAGCTGTCCAGTGCAAATCACCAGCCAAAATCAGAGACCTTTATGCAACCCTCATAATATTATCATCTTGCGGGCTATCTTATCATTCACCCCCGATAGCTTAGCACCTAATAAGTCTAGGTTACCTAAGAATGTCATAACCGATCCTGTTGATAAAATCACAGAACTGTTAAAGCGCGACGCTGAAGCGCGACGTAAGCTACAACACACACTCAGACATAACACAGCCGGTGTTAGGCACACATTCACACCGCATGGGCCCCGGGGTCGTATGCGACGTCGAACCCTACACTCCGTTGACCAGTTGATCCGGATCAACCGCGACAGCATAGGCTCAGATCAGCTACGAGTCGACACCAATATAGACCGTGTAATCACCGATAGCACTCTGCTATCGGCAGCTTGCTCGGGTCCCGCGCTTGACCCGCCTCCCCCGCTACCGGGGGAGGGGAGGGCCGGCCCTCACGATAGGTTTCTAACGTCACCCGTTCCAAACCAGTCGACCGTAGCTGACCAAGTTAGGTACAAACCCGACGCCATGAACATGGCGGGGGGCAACCCCCCAAATTTTTAACGTCATAGGATGATCCAACCGGATCACCCCATTTCCGATGACGCATAACGGTCACTAGGACCATTAGCATAGATCCAACTGAAAAAAAAAAAAAAAAAAAAAAAGGCTATCTTATCCTAATGAATTATGGAACAAATATAAAGAGTACATGGCGGAAGACATTTTGCGTAGGCTACATTAGACACACACGGACATGATATACAATAAACACATTTATCATGATCAGCATAACGAAGCCCCTGGATAAATTTAAGACAAAGTAATGGCTATAGTGGATAAGCGTTTGAATGAATTTGGAATGATTAGCCCTCGGAGAACGAACGAAAATGAACTATCAGATGAGATTGTACGAGAAACAAACTATGACACAGCTTTGCAGCAGCAAGTAGCTGAATTGATACCCAAATCACTACCAGAACAACAAGTATTTGACGAAGTGTTGCAGCTAACAGAACTTGGGAATGGCGCGCTACTCTTTGATCTCGCCCAGGAAGATTCACCTATCTGTATTTCTATATGTGAAAGAACAATTTTAGCACCTAAAAATGATATTATCAACTAAGTAAATCCTGACATATAGAGTAAAGAACCAGGACAGGTACAACAGAGTATTTATCAATAGACACAGTTATGGTACAGAAAAGAGCATATCATATCCCGTAGAGTTTCTAAATTCGCTTGAGCTGTCAGATGTACCTTCACAAAAACTTCAATTAAAACTAGGTGTCCCAGTCATGCTCATGTCCCCAGTCATGCTCAGGTGCCCAGAGACTATGTAATGACAATTTTTCTAATTGACAATTGTATGTAGCATTCTAAATCAGGAAACTCCAAATTTAACGCGAGCGAAGCCGCGGGCAACAGCTAGTAATAAATAAAAATAAACAAAATGTTATAAGTTATAGCAAATAAATGGAAAAATACTGTCACATAGAAAAAAGGGGAAAATTATATCTACTAATAAACCAGAATAAATCCTGTTAGATATGCTATTTCGTTTTTTAAATCTTAATACTAAAATAGACATAGGTCACAGATAATATGCAAGACCAGTACCACAAATAACCGGTCATATTCTGATTTCAGATAACCATATACTTTAAAATGGTTTCTAAAGAAATATGCTTTCGGAATTTCCAAGCAATCTTAATACCTAAGTGAGAACTGAGATAACCTGGTAAGGCGAGTTAGAACAAGGGGTATTTCCTAGTTATAAAATATATGATAACACATAAAGTTCATTAGGTAGAAGTATGTGGTAGTGCCATGCGAATATTATCATGGGTACGATCATGAGCAGGATATTTACTGATATCATATTATGTTCTCTCATCTTGCGCTAAGGAAGGCGATGCTGAGAAACAAATACTAGTCTCAGGTGTACTTGCTTATACAACCAAGTGTTTCTTTATGTGGATCTCTAACGGATATTTTATTGGAATGTAAAAATCATAAGACGGAAAGCTCAAAAACGTTATTAAAATTTTGTGCCCTTTTAAAACAGCATACTGGTAGTGACTTGTCCTGGACGGCAATGGCCTCCGGATGGAGGATGTGAGATAGGGATGCCCCAAAAGGAGGCCGCTGACGTGGTCTCCCCCCGTGGATGACGAACAGGATTGCGTCAGAGGTGCTTCCAGTAACACCCCTGTGCTCGTGTCGGCGTCGGGATGGGAACCCGGGCCCCGATAGACACACGATGTCGTGGGGACTGCGAAGCGGCCGGGCAAATCGCTGTATATGTAATATGCCAGTTTTTCATTATAAATGTAGAAAATAGAAACAAATTAGAATATTTGTCTTGCATAATTAATAAATTTTTCGTTATTTCAAAGGTTAATAAATAAAGTTGATAAAAATAAAACGCCTAAATATTTTCAAGTTTTATTACTCTTTTATGACACTATTTTCAAAGCCAAAATGTAAGATATTAGATACAGTGTATCGTGAAGTACTGAGTATAAGGCTTACCTAATCTATTCCTTTATTCTGATATTTATGTTGAAGTCTTCCTCTTCTGCTTCCGTTGGTTTTGGTTTAGCATTTTGAGCATCTAGTTTTGGGGGCTCGTTTTTACCCCCCAAAAGATCGTTGGGGTTTAACGGGAAAAACCATGGGTCATCATCAGGATTTTCTGTGGGATTGCTAGTCGGTATAGTATTTTCTATGGGTTTGACTACTGGTGCTGCGGTTTGTACGGATGGTGGCTGAGTACTTTGAGTTAACGTGTTGCCATTTTGATTTTCATTAGTGACGGGGAAATTCGTCTGACCTGGTGTGCTTTCTTGGTTGTTGAAATTTTGATTATTATTATTTCCATTAGGCCCAAAATCTTCATTTGGTCTATTCGTGAATTCATTGTTCTGTTGGTTATTGTATCTATTATCCTTACTATTGGGTCGGTTATTTTGGTTGGGTCTTCCATTGTTATAGTTATATTGGTTCGGGAACTGGTTGTAACCATTATTTTGATCAAATTGACCCTGATTTGGTCTGTTATTATAACCATTTTGGTTCTGTCCTCCATTATTGTTGTAATTATTTACATTCGGGAACTGGTTGTAATCATTGTTTTGGTCAAATGGTTTTCCTTGATACGGTCTTTTATTATAACCATTTTGGTTGAGTCCTCCATAGCTGTTGTAATTATTTTCGTTCGGGAACTGGTTGTAACCATTGTTTTGGTTAAAAGGTATTCCTTGATTTGGTCGGTTATAATTAGGATCAAACTCATCATTGTAACCATTATCATAATTTGAAGGTCCACCTTCATTTGGGGGCGGAGGTCCATGTGGGTGTGGTGGGTGTTCAGGTCCGTGAGGGTGTGGGGGTCCGTTGGGACCCTCGTGTGGTCTATGGGGAGGACCAGGGTGATGATGTTTATGCACATCTTTTTCTTCAACAATCACCGCAACAGTTTCAGGAGTCTGTGGTTTAGCACCGTTAAGTCCAAACTGGTTTTCCACAACTTTAGCACCAATAGATATTCCTCCCGGAAATGTACCAGCGACGTCTTTCCCTGCTGAGTGCAAATTATCTAGTGCATTCGCATATAGTCTCCAATACGGTACATTTCCATGACACCGAAGGGCACACGTTAGAAATAGTAGCAAAAAAATGTAAGTTTTCATATTCGATAAAAGTTATTTCGTCCGCCGTGTTGGCGTGTTTCGTGTATCGCTGTTCGGATGACTGTGGCAGAGCAGATGAGTCGTGTGTCACTGCCGAATACCGCGTTAACCTGTTTGTTAAAATTGATGATACTAGTTATAATTATATTATACTAGCGGCGCTCCGCGGTTTCACCCGCGCACCTCCCATTCCTGTGGGAGTATAGGGCTAAATTATGCCTATGTGTTATTCTGATATATATATATATATATATATATGCTATATTATTGTACAGTTTCATTAAAATCCATTTATTAGTTTTTACGTAAAGGAGTAATAAACATCCATACTTATAGTTAGATAGTAAGATGCATGATTCATAGCGTTGAAAATATTTTGGTTCATTACATTAAAAAAATATTTTCTTTAGTCTACTGAGTGTTCATCATCACCATCATCATAATTATTATCATCAGCCTTTATCGGTTCACTGGTGAACATAGACCTTTTGTTTTTGTTGACGCACTGAATATGCTTTCACCTTCCAGGGCTAGGGTAGGCTCACTGGCGTGTGTGGAAGCTCGCATTATCTAACTACTTACTAAAACCGTAAATAGCCATTTGTGAGGGTCCCGAATCTGCAGACAGATAGGATCACCTCAGCGACAAGCTGGCCCTGGTCAAGGCTAGACCTCAAATAGCCCTCTTATATATACTACCATACTGTCCAGTCGCTACTAAGCAGTCGATTATTATCTCTATCTTATCGAGCGTCGCGGTGATGACGCTCGGCAGAGTACCCCCTTCGTAGTCCCCTACGATGGTAGACGTCAGATCACGACGCAGCGCCGCCCATCTCGGGCACACTTCAAGGGTGTGCTGGGCAGAGGCCATCGCCGCGCCACAATCATGACATCCAGTCTCCGGCTCTCTGTGGACCGTCCGACACAAATAATCACCAAAGATCCGTATTTCGTGCCCGGTGCGAGCCTGCGTCAGGCGGAAGGTAAGGTGTAAGGGGTAGAGCAACTGTTAGGCGTTTGCCATACGACTGACGTGCCAGGTCCTCCCCCCACCTCCTTATTAGTGCCTCCATCCCTAGTCGGCGGACCCGTAGGACTCCGTCAAGCGAAAGGCTCAAGCCCAGTGACCTCCTATCCGAGACGTAGGAGTGTGTCTCGGCCTGAACCTCCGTCACAAGTTCCCATGGGGGGGTCGCCGGCCAGAGCGGATGGCTGATGATTGATGAATATTTAAATGAACCAATGTAACATTAAAACTTTGATATAGACTGGATCTACTAAGTATGTGTTTCAAATGATATACCTTGAATAGGTTATAATTTATAAACGGATGACAATATTATTTTATTATAACATTATGGACAACCGCCTAATAGTACTCATAATATTATGCATTGTTATTATTTTGTGTAAATTATGTGTATGCAATAAAGTTATATTATTATTATGGATTGGTAATTTATTTAATGATTAAAAAATCAAAGTCTTCATTAATAACTAATCTTGCATAATATAAATGAAATTATTAAAATTATTAAACAACTATTTTAATAATTGTAAAACTGACTGCTAATAATAATTACTGATTGTAGTTACATGACATGCTTACAAATACCGATTGCAACATTAGTTATATATTTATATTCTATTCTATTCTAGTTATATATTCATAATATTTTGCACGCCATTAATTATTATATGTCAACATATTCTACGTATAAACAAAATAAATAAAGGTTAATAAATTAATCAAAATAAAAAGTCGAAATATTTTCAAGTTTTATTAATCTTTTGAGACACTATATTAAAAGCCAAAATATAAGATACAGTGTATCATGAAGTACTGAGTATAATGTTTACCTAATCTATTCCTTCATTCTGATATCTATGTTAAAGTCTTCTTCTTCTGCTTCCGTTGGTTTTGGTTTAGCATTTTGAGTATCTCGTTTCGGGGGCTCGTTTTTAGCCCCCAAAAGATCGTTGGGGTTTAACGGGACAAACCATGGGTCATCGTCTGAATTTTCTGTGGGATTGCTAGTCGGTATAGTATTTTCTATGGGTTTGACCACTGGTGCTGCGGTTTGTACGGATGGTGGCTGAGTACTTTGAGTTAACGTGTTGACATTTTGATTTTCATCAGTGACGGGGAAATTTGTCTCACCTGGTGTGCTTCCTTGGTTGTTGAAATTTTCATTATTACTATTTCCATTAGGCTTCAAACCTTCATTTGGTCTATTTGTGAATTCATTGTTCTGTTGGTTATTATATCTATTATCGTTACTATTGGGTCGGTTATTTTGGTTTGGTCTTCCATTGTTATAGTTATTTTGGTTCGGGAACTGGTTGTAACCGTTATTTTGATCAAATTCACCCTGATTTGGTCTGTTCTGTCCACCATTATTGTTATAATTATTTTCGTTCGGGAATTGGTTGTAACCATTGTTTTGGTTAAAAGGTATTTCTTGATTTGGTCGGTTATAATTAGGATCAAACTCATCATTGTAACCATTATCATAATTTGAAGGTGCACTTTCATTTGGGGGCCGAAGTCCATGTTGTGGGTGTGGTGGGTGTGCAGGTCCGTGAGGGTGTGGGGGTGCGTTGGGACCCTCGTGTGGTGTGTAGGGAGGAACGGGGTGATTATGTATGTACACATCTTTTTCTTTAACAATTACCACAACAGTTTCAGGTTTCTGTGGCCTAGCACCGTTCAGTCCTAACTGGTTCTCCACAAATTTAGCGCCAGTAGATATTCCTCCCAGAAATGTACTAGCGACATCTTTCACTGCTGTGTGCAAATGATCTTGTGCACTCGTTAATAATCCCAAAAACGGTTTTCCATGACACCGAAAGGCACACGTTAGAAAGAGAAGCAAAAAAATGTTAGTTTTCATATTCAATGAAAGTTATTTCGTCCGCCGTGTTGGCGTGTTTCGTGTATCGCTGTTCGGATGACTGTGGCAGAGCAGATAAGTCGTGTGTCATTGCCGTGTAAACCTGTTTATATTCCACATGATTTTTTCGAGATCATCTCATTAAAATTGTTGATACTTTAAAGTTACAATTATATTATATTATGTACTTAATACTTATGTATGATTCAACACGTTGAAAATATTTTGGTTCCGAACATAAAAAAAGTCTTTTGTTCACTAACTGTTATCACCATCATCAGCCTTTATCTGTCCACTGCTGAACATAGGCCTTTTGTTTTTGTTGACGCAGTGGAAATGCTTTCGCACCTACCAGGGCTAGGGTAGGCACATTAGCGTGTGTGGGAACTCGCATTGGGGTGCACTACCTCACTAAAACCGCTGCAAGCGCCTATAGCCATTTGTGAGGGTCTCGAATCGGCAGTCAGACAGGATCACCTCAGCGACAGACTGGCCCTGGAAAAAGCCAGACTCTTCAAATAGCCTCCTTATTTGCCCTACTACCATACTGCCAGGCAGGCTGCTTAGCGGGGCTCGGGTACCCATCCCGAGCCCGATACGAGCACAGGGGTGTTACTGGAAGCGCCTCTGATGCAATCCTGTTCGTCATCCACGGGGGCAGGCCACGTCAGCGACTGGAGAGACTTGAGGCCACTACCAGTTTTTTAAAAGGACACAAAAATTTTGATATCGCTTTTGAGCTTTCCGTCGCTATGTTTTATAACTGACTTTGGCAATTTATATTTTATAGCGTATACTGTTTAATAATAGACTTACTAGTTTTAGTAAATCTAAATTTGGGTTTTCCGAACGCCTGATTTTTCCGTACATATAAAATATTTTCAAAGATATAAAGTGAAGGCATTAGGCAAAGTTAGTGTATGGATTATTTACATTTTTCTCTTGAGGGCTCGCTTTAGGTTTAACATAGTTTGCCATATTACACGATACATAGTACAGAGTCAAAGAATTCAGACGTATAAAATATGCATAAGAATTAAGAACCACCGCAAGGAAAGTATATTCCAATAAAATATTCGTTAGAGCGCCACATAAGAAACACTTAGCTGCATAAGCAAGTAAATGCACATGAGACTATTATAGTAAATTCAAATGTTACCATCACCTGCTGAGCGCAAGATGAGAGAAGATATGGTCTCAGTAAATATCCTGTTCATGATGGTACCCATGCAAATATTCGCTTGACACTAACACTTATCATATACATATTTTATAACTAGGAAATACCCCTTGTTCTAACTCTTCTTACCAGGTTATCTCAGTTCTCACTTAGATATTAAGATTGCTTGGAAATTCCGAAAACATATTTCTTTAGAAACCATTTTAAAGTATATGGTTACCTGAAATCGAAATATGATCGGTTATTTGTGGTACTGGTCTTGATATTATCTGTGACCTATGTCTATTTTAGTTTTTAAGGTCAATATAAAATAGATTTAAAAAACAAAATAACTTAGCTATTACAGGATTTATACGAATTTATTAGTCGACATAATTTTCCCCTTTTTTCCTTGTGTCAATTTCTTTCATTTATTTGTTATAACATTTTGTTTTAATTTTATTTAAGTATTATGAAACTTTATTTTTCTAGGGTTTGGCTGGTCCAATGATCAAACTATTAGAGGCTACTCTCGGCGGTTGCGGGTTCGAATCCCGTCAAGTGTAGATAGTCGATCGATGGTTGTTATTCACATTCATTCAAGTTATTATATATTACTAGAACATATTCTAAGTATGTATAATAATTATACAGTTGCAGTATGACGTGTCTAATACGATTATGATGCTTTGATGCTTTTAATAATCATCATAACAATCTTTATGATTTTTCGAAAATTTTAGTAAATCAATAGTTTTATTTGACTATTTGTTACTTCTTAGAGATGTATCTATTAGATTATAATTGATTATTTATATATTTTAGGAGTATTTTTTTTACATGGCAATATTATATTACAACAAAGCGGTCGTTTTTTGTAATAAGACGTATATACTATACTACAGATGCTACAGGCTGAGATATATATGTTTATATTTTAATCTTCATACACTGAAAGTACATGTCAAACGAAAATGGCCTTATCCACAGATTTATAAATATAGAGCCTTATCATTCATAATATTCTTATGACATAAATCTCAGTTACTGATTATTTAAAGTTGTTATATTACGAGGATGTTTATTTGTGTAAATAAATACGTAAATTTCAGTTTCTGTTTTAAAATTAATACTTAAAGTATTTTCGGTAAAAATATTTTCGTAATTAGGCAATACTGGCAAGTCTGTGGGATATGATGATATCAGAACTGTAATAGTCAAGGAAATAGCAACCTTTATTTGCAAACCTCTAAGCTATTTAAACGAATGATTGACGCTGTTTAAATCAAAGATGTAAAAGGCCAATGAATCTATTTAATTAATCTCTCCTTTGTAGAGGATATATTTCCCAGACAGCAAATCGTCTAACTATAGACCGATACTTAATAATGGTATTTTCTAAAATATTCCCAAAAGCTACCCGTATTAGCTTATATAAATTTATATCCAAATCTAATATTCTGAAGGAGGAACAATTCGGTTTTCGTAAACATAGTCCAACTACGAAAGCATGTTTCAGTCAGGGGAAAATAATAACAGAAAATATCAATGACCGTAAACCTGTGGCAGCGATTTTATTTGATATGACTAAAGCATTCGATTACGTGTGCCATGATTTATTTCTGTCAAAGTTAGAACGTTTTGGAATTCGCGGTATTACAAATGACTGGTAGCTAATAAGCTATTTATATAACGCAATGTACCCAAACTGTGAAGATTATTGATGGGAAGAAAACCTACCTATCCACATTCAGTCACAATCAAAGGGGTGTTCCACGAGGTTCCACCTTGGGTCCAATCTTATTTCTTCTCTATATTAATGATCTACCAACTACTACATCACACAAGACTATTCTGTTTGCCGATGATACTACTATTTTAACTAAATGTTCCAAAGAAAAAACATTCAATGCAGACATTAACTTAACTATTACTTCTGTTAAAAACTGGTTAGATAATGATAACCTTATGATAATTCTGGAAAAAACTAAAATGGTCTTATTTAATATTACTTTATTATGAAAAAAAAAAACTAATAAAACATTATGATTTCATAATTTATTTATTGATTAAAAAATAAAAGTTTTCAATAATAATTAATCTTGTATAATATAAATCGATTTTTTATAATTATTCAACAACTATGTATTATAATAACTGCTAATAATTGTATTAAACTAGTTAATCTGTATTACGACTGCTATATAAATTTTATGTTTATGCTTACAAATACTGATTGCAACATTAATTATATGTATGTATATTATGTTAATTCTAGTTATATATTCATAATATTTTGCACGACATTTAATGGCAAATAAATTCTTTCATTAAATTATTATATAACAACATATTCTACGTATAAGCAAAATAAATAAAGGTTAATAAATAAAGCTAATCAAAATAAAAAGTCGAAATATTTTCAAGTTTTATTAATCTTTTGAGACACTATATTAAAAGCCACAATGTAAGGTACATGAACTACTGAGTATAAAATTTCCCTAATACCTAATCTATTCCTTCATTCTGATATCTATGTTGAAGTCTTCCTCTTCTGCTTCCGTTGGTTTTGGTTTAGCATTTTGAGTATCTCGTTTTGGGGGCTCGTTTTTACCTCCCAAAAGCTCGTTGGGGTTTAACGGGACAAACCATGGAAAGTCATCGACCGGATCTCCTGTAGGCTTGCTAGTCGGTATAGTATTTTCTATGGGTTTGACTACTGGTGCTGCGGTTTGTACGGTTGGTGGCTGAGTACTTTGAGTAAACGTGTTGCTATTTTGATTTTCATTAGTGACGGGGAAATTCGTCTGACCTGGTGTGCTTTCTTGGTTGTTGAAATTTTGATTATTATTATTTCCATTAGGCCCAAAACCTTCATTTGGTCTATTCGTGAATTCATTGTTCTGTTGGTTATTGAATCTATTACCGTTACTATTGGGTCGGTTATTTTGGTTGGGTCTTCCATTGTTATAGTTATTTTGGTCCGGGAACTGGTTGTAACCGTTATTTTGATCAAATTGTCCTTGATTTGGTCTGTTATTGTAACCATTTTGGTTCTGTCCTCCATTATTGTTATAATTATTTTCGTTCGGGAACTGGTTATAACCATTGTTTTGGTCAAATGGTTTCCCCTGATTCGGTCGGTTATTGTAACCATTTTGGTTTTGTCCTCCATTATTGTTGTAATTATTTTCGTTTGGGAACTGGTTGTAACCATTGTTTTGGTCAAATGGTTTCCCTTGATTCGGTCGGTTATTGTAACCATTTTGGTTTTGTCCTCCATTATTGTTGTAATTATTTTCGTTCGGGAACTGGTTGTAACCATTGTTTTGTTCAAATGGTTTACCTTGATTGGGTCTGTTGTTGTTACCATTTCCATTGTAATAGCCATTGTTCACGGGCGGTCTACCATTTGGGTTCGGTCTTCCATTATTGTTGTAATTATTCTCGTTCGTGAACTGGTTGTAACCATTGTTTTGGTTAAAAGGTATTCCTTGATTCGGTCGGTTATAATTAGGATTATACTCATCATAGTAACCATTATCATAATTTAAAGGTTTACCTGGGTTATTTGGGGGCGGAGGTCCATGTGGGTGTGGTGGGTGTTCAGGTCCGTGAGGGTGTGGGGGTCCGTTGGGACCCTCGTGTGGTCTATGGGGAGGACCAGGGTGATGATGTTTGTGCACATCTTTTTCTTCAACAATCACCACAACAGTTTCAGGAGTCTGTGGTTTAGCACCGTTAAGTCCAAACTGGTTTTCCACAACTTTAGCGCCAGTAGATATTCCTCCTAGAAACGTACCAGCGACGTCTTTCACTGCTGTGTGCAAATGATCTTGTGCACTCGTTAATAGTCCCAAAAACGGTAAATGTCCATGACACTTTAGGGCACACGTTAAAAAGAGTAGCAAAAAAATGTAAGTTTTCATATTCGATAAAAGTTATTTCGTCCGCCGTGTTGGCGTGTTTCGTGTATCGCTGTTCGGATGACTGTGGCAGAGCAGATGAGTCGTGTGTCATTGCCGTGTAAACCTGTTTCTATTAAACATGATTTTCTCGAGATCATCTCATTAAAATTGTTGATACTAGTTACAATTATATATGCATGATTAAGAATAGCGTAAAAAATATTTTGGTTTAGAAATAAAAAAAATCAATATTTGCTTTAGTCTACTGAGTGTTAGTAATTATATTACAGTGATTTTTAGTTTAAAATAATTTATACAGTATTTTTTATTTGTTCAGTGCCGACACTTTATGTTATTAAATATCAAAGATTTTTTCTTAATAAAATGAAATTATGTTAATTATCATATTAATCGTATATAAAGAAATAACTAAAACTAAATTATAAGTATACTAGCGGACCCGAGCTAGGTACATATAAAGAAGTGATTTTCTAAGGAGTAATGCCGCGTAATCGGGCGAAGAAGGTATTGGCCAAAATTCACCGATGCCCTGGCTCAATGCGGGTTGGTGAAATTCATATACCTTCAATCTCTTTTTTTAAAATGTAATATAGCATATGTTACTCTCTGATATGACCTTTGTATTAGTGAAAGAACTTTTCAAATCCGTCCAGTAGTTTCAGTGCCTATTCAATTCAAATAAAGATAAAATCAAACATTTTCTCACTATAAGTATAAATGAAAAAAAAAACATTATTTTTGTAATTATTAAAGTTACCAAGTATTTATTGCAAATGACAATGGATATTTTCCAGTTATATCTGTCTCAGCTGAGTTGCCCCACTGACTGAAGTCTGAAGGTTTCAAATCTGTCATCCTGATGGGATTTTGAAAGTATTTGTAGATATAAGTAATGATTGGAACTGGCTGGGTGACCTGGCGATAAGCGTTCTACATCGGATGCATAAACATGTTCACTCGACACTTAGAGCCCTCATAGTGCAAGGTCAGGGTAAATCAATTCACACGATATCTAGTCGTACATGTGATGTTGTTAGTCTTCAATTGTTTTTCCAAAACCATACTTCACGGACCATGGTATAATAAGCAGAAAAGCAAAAAATGGAAAGTTATTCTTTTTTGTATTATGCTACTAATTGAATTGTGACTTTAAAACATTTTTGGATCCATCACAGGCACTCGCGAGAAAATGTAATTTAACCGGTAACCTATACGAATTATTCAAGGATTCTATACAATATCTAGGTAATTTTTAGAATATCTGGAACGTCCAGGCAATGTACGTAATATATATTATGAATATTATTGACGATTACCTCCTAATAATACAATTGAAGAGTGTAGTGACAATAGTAATGTGACTGAATGGACTTATTACTATATAACTACTACTGACTACATCATGTGTGACTGACTCTTTATTATTCATTTATTTTTTATTTTTGCCTCATTTTAACCATCCTGTTCCATAATGACCGATGTATCCCACCAGTTCATTAAAAGTTGTAGCAAATGCTACGGCTGAATATAATTCAGGCCGGTAGTTAAACGGCGCAGTAAAGAGTTTCTATTTTTTTATAGGCTATTGACTGAACGGCTAATTAAACTAGTTGGCTGTGATATATATATGTATAAATGTATTTATCAATCCCGGTCTAAAAGACATTATATAAAATGAAGAGCAAATGAAATGTTTTCTCTTACTTAAAATCAACTTTGTTAAAATTTGAGTGCTCCTTAAAAATTTCTGTTTGAAACAGGAACACCTTTTAGGGCCTGTTTCACAATCTCCAGATAAGTTCCCAATAGGCTATCGGCAACATATTTGACAGATAGAGTATGGAGTATCTGTCAAATATGTTGCCGATAGCCTATTGGGCACTTAACTAGAGATTGTGAAACAGGCCCTTAACTTTTATATTATAATAAAATGTTTCGAAAACTCTACGCAGAGTAGGTTTCATAATACAATGATAGATTTAAAAAATCTGTCAAATATCTGTCAAATATGTTGCCAATAGCCTATTGGGAACTTCTCTGGAGATTGTGAAACAGGCCCTTAGTATGGCAATATTTTTTGCAACTACTTTTGAGGAATCCCTGACACGTCCCCGTAGATTTAAGGGTCGTTGGACTGCCGTTAGGTTTTGTTTTTTTTTATACAATATTTTATACTTTCGGGGGTTATGCCACATACGCCTTTGTGTCTCTTGTTTTTTTACGGAAGTAAATTAAGCTATCTCTTCGAAACTATGCCAAGTTGGCGGAACGAGCGTGGTGGTGGTAATTTCGGATACCTCATCTTAAATTTAGCCTATGTTCTAAAGTCTAAACGAATGCACTAGCCTCATCATTTTAACATTCAAAAAAGTTTCGTGAAAACGCAACAAACATCCAAACATACGAGCTTTCGCATTTATATTATTAGTAAGATTTTCATTTAGTTAATAGTTTATCAACAGTGATAAAAGGTCTAGTGGTTATAAGGTCGTGGCTGATATTGCAGGCTGATTGAAGAAGTTCAAAATTGTTTGTATGTATGACGGCTATCAAAATTATAAAGATTATTTTGCTGTTTCGAGAAGTAAATACTTATAAAAAAAGTAAAGTAACAACCCATATACGTCCCACTGCTAGGCACGGGTCTTCCCTCCTCGAAATCAGACGAGGAGTGGTATTGGGCCACAGTTCACCGATGGTGAACAGTTATATTTGTATCGAGATCGTACTTTTTTTAAGCATTTTGGTCAATTTAGCGTGTCACTGAAGATAATTATTTAGTTCTAATGCATTTATATCTGTATTTTATACTCAAAAGCAAAATATGTATACTATAAAGTCGTGCTTACAACCAACTACAGTCGTATTTAAGAAGAGCAATTTTTTTGGAGACTTGCTTTCGTTTTGTGAAGACATTTAAGAGACTGAATTAGTGGTTGGCATGACGAAGAAACAAATAGCAAATGGCGGTATTAATTAATTCAAGCTATCTCAGTAGGTGTATTGCATTCTCCCCACCATGGTTCAAGCCTTGTAGTGGCGGTGGGACTCAGTAGCCTAGGGTGAACCCAACACTTTGGGCGAAGCTAATTGAGCAAAGGGGAGCCCCCTTTGCTCAATTATGTATGTACCCCTCTTATAAGAAGAGGGGGCAAAAGAGCAGGGGGCAAGGGGCGAGGATAGGAACTTCGCCTCATTGTACTGTCCTGACGGTGGGAGGGGTTGCTCTGTGGTGCGGGCAACCCGTCTGTGGAGGTGGCGTTGGCCCCCTGAGGGGACTAACTGGCCGTCGAGGTGCCCTGTGCTAGTAGATCCGGGGCGCCTCACCAAAAGCGGCATCGCCGCTCGCCGGGTTTTAGTGGGTAGAGCTGCGTCCATTTACCAGCTTTCGGGCGCAGCGAGTCCCACATACCCGCCTGGGGAGACCTACTCCTCTGCGGGATGGGTCAGTGCATTTCACGGCGTTAAAGAAAAAAAAAGGTGTATTGCATTCTGTTGCTTGGCTTTAGATATATTTTAGAGTCGCCTGCGTTCATATTTTAGCAAATGTATTTAATGTAATGATTTATATGAGTCGAATTAAATTAAAGGATTTTACGAAGATATTATATTATGTATTTGATTTTATCAATGAAAATATTTTTGAATATCATTATGACGATATTAAAATGGATAGTTTTTATACGGTTTTATTATGTCAAATAAATTTCATTCCTACAATTTTTTTTAAAGTATTTATATTTTAAAGTATTAGCGAAGTAAGGAAAAATCTCTACAGCTTTTTATATTAGCCTAGTTATGACTTTTGCTGTATATTCTATGATAGCCGATAGACTTGTGGTCCCTTGGTCCTTCTCAATCCATCTAGTACAATGACTAATTATCTGGTTTCTCTGTCCCTTCAGACCTTCTTAGTCTTATAATTAACCCAGAGCTATAGATTAATCGGAGTTAGAAACCCAATGCCTAAATTTGCTAGATATTTTTTTTATTTTATCTTATACAAGTTGAGCGAAAAACGTGTGTCTTATTTATAATAATAATATTATGTTCCACTGTTGGGCACGGGTCTCTTCCTCAAAATAAGGAGAGCAGTTTATTGGCCCATAGTTCACTGATGGCTACATAGTTCAACTTCACACACCTTCAAAATCTTTTAATCTCAGCATGCAAGTTTAATCACGATGTTTCTGTCACTACCCATTTCAAGGTACTTTTTTTCCTTCACTGATGAGCGAATGACGGTTTCGTGTTCAGCTGCACGTAGAATTTGAGACAACCCATTTCAAGCTAGGTACCCTTTTATTCGCTTGGCTCTATATAATCTGGGGGTCAGGATCGAACCCGGACCATCGCGACCACTTGCTAGACCATCGTTGCTCAGTTTCACTGAAAGAAATGTTAATTTTTTGACTAGTCACATGATTTTTGAAGTGA
The DNA here is from genome assembly GCA_905333005.2 of Lycaena phlaeas. NCBI lineage: Eukaryota > Metazoa > Arthropoda > Insecta > Lepidoptera > Lycaenidae > Lycaena > Lycaena phlaeas. The sequence continues at coordinate 4,189,365 of HG995174.1, forward strand.
AACTTCTTTAGAATCGTTGTGATTTCAAACCGGATGCAACGGAAAAAACGACAGGTAAGAGACACAAATACAAAATAGCGAGAGAGCAAATGTCGGTGTGTATGTATATTGCACATTGTTTAATACTTGCTTGTATTTGAGCATTTAACATGCTTCTATCGTGTGTGAATCGCACATACACCTGTTTTTTTTCTAAATGAATAGATTAAGGTGCTTTTTGCTGCGTGTATCCATGTTACATGTACAGCTGTTGCTCTTGTTAGCTGTTTTATTTAATGTCTTTGGTTTGCTGATTGCAAAAACTCATTTGACATGGGTACACGCTGCCGTCGCGAATTTTCTTTTAATGAGTTGGGTTTCCTTATTTGTTGAATGAGATGGGTGAGTAACAATGTTTGATGGGAGGACTCAGTGGTTTATGCGATTTGATACAATTGACCACTGAGTCATAGTCACATGATTACAATTCGATTTTTAAAAACTGACTAGTTAGACTTGTTACACTAACTTATACCGCTGCCCATCTCTATAGTAGTCGCCGGGGAAGGTCAAAATCATTTGGTATAATTTGCTCATAAATTTGGAATTTATATTGATTATTATCTTGGCGGCGATTTTTGGAGGAATTTGGTAAATCAGTAAAGACAAGATTGGCATAATATGACTATCACATTTACCGAAGCGACTCACAATTTTTATATTCGTTGACATAGGTAGGCTTTTGTTAGTTGCAAACGGCAAATTGACTCTGAACATAAACTAGTTTGCCTGTAACTAGTACAGGTAACTACAGGTACAGGTACTTATGTGTTGGCTATCCTGAAATATTAGACGTTGAGTCTTGGTGACGGTCATTACGCTGCCTGTCTTGTCCTTTTCTCAAAACCACGGCAAAGCTGTTCCATGGGATAAGTAATCATGAAGATGGTACCCATGGGCTGTGCGGCACAGCGCATCCGACCTACCGATAAACAAGACTGGCAGACAACCCCCCCCCTAGACAAGTGGCACAAACGCTAAACGAATAGAATATAATACTTAATTATGGGATCGACATTAGCTTACGACATGTAATTCGACAAAGTTAACGCGGGAAAAGCAGACATAAAATGTTTAAGTTATAGTAAGATTATAAAAGTGAAAGTTTGTAAGAATGTATGGATGTATAAATAAAAAACTAAAGTTACCGATATCTTGCGAAGAATAAGCTCGTTGAAGTGGCATTGGGCTGGTCAGACACTCACAGGAGAACGGATGGTCGATGGACCAATAAATTTCTAGAATGGAATTGGTCGGCCAATAGCCTGGTGGGAAGACGACCACTGCACGAAGGTCGTCTTCCCAACCAGTGTTAGATGCGAGTGTCAAAGGATCGGTCGTCTTGGCGTTCTTTAGGGGAGAGCTATGTCTAGCAGTGGTCGGATAAAGGTTGAATATGATGATGGATTGTTTGTTACTTTTTCTTTTATTCCATAATTTATCTACACTAATATTATAAAGAGGAAAGATTTGTACCAATTTTTGTATGTTTGTAATGAATAGGCTCAAAAAGTACTGGGCCGATTTAAAAAATTCTTTCACCGTTCGAAAGCTACATTATCCACGAGTAACATAGGCTAAATTTTATTCTGATAAAAATAGGGTTCCGTAAGATATTTTGGTTTTTCGGACATAAGGTGTAAAAAATGTTATTTTGCGTACTAAGATCCCGTTGTAAATCTTAGTTAACGCAGGCGAAGCTGCGGGCAACAGCTAGTCATATAATAAAATAATTTATCCCCGTGTTAGTGGTATAAGAAAATTTATTTTTACTAATACTATAATCTAGAATAGGTCAAATTAAAATCACAAATGTTTGATAGAAAAAAAAAAAGAATTTCGTGACTACTTTATTAATACAATCACAAATTATTTCAATTAATCGCGAATAAAGTTGTTGAGAATAGATGGTTTAGGTAAGTTAGGCAGTGTTGATATAATGTCTTGAGTGAATCCAACAGCCCGTTCAAAGGCTAAAAATAAAACTTTAGTAGGATCATATTTCAAAACTAGCTCCGTGTATTCTTTTGGATACTTGCTTTTGACGCCTTCCAAGAATGCTTTTGCCAGTTCCTTAACTTCAGGACTACATTTCAAGCAGGCAGTCCTCACCATCTCGTCAGCGAATTCTGAAAGATTAAAAATATTGAATTTTACAAGTACTATTTGGATTTAGAATTGATAACAGTTGATTGAATTACGATTTCTGTTAAATTTTAAGTAATAATAATGATAATAATAATTGCAAATGCATGAATTGAATTAATTTTCGATACGCAGCAAAGCTTATCACATAAGAAATAAGCAAGATGGTTGTACTTATATCAATGCGAAAAAATACCCTAAAAAGCACTTTTTTTAGAGCCTGTCAATCAATCAATGCCTGAAACATTCTATACCGTGAAATGTTAATAGCTGTTCCTGCAGCGAAATGGTTTTGTCTTGGTAATACAATCGTTTCACGAATTAAAAAAACAAAACTCGAAAGCGATCATGAACTAACAACCTAAATGCCTGCCTAACTGATGCCTCCCGATATGTAAACTATTTTGTGTCGTATCACCATGTAGGAGAGCTTTTTGGTTTGAACATTTATGCATCGCATTCCATCGAAGGCATCTCGAGCGACGCGAGTAGTTCTTACAAGTTACGTCTAGTACTACTATTGTTTGTTACTTTTTAAAGTCGATGAATATTTTTATAATTATTCTAAAAAAAAAGGCTTAATTTTTTTGTACTATGTCTACTTTGACAAGTCGTTCTGCCGCGGGAAAACACCCATTAAAATTTCACGGCTTAAATCTATTCACTTATTATAGTAATTTGTACTCACTTCTGTACTCTGCAGCTATGGGGCTACATGGCTGTTTGTCCAAAAAGCAATCCGTACGCTTCTTTAATTCTTCATCATCATTTCTAAGTTGTTCAGGAGTGTGGGTGTCTTTCGAAATACTATAGAATTCGATGATGGAACACGACGCGCAAGCAACCATACATAATAAGATAATTGCATTCATCTTTATGATGAATTAGCTATTGGTACCTAGAAAAACATTCATTATAAAAATCCTACTAATATTATAACACGATAAAGTTTGTAAGAATGTATGTTTGTTGCGCTTTCACGCAAAAACTACTTAATAGATTTTGATGAAACTTCTTAATAATAAGCTTACACACCAGAATAACACATAGGCTATAATTTATCCCCGTACTCCCACGTGAATGTGAGTATCGTGGGTGAGACCTCGGGGTTACAGTTACTGGTTTAATACAAAATCGTTTTGGATCTATTTCTAAGGTCTATGCCTGGAAGAATTATCATATAGTACAACTAGATGTTGCCCGCAGCTTCACCTGCTTTAACAAAGATTTACAACGGCATCTTGGCGGGATGATATATAGCTTAACACCTTCCTCGATAAATGTGCTATCTAACACCGAAATAACCATTCAAATCCGATCAGTAGTTCCTGAGATTTACGTTTAAACCAACAAACTCTTCAGGCCCCCAAGACAAGAGGCGCAAACGCTAAATGAATAGAATAGAATACTTATTGTATGGGAATGACACTTACTGTCAAATTACATGTCGTAAGCTTGTGCCATTCCCATATAATAAGTATTCTATTCTATTCTATTCGTTAAGCGTAAGTGCCACTTGTGTAGGGGAGCTGCTTTATATATTATTATGAGATTAGAGCTTACCAATGGGAACAATATATTTCACGACCAAACGACTGATTCGGTCTCACCGAAGTCCTAAACTGTCACTTATAAGAAAAAAAACGATACTCTTGTTTATATGACATTATCTTATCATCGTAGCTTTTTACTTTTATCTTTATTCGCATTAAATTAAACATCTGTCTGAGACTTCTTAGTAACTGGTTTTACAGACAATTTTTTTTATTAATTTAATATTTATTCAAATGATTCTATCGGTTGAATATTTTTGATGTGGATGTCCTGTCCTTGAGATTATCGTGATTATTTAAATATGCCCTTAATTTCGGAAAGAAGGCATATATGGTATTATTTTTGCGTTTATCTCTTGCTTTGGTAATTCTTTGTTCAATCCTGGGTCTGGCATAATGAGGTAGAAGCCTATCTTTGTACGAGGTCAAGGAACTGTTCGATTATTAATTTAACCAAATTAAAATCATTTTTTAAATCTATTTTTATGTACAAAAACAAATCACATTAATTTATCGTGAATAGAGGGCTAAACGTCGTCGATCGCTCGATCGTTCAATCGACGACGTGATTTAGCCAATCACAACTTCGAACGGACGAACGATCGTCGCTGTCGTTTTCGTAATGGCATTTTGGCTAGTCCCCCTGTGCGTAGAGCGAAAATCACAACTATCAAATTCCATTATTTAAGATTAAACAAAACAAAAACAATTTTTTCATAGGCTATCCGTATTGTAATCTTCCGAAAATGGCAGATAGCAAATGACGTTACTAAAGTCAGCTCCGCCTATCGGCGAGTAACACAAAGCTTTTATTGAAACGCAAGTAAGAGCAATTTGTATGAATGCTCTATCTTCAGTAGGCTATCCGACCTCCCTTCGATAGTTAGACAACGGCGATAGGAAATCCTATCCGTCGGTAGGTTACTGAAATGCAAGTAAGGGTAAAAGGATAGATTTCTCTATCTTTAGTAATTTAAACTAACGATAGATAGGTTATTAAAAACGGCCGTTAGTGAATTATCATCATCGTCATAATCATCATGATCATCAACATCAACATTTTCATCATCATCATCAGCCTTTAACCTTGCACTGTTGGACATAGTCCTTACGCAATGAACACCAATACTGTCCATCCATCGCCGCTTCGACGAGATTCGACCACTGCTTGGAGATCATGAATTACAACCTCACCGGTATTCATAATTTTATATCATAATAAAATTACTTAGGGCCTGTTTCCCAATCTCCAGTTAAGTTCCCAATAGGCTATCGGCAACATATTTGACAGATATTTGACAGATACTCCATACTCTATCTGTCAAATATGTTGCCGATAGCCTATTGGGAACTTAACTGGAGATTGTGAAACAGGCCCTTAGTCCCTATTCTGTATTCACACGAGCGCTTTATAAGTGTCGCGTTAAATTCGACGTTGGCTCGAGTTGCGACTTCCGTAAATTCGATTTAACGTCAAACATTTAACGTAAAATACCCAATACCTAGTATTCGATAAAAAGCGCCGCGCTTTAAAAACGCTTTCGTTGGAACAGATACATGGGTATCCATTTGTCTCAAACAAACGCTTTTTTAACGCTCAGTATAAAATCGCTCTTGATAACGGGGCCTTAGTTATACATAATTTCAGTTTACGGTGAATCAATCACTCCAAAAGAATATGTCAGTGTTATTGTTTATATAATATGGCTTATCTGTTTAAAGTTATCATTTATTCATAATTATAAAATTCTTTAGGATGGCATTGTATACTCGGTAGCGTGGTATATGCAGCTTATTCGACCAGGTTTCTCGTTTTATGATCTCCACAGTCCACTGCTGGTCATAAGCCTTTCTTAAGAGTCTCTAATGATTGGCCCTGTGCTCCCAGTACCCCCTGGCCATGAATCATTCGGTGCAATGAGGAGTCTACACTGTCTACACAGCATCGACTTGATTCGTAGGACCTTCACACCCCATCGGTCAACTGTCCTGTGTCCAATATGCTCCGCAGCTGATATTCATTATTGAATGGTACTTGATGGATTAGTAACATAACGAACACTAACTCCCGGTTTCTTAAAACGTTGGTCAAAGTGTATGTCACCTAACATGGTTGTTAATAGCGGTTGACATTCTAAAGTCTTTGACAGCTTCTCACTGTAGTTGTTATGTGAACTGACAGGCTGATCCAATTAAGTAATTTAACCATGCTTCTAGTAGCCCGGGAGCCAGTAACAGGTATTCATGACCAAGTTCCTCTCAAGCGATATTTAGTACATATGCGTGGGGGGCTCCCACCGCTCATCCTCCCAACCGAGAGCCAGCTGACGTTCACGAGGCTTTATGATACTGTTCTCTGATACGTCTCACGAATTATCTCTCGGGAGGAAATAATTAACCAAATCTTCACCTGGCTCTCGGACCAAAGTAACTCATTTGACACTTAACAAGAGACTTGACAGTTGATTTGTTAATTTTTGTGTTGATCAGCCTTTCGGAAACCTTGCGTAAGGGTAATTTTTAAGGTATTTTTGTTTTAATGTGACAAATTCTGAGTGGCTATCTGTATTATTCACGTTGTTAACTACTTCGTGATTATAATGTAATATATTGGTTTAATATTTAATATATCGTTCTTTTCTATTCTACACAAAACTTGCATTTATTAATCCTTACTCCTTACTAATATTATAAATGCGAAAGTAACTCTGTCTGTCTGTCTGTCTGTTACGCTTTCACGCCTAAACCACTGAACCGATTTTGATAAAATTTGAAACAGGGATAGATTAGAGCTTGAGAAAGGATATAGGCTACTTATTGTCGCGAAAAAAAGATTAGGGGGTTTAAATAGGGGATGAAAGTTTGTATGGAAGCTCGCCATTATATATAGAAGATGACGCCATTAAACTTTGCATTTTAGGCACTTGATAGGAATTAAATAACCATTAATAATTGTTCCACCGTTTTTAAGATTTTTACATATATGGGCATGAAATAGGAGATGAAAGTTCGCAGGGTAGTTCAAAAAAAAATCTGTCTGTGTTTACTGTACGTACGTACGGAACTGCGCTACTCCGAATTTAACGCGAGCGAAGCCGCGGGCAACAGCTAGTTATTTATAATTCAAGAACTTGAATTAGCTCTGAATATCTAATTATGCATAGTATGTAGGAAAATCACAAAAAAAACTTGCACTAAAAAGAAACTGAGTATTTTATTAAACATTTTGAATACAAAGCTTCTACACGTGGAGAGGCAGTATGCCATTGCCTGCTGCACTTAAAAATGACGTGATGTCATGCATGAATCCAATCGCCTTCTCAAAAGCAGGGAAGATATGTCCTGTGTGATCGTATTTCAAAACCAACTCCTTGTATTCCTCTGGATATTTGGTTTTCAGACCTTCCAAGAAGGCTTTTGCGAGAGCCTTTTGTTCAGGTGTACATTTCAGGCAGGCAGTTGCTATGCCTTCTTCAGCTAGCTCTGAAAATATTTAAGTCTTAATGCAAGGCCCGAGAAATGTAATTGATACAGAGTTATAATATTTGTAGGAAAATGCTAACGCTTTTTGCGGCTTATTAAGATTTTTATATACGTTTTCTTATGTTTACGTGATTTTCCCTCATTATAATGAAACGATTTTTACAGTGATTTTTATGGTCACGGGTGGACGGGGAGGAGAGTAGGAAGAGGAGACCTTCCGTGACCATGGTTGCTGTAAATGTGCTGCAGTGCTGATAATTAATATGATAAAAATTTTAGAGGCCATTAGGCCGAAAAGTCTTTAAGAGCATACTATCTCGCTCCTATATCTCTATCTTTTGGGGCTTTCATCTATCATCATCATCATCATCAGCCTTTATCCGTCCATTGCTGAACATAGGCAGAGGCCTAGGGCGGGATAGAGATCCCGCCTATATCCCGCATTAATAGATATTATTATCTCGTTAGTTGCATTTGTATATTACAGGAGCTCGTGGCGCAGTGGTAACAGGCGCGCGGATCGATCCACCAGGTTAAGCAACGCTTGCCGAGGTTGGTCCGTGGATGGGTGACCATCTTTACATACCGAGACTCCTCCGTGCCTCGGAAAGCACGTTAAGCCGTTGGTCCCGACTATCATTCGTGGATCTTTGACAGTCATTACTGGTAGTCAGAAGCCCGAGAATCTGACAACCAGTCTTACCGCGGCGTACCGTATCACCCAGTTACTGGGTTGTGGAGGTCCGACAACAGTCGCTCCATGTAAAATACTGGTATTCAGCTGAATCCGGTTAGACTGGAAGCCGACATCAATATATAGTTGGGAAAAGGCTAGGCAGATGATGAGTTGCATTTGCAAATTTCTGGCGGGAGCAGAAGAATTTGTGGCATACTAACGTCTGTATAGTGAAGTCAGAGGTGTACAAGGCTGCTTGTCCAATAGGCAGTCCACTCGATTCTTCAACTCTACATCATCATTCTTAAGTCTCTCAGGAGAATAATCGTCTTTGGGTAGATCATATAGTTCTGCGCCAGCGATGATACACACCAATATAATTATAATCAACTTCATAGTGACGATCTGAAAAAAGCCTTATTAATTTAACTACACAAAAATATTAATATTAACTTTAAGGGCCTGTTTCACAATCTCCAGTTAAGTTCCCAATAGGCTATCGGCAACATATTTGACAGATATTTGACAGATACTCCATACTCTATCTGTCAAATATGTTGCCGATAGCCTATTGTGAACTTAACTGGAGATTGTGAAACAGGCCCTAAGTCATTTGTTTTTCTGTTTAACCTTTTTATGGGCTGATATTTTATAGCTGGATTTATGACGGTGGTGGAAAGTCAGAAGCGGGATAGAGAACCAAATAAAGTTTTAGTATAGCTCAGTCTGAAGGTTGAAGATAGAATAGATCTGTTTTGTTCTTTAAGTAGGATATTGCTATTACTGTGTGATCTCACATTATCTATAATATCTATGGACGCTTTTACACCACGTCAATTTGGTCCCGTGGTAAGTTTCCGAAGATCTTGTGTTACGGATACCAGACAACGGATATACTTATATTTACGATTTTTTATAATATAATAAACATATTTTTTTGGTCCCTGGCGAGATTTGAACCCGCTATCTTCGGGATTGATTGCCAACGCGCTAACCATTGATCCACAGTGGTCGTCACATTATACCGGTGCAGTGGCTATGCGGTCCCGTTTCGCGCGGTTTGTGAGTCTCCGGCAAAGAATTCAGACGTATATAGAAGGACAGTTCTTATGAGCGCTTTGAGGACTAACTTTCTGCGATGCAAACGTCCGCTTGGCGGCGTGCCGAAAGGAACACCGCGATGTCCCCAGCATATGAGCCTACGAGAGCGAGCGAGTGCGAACTGGGGACATGTCCCCAATAATGTCGGCACAAAAAATCCTTAAGAATTGTCCTTCTATATACTACGTCTGAATTCTTTGTCTCCGGTGGCCCACCAGGAGAATAAACAAAAGAAGGACAACGCATCTGTAACTTTGGTTGTGCAGATGTCTATGGTCGTTAGTCCGCCATAATAGAAATATCGTTGCAAACAGTTGTCTTAATATTGTATGGGAACGAAATCCTTAAAGTAGCGTATACATACCAATATAAACTTCACACAACTTGTAATCCGCTACTAAGTTTGTAACTTAAAAAAAAACTGCACCTATTTATATAGAGCTTATCTATAAGCTCTTATCGTTCTAATATTAATTTTGCATAGGGATGGGCTGATCATTGCGCCGACTAAACGACTATGCGTAGTTTATTATTTATATGTAAAGTTCATAATAATTTCAATACTTACCTGTGATAATATGATATCTAATCAGACCCTAGACTAGACTAGACAAGTTGCACAAGCGCCCAATAGAATAGAATACTTATTGTATGGGAATGACACTAGCTTTCGACATGTAATTTGACAGCTATTCCTAGCTAGGTCCTGTGAATCTAAGCTAGCGAAGGTGGAGCTGTAGACAACAGCTTGTCAATAATATTTTATTTTATTTATTTTTATTTTCACTTCGGAAAACTTACAGCTAGTTAAACATATATCACACAAATATAACAACTATAAAGCTAATTAAAAGTTTTCACTTCCAGTTTTAATATGAACCAAAATGAGTTAGTTTTTATTTTTTACCGCATACGTGCTTGAGCTTGTGCCTTTCTCTAAGCGACTGATATGATAATGATTATGGGTTTCTTAGCTTTAAGATCAAAGAAACTATCTATCAATAACAGCGCGCATCAAACAATAAACAAACGTTGAGTATAATTTTAAAGCGATCGAGTTGTTATAGCCCTAGTATTTTAATTTGAGTTTGTGGTCTGATTTTTGCAATCCTGGAATTTTGGTTTTAAAGGTTTTCATATGCTATTAGGTCTTAGGTTTTATTATTTTTTCCAGGCGAATACAATAATTTTTTTATGTGGAAAGTTTGATGTGAACTTATAGGAATGGTCATTTTTATGCAAAAAACAAAACCACCGTAGCTTGTATACTTTCAAAACACTCATTTTGTCTACAGAGAGGATAAAGACCTTTAATAAGTTGAGGGATTTCAGAGGAGATATAATATGTGAAATTTGCCTCTTATTTTATTAGTAGCTGTATATGTGTACAAAGTTTCATGATCGGTTGAGTAGTTTTCGAAGGCGTAACAAACATCCATATTTTTCTATTCATAATATTAGTATTTAGTACAAAGAGGATATAAACACTAAGATTTAGTAGATCCGAGAATTTGTTTATTACCTATATATGCGTTATCAAGAACGAGTATTTCTAGTTTTTTTACTCATAAATTTATTGTTTTTTTTGCCATAAAGAGGCAAGGTATATTTCGACCCGCATCGACATCCACATAACCAGAAGATATGGAGATGAGTTGCTCTCCTTTTCCATAGGGAAACTCATCAATATAGCGATATAGTATTGCTCTTAGATCATCAATAATATGTCTATTGATCTAAGGCAGTGTTTTCCAAACTCTTTTGCTTCATGGACCCCTTTCAAACTTTTCCTGCACCAGGTGGACCCCTTGCGGACCTTGTAACGTGCAGACTGCAGTATAAGCGATTATGCACATATGCATTTCCGATGTATGTACATGTAGCATGTATGCATTTCGCCTCAGTAGTCTTTAATTAGTAATCGTAAGGGTATCTTGCCGGCACCTAATGTAAACGCATTTAAATAATAATATACTAAAGTTCAGAAATACTAACTACTCTTTAATTTATCTCCCATAGGGCATACCTTTACATTGGTGATCCTCGATAACACACCTCCTTCTGTAATTCCATCATCATCACTCCCCACTCCTCCACACCATGCCAGCCAGCTTTCAAGCCTCTTCGGGTACTTCGACCACTAGCCTCAACGCACCGCGGCCTGGTCGAACCCTCACCGGCTTCAACGGGTTATCGCACTACCACGACCGCTCAGCAAGCAGAGCACGAATCTCTCCTGGTCAGCAGCACGTAGTATCAGCCCCGCACGGCAGCAGAACTCCGACTCACTGGAGCCCCGTGCAAGCAGCAGCATAGTTCCGACTCATTGGGACTCACTGGCACTGGTGACTCCAGCAGAAGACTCAAGATACCGACGGACGGACAGTCGGACTTGTCAGCGCTACAAATCCTGAATCGCGCTATCGGTATTCTACAGTCCGATCGCTATATACACACCATCTGACACGACAGCTAGTGGGCCTAGGCCTGGCTGAGCATTGCACCTCGCTCGGTCGGAGATCGCCCTTTGGGGCCAACCATCTTTTTTTTTTTTGCAAAATTTTTATAGTAAAATTCTTCTTGGTTGAATGAATTCCGTGGACCCCTGGGGGTCCACCTGGACCACTTTGGGAATCACTAATCTAAGGTATAGCTGTTACTTTACGTAAGTGAGAGGTACCACCCGGTCGTTTAGGCTCAAATTAGCTACAATACGGCAATGATAGGGTCATTTTTACACTTTTAACAAAAATATGAATAATTTTCAGCTCATTTTGGCAATCATAGTTTTAAATTTGCCGTATCTCTGTCTATTAACTTTTGACGTCTACTCCGGTCTTCGTCAATCGAATTTCGATGAAAAAATTCAATGATCTAAATAGTTCAAATGAAATATGCTATCAAAATAACCGCCGAAGATCCGTACATGGTCGTAAAACCCAGACATCGCGGGTGATATGCGGTCAACAGCAAAATTAGCATATTTTGGGATATTAAAATTGTTTTTATTGTTAAATTGCTGTGTCCAAACATGATATTTTTACAGAACTTGTTTGCCTTATCTTGTAAAAAACGTAAAAATTAAGAAACATGAATCTGTCTTTTTTGTTTCGCGGAAACTGGCTCGTGGAATTCGTAGACATTGGAAAATGTGCCGTTATAAATAGTTTTTAAATAAAAATACCACGTTAGTTAAAAAAATGAAATAGATAATAGATTCCAATCAGTTAATTATTTTATACAATATAAAGTTATGTTTGTATTATATACTAGCGGACCCGGCAGACTTCGTTCTGCCACAAAGATCTGGTAATGTGGCAGTTTTTTGTTCCTACCTATTGAAGAATAAGATAAAATACTAATCTTTTATTTTCGGTTTGATATATCTATGCTAATGACCCTAGTGGCCGTAATGCTTCATCGGGTGTGAGGTGAGCCAGTTGGCTTCACCCTGTGATGCGAAAAAATGGGGGGGGGGACCTCCGCCAGCCGTGCAGTGTGACTTCCTCGGCTTCATAGCGTCGGGTTCGTTCCTGTGGCGAGGCATGCCTCACCACCATCGGATCTTCTATAGTCGGCGCGTAAAGTTCTTCTGAACGAAACTGTCACCCTGGTGATAGGGCAGCGTGGGGTTTAGCTCGGGTGGCCAAAGGATCTTGGCTTCCACGAACTTTGACCTCTTCCCTTCTGGGATCCACTAAAAACCCCGACTGAGATGTTTGCCATAGGGCTTTAGACTAAGAGGCGAACTTTGTGTTCGTGGTGAACCTTAAGGTGACAAATATTTAAAAGGTGGGTACCTCGCTCATATAGTGGAGATTATGATCTGGAAAGGAAGTCATGGGGATTTAATAAGCATACCTACAATAATCAACAACTTATTACAACACACAAACTCATCTATTTTGGTTACGTTCTTGTAATGGCATTGTTTATAATCATCATCATCATCAGCATTTATCCGTCCACTGCTGAACATAGGCCTCCCTCAATGAACGCCAAGATGATCGATCCCGTACCACTCGCGTGCAACGCGGACCTGCCACTGAACGGAGATCGTCTTCCCACCTGGTTAATGGCCGACCAACACTTCGTCTATCTAAACGCGGCCTCCACTCTTGAACCTTATTGACCCATCGGCCATCTGTTCTTCTGAATGTGTGACCAGCCCATATTTGCCACTGGATATTCTTCGCATGATATCGGTAACTTTAGTAATCTGGAGGAGGACTTCGTTTCAAATCCTATCTGCCAAAGAAACACCCAGCATTGCACGCTACATAGCACGTTGAACTATGGAAAACTTACCAGTCTTAAATTAAGAGGCCACGTTTCGGCCCCGTAGGTAATCACGGAGAGAACGCATTGGTTGAAGGCTTTCGTCTTTAAACTCTACGGTATAGACGACGTGAGAATATGGTGAAGCTTCCTATATGCTGCCCACCCTAATTGAATCCTCCTATCAGCTTGCCTCTCGAAGTTATGTCGACCTAGCTGCAAGGTATAACCAAGGTAGACATACTCTTGCACGGCCCTTGCACAGTATGCCATCGACGTTAACTGACCTATAAAGGAGAACATGTTTGTTGAACATGACTTTCGTGTTGTCCAAGTTCATCCTAAGGCCCACACGTCGGGAGGATTCGTTTAGACTGTGCAGTATCTCCTGCAAACCCTCCAGTGACTTAGCCAATATAAGTTTATCGTTGGCGAAACGAAGGTGTGAGAGATACTCGCCATTAATATTTATGCCACATCCTGCCCAATTTAAAGTCTTGAAGACGTCCTCCAAAGCATTCGTGAACAGTTTCGGGGAATGAACATCCCCCTGTCGCACTCCTCGATGCAATTGGATTGGTCTTGTTTGACCTCCCGGAATCAGAACGTACATAAAAGCGGCTTCGTACAATCCTCTCATTGCTTTGACGTATCACCAATCGACCTGACATCGCTGCAGAGCTTCCAAAACAGCCCAGGTTTCAATGGAGTCAAAAGCTTGGCTGGTTGTACTCATGAGTCTTCTGTACAACTTGCCGTATAGTGTGGATGTGGTCTATGGTGCTAAATCCTTCCCTTTTAGCTGCGTAAGAGCCAGACTAACCACGTCTAATCTGATGTTCGGAAGCTCGCCAGAGAGGTGTCGTGTTAGGCTGGTACGCAGATCGTTGTTCCGGGTATCGGGTTGAGGAGCATGGGACGTGTACAATCTGCTATAGAAGTCTTCGATCATAAGATCTCCGGCCTAGAAGAAACGGTCGCGCCAAAAGCTGTCCTAATCTTCGACAGATGGCTTCATGTGTGTGTACAAACTGTAGTGAAAATATTAATTTTCAATAGCTTATAGCAACAATCCACCCGAACAGATAAGTTTTCGATACTATATAATATGTACAAAATACATTTAAAAGTAAATAATCACATGTGTGTAAAGTTTTGATTTTCCTATATTTATTATTTAATTCGATGTTCATCCCAATTACATAAGAATATTAGTATGTAAATTTAAATAATTTTGCACAGACCGGGATATTAAATTAATAATTAAAAATAATAAAACACTCTTGGTAACGCGGTTTGTGTTTGACTGATGTAATGACGTGGAAACTGGTGCATTTTATGTCGCGCATTTTATGTAACCTTTTTTGAGTTACTGGACACGACATTAGACCCTCCAACAGCAAACGCCCACTGTTTTGATAGAATAAATGAAATTCCGACTTTGCGCGGGTGAAATTTGATTTACAATGCACATAACTAACGATCTAATAATAAGACTGGTAGGGTCCCATTGCACAACCCAGTAGGGTTTAAATTTCTTAAAAGCATTTATATACAACCAACTTTTAATTTAAGAAATGTGTAATGGTAGTCCTGTAATTGTTATATCGAGTTTAGGAATTCTACGGGATAGTTTAAAACATCATTATGATCGTTCTCAACTGCAGCATCATAACTCTCTTAAATTTTAAACACACCGGAGGTTTTTTCAACAACTTAGTCATGCAATTGAAAATAATCTCCGTTTTGAGGAGTAAGTAACGTTTTCATTTAATAATTTTTATTATCATTTGTTTCAAGCGACACATCAAACATATGGTCTACAATTGAATTATGTATCTACAATGCATCCCTGTGGAAGTTTAATATGGTCGGCACCGTCCTCATTTGATGATCCATTGCCTGAATCCTTATGACATGTAAGATGTAGAGACTTCATCAGAATCAATTGGAATTTTAAATCTCGAGTTCTACCGCCATCTAAAAATTTGATGCAATCCCAGTAAATGCTATAGGCAGGCATATTTTGTTTTCAGATCTTAGAATGTATAATAGTTGTAAATACAAAAAAAAATCCAGTTCCTCTTGGGCCATCAAGGTGGAACAGAATGTATACCTATAAATTCTACTGATATAGTACCTATAAATTCTCCTGATCATATTATTTCTTTGTCTAAATAATCCCTTTCGTAATACAATACAAAACAAAACTTGACACTGGCAAATAGTAAATACTCCTTGCCAAAAGCGTATTAAAAAAAGTAGATGTCACCCGTTATCAATGACAGTGATAATATGCAATTATGTCATTGTATTTTTATTTTAATGGACTGCAATATTTTGTCTGTCAACACCATTAGAATTTAACAAAATACTCGACAATCCAAATTTTAGGGATATATGTTGTCGACTCGAAACCTTTAGTTTTTTATGTTTTATTATTTAGGTAACTTTTAGATTGAGTCTACGACGAAATTATTAATATGATATAGCTTAGACAACAATGAGTGTTTGTAATCTAATATGAGCTTTATATAATAGCGATAAAGTTCAGATTGACTCTACATTTTAGTTAGAAAACGTTTGTATGGAAAAAATAAAAGGGCTGTTTTTAGGGCTTTCCCGGTAATTATTCGAATTTTTTTCGCCGGAACATCCATCCTTGGACTTCAGCGATTATTTTAAAAAAAGAATTGGCCAAATTGGTTCAGGCGTTGTTGAGTTATTCGCTTACCAACACATTTTGCGATTCATTTTTATATATAAGATGTACAGGACAATAATATATTAAACAGTTTAAATAAAAATACTAGTAGTTTAAACTCTTTTATTATCATCATAAATAAATTTGTTTAAAAACCAAGCAGCGTAAAGAAAAAATATTTTTAGCCCTCATTATTATATTTTTATGAGGCAGTAGATTTTTAGCATTCCTATGGGTTAACGAAATTAACTTGAGTAAAACGTCTTAAAAATGTATACATAATTATATTTCATAAGAACAGATTTATAAATATAGACAGATAGAGTATGCCGAACACGCGAGTGACGCCACCAAAGCGAATACAAATTCAAAAGCGAACACAATCTAATAGACGTTTAGAGTACGACGCTATGTCAAGCACTTGAGAGCGCTTTTAAATTTGTATTCGCTTTGAAGCGTCCCTCGGTTGTTCAGCATGCTCCATCTGTCTTTTTTTATCTGTTTTCATACGTATAAAATATAAATATAATATTCGGATTTCAGCGGAATTATATGCCTTAGCATTTTGTGTGAATTATTTAAACGCAAATAAGGGTTTTATTTAAACTAATAAATTCATATCGTATTTTACACTTAAATACTGTGAAGTTGGAAAGAGTTATTTAAAAAAGAGGAAAACGCATACTTTCAATACAATTTTTATGAACTTTTATTGAAATGAACACATTGAATGGTACATTATAATTCATACTACATTCGATTTACAATTAATAAATGACCAGACAATACAATATATTCCGACGAATCTATTTCACTTAGCAAATAAAATATTACAAAATATATTTATCAAACAAAGATCAATTCTATAACCTCAACATCATTATCATTAGTAAGGCACAATTTAACTTTGGTTATTTATGTTACACCTACTTATATCTAGACTCCATTAAATAACTTAGGGCCTGTTTCACAATCTCCAGTTAAGTTCCCAATAGGTTATCGGCAACATATTTGACAGATACTCCATACTCTATCTGTCAAATATGTTGCCGATAGCCTATTGGGAACTTAACTGGAGATTGTGAAACAGGCCCTTAGTATTTTATACCACGGAGTATAGATACATATAAGGAGTCCGAACGATATGGGATTTTCCGTAGTATTCACGTACACAATAATAAACCCAGATCTTAGTTCTCTTTTCTGCCACTGGCTGCGCTAGAATCAAGTACGTACCGATGCTATTGTAGCGGACCAATCAGCGCCCCAATACTTCCCGCGTAAAGATTTAAACGAGTACATAATATTAATGAAGACGTACTCTACCGGCAAAACTTCTGTCATCTAAATTGCGTCCATTTGTTCAACATTACGTTCTGACTCCTTATATCTATACTCCGGGTTTTATACCATAAACGTAGTAGAGCTTCTTGAACATATGAGATTCAAGGATTTTTTAATCATTTTTATGAATACAATAATACTAGGTCTGTGATGTATTATTCCAACGTTTTCGTAGCCAAAGATAAAAAATCATAAAAATTTTGTGTACCAATAAAAAAGCAATCTAATAGAAAGATTTTGTATCGGGAATGTGAGAACGAGGATGTAGTATGAGATAAGCTCATACTAAAATAAAGTTGAAGAGTTTGTTTCAATGCGCTAATCTCAGGAACTATTGATCGGATTTGATTTATTCTTTCAGGTATAGATAGCTCATATACCAGGGAAGGCTATAGGCTATAAGTGAACGAAGGCGTAGCTGCGGGCAACAGATAGTATTGATTATAACGGTTTTCACTAGTGATATGCCGAATCAGTGTTTTGGTGAAAATGTATAAGTGTGATGTTTTATTTAGTTTAAAAATATAGTCACTCATAATAGGTATAATGCACACTGCAAACATTGTCTAGACTAGACCAATTTCCACTGTTCTTTTATAACTTATTATTCATGTTACCCCTAAGTTTTTATCTCGTTTTTCTTAGGGGATCATGCATCTCAAGTTTTTTTTAAATATTTTTGACTACATTTTTGACGCATTTCAAGTGTACAAGTTACTACGAAAAAAATAAAGATATTTTGATTTGATTTGTTATAAAGCTATGACAGAGTGGCAGCTCTAGTTTACTTAAATAATGACTTTGATGAACTAGCTACATAATAAAATATAATCTTGCTGACGGATAACTTAATATAATATGCTATTTAATATATATTTTTCTTGCTAAATTATTAACATATCTTTAAATAATCCCTATGTTACTTTTTGGTAATAATATTACAACATAATGTTAGCTATAAATAAAATACAATTGTTACAATATAAATAAAACATTAAGTACACAATGGCTTTTGATATATATAACAAATATAGCACCGTTTTATATTATGTTCTTACATTATGATGACAAAAATGTAAAAAAGCCGACAAATAACTTTTACTTACTAATATCTCGGATATTATTGCTATTGTAAAAGAATAAAAGGGAATGTGTAAAATATACAAGTACACAGTACATACAACATAATATAAGTAAGTACTTTATTTTACATTTTTGTCATTTTAGTTGATATAACAAATATTTATATTAAATTCAAATCGGCATATTCTATATACATATTCTATTATATATCTCTATGTATTGTAAGTACCGTATACATACAAACTGGAGTAGTGTTTACAAGTGTATTATACACATTATTTATTATTATTTAGAGGTGACATTTAAATAAAAATAATATAATCAGCGCCATCTACCCGTTGACACTATACTTGACTATTTATATCACTTCACTCACTATCAAGGGCTAGATATCGCTGTTTATATGACAAATAGTTTAGGGGGCAAAATATATTATATTGTTTTTATGTTCATGATATTAATTGTGTATTGTTTTAAACATAGAATTATTGTTTTAAAAATTCTTAAAACGTTAATAATGTGTCAATTTAAGTGATTAATTGCAGCTTTAATGATATACAAAGTGCTTACAAACCTGTTTAGAATTTTTGGCTCTGTTTTAACACGTCACGTCCAAGACATAAAAGGCTAATCCATGTCTAGTCCGATGGATAAATTCAGCTTGTGTATACGATACTTAAAATATTCTGAACACAAATTCATTCGAATGTTTAGTACATACTATTGCTAATAGTTACATTAAGATTTTTTATTTATCCTTTTATACACGTGTTTGAAATGTGTAAAAACAAAATCTTGAAAGAATCGAAATTTTATACCATATATCTAAATATCTTTAAAGTTTCAACTACCTCGTTGTAATTTGTTAGTAATGTACAGCTTTAGTGTTTCGCAGCATTTAAGGAAGTCAATTCACAATAGCCTCTATTCTTCTATACATAATAAATTTTTACTATTTTTTTGACCCTGGATATCTATAACACTTATATTGTCCAAAAGTATTTTTGAACCCCACTGTGAGTTTTATTATATTGCGATTATGCACGTGACTGTACAGTTATATAAACAGCGCCATCTAGTATTTGACATTCAAAACTTTAGTACGAAATCTTATTAAAGTTCGTCTGAAAACTCACATTTGAGGCAACGACAACTTTTTACAAAACAAATCACAATTATATACTGACATTATCGCTAATAGTTGATATGGGTATTTTATCGTCTTTCTCCGACTTTGAATGTAGCGGACAGGGGGGGCGTCTGAGACTCCGTTTAGTCTGCGGTCTTTTGGCCACTGTTCGAGGGTTATGCTGGGAGCATCTAGTCACTGGGGGTTTGGTCAAGTCACCGGCGGAGGCCGACTTGTCGAACACTTTCCGGGTGTTAGGTGGCGCCGCTTTAGGCCGGGGTCAGTCGATCACGTGTTTTATCTTCACGTAGAGAACGCACGAGAACAAGAAGCCAAATATAGGTATGACGGACATACCGACGCCCACCGCAGCTAGGATGATAAGGTGGTCTCGAATGTGGTCCGTGAACTGTCTCATACACCCCTGAAATACAATATAATGGTTGAGTGTAATAATAGGAATAGTTTCTAATAATAACTTTTTTAAAGGAAATTTTGTGTCAGTATAATTTATTTTTGATAAATAATGTTCAGCTTTCTCTCTAAGATATGTTATACTTAGCTAGTCTGTGATGGTGGCCATATTATTTTACATTGACATACATATTAGAAAGAAAGAAAGAGGAGCTCGTGGCGCAGTGGTAACAGCCGCGCGGATCCAGGTTAAGCCACGTTTGCCGATTTTGGTCTGTGGATGGGGACCATCTTTACATACCGAGACTCCTCCGTGCCTCAAAAAGCACGTTAAGCCGTTGGTCCCGGCTGTCATTCGTGGATTTTTGACAGTCGTTGCAGGTCGTCAGAAGCCCGAGAATCTGACAACCAGTCTAACCGTGGAGTACCGTATCACCCAGTTACTGGGTTGTGGACTCCGATAAGCAGTCGCTTCAAGTAAAATATTGTTATATATAGTTGGGAAAAGTCTAGGCAGATGATGACATATTTTAAAGAAAAACAAACATTATACTGTGTGAGAATCACAATTAACACATTACATTATAGTCGAGTTTAAGGCTAACATACTTGTTGATAAGACTCGCTTAAGGCATTTATATGTTAGATGCTATTATGATATACTCATAATATATTATGACAGACTTAATGATGTGTATTAAATACTCTCAAATACTTATATGTCACACTCGTTTCAAGGAAGGTCCTCTTTTAGTGTGCCAGACTCATAGACGAGTATTATGTTTCAGACTCACATGGTAGTATATGTTGGAGGGGTGGTCGCGTGCGCCGCAGCGCGCCGTGACGGTGCGGCAGCACGAGTCGGGCACCAGCAGGCGCGGCTCGTGCGCGTGCCACGCGCTGTGCCGCCAGTCCAGGTAGCGGGACGCGCCGCAACACTTGAACTGAACACGTCAGGAGGTCACGTGACTATAGTTTGTGTCAATATTTTTAATATAGGAGTGAAATATTCTTTTACCAGTCAAATAATATAATGGTATTACGGAGTGTTGAAATAAATGTAAAATTGGCGCCTTCATCTTAGTGGCAAAATTGTATGGCAGAATGAAATTTTTTGTACATCATGTTTTGTCTGTGCTCTGTAATCTGTATTCTCGTTGGTTTCTTCCTTCTTTACAAAACCGTCTTCTTGTATCCGTGTGCTATTTAATAAAAACTTGCAAATCTATATTAATCACAACACCGAGTTACACGAGCTTAATACATAATCACCATCAGCCGGATAATACCGTAATTTAAGTCAACGAAAAATTTCTTAATTTTTTTTGTCCCTATTCCCCAAAGAATTCATTCCATTCTTAGTTCTATACGAACTCTATTTTAAGGGTTCTTCTGGGCCCTCCGTTCCGTCTTTTAATGTGAGCGAGGAGTTTCTAAATTTCTGAAAATTAATTATGGTTTACCTCCATCTGCATAGTGTCCACCGCGTTGGTGACGATGGTGTCTAGCGCGTAGTTCATGACGAAGGTGGTGTTCATCTCGGCCTGCAGCTCGCCCTCCACCGCGACCCCGTAGTAGTAGGCCAGCCCGCCAGCCCCCGCTTCCAGGATGAACGTGATGAGCAAAAAGTATGTGTACTGGAATAAATCATACGTATAATTGTTTTTATGGTCATTAAGAGTGAAATTCGTGTAAACTTGAAACTACCTAAGTCTTTAAAATTTTAAAAAATACTGGGAGGAGATCGCTAAAGAGGGCGCGATGGCGCCATCTCGTATTGGAGGCCAAGATCCTTTGATCCAAGATCCAACTTCGGGTCGTTGAGCCAGCGGAGTAAGCAAAATTTGAGCGACCATCGTCTATTGGGTATATTCTTGACCTCATTAGTGACAGGACTGGGTTGGGTCATGACCTCCTGTGGTGCCCTAGAAATTGGTTTTTTGAATTTCTAGATGCACCTGAACAGGAGACCATCACTCGCTCATTGATGAAGGAAAACATTGTGAGAAAACTTATACGCCCGATGAGACTAAAATACTTTAAAGGTTACTAAGGTTCACCAAACCGAATTTGGCCAGATTTTAAGCCTGGTTTTACTGTAACCAGTCAAACTTGGTTCAGTGGGAAGTGAAAAACCCGCTGTTAACGGGACTTCTAGAACTTGGGTAAATAAGATTTGATTGGGATTTTTTCTATCTATCTCATAGACTCAATGGCAAGCACAAGAATTTTTTTTTGAAATTGGAATAGATGTCGAAACATTTGATTTTTCTCCGCACGTGCTATGTTTGGGCTCTGTAAATGCGACCGCTATAATTGTTAACCTTAAGCGGATAGCTGTATAAATTACAGCCTTTTTAAATTACATGAATCCTTAGTCCTTGAGATTCCAATTAAACTGTGTGTCCTAATCATATATATGATGATATTTTGTTACTTACACACAAGAGACTGGTTCTGTTTTCAGTTTTTAGACCGCAGCAGCCGAGCGCGCACAGCGGTACTCCTAGCGCCCCAGCTATGATAAGGAGGTAGGCTATTGCTGGGTAGGTAGGGCTGGGCAGGAGGGGCACGAACCTGTGCCGAGTAGCCACCGTCCATGCGCCCACCACTAGCACTCCTATACCTGCAAACTGTTGATAATAATGAGACAATACATTATAAACCAATGACATAGGAGCAAAATGGGTATGGGTGACAAATTAAATTAGAATAAGAAGAGTATAAAAGAAAAAAATATATATTTCAAAAATTACTTTTCAATCCTCCAAGGTCATTGCGAATTGCAGGTTGAACAAATATTTCGAAATAGTAAAAAAATAATTATTTTTGTAAC
Organism: Lycaena phlaeas; assembly: GCA_905333005.2. Classification (NCBI taxonomy): domain Eukaryota; kingdom Metazoa; phylum Arthropoda; class Insecta; order Lepidoptera; family Lycaenidae; genus Lycaena; species Lycaena phlaeas. Next base: position 4,212,150 of record HG995174.1, read on the forward strand.
ATTAATATGGTAGAAATGTGGCATCAGCCATTAATTATTTCTGATTATATTCTGATATAGACTAGGAGCACAATCTCTCTAATTATAAAAAAGGTTCCAAACTGCAATAAATAAAGATGGCGCTGGTGTGCCAGAGGATTGTGTTTATATAAAGCGCTGTGCAGCGCTGTCTATACTTCTGTTATTTAGAAGCCACTTTTTGAGCACAACACCCTCGAGATTATGCTCATGGTCTCTACACTACATAGTGAGTAACTACTTGTTAATTTCACATTATTATATCTTCTTTTTTTACTTTAGCTTCTTGAAGGATTTGCCAATATCGAAGCATAGCTCAGTTAGCATTATTATATCTGGCTAGCAAAATATTTCATATCTAACATGTCTAACTTGTGGACGTTTCTTATTAAACTGTTACTTTTAAATTAGGCTGTGAAATTTATTTAAAACACACCCATTGTGATTAGTCATTCTTAATAAAATGATAAAGAAAATTGGCGTATATATAAAGATAGCATGTATGGTAATAATAGTAAGGTAACAATTATCTTATCACACTTTGAAAATATCTAGTGAATTACTTTGAAATTGATACTCAATAGGAGATTCTATCTATATTTTCATCTCATGATTATGAGCACTCGGTCACCTTATTAAAGTCACATCTAATGCAAATATAGCAACTGTATGGGAATCTTTAGTTATGTGTATTTTGCAATATAAATTTATTATTGCACAATACACATTAAAAAACACCATTAAAGTTACAACAGGTATTTATATACAAAGCAGATGAGTAACCCCTTTTTAGATTTTCTGCAATTTTCTGTTCTTCTCCTTTTCTCAAATTTACTGATATAAAAAGTATTTCAGCATTTTATATAATACCTAGGTAACACTGAAAAAGTTTAAAAAATGAAAAACGGCTTAATGTAGAAAGTTGCTAATACTTTTATTGTTTTTCGAAGTAATCTCGATGTCGGATTTGATGGAAGCAGTGGGCCCATTCTTTCTTAGGTCTCTTCTATGGCATTTTCGTACGCTTTCACCGCATCTTCAGGGCTCGTAAGACGAATATCTCGAATTTTATCTTTAGTTCTTGGGAATAATGAGAAATGAAAACGAAAGTTTTTTATTTATTTTATCACGTGTAACAAGAGTTTTAGATTTGTCACCAATCCATAAACACAAATGAATGCAATATACTACATTAGGTTACCAAAGACTTCTAAAATTGAAATGCAAAAAAAGTTTTCTAAACATTTTTAGTGTTACCCACGTAATGTCTATAAAAATACTCAGAAAGCTACTATAAACAGTATACTACAGTTTAAGGATGTCGATCTAACTTAACACAACCAGCATGTAATATAGGGAATGAATATGTATGTAAAAGTATGTAAACTTACCAAAAATATAACGTTAAATATATGTAGAACACACTTTAAGAAGTTGATGCTACAGCAGTCAGCGTCTCTTGATTTTCGAGGTTTTATTTTTTTCTTCTTTGATAATAATGCACTAGCATCTTTCTTTTTCTCTTCTGCCATATTTATTTGGCCAGTATTATATGTACTTTCATAAGCTTCTCATACTCATGAAGCTGTAGAATCTTCGTCGAAAAAATGACGCATTTCGTGGCTTCTAACTTTTGCCCTGAAAATAAAGACGCTTTTTTATTGGTTGCTAAAATATAATAAATACATCAATATAGAATAATACTTACATAATAAAAACTAACATGTGGTTAATATCTAAAAGGGTAGTTATAAAAAATCTAAGCATTCAATAATTTATATTTTATTATCAGCCTATAAAATGGAATATTATAATAATTACTACAAATTATAAACAATATTAGAAAATAATTGGCGATACTTGTAATAAAAAAAAAAAGAATAAGTTTGTAAAGGTTATAAAATATGTTTCAGTTGTTAAAAATACAAACTATGTACAAAACATATAAGATTAAAAAATATTTCTATATTATACCAGAAATGTTTCAGTCCATCACATCATATTTAATTCTAAGACATAATAATATAATCCTTGGGATTACAAACTGTGTTTAATAAAATAATTTCACTCAGTACACATTGATTAAACATTATTATTTCTTCATTTATCTTATTATTTAGCTTAGACTTTACTAACACAGACAAGAAGTCTAACTTATAGTAAAACACAGCCTAGTTGTACAGGCCATATTTTATACAGTTCAATATGAGATATTTTCATTAAATACTTTTGATAGATAGTGAAGTTGGTAGATAAATTTTATATAGCTGGTAATACAAAATGGCTGTTCATCATAATTATTAATAAAGTTAAAAAATTTCACATAAAATTTATATCATACTGATTTTGTCAGTCAATTTAGGAGTTATTCGTCATATTGTTGTAATGTATTTTCTAATTTCTCAACAATTTTCTTATAAAACGTGATTTGCTGCTTTAAGAATTTTTGCATAGTTGCCTTTAAGTCTTCAGTCCTTTCAGATTTAAAGTGATTTATTTCGGCAAGAAAAGCATATGAGATGACATCAGTTCGCCTTAACACTTCATTTAATTGTTCTGATTCCATTTTACCTTCAGCTGCCAACCGTTCACACTCTTTTTTCTTTTGAATAGCACTCTTGTGGTTAGCTAATGTGTCGGGAAATGATCCAATTATACCTTTATAGAGATGAAATTTATCCCCGAGGGGTTCCCAGTCCCATTTCGGTTGGTCCTCGTACATACGTCCAATTTCTATATATGATCCACCAGTCATCTTTATAGCTGATGTCAGTTTTGAAGTAGAAACTACAGTGCCTTCGTCTAAGCTTAATGAATTTCCTAGATTATAAAATGCTTCACCAACTTTTTGACAATCAACTTTATAAAGTGTCTGGAACTTTTTAGCTTGTGCTACACACATATTTGATAAGGACTTCACTGACGTGTCCATGCTATTGACGAAAGTATGACATTGTTCTACAACATGATCAACTGTTGATGGCAATAAAGCTCTTCCAGGTACTACTATGGATATGCAATAGTTAAGACCCAAGAGATTGTCTCTTTCAGCTTGCCTTTTACCGGCTTTCCATCTTTTTTCATCCGTACATGTTAGAAAATGTTGCCAGACTTCAGATTTGGATAAAACAGGATGTTTACACATCCAATCTACAAACTCTTGCAGTTGCACCCGTCTACGTTCTATTAGCTGTTCATCATATCGTCCAGAGATTTGCTTATCTGGTAATGGTGGTATAGGTATGAGGGTAAACTTCTCTTGTAATCTCTCATGAAGCCAATCAAAGTGTTTATATCTTCTTGAAACTTGTATGTTATTGAATGATGGAGTCAGTTGATAAGCAATGAAACTTTTGATACCTTTAAATTTAGACTCCTTTTTGGGGGAAGCAACAGTGACAGTGTAGGGCTGCGTGATAGGACTCCACACAAAACCATCTTCACTCTGTATGATGTACACTTTATCAACTTCAGGGACTTCAACATTTAATGTTCCGAGCAGATAGCTCTCGCCACTAACTTTCGAAGATGGTGCAAATTTATTTTTTCTTACTGTACCAACTGCAGAAAATGTAGATGTACTATCATCTATGTGATGGTTGTAATCATTTATAGGCATACCGGGCAATGGTGTCAACGGTTGGTTATAGGATCCAGCAGGTTTACTTTGGTGGGCTCCTGGACCAATTTCTGAGTATGTATCATCATCCCAATCGTCATCCCATCCATCATCGTGAGATGTTCCACGTTGTATGTTTTCATTTGCACTATATCTCTGGTCTCCCCAATCATCAGCTGCTTGATCGTATCTAGGTGCAGCTGGAGCCATTTTAGTGGGAACAGAGTCATCGGGGGTTATTTTCCTGACATATGCAGCTGGAAAGAGTCCTGTCTGCCCTTTGGAATTTTTTCCTTCCCACCAACCCTCCCCTATTTCAGTATTTAAAAGTGTCAGAATTTCTCCAGCGGTTATTGACAACTCGGTGGTTTCAGCCTCTCCAGTAAAATCATATAATGCTTGTACTTGACTCGTCATTATGGACTGTTACCTAAAACAATACCAAACAGATGCTTCATTATGTTTCAAGATACATGTGTGTTGCTAAAACTTTATCTTATCTGTGTTATCTATGTAAGGTGTGTGAATGTGTGATAGCTACTCGAGTAACTAACACGCACAAATTAAGGCCTCAATCAACGCAATATGCGCTGACACATTTTCGTAACAGACACAATTAAGAAACTTTGATATAATTCGGCGAAAAACAATTTGACGTGATTCCCAGTAGAAACATATTCAACAATGTTTTATCTATACTACATTTGAAGTTGAGGCTATTGTCTGATATAACCTCATTGTTCACTAGAATAAAGAAGTGGTGTTTAATATATTTCTATTAAACAAAATTGCCGAGGCCAAGTTGTTGTTCAAGTTTTGTGATGGTAATCAATGACGTAAATTTATAGTTAAGTATTGCAAATGTGTGTTGTTAAGACTCTGTGATTTAGATAGTCTACTACTAATTAAGCACAAGTTCAATATAGTATACTCTTGTTGTTACTTACATTCGATTACAAAAAATTTATCAAGGCGGATTCACTACATACACTCTAAACTGGTACCTGTTTAGTCATATAAAATGACAGATAAATGATAGATCCCTATGAATTTGTTTTCATTGTCAGTCGGTTATTCTTTTGTAAACGTCAAACGTGGCAGCGAGATGTTTCTAGCTTATCACACTGTTTATTGGTCAATGTTACGTATAAAATTGTGTGTTTAACCAATCACAACCAATGCAGTATAGACGAATAAGTAATTGATCATTGAGATAATACTATTATTATTCTATAAATTATTAATTCAATAGTATACCACAGATTATATATGCTATTTCGGTATTTTATATTTTAGATCTAGTTAAATGAACAATATGTAGATGGCGTAACTAATATTCTTCATACTTCGTATCCATAGGTTCAGTTCGTCATTAATAGATGGCGCTGATAAATATACTTATTTAATAAAATATTCTAGTATTTTACTGCCTAATACATCGGGACAGCTAGTATGCAGTAATTTGCCTTCCAAAGACAAATAAGCCGTCGATATGAGCTATGCAATGGATTTTATAGGGTAAACAGTGTGGACTATCATAGCGTTGTATTGTCTCACTAATTATTTTATATCTATACTTTTATGTTCATATAATTATAATACATAATTATAAATTCTCTTACTCTTATTAAATGAACTATCAATACGTAGAGATTACTATTACTCCGATTTTTCGAAGTTGATGTGACTAAGTAGTAAGTGACCTCAGAAGTCAGACCTCGTCTACTCTCAGCCCGATTTTATTAAAAACTATTTTAATTTTGTCGCATAACAATTGTCGCTGAAATTTGTTTATTATGACGTACCTACCTTTGTCGAGTTTTGACAAAGGATTTATTCACTCAGCATGTTGTTTTAATTAAGAACAATGTTTGTAGAGAATTCGTTAGGCAGAACTTGTTAACATACCTACGAAAATACTCGTATAGACAACTCCCGTCTGTCGTAGACTCGAGTCCTATAGTAACAGAAAAAAAAATGGCTGTTATTTGGATTATTTTGTCCTTATGCCTTCTATTGTAGCTGACAATTCTAATTGGCAGTTGAACCGATAATTGTCCCTAAAAACAGAACCACAGAACCTTTCCTGAACTCATGCATGGGTACAAGGTTTTAGGTCTTGTTAACACTAATTACGTTCACTGATTTTCTTTCTCAATGTCATGAAAGTTGTTGGGCGAAAGAAGCAGGATTGTGATTATAATGCAGGCCAGTTTGAAACACTTATCATCATCATCATCCTCATTAACGTTTTTCTGTTTAATATTGGATTATTCAATGAGTTCCCTTAGGACTATTATAGCACGGAGATCCCACTGTTTCCTAGTCGACCATTCTTCCAGAACGGTCCGGTCCGCTTCCGGTGGCCCATTGGGGGGGATAGGGAAAAGGAGGGCAACGCATCTGCATAACTTCTGATTATGTGGGTGTTTATGGGCGTCGATAGTCGCAAGGCTTCGACTGTTCGTTTGTCCTCCTACTTTACATATAAGCCTACTGGCCATTAGTCATACATATTTTATAATATGAACTTACATACTTTTTTAGGGTACCGTACTTAAACTGTAAAGCGTAAAATGGGAATCTGTCCGGACGTCTTTGCGTCTGTATCTCATAAGACGTGTTGGCTAAATAGTAGAAATTTTCAAACATGATGTACAGTTTTTGTTGCCGAAATAACAAAAAAGCAAAAACATTTGAGGAGGATGCTTTTAGCTCAGTGTACTTTATCAAAAAAAAAGTAAAGTATCAGCATGTCTCGGTCTCCTACTCGAAATCAGGCGAGGAGGGTAATGGGGTAGTTCATCGATGCGCTGGCTCAATGCAGGTTAGAGAATTTTACATACCTGCAAAGATTTCAATTTCCTCATGCAGTTTTCCTCGCGATGATTTTCTTCATCGGTGAGCGAGCGATGACATCGTGTTTATGATGCACTTAGAAATTTAGGAAAACCATTTCAAGGCACACGGGGGTCAGGATCGAACCCGTAACTTCCACATACCCACCGGGCCATCAAAACAAACGTGATTGTTAATAGAATCAGGCGTTACTTTGCGGAAATCCATTTTAAAAAAGATATTAAATTATATATTAATTAGCAATATCCCGCGAACCATGCATTCTTTACAGTAAATGTGTGAGTGCACGCATATGCATGCATATAGCACCGCCCTCCTTTCCCACACTGCATATGCGTACACTCGTATGCACCACCAGCACAAACACTACCATAAAATCTACGCACGTTTCGCCCCGACACCGAGACATTCTCAGAATGTAGACTCTACGATTAGTAATCACTTACTAATTTAATTAATATATAATTTTACTTATATCTTTTTTTACAAACGTGATTATTTTGTTAGTGTCTAATGTTGTATAAGATATAAATGTATGGAACGTTTGATGTTGTTTTAAACATAAACGAAATAACTAAAAACTAAATGGATACACAGACAAAATCCTCCATCTAGTCAATACCAGTCCATAGCCAAACCCGTGCATCGCAGATTTGGAATTATCATTACATGCTAATACAGACATGCGAGGCCAAACCAAAGTTCATATTGTGATATCGATCATCGATGTGTTAATTATGCAATATTGATGGAAATGGAAGCATTATCTCATAAATCATTTTCAGTAGTCGCGACTCGTTGCCATTCTGTTTTTTTCATTCGGGCTGTTATGTTAAAAGAACATACATACAATATACAATGTTCTGTATTTTGAGCCTATTTTATCATGCCCTAACCAGGGGGAGTTTTAATAGGATATGTCAATTGTTTTTGTGTTTTCATTAAAACGAACGACAGACAATCATAATATTTAGGACCTAAGGAGTCGAGACCAAGAGAGCAAGGACCTAATCAGTATTCATTTATATGATAAGTGAGTTTGATAATTGGGATGAATCAAAATAAGTGTTCTTGGATATTCTTCTTTACGTTTCTAGAAAACAAAAAATGTTAGAAGTGTGTTTATTGCTTCAAAGTTTTTATACGAATTTTTATTAAGTTAATTTGGTATTAAGTGTAGAGTAGGCTATTACTATAAACATATTTTACAAGATTATTATTATTATTTTATATTTATTTTTGATTTAGAAAACTCCACGGCAGGCGGGGAAACCCCTACGTTATAAAATTATAGATGCACCTTTAATGAAAAAACCCGTCAGATCAACAGAATAGGTGCTTTCGAATAAAATGTTTATGATTTATAAAATGTAAAGTATCAACCCTTATGTACCACTGCTGGACACGGGCCTCTCCTCGAAATCAGGCGAGGTAATGGGCCATAGTTCACCGAAGCGCTGGCCCAATGCGTGATGGTGAACTTCACACACCACAAATACTTTTAATCTTATCAAGCATGCAGGTTTCCTCATGATGTTTTCCTTCACCAATGATTTCTTAACTCCTAAGTAATATTGATGCGCCGTCCATAACTCCTTATTCCTTATTATCTTTTCTCTAATCCTCCGGGAGGGTAGTTGCTCTAGCTCGGAGATAACATGCGCTCACAACTTCAACGGACTTGGGAGTTTACATTATTTATTTACTTGTCTATACTCTGTATATATGTATATAACTCCTTTTACACAAGGCGTGTATTCGTAGCTATTGGACTTTTAATTAAAAAAAATGTATTTAATTAAAGGTGACGTTTGACTGATGTAGCTGTGTAGGTTGTTGTAAAGTATCCGAAACTTCTGGTATGTAAAAATCATAATAAACTGTGATAAAATTCGTGAAAGTTGTTTCATAATATGTGAAATTCTCATTATCAAAAAGAAAAAATAATGTACTTACCTAACATAAACGGTCAAAGCCGCGTTAATTATAATACTTTATTAGTCGTTATACATGAATAATAATATTAATAATAGATTGGGTAATAATTATTATTGATGTAAAGCAGATCAAATCAATTGGTTCGTTGGAATGCCGTGAACGGTTCTATTATTAGTATATTCTGAAACATAAAGATGATTACATAATGTAATTAATATTATTGTATATGCCTCTGAGCAACATTTCTTGTTGATCAGCCATCCAGGTGGAAAGACGTGGTTACAATGCGTTTCCACTAACACGAAGCTGGGCGGAGCAGATACCGGAGAGGAGAGGAGTGAGGACTGTGTGCTCGGGATCTCCGCATCAGTGGAAACAGTCAATCCCGTCCAGCTTCGCGTCAACAAACACGCGCTCTTAGACTCGTATTAATCTGGTTTTTGAAGTGAAACTTCTTTAGAATCGTTGTGATTTCAAACTCGATGAAACGAAAAAGTAAGTCTAAGAGAGAGAGAGAGAGAGAGAGAGTGACAAATATGTTACTGTATAGGATCTAGCCGGTGAGGGAAGGAGATAGAACACATTAGACGTTCGGGGTGCGGGAGGAGCTCAAGTAGCTCTAGTGGCTTTATGAGCCACTAGAGCTGGTGCTCTACTACTGTCGGTAACAATTCAGGTATGATTTGTTAGGTGTTAATTTGTTGGGCTTGTAATTTATCATTTTTTTTCAATATTTTTTAATAAGTATTTTTATTTAGGGACTCTTTAGGAGTTTAACTTCTACCGTGTGTGACTTCAACATACATAATATACTTTTTTCACATTATATTATGCTCATTAAATCTTTTAGTCCATGAACAAAGTGTAACAATTTTATTCCTCGAAGTAGAACTACATTACTATTCACCCTTTCCTACACTCGTACATGCTAGTAATATTTCCACGAAGACGGGAAATGTAAAACAGTGACCTTGAACTAAAAATGTAACATGAACAAAGCAAGAAAAAAATCTTTTGTTTTTACTCCAGATCTGTATGTGAGCCATCTTAAGACACCCTTCGATGTCTGTGATTAGTTCATGTTCGAAAGTGCAGTTTTTGTTCATGAGTCTTTCATTGAATACATAATTTTAAAGTAAAACTTTTATTATATCGTTTCAAACTTTTTCGTCTGGGTGTTGCATGTCGCGTGACGGTCGGTCATGGAGTGTATAGACTATTACTCATTTGTGCCAGTGCTCTATATTTTAGATTTTTATACCCTTAATATTATAACGAAATTTTTTAGTAACATGTCTATAATGTGAAAAAGAAGTTTTACCCTAACCGTGGTTTCATATAACCACACAGTCCTTTTCGATTACTCTGACTTATCCTATTCTTCTTAATACTACAAGCACACATTGTCTGGTTAAAGCGAAACCCTATAGGCTCTCAGGTACGCCTGTATTACGAAGTTTTCCAAGAAAACAAGGCAGCTGGCAGAGCTGATTGTCCGTTTCTGCCATATATCCTAGTGGACAGTTGGATATCTCTTACCGCTGCATATATTATTATCTTACTGGAGCGTATATCCTGATCGGAAACTTCAACATTATCATATTTATTAATTACATTATATTCCAGTCACTTTATATTCAGTTCGAAGTTCCATCCACTGAATTACTTTTCAACAACAAAATCTACCTCTTATAAATAATTCATCCTCTTTTGCTGAGAGGTATTGACGTGGAATTAATGGAGGTCCTTACTTTTGTCTTATTTTTTGCAGGTCTTATACTAAAATATCTTTTATACTGTAAAATGTTACTATTTTTATTATACCAAAAGCTTTTGATATATTATTTTATTATGTATTATTGATGGCGGTGTATTAAGATGCCTGATGAAGGCTAAACGGATAAAGGCATAATAAAGCCGAAAAGTTTTTTTTAATTACGGTCCAAATTCCTGCTAATTTAAAAAAAAAAATAATTAAATATAGCATTGCCATGATGCCAATTTGAATAATCATTGTAAAATGTATTTAGATATTGTCAATCTAAAAACTTTTCCGATGTAATTCATCTTAAACCTATCTTTGGACCCATTTTGGGGTAACTTTGTTCTAAGAATAAGTGCTTGGTGAAATGAAATTTGCCTCGACGGAGGGTAATTTATGACTATTTTCCTAGAAAAAGTTTTTTCATTTCGCATTCGATCTTAGAAGAATAAAGTGTAAGAATATAAAATCGAAAGGAATATTAAGTGGTATATTAAGTAGTAGGTAGTTGACAAACAATGGCACCCAATCATTAGACACGAGCTTTTATGAAGTCCAAATACGCATTTGCAGACAATTTTGATGTTTCCCAAAAGATCCTAGGTTTTAAAGGGAAGTTTGTTAACGATTTCGGCCACTTGAACACTTGACTTGAATAATTGACTCGCATATCAACTGTGTAATATGGTACTTCTTGCATCTTATTTATATACCAACACTGACGAAGCATTAGGGCCACTAGGGCCATTAGAGCCGAAGAATTCATTAAAATCTCAAACCGAAAAAAAAAATGCATTGTACATTGTATTTCTTATAAGGATAAGAATATCAATTCTGCCTGATCTCACATTATTTCTCCGCGCGATTTTTAATCTCCCATATCATCCTCTCTTCATACTTTAGATACAATCTGTAAGAATTTCGAAAACAAAATCGCAATGTGAAATATATTTGGGTTTGAAAATATTTTGTATCCTTCGAGCAGACGCACAATGCATCTATGGATAATGTATTTTCTTATGTTTGATTACACACATATTTACATATTTACTTTATTTACTTATACAAAGTAAACACATATAACATATGTATATCAAATAATTTACATTAATCAGGATGATACTGTTACTTATTGCATTTGGTAAAACGTAAGATTTTTACTGTCACACACACACACACGCACACGCACTCTCTCTCTCTCTCTCTCTCACACACACACACAAGTGCTGTATTTGCATTCAGCGACTCCATTGGGTTTTTTGAGAACAAATGACTGATAGTGTGCATTATGTATGCGGCAAGTCTAACGCCCTTGGGATGCATCGTCTGTACTCGTCTTTACAAAACATTACTGTTCAGTACTACTGCAAAATGATTGTATTTTAAGTTAAAAGGTATGTGCTTCATATGCTTTACATAAGCGTATATGGTATATTCAAACACGCTGGCATTGATACCATCATTATTGTTTTAAAATTAATGTTAAATATTATCTACAATGACAAAATGCGCTTTATAACTAAATGCGCTTTGCGTCTTAACCGCATTGGCAATATTATCTTTCTTACTATTTTTGCCAAATTGTTTTGATGTTCTTTATAATAACTACAAGGCACTGTGCATTGACATCGAGAGATATTCGTTTTCAGAGACCTTTTACCTTTAGCTCAGCTAGCTAGCCTAAATATGTATGAAAACACCCAATAAGCAATTAATATTTCAGGTAGCCCCTAAAAGTGCTTACGGCTTACCCTGACGAATTCACTAATCCACGGATGAAAGGAGCAATTAAATTTTAATCTGGGCTAAGTTGGGGATGACGACCTATTCGGAAATTTAAAACATTATGTAAAACTGCGTTAAAACGAGTGTACATGTATGACGTACGGTTTGTGTAATGTAGGTTCCTTTATCTTGTAATAGTTTTTAAGTAAATTCTCTTCTGTAGTTGGCCGTCGTGGCATTTCTTGATAGAGGCCTACGTCAAGAGTGGAAGGTAAAGGTTGATGACCATAACAATAATAACAACTACACTACGACAATGTAGTTAATAACAACTATTAAAAAGTAAAAAAAAATATAAACTCCTTTGAGATGCGGGATCAGTGACAGATTTAGGCTTGATGCCGCCCTAGGCCCTGCTTATCGCGCCGCCCTTAATATAAAAAAAAAGTAAAGTATCGACCATTGCTGGGCACGGGTCTTCCCCTCGAAATCAGGCGAGGATGGTAATAGGCCAATAGTCCACCGCGCTGGCCCAGTGCGGGTTGGTGAACTTCACATACCTTCAAAGACTTTCAATCTCATCAGGCATGCAGGTTTCCTCACGATGTTTTCCTTCACCGGTGAGCGAGCGATGGTCTCGTGTTTGAGCCTTTGAGGTGCAATTAGAAATTTAGAAAAACCCATTGCAAGGCACACACGGACGGGTCAGGATCGAACCCTGAACCCCTCGCATAAGAGGCCGAGTCCGTCCACCACTGTACCACTGTCGCTCACACCATGTGATAATTAGTAACGAAACAAAAAGTACAGAAAATCATTCGGTAAAGCTTAAATTAAATAAAAAAAAAATCTTAATAATGGGCTGAAAAGTAAATAAAAAATTGAATGATTATAGGTATATACTATAAATAATTCTTTACAAAAATTAATCTAAATTCATTTTCAAAGGCTTTACTTTTTTAAAATTTAATTTAATTTAAAAATTTTGGCGCCCCTCAAATCATGCCGCCCTAGGCCCGGGCCTCACGGGCCTATACGTAAATCCATCACTGTGCGGGATGTCATAAGAAAAGCGAGAAAAAACGTAATTGATTATTAATTATGCTATTTTGTCATTAAAAATCAAAATAAAATACATAAGTTATAGTAAATATAAACCTGGTAGGAAGACGATCTCCGTGCGAAGGATCGGTGGTCTTGGCGTTCATTGAGGGGGGGCCTATGTTCAGTAGTGGACGGATAAAGGCTGATGATGATGATAGTGAATATGTATATTTTATATAATCGTGTTTTACTATCCCATTTTGTTAGAATATATGATGGAAAATAACATACTAAAATCTCATTCAGTTCGTTAACACAATAGCGAAAGGTACATTGCCGAAAATTCTAATGCCAAAAATAAATAAATAAATAAGAAATAAATCCTAAACCACAGATTTATAAATAAAGACCCTAAACTTTGATATATATTTTCATGTCCACACGTTATTTAAAAAAAAAATAACAATACAATATATTCCCAGTTTATTTAGCGCAGTTTATTTGACACCAATCTGACAGCCATTTTAAAATTAATCCTTTGGATTATTTGCAACAATTGTTGCAGAACGGCACTATAATCTTGTCCTCTGTCGCGTTAAAACAGTTTAATGTTCTTTGTTAATAATGTCGACTTTTTGTTTCAAGTGCTTAATACATAACTAGCTGTTGCACGCAGCTTCGCCTGCGTCAACTAAGATTTAAAACGGGGCCCTAACTTTTTCTAAATTTAATATACCTTTGTTCACCGTGGTGTAACTTCTTAACAGTGAAAGAATTTTTCAAATCGGTCAAGTATTTCCGGAGTCTATTCAATACAAACAAACAATCAAATCTTTTCTCTTTATAACTGCCTTCGTTCTGGGTAAAAGTACTGATATCGCTGTAAATAACAAAAAAAAAAATGATGGAAAAATTTTTTTTTTTGCGGTGGACCACCGTTAACATTTAGAGATGTGACAAATGGATGTTAACCGATTCTCAGACCTATCCGATATACACACAAAAGTTCTTAAAAATCGACCAAGCCGTTTCGGAGGAGTTTGGGAACAAACAACGCGGCACGCAATTTCATAAGATAACTTTCAGTTTTGAAAAATATGCTGTATTTCCCTTGGATGGTGCCTTGAAACAGCGTGGATATTTTGGACCCAAAAATATATATCTCGCGCAAAAAAATTTGGCTGACAGAAATACCTTAAAAATTATAATTAATTAATAAAAACCTGTAATAGCAGACGGAATAAAATAAAGAAAAGCTTAAACTCCAATGACAGTGTCATAAAGTAGTCGATAGAAGTTTCACTCCTAAAAACATTCAAATTTGTAGAATAGATTTTTGGATACAAGGTTAAGCTAGTTTTGTCTACAGTCTAACCCTTTAGTTAATTGGTGATGTCTATTAACAGGGTAGTTTTGTCCCACAGTCATCCCAAGTTGGTAATTTGACTGCTATGCTAAATATAATTTAATTATATAGCATATATTAGTTCAGAAATTTGTATCAGTTGGAACTAGTTAGGAACTTTACAGTAACTGTTGAACTAGTTGCAGTAACTAGAATTTCTAGACTTATAGCCTACTCCTGTGTAAACTACGTGGATCTACGTGAAACGGAACGTTTACTATAAGGTATTCTTGACCGATATAATATGGTTCCAAAATCATTAATGACTGGTGTATGTGAGTTATAAGCAGAGGACATGGCTACAAATATAAACAGGACAAGAATTATCAATACAATGTGTGTGAATGTATGCAAATGTGTGTTAATAATATTTACTATTGTAAATATGTCACATTTTTCTCATTATGATTAAACTTTTTACGAACTGTATCTACTTAAAACCACAGTAAAACGAAGCGTGTGGAATTTCAAAACCACCGCGTTACGATATACGTAATCATGTTAAATTTATATTCGATTACTATACGCGTAACATAAATATGTGTTTTCTTGACAAGATGTGATATAAATGTTAATAAATTTTGAAAAAAAAAGACATTTACTGTGTTTAAAGTTTTTACAGTGTTTTTATTATTTTCATGAGATTTATTATTAGAAGCATTTTTAAAGTCCCTTTAATTATGTAAAAACGTCTATACAAAACCCGTCATATTACGCCATGATAAGGTGAAAACCCTTAGAAAAAGGCTTATTGGGCAGTGACCGTACTTATAGTATGGCATTTCCGCTCTAAGAGAAATTGCTCCTTTCTTTTCGCAATCCCGCAAAATTTTAGCCCTTCAAGTCGAGTGTGTTTTATTAGAATTTAATTTATGTTATAATAAAACTACCATTTCACGCATTTTATAGCGATTTATGTGTAATGTTGTAAAAGTTTTACGCAAATATTTTCCCTATATTATAGAACAAAATTAGAATTTACAAGAGTATATCAATAACAAGTATAAATATAGACGATAACTTATACAAATTATACATAACTTACTTATAAAAACTATTACCCTATTACCTTCACCAATAAAGTCAACCAATAATCAAGGTTTTTTTTTTATTTTTTTTTTATTTAGAAAGGTCTAGACTTTTAGGCCAGATGGCCTTTAAGCTCAATCGGTAGGTAGGTGAGCAGACGGCTCACCTAGTAAAATTCGAAAGGGGGCGCCCCCCTCCGTGCCCCGCTGGGTCGCGGTATATCGCCCGCGCTACTCTGGAGAGTAGGTGTAATAATCAAGGTATTAGCCCTGCAAAGTGTTTATGAGTGTCATTAATCACACCATGCGGTGACCAGTTGTCAGTTTGCCCACTATCCTAAAAAAACCCAAGCTTCCATATACACCCTGTACATGGAATATCTAAAATATTCATTAATCTCTAGTGACCAGGGGGCCTAGTAAAAGTGCTATTAAGAAAGAGTTAGCGAAGTTCGAAAATAATAAAATGTATGGGATTGACATAAGGCCGCGCTTAATCACGTGGCTGATCGCTATCGCTATCGCGAGTTGGTAGTCAATGTAACAAATTGAAACTATTTAAAACGGGATATTTACCATGTTTTTAGTATTATTTTGAGGAGCTCGATATTTCGACATTATCTACGAATGTCATGTTCACGAGAGCTCCGCGAAGTAATCCTAAAAAACATGGTAAATATCCCGTTTTAAATAGTTTAAATAATTAAAATAACCATGTTAATTTATAATGTAACATGGTTATTTTAATTTTATAAAAATTTAATAAAACAACATGTTTTGACACTATCGATACACTGATAATTATATTTTCGATACCATAGTCAATATTTTTTGATTATCGAATAACCATTTCGAAACAACGATCGCTATTCGCTACAGTCATTGGCTAGGAAATTGTTATCCATAACTTACAGGCAATAGCGAATTTCGCTCACTTTTCGCTAGGAAGCGATGTTACTTTGGCTAGGCCCCTAGTACATTTGGGATTCGAGTCGATGTTTTAACGTTTATTTAGAGAGCCCGTATTCAGCTGTGGACAGATAAAGCCCGATAATGTTGATAATGTACACATACCAATAATACGGTTAAACTAAATAAAAATGTTCAAAAGAATACAAAAATAGAAGAGCAAAAGGCTTTACTTGAAAGTGGCAGTTCAATAAATCACTCTTCAATTTTCTCCCTTTCAAGATTTTTTCAATAAAATAAGTACTGTCTGTATAATAAATAACAGTCAGTAGAGCTAATGGCCGAAACATCATCATCATCAGGATTACCAGCAGTAAACATATTTATTAACACTTTTATTTTTGACTAGCAGCGCCCCGCGGTTTCACCCGCGTGATTCCTATTCCCGTGGGAGTACAAGGACAATAATAGCCTATGTGTTATTCTGATGTATAAACTATATTATTGTAAATAAACTTTCAAGTTATTAGTAATTAGTAAGTTATATTAATATATATTATTAAGTTTATGTTTATAAGTAATATTAGTATGAAGTAAGACTAGCAGCGCTCCGCGGTTTCACCCGGTTACTTTCCATTCCCTTGGGAGTACAGGGATAAATTATAGCCTATGTATTATTCTGATGTATAAGCTATATTATTGTAAAGTTTCATTAATATCCATTCAGTAGTTTTTACGTGAAAGGGTAACAAACATCCATACTTACAAACTTTCGCATTTATAATATTAGTAGGATTTACATTGTTGTACTAAATTACCAATTATTGATAATATAATAGAAAGTTATAGAATAATTTTAAAATGCGAGGACAACCGATATTGCTAATTAAACAGGAAATCACACATAACGTTACACGTTGCATGGGGATGTTTAGTTTAGTAGCCTTGACATGGACGATTGACACCTGAGTATTGCAAGACACTGTTAACCACGAGGAGACTTCCCAACCTGATTGCCAGATAGGTAATTTCATAAACTATACTGTTAACTTTTTATTACCACCCATTATAATTGACGAAGTACTGGCTGTTTATTTTAAGTTGTAATAATTATTCTATTGATTATTCCTTGCAACATATGCTGTCACGTACTGATTTCTGATTGGTCGATTAGTAAACTTCTGGTTAGGAATTGGAGGGTAAGAAAATTATGAAAGAAGATATCAGTGCGTGGCTCGGGCCCATTCTGTTGAAGATAGGTGAGAGTTAAGAACCTTAAATATTAGAAGAATTGCTAAAGAAACAAGATGGTTTGCTTACATTCATTCTGATGCATTTAATAATACATTTCTTATAAATATAAAGTGCAGACGATGAAGATATAAACTCAAATATTTGAAGTTAAAGATAATTAACGCTAGATTTAAATTTAAGCTGGGCGAATTCGCAGTCGAGATAAATCTTATTAAAACTTGTAAGAAGTTTGAACAATCGAGTTACACCCAAATAGCCCCAACTTTTCAGACAAAGTTGCTTTAATTGGTCTGTCCGTTTGGGATTTTACACTTTTCATTTACTTGATTAGTAGTTGTAGACCACCTCGACCGCGACTCGAGAACTTGAAGCTATCATCATCAGCAATCTTTATGAGTATTTGGTCCTTCAAACATTTCTGTGCAAGTTTAAAATGAGCATGATTGGTTGCGCCGTAGAAACACAACAGATAAATTCCGTGATACATTTTATTTTAATTTTTTATCTGATTGATTAATAATAATTATTATTAATCATATACTGAGTACAAGAAACGAGTGCGTCTCAGGACGTCCAACATAAATGATGATTTCGATATTTATATGATTACATTAATAATATTATGTAGCTAAATATGAAATCTAACATAAAAATAATTATAAATATATCAATAAATAATAAATATAATTAGAATAAGAGAGGAAGAGCATGTCTACCGTTGCCGTATGCGTAGGAGTCAGGAGAAAGAGAAGCTACATAGGGCTGGTGCCGTAAAGCGCTACGTTACGAAACGTCCCTCCCATATGAAGTTATTACTTCATAAATTTCAGGTCAACTAGGACAGCACTTGCAACTTTTTTTATCTTCTTATCTTCTATATGTGTGTTTGTCACTGAACTCCTCCTACACGGCTGGACCGATTTTAATGAAATTTTCTGTGTACCTTGAGGTGTATTTGAGAATGGTATAGATTTACAAATTAGCCCCGCAGATGGCGCTGCAGTCGGTATCTGGGTTATGTATCTATACTGCAACTAAACGGTTGAATCGATTTGTATGTAAAGAACAACGTCTGTCTGGTCCTCTAGTTACATGTATAATTTGTATACGGTTAGAGTTATAATGCTAAGCTTGATTAGAAATGTCAAGACATCATGAATAGATGAAATAGTCTGGTATATAAATACAGGATCAAAATTAATTCTAATTTATTTCAACGCAAGTACGAATGTGAATTTTGTCTCACGTAATTTAATTTTTACGAATACGTGAACTAAAAAACTCTTGTTTGTATCGCATACGTAATCTGAGCACGCTCTCACCTCTCGTTTGTTTTTTATAAAGCTGATGACGCAGCTTTCATCTTTTGATTGAGATATAAGCAGGTAAGTGGCAACGTCACTCAGGTAAGTAATTTGATGATGTGTGGTCAAATGTCTTTCCATGACCAATAATTATTGTCAAATCCAAGCAATTTATTGGCGTCGGCTCGGCGACATTGCTGGTTTTTATTTGTGGTACATAGTCATGTCTTAAAGAATAAGTAGATATATAATAGCTGCGCACTAGAAAGAAGTAAGCGAGGGTTATGAAGTAATGGCCGGCGACCCCCCGTGGGAACTCGTGGCGGAGGTTCTGGCCGAGACATACTCCTACGTCTCGGATAGGAGGTGTCTAGGCTTGACCTCTTCGCCTGACGGGGTCCTACGGGTCCACCGACTAGGGTTGGAGGCACTAATGCGGAGGTGGGGGGAGGACCTGGCGCGTCAGCTGTACGGTAAACGCCTAACGGCTGCTCTGCGCCCGGTCCTTGAGCGGTGGATGCGCCGCAAGCGCAAACCCCTCACCTTCCGTCTGACGCAGGTTCTCACCGGGCACGGATGCTTTGGTGATTACTTGTGTCGGACGGCCTAAGAGGAGCCGACGACTGGATGTCACGACTGTGACGCAGCGGTGGACTCTGCCCAGCACACCCTCGAGGTGTGCCCGAGATGGGCGGCGCTGCGTCATGATTTGACGTCTGTCATCGGAGGGGACTTGTCTTTGTCGAGCGTCATCACCGCGATGCTTGGCTGTGACGAGTCCTGGGCGGCAATGGCCTCTTTCTGCAAGACAGTGATGTCCCAGAAGGAGGCCGATGAACGGGTGAGAGAGGAGGCCGCTGACGTGGCCTCCCCCCGTAGACGACGAACGGGGGTGCGTCGGAGGCGCTACTTAATGCGCTTCCAATAACGCCCCTGTACTCGTGTCGGGCTCGGGATGGGAACCCGGGCCCTGCTAGACACGACGTCGTGGGGACTGCCAGTCGTAGCCGGGCAGTCCCCTATTGTGGAGAATCTGGTCTTGCCGGGACCAGTCTGTCGCTGAGGGTTTCCCGTGCTAGCCTGCAGATCCGGGTCCCTCAGATAGCGGCTGAAGGCTCACGCAGCGGTTTTAGTGGGGTAGGGCACCCAAATGCGAGTCCCCACACACGCCAGTGCGCCTACCCAGGCCCTGGTATGGTCGTAAATGATTTCCGCTGCGTCATCAAAAAAAAAAAAGGGTTATGAAGTAAAGTTATTCTGATTGGTAACCGTTTAACCGAGGTAATTATGATTGTATAAGTAATGGTAGTTATATAAGTTAATATTAACAATGGTTTATTATTATTATTTTATTAATGGCGGTAAAATACTTTAGACTATTACCTACACAACTAAAGCCTAAATTCCAAATTGAATAAAATTCTATATTTTCATGATCTACAAAACACGACCATGTTAAAAAACAATTAGAAGTAGATTTCATCGGCGAGAGAAACCTAATTACTGGCATTGGGACTCAACATTTGGGACAATTGGCAACAAATACACGAGTTGCCAGTTTAGTTTATGTTCAAGGGCAACTTCGGCGGTCGGCGTTAGCGTCAGGTGGCAGATCTGCCAGCTTGCTAATCCAACAACATGAAAAAGTAAATAAAATTAACTCCCAAGATTTTATTATATGCCTAATGAAAATTTAAGTTACAAAATATGATTTAAAATTAAATTAATAGATATTAAACGACGTTGTTTTTCGATTTTCAAAATTTGCCATTTTTCATTTCACAATACTGTTAATAACAATTTCGCGTGTAACATTTCCTTTGGTGGTAAGAGAAATAGCTTTCATAATGTGACGCTGAAGAGTATATTCCTCTAACTTCTCATGCGGTTGACGTTGACAAATCGTTGTATCCGAATGCCCGGGGAAATTATAGAGAGCATTAAATGTTTTTGTTTATACACACCCTGATTGTATAAACTAAATCAATTTATGTCAATGTTATGAGGATATAAGTTAATGAATGCTAGTTATCGTTTGCTATTGTTCACGCTGATTTCAATTATTTACAACTAAATGTTGCAAGCAGATCGCCTGCGTCAACTAAGATTTAAAATTAGTCCCTAACTTTTTGAAAATTTAGTATAGCTTATGTCCACCGGATAGTGTAGCTTCCCAACAGTGAAAGAAATAAGAATTTTTCAAATCGGTCAATTAGCTTCGGAGCCTATTCAATACAAACAAACAATCAAATCTTTATCTTTAAAATATTAGTATAGATTTAACATATATTACAAAAAGTCCTTCCAAACGATGGTTGCAGTAAAGTATCCAAAACGTCGGGTTTGTAAAAAAAATGTGCTGTGCGGCCGAATTGGGACGACACAACTGGGGTGGTACCTCCGTCTCATAATATCATCTTTTTTTATAGCATAGGAGGGCAAATGAACGCGATTATCGACGCCCATGAACATCCACACAACTAGAGGCTATACAGATGCTTTTCCCTATCCCCCCAATGGGCCACCGGAAACTCACAAACCACACGAAACGCGACAGCATAACTGTGACATTCCGCCGGTATCATGTGAGCGAGAGGTACTATCCTGGTCATGCCGGCCCAATTTGGCTGCAAATCAGCATGGAACTACCTCTTCGTAAAGCTGTGGCATTTCGCGCGGCTTGTGAGTTGCTGATGGCCTATAGGGGGATGAGATAAGGAGAGCAACTCATCTGGATAACCTCTGGTTGTGTGGATAAAGCTCCGACTGTTTGATTGCATCGACTGTAATGACATTGAGATAGACCGCTGTAAAACGCGTTAAAAGTTGTTTTATTATGTTGTTTCGCGTTACGCTGGTACATAGCCTTGCAGGCTGTATGTGATTATTGTGTTATCACTATTTCGTAGTAAATTAATTCATAAATAACGACTTTACATAGTTTGTTATAAAACTATTATATTAGTATTTTTGTCTATTGGTTTTAAAATGTCCCATCCGTCAGTTCAAATTATCTGGCACTGGTCGGCCACGACCGCTGCAAATAGTGTTGAAATACTTGACGACTCACAACTCAACCAACACTCCGTCTTTATAGATGAACGGATGTCAAAGAAGCTTTTCATTAGATGCGCTTATGTGATAAAAGTTCAGACAGAGAAGACTAAAAAGAAGAACTCTTTTGAGTGTAGTGAAGTGTAAAGCTACGTGCACAAAGAACGATGTGTCGTTTTAAATAGATCGAAAAATGTTTTTTTAAAAAATTATCTTTAGCGTTTTTTTGTTTTTTCGCTCACAGATTTTATCGCTTTTTGTTCGATCGATGAAATTTCTCTAAGTTTTTCTGATCTACTAGTATCGGCTACGTCATGATCTTCGCCAAGGCTATCCTAAAATTAGTGTCACTGTCATCATCATAATGATGACAGTGATAATGATGATCACGTTCTATCATCATTTGTTTTCTTCGAATACCAAATAGACCAGGTACATCATCGTAACACTAATTTTAGGATAGCCTTGGCGAAGATCATGACGTAGCCGATACTAGTAGATCAGAAAAACTTAGAGAAATTTCATCATTCAATCATCATAATGATGACAGTGATAATGATGATCACGTTCATTCAGTGGTTCATTCAGTAAACAAAATAGGAAACAAAAAGTGTTTAATGGCATTTTATAAAAAAAAAATAATTGTACCAATATTTCGTCCCCGTAGAGCGAGAAGTCATTAAGTCTGAAAAACCGATTCGGAGTTATGAGGGTTTAAAGTTTTTAAAAATATAATCCTAACTTTAGTTTACCATTATTGATCTTTACTGTTCTAGTCTTATTACATCGGCAATATTACAGTGTTTGTATTGTAGAAGTTACAATTTTTAAAGTTCAAGAGTTATAGAGTATAATAAACTAAACATATACTAATTTAAAATTGTTATGTTTATTTAAAAATCGAGTTAGCATAGCAAACTACAATTAGGTTCACGTTATTCAAAATAATATGCATGGCAAAATTAACGCCGTATTTAAAAAATAAATTATCCATTCTAAAGGAAGGTGAAAGTAAAAAAAAATCGAGATGAAAATACCATTATTTAGAAAACTTAATTTAAAATTCGATAGAAGGCTCCATATTTAAAGGAAATGGGACATAAGTTTCAAACTAGGTGTAGAAAACTTACTCGGAACCTCCGTGCAGTGTGGGGATTAACTTTTATTAATGAGAAACTATAAACGTAATTAATTGAACAGTTTAAATTCTAAAAGAATTTATTTATCTTTCAATATTTATAATTTTGAAAAGAACTCGACCAGTTTGGAAATGATCTGGATACTTAGCCCTAGGAGTTAAAGTTAAAAATTCGTATACCTAATAATCTTGCCTTTTTAATAATTTTTTTTTCTAGGTTATATTAACGCCTTTTTAGCCTAACTAGCACAACAATAGTTGTCTTTTATCAAACAGAATTATTGCAGCGAAGAGCAGGTCATTCGGTGTAAATCTTTGTCAATATTAATAACATTTTTTTTTTATTTTTTTTTTTATTCTTAATTTATTTAGGGGTTTTATTCTTACAAATATGCCAACCCCATTGTTCCCCTAGCTTTATTCACAAAGAGAGAGAGAGTCACTGCGGGGGCTCAGTAACCATCCGACACAAGTCTTTAGCTACCTCTGCTGTTGGTTGAGTTAATATACTGTGGATGATTCCTACATCGTATGTGTTCAGTTTATATTTATTCACAAATGACTCTCTCTCTACTCGGGTGCGCACACATTCCATCAAAACATGTTGAAGATCTTCGACTGTACCACAGAGAATACAATAATAACAATTATTTGAGAGTTAAATATAAAAAGTTTTTTCACTATAATGAGTGAAATTCATGTAACCATAGGGAAAACAATAAACAATTATTGTATTTTAGAGGGGCAAGAGAACGGTCGTCTTGGCGTTCATTGAGAGAGGGATATGTTCAGCACTGCTGCTAGTCATATATGACAAAAGGACGCCGTTATAAATTCGTCACTTCTGTCAGTGTTCACGGACACTGCTGGGACTAGACATAAATTAAGATCTTTTGTGAACGCCACAATGTGTACAGGAATGAAAATTTTTTGCTTTTGGTTTTCCATATGCCCTGAAGTATCTATGTGAATGGTAAATTGTTTGAAAGGAAAAACAGTCTTTGGAGCCACTATGAATGAATGAACGACAAGTTAGACTACTAATCGACGTACTGGTCGGCTAACTAATAGATAAACTACTTGGTCAACTCTTGTCTGTCAACTGGTTAAAACTAGATTTTTAGCAGATGCTTGATAATATACTGCATGCAATATATACTGATCTAGTGACTTTTCCTCTGGTCAAACGACTAGTTGGTCCCACTGATCGTGTGACTAGTTGTCGGTTGATCAAGTGATTAGTTTGTCGCCTGATCAAGTAACTAGTTGGTCGACTGGTCCAGCGACTTGTTGGCTCACTGATCAAGAGACTAGCTAATCGACTGATTCCGCTCTCAAGTGGTTGGTCAACTGTTCTACAAACAAGTCGATTAACTGGTCGATCAATTGATCGGTCAACAGGTCGGACAACTAGTCATTCAAGTTTTACTGAACCCTCCTTCCCCCGCCTTTGAGGATCATACGATTAATAAATGATCCCTAATCAATCAGCAATTTATTAACCATCAATGGTCAAACGTGGTATGTGCTAGCTAGCCAACAGCTTGTAAACCCAAAACAGCGTTCCTTTTTTATAAATGATTATTTTTACAAAGATTTTCTGAATAGCGAATCTTAGATTTGACGATGCCAGAGAGTTTTTACATGAATACAACTTAGCAGTAAAAATAATTTCAGTTATTTTTTATAACATTAGGTATACCAGAATGATCAAACGTCTTTTTCTGTTTGTATAAAAGCAAATATCTTACAAATAACATCACTTCCGAGATGGGATTCGTTTTGAAATTCATGCTGCCATAAAAAGAAATTGTTGTGTAACGCGAGCAGGTTTTCCCGGTTACTAACAGTACACGGAATAGTTATGGCAATGCTTTGGAACTAATGGCGCGTTAATCCCATGGGAGTTTAGAACCGGGAGTTTCCAGAGGTGTTTAACGAAGTTTTCCAAGTATTTTAATACTTATATTTATTGGATACTAGCTGTTGACCGCTGCTTTGTCCGCGTCAGCAAAAGAAATTTCCTTATTTTTTAATTTTATCCTATTAGTTACTTCTAGTACATCCAAGAATGTGTGCAAAGTTTCATCATGATCAGTTGAGTAGTTTTCGCGTGAAAACGTAACAAACATCCCTTCTTTTACATTTATAATATTAGTAAGGATTAAGGATAAGAATACTTTGGATAATGATTATATGGTTGCTCAGCCAGACATAGCGTTAGATAGATCGTCTTAGCCTTCATTGATAGGAGTGGACAATTACAGGTAGACAATGATGATGATAGTGTAAGTATTACACGTATTAATGTGTTTATTGGTCTTTTATCATGAATACTTGCTACATGAGCGACGAATGTCCTGTGGTGGATGCACTCGGCCTCTTATGCGAGAGGTTCCAGGTTCCATCCTGACCCTCCATGTGTGCCTTGAAATGGGTTTTTCTAAATTTCTATACACCCCAAATACGAGACCATCGCTGGCTCACCGGTGTAGGAAAACATCGTGAGGAAACCTGCCTGATGGGATTGAGAGTCTTTGAAGGTATGTGAAGTTCACCAACCCGCGCTGGGCCAGCGCGGTGATCTATTGGCCCATTACTCTCCTCGCCTGATTTCGAGGAGGAGACCCGTGCCCAACATGGGACATAAAGGGTTGAGACTTTACTTTACTGGCTACATAGAAGAATAAAGGTGTAGAGATTCAAGTGACTTCTTTAGCTATGGTACTAAGCTTGTCATAGCCATTTTTCTATGAATGTCAAGACGGCTGATTTTCTACCAATATTTTTTTGTTAATTGTCAAATTCAACTAGGCCCAAAGATCGCAGTTCTATTTAGTTGCTAGGGAATAAAAGAAAATTAAAACCCTATATTTCATGAATTTTTTTGCTAACTTTACCTCTCGGGGTTGTCATTAAATATTGTTTCTTAGTGGAGATATACGATTTCAACTAAGCTACGAGAGTAATTGACTAAGGTCTATAAACATTGACAAGTAAGTCGGAGTCTGATCCATACAAACAAACAGACAAACGGACTAGCCAATGCGTTGCCTTGGGACGAAACGGTCTCGGCACCGGTAATTACACTTCCTGTATTGCCGTTCCATCCGGAATCCAACAAATCAAAAGAAATATCTTTATATAAAACGACTTTCATTGTGAATAAGTATATTTATATATACAAGATAAAGTTGGTTAGGTAAATAAGCCTTTTTAGACAAAGTTATTGTGAACAAGCAGCGTCCCGCGGTTTCACTCGTATTTCCCATTCCCGTGGGAGTACGGGGATAAATTATAGCCTTTGTGTTATTCCTATGTGTAAGCTATATAATTTTAAAGTTTCATAATAATCCATTCAGTAGTTTTTACGTGAAACAAAAACATCCATACTAGAAAACTTTCACATATATAATTCTAGTAGCGCCCCGCGGTTTCACCCGCGTACATTCCATTCCCGTGGGAGTACGGTGAGAAATGATAGTCTATGTGCTATTCTGATGTGTTAGCTATATAATTGTAAAGTTTCATAATAATCCATTCAGTAGTTTTTACGTGAAACAAAAATATCCATACTAGAAAACTTTCACATATATAATTCTAGTAGCGCCCCGCGGTTTTACCCGCGTACATCCCATTCCCGTGGGAGTACGGTGAGAAATGATAGTCTATGTGCTATTCTGATGTGTTAGCTATATAATTGTAAAGTTTCATAATAATCCATTCAGTCGTTTTTACGTGAAAGAGTAACAAACATCCATACTAGAAACTTTCATATATATAATACTAGTAGCGCCCCCCGGTTTTACCTGCGTACATCCTATTCCCGTGGGAGTACGGTGAGAAATGATAGTCTATGTGTTATTCAGATGTATAAGCTATATCATTGTAAAGTTTCATAAAAATCCATTCTGTAGTTTTTACGAGAAAGAGTAACAAACATCCATATTTACAAACTTTCGCGTTTATAATGTTTGTAGGACTAGTAGGATACTGATGAAGATTAAGGTTAAAAGATATAATTGTTATTACTTAAAGCAAAAATAGTGATCACAGTGTTGAAGGTTATACATTCATTAAAATAAAAGTTCATGTTACGGCGTCATTACTCAAAGCGACACTTAGCGTGAGTGATTAAGAGAATAATGTGGACTCGCGTGATATCTTTCATAAAATAAATAAATAAATATCACACCTTTGACATTTATAATCATAATTAATGATTGTTTGAGGACGTGATATCATGTTGGCGCTATTTTTTAAAGTTCCGCTCTTTTTAATGACAAAGCGAAACCTTTTTAATTTATTCCTTGTCCTGTTATATCAAATCCTACGGGTAAAATGGACTCATTGATTCTTAGAAAATGCAACGCCTCGTTTCGTAAAAGTAGAAATGGATACAAGAATTCTTAATCATGTAATTTTCAAGGAAAATACTTTTTATGTACTTCTCATTCACATTTGTCTCACTTTTTTACTTTATGTGATTTTTTATATTAAGTTAAATATTCGGTTTACCTTGCTGTAGTCAGACATTTAGAATTAGAGAAGTTTAAAAAGTGTAATTAAAATTAAAACACACTCACCTAGAACGTATTATTCAAATTATTCCTTGGAATGAATATTAGAAAAATGATGATGAGAAGTTAAATCATGAAATATCAGTACTATTTTGAGACTAACGTGTTAGTTTTCTTATTAAAATATAATGCTTGAAATCTACCGATTTCATTATTAAAGCTACATAGGAGAATAAAGCTTTGTAGAGCTTCATGTGACTTCCTCAGTCTCGTTCATGCGTTTTATGGTATTTTCTTATTATTAATTCTATTATAGTGATTTTTTAAATTACACTTATGTAGTAGGTAAGTATACACTGTAGTTCCGTTAATAAAAAATGAAAGTCAGATAGTTTTGGAGTGCTGTGGATAGAAAGATCGTACTGGCACAGAACCAAACTATTTTGTCCCTAGCACTAATATGTACCGCATATTCGCGTAGGCCGGTTGGTATAGCAAGGACTACACTAGAGTTGTTTTAGTTAATAGTTTGTCCCTATGTGCCTCGTTTGCCTTGACAACACAAATAACAATTAAAATAAAAAGGTTTACTCAGCCTGTCCCTAAACCATAATAAAGTGATAATAGGAAAATATGTACATACAAAGAAAGTACGTATAATGGTCCTGCAATCCGGATTTTTAAAATTACTAAGAATTTAAACGTATAAAAGCAAAACGCTGTCACTCAATTCTCACAAGAGATCGTTTTAAGTTAATAACACTAAAACTAGATACCTCCGTTCTGAGTGCAGCGGTGAAGGAATTTGACGCCAGACTTAACTTTAAATTGCATTCCCGTATAGGATTGTGCGCTTCAAGATTGACTGCGCAATTTGTTACGTACCTTTGAAAAATGTGAAAACGGGACTTTCTCTTGAAATTATTGTGTATTTCAAACTTTGTGTTTGATGTACAAGTTATGATATTTTATTTAACTTTTATGACTTTTTATCTTTTCATCTTTTTTCTTCGGTATTTGAATTTGTTCTTGTGAAGTAAAATTGTTTTCAGCTTCACTTTTAAGTTGCGGGAAATTTTATGTAAGTCCTGTGCTTATTAAACTTTGTCACTTGTCTATAGTTATAAAACAGCAATGAGATGAAAATATATTATGTACACCATTCTTTAAAGGAAAGAAATGGCGGTAAAGAGAATATAAATATAATCTTCTATGACAGAACGGTGTCTTAAAAATGATATCAGAGTAAAGGGATTCATGAAAGCCCTCCCTTGAGGGCATGAAATAAGGGATTTTAAAATAAAATTACTTTCTGCTCTTCCGGTTGACATGCAAGAGAAAAGGAAGCTAATAAAAATTGCATAGAATTTTGGGATGAAAAATTTTTGAGAAACAGAAAAATAGAACAAACAGAATTAGTAAATAAATAGTTTCATTATTAAAAAAAATGATCTGTAGGAATTAGCGAGTGTATAGAGCTGTAGGAATAAGCGAGTCTTATTGGTTCCATAATTATAGGAAACCCACAAATCGTTAATAAATATTGGCTATTGGCAGTTTGCAAGTACGATGCTATAAAATAGCTAAGGTGTGTAAAGGTTAGCACAAACTAGCGTAGTACACCTAATTAGACGAAAAAAAAATCTTTATTTTTAAATTGATTTAAAATTATGAACATTTATTTATGGTCACAGTGTGCTTATGCAAAGCGTAAAAAAAATATACGACTTTTTTCATGTTATTTATTTAGGCCACTAGCCAAGTAGTAGACTTAGTTGTGGAGGTTGACGTCATCCAAATATATAAAGAAATTTATCCATGACCATCCCAGGCAAAAACAAAATTGTTGCCTATCCCGACACGAAAGATGGTAAATATCGGTGACAAAAATTAACACTACCTGTTCTGCCATTATTTCCTAAGCACTACGAACCTGTTTGATGGAAGAAATAAGCAAGATTGTGGTACTTGTGCGTGGCACAAGCGCATCCTACCGGTCATATTATCATCATCATTATCATCATCATCACCATCATTACCATCATCATCACCATCATCATTATCACTATCGACATCATCATTATCAGCCTTAAGTTCTTACTGCTAAGTGCCGATAAATATCCAACTTTCTTAGAGTCCACGCGAGGATTAAGTAACAATAGTTGAATTTAGGTAATGGCATATGTGCGCTGGGCTTCGACCAACACATGGCTAGCACGTTTAGTCAATATTTATTCTCTCCAGGTCCAAGCCATATTACCCAACATTTATTTTATTCGCGCTACGGTTCTCCCAAGCTGTTTGTTTATCGTTTTGTTATTTGAACTGAATTTTCAACCATACCTATGTGGCTGAAACATCTCTTCAATCATTTTATGATCGATGTTTCGGAATGATAAATCCTATTATCTGTTCTGCTTCTGATTTTGTTTTTAATTGTGAAGACGATTTCGAATGATTTAAGACAGAAGTTGTATGTATTGTAATTTGTTTGCAATTAAATGCCATGTAAATTGCAATAGTTAGACATGTCGATGAAAGAATAACATTTATAAATTTTCCTGACACCTCCATGAAAGTATTTTTGTTACTTACTTACTTACTTTTGCGGCTCAGTGACCCAAAGTGGGTCTTGGCCTCTGAAACGAGAGACTTCCAACGATCTCTATCCTGCGCAACCTCTAACCAGTCCTCAACTCCGAGCTCACGCAGGCTCACTAATATTTTTGTTACAATAACATTTTTTATATCTGCTTAGTATTTGATTGAAATTCCTATATTTACATTATCACGTAATTTTTTTTGGACTTTTTTTTTTGGAAACGTTATATTATAAAAAAATGTATAGTAATAATTCTATTTTTATAGCCTGTTCTAGATTAATGTAATTTTTTTCTAATTAATCATTACAAAAGGGCTATATAAACCTAAGCGACCATTAGCTAATTCCTGTATAAATTACTGTGGTGTTAAGGGATTTGCTGACGGACTAAGTCGCGTCAGACCCTTAAGGGCACTTACTAGAGACCGTATAAAGTTACCCAAGGAGCGACTTCGTGAATGGAGATTAGCGAATAAACAGATGCTTACGCAGAGAATGCGACGAAATCTCCAGTGAAAAATAACTAGATAAGCCTGTAGAATGACGGGTAAGGTTGCCGGAATATTATGATATGAATATTATAAATAAAACACTTTTTATGTTACCTCTTCCATGTATATTATATAAACCGCTGATCTTTCAATAAAATTTGAGGATATCCTTATTAATAAGATTATAAATTAGCATGGTTATTTTCATCATTTAAACTATTTAAAACGGGATATTTACCATGTTTTTTGTTATTATTTCGTGGAGCACGATATTTCGACATTGTCTACGAATGTCATGTTCACGAGACTCATAATAATATTAAAACATGGTAATTATCCCATTTTAAATAGTTTAAATAATCCTTACTTATAAATGTGAAAGTAGGAATGTTTTTTGCGCTTTCACGAAAAGTTATTATCTTAAGCAAATAATTTATCCGTTTCTATAAAAGTAAACTGTTTAGTATATTGATATACTTTTAATAATTGGCCAGTTTCCAATAAAGCTTAAAGGCCTTAAGGCCAACAGCAAGGTCCATTCGAAAAATAATAATAATTGGCCAGTTCATATTATATATTAGTTATTAATAATAGTCTGCCCTGGGTTTTTCCAGACACAGCAGAATGGTTCTTCAGAAGACAGTAGGAGCGCATCTTTCATTTGTAAAGATGTGATGATAAAAAGGCACATAGCTGGAATAAAAAATTGAATACGCCTTTAATATTATGTAAGTAACTATGTATATTTGCTTTGTCTCGCCACTTCTTTAAGACTGTGTAACTTGGAATAGTGACGATGCTTCCAATATTTTTGTTTCTTCATTTTATGATATAATTTCGCCTGTTGAATTATTTTTTAATATAGAAAAACAATGAAAATTTAAATATAGAACAAGTTTCCTGTTTTGTGTTTTCATCTCTTTATAATTATATTAGGTCTTAGTCATCATTTACATTCTTATGTGATGATATCATGCATGCTTATGTAATGATAGATAATATCATATAATATGTATATAGGTACATACATATTCTTCCTACTCTTACTTCGCTCTCTTTTTTACATGCAGAAATGCTTCGTGGGTGTAGGGACTCTTCTTTGGACAGTGCATACCTAAACCAAAATCATGCGATTGTTTCAGCCGCTTAGAGGGTCCCGGATCGGCAGGCAATGGAGCACCTAAGCATCAGGCTGGCCCCGGTGAAAGATCAGACTACTCCTCGTAATTGGGACTGTCCAGCAGATATTAAGCAGTCCCCGCAACGTCATGCTAGACTGGACCTAGATTCCGAATTATGATTCTTGACACGAGCACAGGGGGGTTACAGCGTCGCCTCGCGATGCCTCGTTACTTCTCCATATCAAATTTCTCTTAGTGATCCATCTTGAAATCTTATAGCAAGAATTCAAAATTTCAATTCTCCATCTACAAAGTCTAAGAAAATTTCAAAGCAGTAGCAGTATTCAACATTCAACAACATTCTTATGACCAAATGGAAAAGAACAAACGTTTTCACATTTCTAAAGTATACCTTTATGCGATGCCTTTTCGATAGCTAGAATTTAGAAGCAGTGCATTTGATATTGAATCCGTTCAATATAGCTCAAAAATGGCGGTGTGCACTTTTGTCGCGATACCGTGTATTGACGAACAAGCGAGAAATGTTCTCAAAGGAATATTGTTCTTCGGAATTGCTTATTCGAACTATGGTAAGTTGCAACTTGCAGTTTTCGGGAGTAAATTTTATTGCACATGGAGCGACAAAAATGAAATCTTTCGATTTACTTTTAAATATAACCATACTAAAATGTTATAATGAAACAAATTTACGGATTTTATCGCGGCTTACCGTGACCATGGTTGCTGTAAAGTATCCGAAACGTCGGGCTTGTAAAAAACTTAATAAACCGCAATAAAATCCGTAAATTTATTTCATTGTAATGAGTGAAATTCGCGTAAACATAAGAAAACATACTAAAATGGTTTGGTTGATTTTATGTGAGAAATTTATATGATAATACCATACGCCACTAATACTTACTAATATTATAAATATGAAAGTTGGGATGTTTGTTATACTTTCACGCGAAAACTATTCAACCGATTATCAAGAAATTTTGTACACATTATCGGATATACGAGAAGTAACATAGGATACATTAAAAAAAAGGAAATCTTTTTTGCTAACGCGGGCGAACAGCTAGTATTAATTGTATTTATTTAAGTTACTTTCTTTATTCAATAGGCTTAACAGAATATCTTACAAGTTTTCCTGTTGCCTGCAGATCCGGCACTCTCAAAAATCTAAAAAAAAACGAAGGCACTCGTGGTGACATTAGTTTGGGTATTATACTGCCCGAGTGTGTAAAACATAGGTCCAGGAGCCGTACCCCAGGCAACCTTAAGGCGTCAAGAAAAACGGAAAACTTTTTAAGAAGTGTTCGCGAAAAATAAAATTTAGCACTGGAGAAGCTGATGATAAAGATGAGAAACTTAATTATCGTTGAGTCTATTGGAGTTGACACATTAAGTCTAGCAGCTGAAAAGACACTCCGTCCAATTTCTTTAATAACCAACTTTTAGTGCTCGACTAAGGCGTATTAATCTTTCTTTTATTTCCCAGATTTATGGAGCAATTTACTGTGGCAGATATTTAGTGAGGTCTTAAAATTCTAAGTAATTAATACAAAAAAATATTTTTCGCTATGTTACCTGTCGCAACTTGTAGTCTGAAATTCGCAAAAGAAAATAAAAATCGTTTGAGATGCAGGGGATCAAAGAAATACGAGAAAAAAAACTTAAGGGTTGCTCTTTTGTCAAAAAATAAAACACATAATTTATAGATAAATCATGTAAAACCTTAACAGTGAATATCTTATTTCTAAGCTGTGGTTTATTCAATAAAATCTTTTATGTCATAATACGCTTTACCACGCAAACTTTCCTTAACAGTTTTCTGAAATTTATTAATAGAAAGTTTTTTTATTAGTTGGTTTGAATCCATCCAGATATCATATTTTATAAGATGAATCTAAATGGAGTATGCGTTTAGCTCGAGTTTCTTGAAATAACAAGGGCAGACTTTCTACCCGGCCGACAGAGCTAATTACTGTAGAATTTTTACCAAACCATCCTAGTAGTTCTCTCTAAAATCTGTCTCATGAGTCTGAAAACTATATGAGAATAAGAAAATGATTATATTTTAAATTCATGTTCAAAAGTGCAGTATCACAATCACTACATAATATTATAAAACAAAGTCGCTTTCTTTGTCCCTACAGCCCTATGTATGCTTAAATCTAAAAACTACGCAACGGATTTTGATGCGGTTTTTTTGATACATAGAAAAATTCAAGAGGAAGGTTTATATGCATAATACATGTACAATATATTATTCCTCTCTGTACCCGTTCTAAATCTTAGTTAACGCAGGCGAAGCTGCGGGTAACAGCTAGTTGTAGAATAAAATAGAAACTAGACTAATGTCAGGAAAATCACCTCGAATAAACTAATTAGTTGCAGCCACTGAATTCACTGCTTCTAATGTGGTTTACTCAGCTTATTTTGTCCGACTATCTAACAAAGTATAAGTTTTACTTATTTTTTCGGCATTATTCTTTACTAGTGGTCTGTAAAGAAAAAACACTAGTCTATCGTCCTCTTGTTAAGGATCTTGCTTTCTGGTGACACAGTGAAATATTTTTAATGCATGTAGCAAAGGTTACGCCGGGTAGATTCTTGACTCCATGTGGCTGACACTTGAGTGTGTCTTAGCCAAACTAAAACCACTAGGAGCGCCTTCAATTGCTTTTTGAGGGTTCCGGATCAGTATGAAAATTCTGTAAGAAACCATTTCGATATCGAGCTTGACCTGAGTGCTAGAGCTCACTTTACGTCACTTCGAAAGAGAACTTTATTTATATAGACAGAATATAGTCGAGTTATAAAGAATCCAAATTCGTCATATCACGCGCAAGACCTTACAGAATAGCTCTACTGTAGGCAACCATAAGGGCTCATAAGTGGGTCTGCTCGGCCGCCACTAAACCGTCCCTCCGACGTCGTAGTAACTTTTACTGGTACTGGAGGAGCATTTAACGTCTTCTATGTTATCTATACCTTGGGTGTTACAGTAACTCACGTATCTTTACTAAATAAAAGAATATCGATTGATGTTTCACAGAAATACAAAGATTTAATTAGAACCATGATTATGGTGCTTATGATTCAGTACTACATGCACTTACGTACATACAGTTACTGGCGAAACTCAGAACAACTTTTTATTGATATCTTTCTGAGTCAAGAATAATTTTCCCCAAGATTCGCAATGAAAATGCAAATCCAAATGTTACTTTGCGAGAATAATTTGTGAATAAGTTTCATATTATGTCGCTTTAGTGTTGGGAATTTCAATCGATTGAAACATCTTTTTTTCTAATAATTTGTAGTAACCACAGTCAACGTATCGAACCTAATAATTATTGTTTTGTAATGTGTGTACGCGAATTTTATTTATTACAGTGGAACAACTTTTACAAATTTTATGTTGGTTTCTTAATACTTCACTCGTGACCATGGTTGTTTTAGAGTATCTAAAAGTCGCACAAAACTTAATAAACCGAAATAAAACCAATTAAAATTTGTTTAATTACAGTAATAAATATTATTAAATACTTGCATTTGCCATAAATAAGATAAAAATCTAGAAATCTAGAAATAAAAAAAATAACCCAATAACAATTATCTTAAGATGAAAATTATTGATTTATTCCATAAAGTAACTAAAGTTTTAGCAATAATACTACCATTAATAAAAATATACAATTCTTTAGTTGACTATTTGTGACACGAGATACTGGTATCCAGCTAATATAATATTATTATTAACCAATAAACTGTTTTTTTATAAAATTTTGAGCAAACGGACAGTCCGTTCCTCTAGTCATCATCAACATCAACATCTATAGATATTCTGTAGTTTTTTGGGTGAATAATAAATTGGTAATTTTTGTATTATGTTCTTATATTATTTCGCATAACCTTCCACATTAACAACGTGGACGATTAAAAGGTACAGAGTGCAGAGAGCATACCAAAGAGTAGATACATTATTATAGTTTTTTCCATCACATTTGCTACGCAAAAGCGCCAAAATCATACCACCTTTTTAATGAAATTTCTTGACGTACACAAAGAAATTTCCCTCAAATATAAACTTTATGCGAACTTCTCCAAATAGTTTAGTCGAAATTTTATTAAGTGGCCCACTTGTACGTTTCGGGTAAATTCAGCGCAGAATCTTGAAATACTTGAAGTATGTCGCGGAAATTTAAATTAAGATCATTTTATGATAGCTATATTAAATACATCCTTACAATCTTGCTTATTTTGTATTTGTTATTTAGGTTATATCCAAGAAAGTAAAAATAAGATTATTTTTAAATTATTGTAAAAGTATTATGGCGTATGATAAGATATTATTATTATTATTATTATAGAGTATGATAAAACAAAAAAATTATACCACTTGATTTCTTTTTTACCTATTACACTATCTTATCTACATTTCTCCTGTATATATACATATTTGAGTACAGAAATAAGATGATGTTTCTTATGTAATATATGATAAAATTTAATTAAAATATCACGAATTACTTGTATTAAATTTTCAAGGTTTATCGACAAAATAAGGAGACGCATGTCCCAACACTAATGATGGTTTTACTTTAAAACTGCGTGGTGTGTTCGATATGTTTTGGCTTGATAAGTTTTGTTAAGTATTCTTGTTACACATTTCCCTAAAGCGATTATTAAGAGCTGTGACCAGAACAGGGAAAAAACTTTGTCTTTAATGAAAATGTTTAAATAGATTATTGTTGTTACATAATAAAGCGCTACAAATTTCTTTAGGTTTGCATTGATTTTTAGTCATGGTATTTGGCACAGAGTATAACTTAAAAAAAATCTTTAAAATATCTTTAAAAGATCTTTAAAATATAAATCTTTCATTTTATTTAATATAAAATTTATATAAATAAAATTTAAGTTATAGTTGGAATTCTCATTAGTAAATATCCAATAATGGTAAGCTTTTAACTAGAATAGTTGATGAATATTTGACAGACCAATCAGCGTCACAGTCCCCGTAATATTACACAAAACAACTAATATAATATCAAATAGGCTTCAGCATAACCTTCGGAGCCCCTTTAGGGCTTTTACATATAACCCAATGTCATTCAACCGTCACAACGTTCACTGAGCGAGGCCGAAAGTCTATCCACAAACCATCTATGATAATTTGGTGCGGGAGCTAGCAAAGTTTGAAAAGTAAGTATTTTAGGTCAGCTGACTTTGTGATATGTCGTCCCTCTTGCTCTTTCGGTTAGAGGCTGAGGCTTATCTGGCTGGTGGTAGTGTTGGTGGAACCCAGTGTTTCCCAAAGTCTTTTGCTTCATGGACCCCTTTCAAACTTTTCCTGCATCAGGTTGACCCTTGCTGACCTTTTTTTTTGCTCGTTTAGAGATATTTCATTATAATAGTAAAATTCCTTTTGGTTGAATGGCTCATTGGCTCTTCACTATGGAAAAGAAATTAATTTTCTTAATTTTCATGGACCCCCGGCTTACGATTGTGGACCCCCATTTTTTGTACGCTCATCGTCGACCCCCTTCGAGTCTTATGTGGACCCCTGGGGGTCCACCTGAACCATTTTAGGAATGGTCTAACCGAAAGAGGAAGTGGGCACATCACAAAATCGGCTGACCTGAAATTCTTTCTCGAAAACACTGCTAGCTCCTATACTAATTATAAGTAGCTCTTTCAAATAAATTATAAATGATCAGTGAAATAATATGAATAATGGCTGAATGAAAATGTTATGTTAATGTTCTCATAAAATATACTTTACTTGCTAATGAGACCCTTCATATTCCGGACTCGTAAAGTTATTTAATAATTCAAACCCTCGCATATTATAGTAGAGAATAGAGATATTTGAGAGTACGTGGCATTAGATTTGTATGAATATAATGATAGTATTTATACCATGCTAGTAGGTTAATTAGAACTAGGATAAAATTAACATTGATTTATTTAGAGTGTCCATCATCACTATGGATTGTCACTGGTATACAGCGGCCTCCTTTAATGAACTTCAAGACGGCCGATTCTTCGCTTCGCGCATCTATGATCTTATAATCAGCCACGCTGTTACACAAAAACAAGTATTAAATTAACTTGGGGACGCCCTTGCTTTAATATAATAAAGTATAAACCCTCGATACATACCTTTGATTCCTCCTCCGACTCCGAATCTGGAAAGAAAAGAAAATCGTTAGTATATACAAATATTATAAAGAAGTAAGGTTTGTTAGTGTGTGAGGTTGTAGGGTGTAATCTCTGAATCTACTGATCAGCCCCCCTAGATAAGTGGCATAAACGCTCAACGAATAGAATAGAATACTTATTTACATTAGCTTACGACAAGATATTTCACAGCTAGTGTCATTCCCATACAATAAGTAGTCTATTCTATTCTATTCATTTAGCGTTTGTGCCACTTTTCTAGAGGGGCTGATTTTAAATTCTTCTTTTCTATAAGTAGACAACTAACGTTAGTAACATAGGCTATAATTTATCCCCGTACTCCCGCTGAAAAATGAAGTACGCGGGTGAAACCGCAGGAATTTAATTATTCACAATTTTGTAAAAGTACATGGAAACGGCCTATGTTTAGCAGAGGATGGATAAAAGCTGACGATGATGATGATGATGACAAACAAACTGACGTAGCTTTCAATAACGCACGGTCCGAGAAGATCCAATATAAAATGATAAATGCACATTTGATCGATCGCCACGAGAACAGGCACTCCAGTGTTATTTTTTGGTTGTCCTAATACTTCAAAAAGTCAGTAAGTCGCCATCAGATAGCGCTATATTTCAACTTACAAAGCGTTCAATCACAAAATGTTCAATCGCTTAGTAAATATATTGGTAGATCTGATCCCCAGGCAATCCCCTGATAATAATTATATTGAAGTGAAACTTCTTTAGAATCGTTGCGATTTTAAACCGGATGCAACTGAAAAAACGACAGGTAAGAGACACAAATACGAGAAGAGAGACACAAATAAAAGAACGAGAGAGCAAATGTCGGTGTGTATGTATATTGCTTGTATTTGAGCATTTAACGTGTGTTTTACTTCTATCGTGTGTGAATCACACACACACCTTTTTTTCTTACAAATTTACCTAATAGATATTATCATAATATGTAATTGTTTTTTGGTCAGTTTTATCTCTGATAAACTGGCAATACTATCACTACCCTTGGTAGGAGTGTCTAATTTCGAAATTAAATCGTCGTTGTGATATGTTACTCTTACTAGCTGAAAATAGCCACAGTTTATTTATTAATCTCTAGTAGAGTTAAAGGCGCAAAAAAAAAGTTAAATTGAACTATCTAAACATGATTCACACCTGCCGGTCTTCATATTTTTAATTTGGTAACTGGTAGATCATGGGTCATTTATTAAAGCACGTCATCTCATCTAACGAATTTTTTTTTTTTTCACTTATCTTATATTATACTTAATTATGAAATATGAATGCTTTCGCCCTAAAGCATTTTCGTTTAGTAAAACAGGGATCAGCGTTTTGCATTTGAAGAATCGACAAAGATTTAAGGCACTCGGAGTGCCAGGCTCAGCCCTGAGGGTATTTATTATTTTTACGACCCTAGGCGCAAACCGTCGGTCGGTCGGTTATGCTAATAGGTAATGGGTTCGAACTTGTGTATACGAAATTTATTGGTTATGAAATAATCGGATTCGAAGAATGGCGAAGAAGAAAGTAAGTAAAGTTGTATTTATTTTTACCTTTATTTAGAATATTATGTATACAATAATTATTATCTTCTTATTTATTTTTAACACCCTCCTCGTCTGATTTCAAATTTCGAATTCGAAAAATCCCAGATAGATTTTAATTCTAAAGAAGTGACCTTTCTTATTGGAGCGAAGTTTCTTACGGCAGGCTTGGAGGGGATAGGGATTTTGCTGCGCGACTAAACTGAAAAAAATGTGATAGTAAAACCGTAAGAAAAAGTGCGTGGAATAAAAAGCGTTAAATGAGACGTGCGCAGGCGCGACAGTCGCATGCACAAGCGAGTAGTGTATAATACCTTTCTTTTTAGCCGAAGGCACTTCGTTCCTACCTGGTGTCCCACGACACCACATTTCTTTTTTTTATTGCTACTTATTCCGAAACTGTGTGTTTATACACTATACCTCAAAAATTTCTGAGTTAAAAAAAGCATATTTATGCTCGAATTGAAAAACGCCTCCTTCTTTGAAGTCGTTTGAAAATAGTATGTTATTACTATTTTCAAACGACTAAGGAAAAAAAAAACATGTTATTTTCTTGTGTAATTTATTTTAAATAGACGTAAATTAAGGTATTTATGTATAGAAATGGGCAGAGTGGGCTTGGAATTTATTTTCGGGTGCCTTGTCTAATATTATGATCTCTATCTAGAGCTCTTTTAATTTAATAGGTGTAGTGTATCGATTGTCATATCATTAATTAAAAGACCACCAGCAGTGTACAAATATTGACCCAAAATGCAATAAAAATCAATTGATTACAAGCTAACGGTTCTAGAAACTTCGTTTTAAAACTATATTGTTTTGCGAAGGTCAGTAAGTTGATTTGGTGGAGCACAGAACTTAATATAACAGGAATCTAATTGTCAAGAGACGTGTCTGTAGCAGGCTCCGAACAATGCCGCTTAGGTACAAAGTAATGCCCACCAAGACTTTGCCAATTTCGCTCGTCGTACTCATTAGAGATTTGAGGACTTGTTATTTCGCTACTGGAAAAAAAATATGATTAAAGATTATTAAATGCGAGCTTTTATTTTCAAATTTCAAAGAGCATTGTTGAAAAATATAGGATATTTACAATCTAATGGCAAATCCGAAGACCCGTCCAATATTAACTTAATAAGCTCTCATAAAAATATGAATTAGATATATTTTATTTTTGTTGATAGTGGCCACGACTAAACTGATTTTTATGAAGCTTTGCACTCTTATAGCCAAAATTGGAATTATAACATACATACAACTCAAAATCACTGCACCAAATTGGATGATTCTTTCTTTGTTGTCTTTGTTATCGTCAGGACTAGGTTTGTATTAAAAAAAGATGATAATGTGTGTAGCACACGCTTTAGTATGAGTGCAGAAGTACGTTTGCCGGGTTCAACGTGTCGGTTATAAAAATAATCACCGAATACGTCTGTTATTGTAAATTATATAATATCCATAAAATCCTTTTTTTATATACCGACATTTTTCAAGCTGTTATACCACAGATTTATAAATAAAGACCGATAGAGCATGCCGAACACGCGAGTGACGCCACCAAAGCGAATACAAATTCAAAAGCGCGCTCAAGTGCTTGACATATCATCTTACTCTAAACTTCTATAAGATTCTGTTCGCTTTTGAATTTGTATTCGCTTTAGTTGCATCAATCGCGTGTTCGGCATGCTCCATCTGTCTTTATTTATAAATCTATGATTATATTATGGAATAAAACTGAAATGAGTGTTGGCGGATCGTTTCAACTCTCAACGCTAAGTATACTTAATATTCATGGACCATACGTGCTTATTCGACCCTTTGAGAGATTTATTTCGCTAAATCGCATATATTCCCCTCATCTGGGGTCTAAAGTAGACATATGACGTAATGGACCTGCGCATTATACATGCATATGTATGTACTGTACCTAGGAATAAGAAGGAGAAAAAGGAAATAAGAAGAGAAAAAAAAGGGGGGGGGGTGTTAAGTTTATACGGATTATTCTAATT
Organism: Lycaena phlaeas; assembly: GCA_905333005.2. Taxonomy (NCBI): domain Eukaryota; kingdom Metazoa; phylum Arthropoda; class Insecta; order Lepidoptera; family Lycaenidae; genus Lycaena; species Lycaena phlaeas. The sequence continues at coordinate 4,253,710 of HG995174.1, forward strand.
ACTGGACATATATTAGGGTCCTAATGACGAATAAAAAAAATTTACGTATGCAAAGATGAAGGGATTAGTTAAAGCATGTGGCTTACAACTAAAGTACCAACTTACTCACCTCACTTACCATCATACGTATATCAATACTAAGCATTAAAAAACCGAAAAAATGGTAATAAAAACGTTGGTTAAATATCGCTGATTACGATGCTGAACAAACGATACATATTCGTGTCCATCATCATCATCATCATCAGCCTTTATCCGTCCACTGCTGAATATAGGCCTCCCTCAATGAACGCCAAGACGACCGATCCCTATCTTCGTGTCCATAATTTAAGTAATATAAAAGACACTTCTGAAAGATTAATATCTTTATATCCGTAGGTGAATTATCGGATCCGCAACCGGCCTCTCCTAATTAATCATAATCCAGCTGTCCCTGATACGAGGTGATATCGCCAAGTTATTAATTATATTATACACCACACTCATTTCTATGGAACCAATTATTTGTATTAAGATATTAGTACCTGGTTGACCGAGCATTTGCTTGGTACCCTTAGTGATAAAATACGATAAAATTTTTCTTCCAAAAAAAATGATCTTAAAAAAGGAAAAAATAGAATTCGGACTGGAGATACCGAACCACGCTCGTTCGGATTTGACTGCCTAATTTTACCACGAAGCTAACATTACATGTTATTTGACAGCGAAATTTACGTACGTATTCTAATCATATTTTATCGACGATTCACACACCTCACACGGATAAAAATAGTTTTCTAAAAATGTATCCTAGCTAGATCGATTTATCGCCGTTTTTAACCCATGTATATAAAATTTCATGAAAATCGTTGGAGCCGTTTCCGAGATCCCTCACCTCACCTCTCCTCTCCTCTCCTCTCACCTCATCCCGCCACTCCTCCGGTTAATAAGTACAACTCCTTTACTATCGTTACAATATTATTTGTGCTTGTACTGTTGATATTACAAGATAAAGGGAATAGTCGGCTGCGTGCGTTTGTTATAATTCTGATGTGAAGGGAGAACCAATATTAACGATATTTTTTTAAAATGATTATTGAATAGCCGTATGAGCAATTTGATCTGGCAGCCAGATTCACTCATAATATTAAACGAGCTCAACAGGGACTAGCTTATGCTAATAATTCAAATATTGCCAAATAGTTAGTCTCGGTGCCAGTATCTAAGCTGCCTGATATACTCATCATTCTTAAACAGCAGAGCTGTGTGACGGAAGAAATGAGTATTCCACCAACAGGTGAAATATGTATAAGTACAAAAAAGAAAAAGGCTGATGATGATGATGAAAAACAAATATTTTATATTACAAATTCAACAGAATATAATATTATAGTTTTTCATTATTATTATTATTACATATTAATTTCTCGGTAACTATTAAACAGATTAATGGCATTTCATCGATATAGTTGAACCGCGAAGAGAGGGCAATTATTAATTATGATACACATTGGATTGTTTCCCGGGACTGAAAAGCACACTGCATCTATAGTAATAGATTGCTCCACATTTATTTGCAATAAATAATCGACATTATATAATATGAAATCGAATAAGATTATTCATTTGTAGTCCATGTGAGAACATTGCTTTCTAACGCTCTGTACTTCGCACTACCTGAAAAATGGCCCCGCTTTCAAGCTAATGGGAAGCATAGCTCTTAACAAGACATTGTACTAGTAATTCTGAAAATTTCAGCTTTGCTAAAATGACGTAAATCTGGGGGCTCTGGGCTCTTGGACTATAATGGCTATGCGTTTGTGATAAAAGAACAACGTTTTACGTGGTCAGCATCACTCATGTAAGCAACTTAATCACGTGCTGTATCCTGAGACGTAATATTAAAATTACCTATCATTCATTGCTTATCTTGCTTTTGTTTCCGAAACGCAGCAGCAGTTTTATGGAAGAGACGCGCATGATGGACACCCATGTAAATAGGAGTGCAGCACAAGCCCGTCCCTGCCACTAAGAAAACCAGTTGCGAAGATAAGGTTGAAACCCAGATAAAATATACATGACACAGGGTAAGAGACGTGGTTGCGCCGTAAGCGCAAACCCCTCACCTTCCGTCTGACGCAGGTTCTCACCGGGCACGGATGCTTTGGTGATTACTTGTGTCGGACGGCCCAAAGGGAGCCGACGACAGGATGTCACGATTGTGGCGCGGCGGTGGACTCTGCCCAGCACACCCTCGAGGTGTGCCCGAGATGGGCGGAGCTGCGTCATGATTTGACGTCTGTCATCGGAGGGGACTTTGTCGAGCGTCATCACCGCGATGTTTGGCTCTGACGACTCCTGGACGGCAATGGCCTCTTTCTGCGAGACAGTGATGTCCCAGAAGGAGGCCGACGAACGGGTGAGAGAGGAGGCTGCTGACGTAGCCTCCCCCCGTAGACGACGAACGGGGGTGCGTAGGAGGCGCTATTTAATGCACCTTCAATAAAGCCCCTGTGCTCGGGTCGGGCTCGGGATGGGAACCCGGGCCCAGCTTAAGACACGACGTCGTGAGGACTGCCAAGTCGTAGCCGGGCAGTCCCCCTATTGTGGAGAATCTGGTCTTTGCCGGGACCAGTCTGTCGCTGAGGGTATCCAGGCGACGGCCTGCACAGATCCGGGTCCCTCAAATATAGCGGCTGAAGGCCACGCCAGCGCGCCTACCCAGGCTCTGGTATGGTCGTAAATGATTTCCGCTGCGTCATAAAAAAAAAAAAAAAAAAAAAAAAAGAGGGTAAGAGATGTGCCTTATTATCTATTGAAATCGAACAATTTCTTAATAGGGAACACATACAAAAAATAAACATAATTAATTTTCTCTAGTTCTTCTTGGATACAGTTGGCATTACTAGAAGTTCTTTATTTTATTATCATTACCATCGTAATTATCAATCCACTGCTGAACATAAGCCTGCCTGAATGAAAGTCAAGATGGTCAAGATGGCCAATGTCTTGCCACTCGCATTCAACACGGTAATGTGGATATGCTGGGTATATCTTAGGCAGATAGGTTTCGAAACGACGATATCCGCCAGAGAATTAAAGTTACTGATATTAAGCAACTGACAGAAGAACGGATAGCTGATGATCATAATAAGAAAAAATCAAGTCGGTTTTGCATTTTAAGAGTTTAAACCCAAAAGTATACAAAAGTGTTTAAATACTTATAATCTTTAACTCTATAAATGGTTGGAATTTTAAGGGAGGAATCTGAAGATTTTGTGAGCCAACTTTGTAATATTAAATTTAATATGTAAAGAGATGCTCAGACATCTCAAATTTCTCTCAGCATTATCAAGCAATTTTGTTTCTCTATTGCTGGATTTTTTTTTGCGTGACCACGTACGGTACGGTAACCACGAAATTACCACCACCAAACATTTCATGACCATCATTATCAGCCTTTATCCGTCCACTGCTGGCCTATGTTCCAATGAACGCTAAGATGACCGATTCCCTGCCACTCCACCACGTACCACGCACGGAGATAGTTTTATAAATTATAATATACTCCTTTAAAAAGAACTCATTTCAGTTTAAATTAATAACATAAATCAAACTTCGTAGAGGCACTATCAGTGTGTCTAATAAACACCTCCAGAATCACTCCATACATTTACCGCAGGGAGGGATTCGTCGTTAAACTAGTTTATGTACGTGGATGCCGTCGATCACTTCCCGTCAGGTGTCTACTCTGCCTGTTTGCCATCCAACTAACATAAAAAAACACCATCATTTGATATTTTATCACTATAATATTATATTCTATCAGATTGGAACCTGTACCTCGGTAATAATAATAATATAATAATAATATCTATGGACGCTCTTACACCACGTCAATCTGGTCTCATGCTAAGTTTTCGAAGAGACTTATGTTACGGGTACCAGACAACGGAAATACATATATTTAATACTTTTTATATTAATATATATATTTAAGATTTTTATTATATCATACACATATTTAATACACATCCATGACCCAGGAACACATAAACTTATTTTGTGTTCCCTGGCGAGATTAAAACCCGCTACCTCCGGCTTGAGCGCCAACGCGCCACCACTGAGCCACAGAGGGTGTGTAATAGCCCATCCAGATCATTGTCGATCAGCACGCTGGGATCATTTACATACGCCTTCGATCATGACACAGTAATTGAGTCCAATCTGTAGCTCGATGGGCTTCCTATCGAGATTGGCTTAGTAAATACGGTGACATGCAGGAAAATACGGGACTCAGCGTGACAAGCAACATAAAATACATATTTGTATAGATAAGGCAAGTGAATGCAAGTGATGGAAAATGTTGGTTTCACTAATTTTATTTCGCCGGTTCTTCTCAGTGGTCTTGATTTGCTAGATTCAACAGCTAAAAAGCTGTTTTTTGTAAGAACTCCTTAAAACGTTGAGCACTTTTTTGGTTGGCATAAATTATTTAGGTTCGCATCACCGACATGACAATATCATATAGTGGCGTCATGAGATAATGAAATTTAAAATTTTAATTTCATTATTGCCGCTTACAGTCATGGACTAACTTATACTTACTATATCCATGGTTACAAGTAGGTTTTTTTTCTATCGGCAATCTACTCACAACACAATTCCACTGAGTTTGTTTCTCTTTCTTCTCGTGGACTTGCTTTGAAACCGGTGGTAGACTCAATTGACGTTCAAAAAAGATACTTTGATGGGTACTACTTTGAATAAAATTTTTTGACTTGAAGCCCTATGACTGCCATTTTCTTATTCACCAATCAAACCTTGTTAACCTAGTCACGTGGTAAGTTCGTAAAAACTTGTGATACGGGCTCTAGTTATAGAAATAAATTTAAGATTTTTTAATAAACTAGCGGACTCGACAGACTTCGTTCTGTCAAAACAATTAATTTGCAACAAATAAAATTGCAATCTCAAATTTGAGAAATAAACTATCCTATCTTTTAAGTTGGAGAAAAGCACACATTTTAAAAGAAAAAACATTAAAATCGGTTAAGTGGTTTAGGACACGAGATTTATATATATTAAGATATGTACATTGTACGCATTCATGACTTAGAGCTGTCTATATTCATCATTTTGACCTGATGGCCCCCCTCCGTGCCCCGCAGGGGGCGCGGTATATCGCGCGCGCTACTCTGGAGAGTGGGTGTTTGGCTAGTCAAATCCAATACGGTCGACGAGTCATTAGCGGATGAAGTTAAACTATTAGTCGGAGGGCTATATTCATCATACCAGCTATTTGCACTCGGCGGGATTCGAACCTCCGACCGACAAGTATCCAGTAGCCTGAACACTTAACCAGTGAGCCTTCGAGTACTCTATTGGTGCTATTTACATTTTTAAATTCAACCAAAAGTATTTTAACATCTGACGACCTCTGTGGCTCAGTGGTTAGCGCGTTGGCGCTCAAGCTGGAGGAAGCGGCTTCGAATCTCGCCAGGGAACAAAAAAGTTTCTGTGTTCCTGGGCAATGGCTGTGCATGAAATATATGCATTGTAATATAATAAAAATCTTAAATACAATAATATGTATAATATAAAAGTATTAAATATATCTTTGTTGTCGGGTACCCGTTACACGAGTCCCTCGAGGAATTACCACGGGATCAGATTGACTTAGTGTAAAGCGTCCATAGGTTATTATTATTATTGAGGTACAGTATCGGACACTTTATAAAATATCAGTAAGCCCAAGTCATAACTGTAAAATGAGTTTAATATGTAGTATAAAGACTGGCAAGCGCCGGTTTGTGGGTATCAGCGTATTATTGCTACAAATAAGACGCCTTCTACTTTTATTGTTATCCCCCAGGCTTTTGTATTTACATTTGACGAGATATCGTAAAACGGCTTGTGTATAATTAATGAATGGATATATTACACATAAGTATATAGAATACTATGGACTTACATTAGTTATATTTGAGTATAAATATTATTCAAATAATGCCTACTTATTTGGGAATCATCATCATAATCATCATAGCCTTTATCCACTGCTGAACATAAACCTCCCACAAACGCCACAACTCCCATGAACGCCAAGACGACCGGGCACTGACATGACACTGGCATACAACATGGACCTGCCACTGCTGGCTGCTGCCTTGGCTAAATAAAATGATACGGATTTAATAAAAATACCTTTATTTGTAATCAAAATCTATCGGAAAAATTTATTTTATGTTATTTTTCATTATTTATATATTATGATGAGAAATAGCTTAATTTTTTTTCACTTTGTTAACTTAATTTGCTTACAACAGCAAAAAAAGCAAGTACACTGCCAAAAATTTGAATGCTTCGTCCTTAGCCGTTACAAAGGCACCACTTCACAATGTATATAATTATGTTCGTTCCATTCTTTTAAGAAGACGTGTAAGAGACGATGACCTCAGAAAAAGTCCTGAATTGCCAAGGGAAGATTATTTATAGCAGCATTATTACAAGTACTTCAACAGACCCTCAAGATCCTTACCGGGTAGTACGCAAATTTATCAGACCGCAGAAAAGGTTTTATACATTTTTTAAGAGTCTGTGGAAACCCAAACCTCGCTTGCCCAAATGAGGGCGACATTTTCAAGAACGTACTGTCTTTTATTCGAGTTTATTTCACTTTTATGTATACCATGACATATGTTTAGGCAAACAGTTTTTAGAGTTCCCCAAAATATATTTATTTGCTGTTCATATTATTCTAGAAACTGACAGGCGGGCGCATCTTACGGACAGACCTACTATCATATTTAAATGATGTTTGTTTTAAGTGATATTTTTTTTTTATTAAATTAAAGACGAAATTAGTGAATTTTTAACTTTTATTTCTTTAAATTCCCAAGCTTTTTTATTATATTATGAAAGTCCATAAAAATTGCTTTGTCGCACCATTCAATATTTTATAAATTAACGCATAATCTACGCAATACTTTATAATTAAAAAAAAAAAAAAAAAATTAAATCAAACCAACTTCACGTATATACGTGAAAAAAAAATGTTCTAAAAATCTTCTTGATTTCATTAGCATCTCTGTAACTATAATATTATTAGTTCTATTGTTTCAAAATATACACATAATTTTTTAAATATGGAATTCATTTTCAGAATACAGTTGTGATGTAATTTAACGTTGATAATTCGGGGTCTTATTATATGTGAAGAGTAAAGGAAGGAACTGGTTTTTATGACCCTAGAGACCCTACTAACAAGGTTTTCGGTGCTCGTTACCTCAATTTATTACGCCCCCGAGGGATATATATTATAGCTAGAGCAAATCAACACGTCTTTATCAAAATGCACATTCCGAATGTAGCCATAGTTTTGGTGGTGTCAATGTAATATGTAAGCACGGGTCTGCTCCTCGAAATCAGGCGAGGAGGGTGTTGGGTCATAGTGAACTTTACGCACCTTTAAAGACTTTCAATCTCATCAGACATGCAGGTTTCCTCATGGTTTAGCCATGGTTTCGGGTTCAGGGTGCACTTCGAAATTTATAAAAACCAAAAGCTTATTTCAAGGCACCACAGACCCCCCCCCCTGGTTAGAATGGAACTCGGACACTTTAGCTCAAGATGTCGCGCCCTTACGCACTGGACCGTCGTCGCTCCAATATGACATAACACAATAAAAATGTTTTGCTTGACCAGTTTCACACGATACACATTAGAGTCCTCGCCACTTTAGAAGTCCGATAGACGCGGCGCTGCGGTCTCATAACTCAATGTTGCCAATTTCTAGTGTAATGATTTTCCACCAAGTCTAGTACAATAAAAAATTAAAATAATTATAGGGCCTATGTTCAGTAGTGGATTGATAAAGACTGATGATGATAATAATGACAAAAATAATTAAAGCAACAAAAAGAACCATCCTGCCAGGTTTTGGTAAAATATAACATTTTTTTTAATATTTCGTTTGATTTTTTACGTATACTTAACCGATTAGTAGAATACATCTAAAACAAGTTTCTTCGGTTGTGTTCGACTTTTGGCAGGGGTGACGATTTTCTCAGAAGTAATTGCTGCCATTGTTACTACTTTTGTTATTCGGCCTTTTTTACAGAAACACCAAAAAATATAATTCATCTAGCAAGGTTTTAATTCTTTTACCTTGTATTTATATTCATATAAAATATCATAAGATAAATGTAGATATAGAATTAATGATAATATTTTAACCATAAATTAGGCAAAAATGAGTGACTCTGGCATCTCTAAAATTTACCTGTCATGGCTGTGACATTTATAAACATATTATTTAACGAGGTTAGTTGTTGTTTATTTTTACTTTCTAATTCACAAAATTATTTCACTTTAACGATCATTATACGGCCTTCACTTTTTACGCCTCTTTTTATATTATATGCTCCATATTTCACGTAAAACAATTTAAAATATCACAGCTTCTTACTCCAGACAGATGTCAAGATATCAATCTTGTCAAATTTGGTTCAGGCATTAGTCGCAGGACTTCAAAAGTGGCGAGGACTATAGATAACATTTTCTGGATTATTTTCTTGATTGACATTTAAAGGTTCACACACATTCATACCGTCTGCACTACGATAGAGCCTGAAAACTAGGTTAACCTAGCCTAACCAAGTTTGAATATACTATATGTTACATTACAACGATGTCGAAATATCGAGATACAAAAAATAAAAGAAAACCTAATTTCAAATACTTTTAAGTATGAAAATCGCCATTTTAATTTCAAATCTTATATTTTCTGATGTATTTAATGCGTTGAAAGTCGCCTACGATACTTTTGTACCTTTAAATAAAAAATAAAAAATGAGGTCTACATAACTGTCCAAGAAAATCTACTACAACAGTGCTGCGATCGGATGAGCCATTCGTTTATCTACTGTTGCGATAGGGTAAAAGGCCAATAGGTCGAAAAGAAGCACTTTCGAAAAATTTCGCGAAAGATATTTAAGCACAAAATCACTAGTTGATCCCAATTATCTATCCCATAAACCTCATTAGTAACCTCCCAATCCCCAGAATGGAAGCGACGTAATTACAGATAAATTATCCTCTTTACGATAACTATTGCCCTAGATCGGAAACATGTAAGCCATTTATGGAAGCAGCTTTTTTATTGCTCGTAAAATTATCTATGAGAGGTTACATTTAAGAATTCTAGAAGGCATTGTTAAACTTAAGTTATATTACACGCTATAAAACATTGTATTGGCGCCTGTGTGGCGACAATTCCTCTGAAACGTTTTATTTAGATTCGAATTATAAATTGCTACATAACATTGTTTTAGGACAGAAATAATAGATTTCAAGAGCCTGAATATCATTTGGATTTCGTGTTTTGTACGAATGTTTTGCTTAAATTACGATTTGATTAGATAGCGAGTGTTTCCTCAACGTCAAGATACTTGAATAAATATTATCGATACCATATTATAATAAATCGAGGCGCAGCTCCACCGCGGCGCAAGCAAAGGCTACTTTATTGCGGTTTACTAAGATATAGACCGCAAAGCTTTATAAGGAGCATTGGTCATCCTTTTTTTTTTCTTTTACGCCGGGAAATGCACTGACGCATTCCGCAGGGGAGTGAGTCTCCCCAGGCAGGTATGTGGGACTCGCTGCGCCCGAAAGATGGTAAGTGGACGCAGCTCTACCCACTAAAACCCGGCAAGTGCCATCAGTGCCGCCTTTGGTGAGGTGCCCCGGATCTACTAGCAAGAGGGCACCTCGACGGCTAGTCAGTCCCTCAGGGGACTGACGCCACCTCCACAGAGCGGTTGTTCCGCACCACACAACAACCATGGGGTGAGGTTCCCATCCTCACCCCTTGCCCCCTGCTCTTTTGTCCCCTCTTATAAGAGGGATACAAAGAGCCCCCTCGGCTCAATTCGCTTCGCCCAGGTGTTGGGGTCACCCTGGGCTACTGAGCCCCACCGCCACGACAAGGCCTGAGCCATGGTGGGGAGCATTGGTCGTCCTCCCGTGACCATGGTTGCTGTAAAGTATTCTTAACGTCGAGTATGTAAAAATCTTTATAAACCGCGATTAAAGAAAATTTCATTACAATTTTGCATGAAATTCGGGTAAACATTAGAAAACATATACCAATATGTGTACACCAGTAACAATATTAGCAATTTAGTTAATGAAGTAAAGAAACCATTAGATAAATATCTTTATTAATTAATTTACTTTTCTATTCGAAAGGATATTTTCAAATAGACATAATATTCAATAGAAAAAACGTAAAGTAACAAACAGTACCTGCATAAAACGAATACATTACAACACGAAAACACGAAAATTTACTTAAAATATAACAGCCAAATGTTTGGATTTAAAACCCTGGGATAAATGTAAATTTAAAGTAGAAAAATAAAAAGAGATGAAAATCTGATCACACTTTACTATTATTACGATAAGCTTTCAACGTAAGTCTCTTACTTTAGGGAGCTTAGATGTTTAAACCTTAAAGGAATTTGAAGACAATTTCGTCTAAGCCAATGGATGAAAAATACGAATGTAAATTCTCTTATTCTAAGGGTTCCTCTGTCAAATGGGGCTAACGAGACCGAATGGTCTATTGAACCTAAAATACTTGGCTACTAACTAAAAATAAGAACATTATTTATAAAATAAGAATTAGGGAAATGAATTAACAACAAAAATATTTAAAAAAAGTAAGGTGATTTAGACATTTACTATTCGATTTATTCTTTCTTTACAATCATGTTAGAGAAAATTCATTTTAAAATGATATCTTCTAAAAACGTAAGAGACTTTGACTGTAACGCCAATATATTTTTATGCACATCACGCATAATATTTATTACATATTCGAGGTTATTTTTTTATTAGGTTATAAAAAATTGGTTGCAATAAATGTGGACAAAATTCCACTCCAGCTATAAAAAGGGGACGAAATATAATGTTATTTAATGTATCTACTTGGTTTAATGAAGATGTCTGATGAAGGTTCAATAAATGGCCGAAACGTCGCAAAAACGATGTGTTTGAATTGACATCTCACTGTCCACTTTCCTGCGAATTCAAATAGCGAATATTTATATTTATACCTGGTAAATTAAGAGTATATAGGTACTAATATATTATACAAATATATTTTGTATAAACATTCAGCTATAATTTATGTCCTTAATTAAATTCAATCCCTATTACTTTTCAAACTTTGAATTGGAACTTACATTTGACTTTGTAGAAAATGTATGTGAAAAGTTTTTCGTAATATCTAATATGAGAACATTTCCCTTGATATTGCTTAAATTATTCACAAATGCAAATGTTTACTCAAGTTCTACGTTAAAGTAGGTATCTTTGTCTTACCTAAATTTATACTAATGGACAGTCTGGTTGGATCGCATTTATCATACAAAAAATAAGTACGTTAAAGTGGGCTGGTCACACAATCAGGAGAATGGATGGCTCATCAGCCAATAAAATTCAAGAGTGGAGGCCGCGTTTAGCTATAAGAAGTACTGGTCAGCCATTAAACAGACAGGAAGATGATCTCCGTGCAGTGGCCGGCCCGTGTCGGATGCGAGTGGTACGGGATTAGTCGTCTTGTCCTTCATTGAAGGAGGCCTATGTTCACCAGAAGACAGATAAAGGATAATAATGATTATAATATTGATGATGTAAGGTCAATTTCAGTTAGAACCATATAAGGAATGTGTGGTGAGCAAGCGATTTTAACATGTGCTTTTAGTAATATCAATTTAAAATCAGCCACCCATCATTCAGGCTTTTCATCTCATACGCAGTTTAGAAGATTAGAGTGGATTCATGTAATCACACGTTTTTATATATTATTATTATTACTCCCTTATACTGGATTCAATATGCTTGCTAAGTACCTACGCTTCATCATATCATCCTTCTATCGGTGTCTCCACGGAGGCGTAAAATACCGTTTAGATCAGTGGGCTGGCAAATTTCATATGTCATCAAAATTCTTATGGCTATGCCCTTGACATATATCATTTTATCCCAGACTCATTTAAAGTATACTCATACATGCGTCTAGTCAATCAATAAAAAAACACTAGGCACTGGTCTTCTTCTTGAAATAAGGCGAGGAGGTTTTTGGGTCATATTTCAATGATGCACTGGTCTAATGCATCTAGGTGAACTTCACAAACCTTCAAATACGAGTACATTCAACCTCATCAAGCATGTTTCATTATACAAATTATAGTGAAAAATATGACGAAATAGTTACTATAGCAAATATTGTAGTAAATTACGGTTGAATTTGGCATTTCTAGGATTACAAAATATATCACCGGTATAACAGTGTTTCTGTCTATAGATGTGACTCTCCAACTAATTTTTAGAGACCAGGTTACCCGGTTTTTCGTCTCTTTTGAGTTTTGTGACTTATCAACATCGCACCACATCTCCGGGACTGGCCGCGGGCAGGACTATGTGAGGTGTAATTTACCGATGTGAAAAGGCGTTTTTACGTGGACGTTATGAGTAGGATTCTTATTTTAGATGAAGAGATAGAGCCTATTCTGGTGATAAAATAGAGGCTAGAATTCTTCTTCTGAAGCTTATTCAAAAAAGATTTTTTTATATTATGATTGACACGAACATGTTGTTTTAATAATTTATATGTAAGTATTTATTGTAACTGTAACTGGTTTGGTCTTTAATAAATAAATAAATAAAAATTAACAAATTAAATTGTTATCAAATTCTCGTGGCCGCGGTGTAATAAGACACTCGCCACATATTTGAAGTGAGTATATAAGTGAGTTCGCATATCGTGGAAAACTCGAGTATTCTGAAAAAGAAGTTTTTACCGCAAGCTCACCACGGTGTTGATACTATGTCCGTTACTTGCGGGAAACCCCTAACAAAATCTACTCTAATGTACCACAAATGTTTTTTTGTTTCGCAATATAGATAAAAGTAGATACGTTAGTACGGAGTACGGACTGGAAGACCCGAAATTCACCGGGACTAGTGTTGCTACAGGGCTTTATTACTTATGGTTTTTTCGGTTAAGACGAGGCATTCGAATTTTCAGAAGGGTACTTTTTGACGTTGTAAGTTAAGTAAGATAATTAAGTACGCGAAAGTATTTTTGCTGGATTGGAATAACGAGGTGGGATATCAAAATAAGATTCGCTGTAAGTGCGGGGATAAGGTTGGGAGTTTGGGCTACCATGGCTTATCTTGTGTCCGAAGTACCGGCAGAATACCACGTCATGCAGCACTAAATGACATCATACGTCGCGCTCTTGCCACTGTCAGGTTACCAGCCGTGTTGGAACCCACGGGGCTGGCTCGTGACGATAGCAAGAGGCCGGACGGGATGTCGTTGGTGCCATGGAAGATGGGACGCCCTTTAGTATGGGATGCATCATGCGTAGATACATTGGCGGCGTCTTTACTTTGAAGTTAATGCCACGCCAATACGCCTTGTTTCCATTAACGGCCACTGTCTTTCTTTTTTCTAGCGCGATTAAGTTAAATAAGCTAGCTCATCAAAACTACGTGAAATGGCCGGAACGAGCGTGGGAATTATTTTTGAGTGCCTCGTTCAAAGGCGTACTTTACTTACTTATGGCCCGGAAAATGCCTTGAGACGCTTTGGTCTCGTTACTTGTTTACCTGCCTCGTTTCCCATCTTCAATACTTTGCTGTGTTTTCTTATTTCTCTCTCTTTCTCTTTATTTAAGAGCTTTGCTCTTGTCGGTGGAGTATTCGCCACTCACTTCTCTTCTCTGCCAACACTTTAACCTGCTGATACGACATAACCTGTACTTTCTCCTGTACTTTCTTATTTCTACTCCTCTTAATTTATTGCACGAATTGCCATAAATATAAAAAAAGTAGTAGACTGATTTTTCTAGCCCATTCTCTTTTCCTTGAATTTTAAAGTACGTGGGTTTAACAAAAGCATAGACAAATGACTGGGCGTAGTGGGTACTCGCCGCGTCCGCCCACTCGCTCCGAGTTTCGTAAAATGACTTATTTTTATGGAAACGCTGGGTTTCTCTGTGGTCCAATTTAATATGATTTCGTACGGAAGGAAATAAAAATAATCGAACTATATTTATTCAAATAAAACTTTAAAACAACTATTTATATGTGTAATCTATGCTATCTATAAAATAATAAAGAGGAATATGTCTTTAGATTGATGTAGTTTTTTTATGACTTCACCCCTTTTTGGCTATCATGCATAAAATATCCACAGGGGTCTCGCTAAAATTCTTAAATTATTACATTATTAACGACTCAAACATATTTGGCCCTAGAACTGGAAAACCCCGATATAAAGGATGATCTACTTTATGATATAAATGTATAAATAAAAGAAGTAAGTATATCAGTTAAGGTATGTGAAGTGATATAGGTATTGTATAAATTTAAACTAGCCGAAATTTTGTAAATTTTAATACAAACAAGTTCGCTGATAAGTGACAGCTAAGCTGTCGCGTTTCGAGCGGTTTGTGAGTTTCAGGTTACCCATTGGGGGGGATAGGAAAGAGGGCAATGCATCTGCATAACCTTTGGTTATGTGGATGTTAATGGGCGTCGATAGTCGCAAGGCTTCGACTATTTGTTTTCCCCTGTTATGCTATAAAAAATATATATAAACTATCTTCAAAATAACAGAGCAAGTTTTTATTCCTTTTAAGTAAAACTATAGTATATCCAAGACTGTCCTTTCCCTCGTAGAATATGGATTACATAAAATATTAATAACCTATTTTCTCGATATTAAAATATTTACTATCCTCTCTGACATTATTCATGTTACTTCAATCGGGATTCAATCTCGCCGTACGTAAGCCGGGAACCGTGTATAATATGACTGCAGGGAGTAAGTAATCATCAATGCAAATGCTACAGCTCTGGAACGTTTTTACATTGTACGTATTATCAGATAAACGTAGATATAAGGTATTTAAGATATGCCATTATCAACAGCCTATTCAGAATCAAGACTCTTATTATTTTTTTACTTTGTGAAGGGAACAAAATCAGCTTTTCCGTGCGAAGTGAACTCTTAGGTATATTTTTTGTTTTATATTTTGATTTGTGTGGTTCAGATACAGCTTTTTTTTGGTTAAGTGTTGGCCGTAGTTTCAAATGCGTTAACTTTAATTTAGTTTGTATCCAGATTGGCATAGATATAGAGATTGATGATAGTATTATAACCTAAAGTTACTTTATATGACGTAGGCTTTCTTCCGATAAAAGAAACGTCAAAATTGGCCCAGTCGTTGAGATTATCCAAAACAAAAGGTTGTTCGTTAAGATAAACAGACAGAAATAATAAAAAAGGCCTTTCGATGTAATTAGCCTGTAGATTTTCATTATGAATTTAGTGGAATGCTGGTCATTTGAAATAAGAAAGAGATACTTGAATTTTATTTATTTGTATAAAGGTTGAAGGTTACATAACTAAATAAATGCCAAAGTAGAGGACTGGAAATTATACCGTGCATCAATCGTATGATTGGTACATCCGACGTTTTATCTGGGAAATGAAACAATTCGAATAATCAATTATTTCTTTGACAGATTGCCTAATAGTAAGTAGATTATAATTATATTTGAAATATTTACTTTAAAAACTATTTGATAAACGAAACCAATAAAAAAATGTGTACCACAAGGGAATATTTTAGGACCACTTTCTTATTTCACATTTAATTAAGTATGGAAGCCAAAGACATTGACCGCTTTCTGATGAATGTATGAAGAAATTTATTTAATAAATTAAATTAATTGATATATCTGACGCCCAAGATATAGATAATAGAGCCAATAGCATAAAATCAATAGCAAAAAGAAAAACAACAAAAACTCCAATTTAACAATACCTTTTATCAATAATTGCTCTTGTATACAAAACGTTTCCTTCACAATTAATATGGAAATTATGCAATGTATCATCCAGTGTTCAGATTAACATTTAATACGAAATTGCCGACGGTTATTATTTGAGCCATCAATATCGGCAAATAATTTAATACGTTCAATATGTGCTTTGCAAATTGTATTGTGAAGTTATCGGTAGAATTATGACGTTAACAAAACGTATTATTTCAGAATTTTTTTTGATAGTGATTGACTTGTAGAATCTAGCTACTATATTAAAATTCATTTGTGCGTTTCGGTGTATTTATAGTATGATCATAGTTTGCATTTTTGTATTGTTGGGGACTTCTGCGTTACATCTTTACTATTTTTTCTCATGAAGCAGTATGTTTTGTTAAAAAGACCGAACAAACAGCATAATTATTAACACCGAGACTAACCACCTTACATTTCAGCATGGGTATACTTGACCACTCACCAGGAGACTCCGTGTCTACTGAAAAGTCAAAGTATAAAAATACCTAATTTTACATCTCTGTGAGATCAAATGTTACAATAATAATTTATTTTGTTCTCATATTTTGTCACAAATTCAAAATTTACGTTTATCAAAGAAACCATTCTTTTTAGTCTGTAAACACGAATTTGCCACTCAATTTGTAAGCTTTCACACCTACGCTTGTTTAAAAACCTTTACCGAATTATTTATATGTTGGTTTTGTCCCAGAGGTCGTTTGTTCAGTCGGAGCCTTTCCGCTCCCTTTTTACGATTTTCTACTGCTCATTTCAATACGCGTTTGTTGGTTCTGACTTTTTGTGGACCTGAATAGTAAAATCTAAGCCCTAGGGAATCCATATTACTCGTCATTTTATTTTCAGCCTCTTCTCAGCCATTGTTGGACATCGGCTTTCAGTGTATTAATGTTTCAACGTAAAAGTAGTGCCTACTGACTCTTTATTGTTTTATTATTATTATTGTCACGGTAATATATAAAACATACGCTAGTCAAGTAAAGGATATTTTTGAAATATTAGCAAACGCGGGTGGCGAATCCTTGAAACGTTCGCCACCGTCATTCCTCATCAGTACAACAAAGTAAAGAAAGTAAGCTTGCAATTTATAACAGTAAGTTCCCAGTGAGTTCATTTCCTCCTTTCTGATTGTCATCACGCTGCAGTATAATCAAAACGTAGACCGTAGTATATAAAGGACTCGCACTATCTATTGTGAATTACCACTTTAGGAAAAAAAAATATAAAAAGGCTTTCATAAAGGAATTTATCAAACCACTGCAGCTATAATCGTAATTAACATATGTTATGTTGAAGTGAGTAAAAATATTTCTATAGTTTGTTATATATAAAATATTATATTATAATATAACATATACTTATTTTGTTGTCTACCCAGTGACTTCATTAAGCAAATATTCAGCAATAGTGCTGCCTGGGTTCGCAAATGGCCAAGCTGATTCAAGCACTCATTAGTTGCCCGCATTAGTTCGATGAAGTTGTAATGGTCACTTTGAAGGCTATTTTAGTTGAACAAAACTTTAACATTTACGCGTCACAAGAAGGCCGCATTTGAGAGGCAGATTGGATACTGCCAAATGGTATTACGATCGTTATTCAAGTTACAATTTATTGAAACAGGGATGAAATGTTACAATAAGTAGAAGTTTCGTGGCTTAGAGTTTCGGAAGATTCTTTTTGCTTTTGTATGAAAATGGTGTTGCAATTGCTGCATGATTCATTTCCATCTTTTTTCAAAGAAGTCTCGTGCAACTGCGGCGGGAAGAGAATGATAAAACTAGTGATGATGATGAAGATTTTAAGTCAAAGTGGTTATTTTCAAATCAAATCAAATTTCTTTATATACACTGAAATAAAGTAATACTGTTTTCATTTTTAAAATTATTTAAATTTTCGATATTTCGATATTGTTTGCGGATATCTTCTTTTTATCACCCGTTTTAAATAATTTTAGTGATGTTTTGTAATTTCAAGCTTATTGTGAAGGAAAGTAAGTTATTTGTCTCAGATTTCACATGGAGACAAATCTAAGAAATACTTATTGCAAATAAATTAAACTAAATATTTTACGTAAATAAGCAGTACATATAAAATACCATCTTATAGACATTTTGTAAATAATAAATGAGATTGTAAAAAACGAAACTTGAATGAATTATGATCGAATTTCTGACTTTGTCAAACCCAAAATAATTAGATAACCAGAATGTTGTTCAGTAGGCTTTTTATAAGTTTTTACTTATAAATCTCATTTGTGGAATAGGTTGCGATGCAAGATAAGGTGTAATGGAATATTCATCACGGGAGGGTATACGAGAAGTTTTTTAATTAAGCCTACAAATTCCGCTTGCCAGTCACGTGCACGATTGTTAAGGCTTACAACAGTATAGATAACGTTGTTTGTAAATTTGCAGGCGTTACTATGAAAAATTCTGAAATGTTTACAAAATTTTTTTTACAGCGAAGAAATCATACAGTTTGAATACTGTTTTCCAGATTTAATTGATCTTACGTCTTGTTTAAATAGCAGGAAATGCAGGCAAAAGCAATAGCCACAGCAGCATTTTCAGTTGAAGTTCGTTGTTAGGTTTTACTAGATTAACATATTTTAGAAAATTTACATTTTGTATGCAGCAAGCTGCCCTATAAAATTTAGCATACTCTTTCTATCTTAAAACGAAATGCACAATACGCTAGCATTGTGCATATATAAAATCGATAGCCCTATGACCATAAAATGTAAGAAGCTTGTAATAAGGACATAAAAGAACGAAAAAAAAAGTTGCTTATACTTTACACAGGTTATATTACATTGAAAATGTGCTGTCATATGAATGTAGTGTAGACATAAGTTTTTTATTGCTGGACAAAATATTTCTAAGAGGACCAATATTATTACGACCGACCTTATTATCGTTAACATAAGCGATACTTTCTAGAAATTACGATCCGTGAAGTACAAATAAAATAAATAGATAACCAGCAGTGCCCCGCGGTTTCACCCGCGCATTTCCCTATCCCGTGGGAGTACGGTGATAAATTATATATTATAGTCTATGTGTTATTCTGATGTATAAGCTTTATAGTTGTAAAGTTTCATGAAAATCTATTTTATAGTTTTTAGGCGAAAGAGTTACAAAATTTCGCGTTTATAATATTAGTAGGAAGTAGGATGTGAAATACGAAATTTCAGTGTTTTTTTCTGTATTCTTGTAATAATTTTCGTCAAAATTTTGACCCGGGCGAACGCTGTTTATATTCTATTGTTACTTAAGCTTTTGTGCAAAAAATAACACTCCTAGTCGATGACGAGGTCCCGTGGAAATTGTTTGAGCGGAAATTAAGGTCCCTTTAAATTGCTCAAAGCGGCGTACTTGGGAAGCCTGTTATTCGAAATTGAAGTGCCGTGAAACGAGTGGCTATGTTGATTTTATCAGCGACTTCTAGGATACAACTGTAAACATCTTCGATGGTAGTTCTTATTGTACTACTATTTATTTTAATTATTTCTTCTCCGTTTATTTTATTTGAATTATCTTCTAGATTGCCTTTTATATTACAAATATTAATCAATATTTTCAATGATATAATTTTTTTCTTTTAGTAGGGAGTGGGTCTCCCCAGGCGGGTCGAACTTGCTGCGAAGGCTGGTAAGTGGACGCAGTAGCATTACTTGTAATATTTTATACTTACAATCTAAAAATGTATACAATGTTTGTGTAGAAATTGAAAATTTGAATTGTAACTGTTTCCATAGTTCTTACCGATTTGAAGTCACGCTTAGAATAAAACCTAGAAAATGTGTTGTATCTTTAATAATTACTTGAAATTTTTAAAACTAGAAATATTTTTGTACGTTTATGATTAAAATCTAGCTTAACTTAACTACTAAAAATCTTCTTTGCAGCTGTGAGAGTTATAGTTTAATTACTAAACTTAATAATGTTAACAAGATTTTAAGATGTCTTAAATTTGAAGGGTTATTTTTGCGTTGTTTGCGAAGTTAAGGATGTCTCAGTTTAGGAAAATGATAATATTTTTTAAAATGATAATTGAATAGTCATATATGCTCAATCTGATCTGGCAGCCAGATTCACTCATAATATTAAACGAGCTCAACATGGACTAGCTCATGCTAATAATTCAAATGTTGCCGAAATAGTAAGTGTCGGTGCCCGTAACTGAGCTTCCTGACATACCCATCTTTTCAAAACAGCAAAGCTGTTTGACGAAAGAAATGAGCACCACCAACAGGTGAAATATGTTTAAAACATAAAAGAAAAAAGCTGATGATGATGATGATGAAAAACAAATATTTTATATTACAAATTCAACAGAATTTAATATTATTATTATAACATTTATTATTATTGCATATTAATTTCTGTGTAACTATTAAACAGATTAATGGCATTTCATCGATATAGTTGAACCGCGAAGAGAGGGCAATTATTAATTATGATACACATTGGGTTATTTCCCGGAATCGAAAAGCGCACTGCATCATCATCTATAGTAATAGATGGCCCCATATTTATTTGCAATAAATAATCGACATTAAATAATATGAAATCGAATAAGAAACTATAATGAAACTAAATCGAGGAGTGTTATAAGAGAGGTAATAAAAGGTATCATTATAACTTTTTTAAGATCGCTGCTGGACGTAAGAGGCCTGCTTTTAAGAATCGCTTTAAGATCAATTTTAGAAGAGGCTCTTCACAAACGCCAAGACGAGGAAAAATAAAAACTCTTACCTATATTGTGTCAGCACTCGATGTCATTCAACTTGATTGCTGCTATCTGTAACAAGTGTAATTATAAGATAATGATGAAATTATGCAGAAATTTCTACATTTTATCTAATATATAAAATTCTCGTGTCACAGTTTTCGTTGCCATACTCCTCCGAAACGGCTTGACCGATTTTGATGAATTTTTTTGTGCTTATCCGGTATCTATGAGAATCGGCCAACATCTATTTTTCATCCCCCTAAATGTTAGGGGTAGTTCACCCCTAAATTTTATTTTTATTTTTTAGACAAAATTTTTAATTTCTATTTTTTTATGATACAGCATACAAAAATACATACAACCCTAGATTTTGACCCTTCTACGATCAACCCCTATTTTGTTATTGCAATTTTAATATTGGCAGAACGAAGTCTGTCGGGACAGCTAGTTAAATTATAAAGATTTATTACAGTTTCATAATCTAATTACATATAATAAAATATAATAATCTAATAATAAATAATCTAAGGGCCTTTTTCACAATCTCCAGTTAAGTGCCTAATAGGCTATTGGCAACATATTTGACAGACATTTGACAGATACTCCATACTCTATCTGTCAAATATGTTGCCGATAGCCTATTGGGAACTTAACTGGAAATTGTGAAACAGGCCCTAAGACTAAAATCCTTAAAATGTATATTATAATAACTAAAATATATTATTAAAAGGCGTCCCTTTAGGCAAAGTTCCGAAGATACTGGCAGCGTTCCCCCTTTGAATAGCTAGACTAATTCTTTGTCCAAGGTAGCTGCCAGCTCTTCGTTCTCCTGTAATGTTGACTAACCTTTTTACTATTTCTAAATTTAAATTATTAGTTATTGATTAGTTATTATTTCCATTATATACCAATGATGCTTAATATATCAAAGTATAACATTTCAAAAGCCAAAATTGCTGGAATTTTATATCCAGATAGTGTAAAATTTAACGTTTTATTCGGTGCTTTATAGTAGAGGAACGAGGACGCTTTGAAGCTTGATATTGAAGGAAGACGTTGAGATTAAACCCAGATTTGTGACCTATGTATTCCTTTTGCAATTTTGTTATGAAATCGTTTCATGTCGAAAACAGTGAGAATCGTTGTCTTAACTATTATTGTTGAAAGCAAAGATTTCATTTTTTATTTGTTTGTAATGATTTAGCTCTGAAACTAGTCAGTTAAAGAAATTCTGCATTTCGCATTTATCTAGGTCACCCGGGTAGGCTCTTTAATCCTATGGGTCTAGACTCGCAATTGGAAATGTATACTCTATAGCTTAACAACCTACAAGCGCTTTCAGCTCGCAGAGGGTCTTGGATCAACAGAAAACAGGAGCATCTCTGCGACAGATTAGCCCCGGAGAAGATCGGTCTACTCCTCGTAAGGGAGGACTGCCAGGCCGTCAAGCAAAGCATCCAATCCGGCATGAGCACGTAAATTGCGGCATATCTCTTCTTCTCTCACCCGCTCTTCGGCTTTCTTCTGGGACATCATCGTCCAGGACTCGTCATCACCAAACATTGCGTGATGATTCTCCCCCTACTAACGCCTCCTGCCCTAGTCTGTAAGCCCTAGAATTCCGTCTAACGTGAGGCCACTAAGAGTGGCTTGTCTTTACACAGCTTTAACTTGGTTGGCAGTGACGCGGCCGCGGCGGACCACTGCTATACATAATTAATGTTGTGTCATGCCAAACCCCAAGCCCAGAGCGCACATAGTGCCGCGCGCGAAGTTTAATTGAACTATCTATATATTATGTTTTTGTAATTGATTATTTCGCGTAAAAAATAATACATTTATATTTAATATCACATTTATAATTATGTATATCGCATAATAATTCAATAATCATATTAATACTCATTCGCGGACAATGCAACATAATCGCAATTGATATATTTGACAATTGGCAATTCCCTTGGCTATTGATTGAGGTTAATTACTCGTTCAAGATGAATGGATGGGCTTAGACGGTGTTTGATCAATAGCCTTAACTGGAGATTAGCCTGGCTTATGGTGATATATGTGAAGTAGTATGGCCAGGTTAATAGGCGTAACCGCATGCACGGCATAACTAATGTTATAAGTATGATTTAAGCGCTCTTAGTATATGCTAGGAATTCAGGAACCTAAGTTTTAAGTGAGGGTATAATTGAATTAAAGATAAGATTTATTTAATTTACAAGATTCAATTTAGTTTATTCATTTAAAATATTTGATATAGTATAACGGAAGGAGTGACTAGGTGCGGTAGTTAATAAGTAGATAGGTAAAGTGAGAATGGGTGAGGACTAGGGAGAGGGAAGAAGAAGAAAGAAAAGGAAAGAAGAGGAATCATATTGAAAATCCGTAAAACTATCATTAAAAGAATGTAAGATGGAAAATTTGCTTAAATATTACATATGTTGTCTAGCAAGATAACTAGGCAATACATTAAGTGTACATTGGAAGACCTCAAATGCTTCATCATCATCATCAGCCTTTATCCGTCTACTGCTCAACATAAACCTCTTTCAATGAACACCGTGACAACGAATCTGTTGTCTTACACGAGACAATAATTAAGATAAAGTTAAATATATTTGTACAAGAATATCTCTATTGTAAAAAAAAAAAAATAACTAATTAGATTCGAGATTTGCCAACGTGATATCTCTGATAAAGGTATAATTAATTTATTGGCGCCGTAGAATTCTCAGTAAAGGCTTTAATCTTGTTCAAATTTCTCTGTATGCAGCTTTTAATTATGACTTATACGTCGATTTCCCGTTAGCTTCTGATTGAAAATACAATGTAAATATTCTTCCGATAGAAATAGTATTAATATAATTGAACTTTATTGAACTGGAAACTAAATAAAGTTGAAAATTATTAAAAATATACTTGCTTTTTTGTAATAAGTGTACATGTACTATTAAATTTTAAACATAACTATTTTTTAGGTTGTATTTCCTGAATTGCCTTTGCATATTTTGTAAAAAGGTAGAGTTCACTGTGGTTCGTATAATAGCATACAAAAAATAAAGTAAAGTATCAACTCATAATATATCCCACTACTCGGCACCTTCCTTGAAATCAATCGAAGAGGGTATTGGGCCATAAGTCACCGACGCGTTGGCCCAATGTGGGTTGGTGAACTTCACACACTGCCACTCGCATCAAATTGTATTTTGATTTTATTTAGAGTTTTGATGCCACGGTCAGAAAGTTGAAAGCTCTTTTCATGTTTTTTCACTTTCCGACGCCCGAGCTCTCATCTCGAATATTCACCAAACAAGTGGAGGAAATCTTTCATGTTGTTTTTGAAGAGTTGATGACCAAAGATAATTATTTTCGCTGTGGATTGAAAATGTAGCAAGGTTTATATTGTTGTTGTAATAATCATAGATATATTTCCAATTATGATTATGAAATAAAATAAATTGTCAATCTTTATAAAATACAAAGAGATAAAATGTAGTAGATATTATGCATTTACTTCTTTGAATGTCATACAATTTTCAATAAGATTTTTTTTAAATAGTCGAAAATTAGTAATTATAATTAATTTCTAAAGTGGCTTTACAAAAATCATTTTAGTCAATTCGAAGACATTGAATTTAAATAAAGATGAGTAATTCAATATAATTAATTATGTTACAAAAACATAAAAAGTACATCAAAGTGACTGGTAAATAAAATAATAAATTCCAAAAGTACTTTACTTATCCCTAATACGGTTCCACAATAAAAATGAGTTATGACATGAAACAGAAGTTTTTCTGTGCCATATTGCGAGGTCACATTCGGGACGTTAGAACTATTTAATCGGTAAAAAGTTCGAACTATAAAAGTACATTAGATATAATATATAAGGTAAAAAACGTCTTTATTCGTATCTAATTTTTCACTGGTGGGGAGTGCGTCGCGCGCCTTGTGCGTTGGTACCATTTTGCTTTTCTTTTAGTTTAAGAGCTGTGCTGGCTTTCAAATAAAGCCCATGCCAGTTTTATCACGAGAGATGGTGGGCTAGTGGAATGGACCGGGCTACGGCGCCTTGAAGTAGGGTTTTGCTGAGTTTCTAAGTGGACGCGAGAGCATCGCTTGCTTACCGATGAAGGAAAACTTCGTAAAGAAACCTACATGCCTAGTGAAATTTAAAGTCTCTGAAAGTTTTGTGAAGTTCACCTAACGTAGGCCAGCGAATCGGCGAACTATGATTTAATACCCACGTGCCTTGGGACATACTAAATGGATTGATACTTTTTACTTTTATCGGTGATAATCTCTCGTCTAGGATTGCCAATGAAAAAATGTGTTTTCTGAGCAAGCCCAGCGCTTGTGTTCATATTCGACACTTCTTGTGGTGTCTTCTTCACATGATCATAAATAGTGTGACGATGTTTTAATATATGGGCTTTGTGATACCTGGACCCTTTCCTATACACACTGTAACTATCAGATATTTCAAAATTTTCTTACCAATATCTCTTATCGATGACAACGTGTGCTTTATTCAATTTGCAGGCTATAGTTGGCGGTCGCATGGCGTTAGCTCGTTTGGTCACAACAATAAAATCGTCTAATTACATTTAAGGCGTAAGTCCTTATCGCTCTAAATATGCCCTTAACATTGTAATCAGTCACTGTAATGACGGGACCACCGAGATTAAGCACTTAGATAATGAAGGGTCAGTCTTGAGTTTTGTAGAGTGGTTCCTATTACAGTGTAATAAAGGCCATTAAAAATAGCTTAATTTTTTTGATCAACCTCCCACTAAATTTTCGATTTTTTTATGGAATTTGAATTACAAAATGCTTATACATCCAGGTGGAACTTCAAGCGCCAACTTGAAAAAACTATGATGATTACAGTAGGTATATTTCATACCACTAGTTTTAGTGTTTATATCCAGAAATATTTTTTATAAGGAAAACATCTTTTTGGGTCGATTAAGATCCGTCGAGATTATAACGTTGAATGTATAAATTAATGCTTACTAATTTTATAAATGTAGGGATGTTTGTTAAAACTACTCAACCGATCATCATGAAACTTTTTACACATATTCTCGGAGGTATTCGAAGTAATATAGGATACAGTAAGAAAAAAAAGATTCTTTTGTTAACGCGGGCAACAGGTTATATAATATATTATGTACTACTTTAATACTGTAAATACTATATTATAATACAAAATCCTGACAAGTAAGCGAATGTTTTAAAAATAAGTCTCGATTTACATTTAAATGGGAATGTTCTCGGGTCGTCTGTTATTACGAGGACGGACTCAGGAGCAGGCCGCGACGCAACGAATTATGTTTTAAATTAACAATCGCAAATATTATGTTTGGAGTGAAAACGGCGACTCAAACGTAAGATATACCTAAGACAATTTAGTCTTGAATCAACATTTCATTTCATCAGGGTTTTTGTTTAATCTGTCGTTTCATAAAACAAGGCAATGAGAAATATTTTTTACTGAAGGCAAGGCAAAAGGACAACTTTATTTTGGAGTTCTGAATTTTCATTTTCTAAAAGACAGTAAAGAAGAGGAGGCATTTGAATACTTCCTTTTTTGAAGTGAAACTTCTTTAGAATTGTTGTGATTTCAAACCGGATGCAACAGAAAAAACGACAGGTAAGAGACACAAATACAAAAGAGCGAGAGAGCAAATGTCGGTGTGTATGTATATTGCACACTGTTTAATACTTGCTTGTATTTGAGCATTTAACGTGTGCTTCACTTCTATCGTGTGTGAATCACACACACATCATTTTTTATGAAATCGGACAAAAGATGCGCCACAAGAACGCGAAGTAGTATATTACATGGATAGTCTTACATCCGGTTTCCAAAAGGCTGATCAACGCAAAAATTAACAAATCAACTGTTAAGTCTCTTGTTAAGTGTTAAGTGAGTTGCTAGAAGCATGGTTAAATTACATAATTTGATCAGTCTGTCGGTTGACATAACAACTACAATGAAAAGCTGTCAAATTTGACCCTAGAATCGTATGTCAACAGCCATGTTAGTAGACATACACTTTCACCAACGTTTCAGAAACCGGGCGTTAGTAATTTTTAACCGACTTAAAATAAAGAAGGAGGTTATCAATTCGTCTGTATGTTTTTTTTTTGTATGTTTGTTACTCGATTACTCTGCTGTTTGAGAATGGATTTTGGTGATTCTTGTTTTGTTTGAAAGCTTATGTTTCCGAATTGGTCCCATATTCATTTGATCGACATCTGATCAGCGGTTTTTAAGTTATATTCAATAATGCTTATTGGTTGGTTTTGTATACCCAGACGATTTTCTCATTTTATTACTTGTCGATGTAATATGAATAATATGAACAAAAACCACTGAATAGGATACTTTGGAAAGTATCAAAGTATTGTGAGGTTATCATCATCAACTTTCATCCGTCCACGGCTGAACATAGGTTCCCTCAATAAACGCTAAGACGACAGGTCCCTTACCACTAGCATCCAACACAGATCGGGAAAGCCAAAAATTTTGCAAGTAAAAATAAAAACTATATTACTTATGTATAAACTTAAAACTAAAAAGTACAAAATAAAATTAATTTTAAATAAAAAACCAAAATCCGACTTCAAAACCATACCTTAATTAATGTACAACTAAAAATTTTAAAATAATATTGAAATACTTCGAAGTGTAGTAGAAGACGTATACTATTTAAAATCGGGTATTTTTGGAGTCGGTACCAGCCAAAACATGGCTGCCCTTCACAGGCATCTTCTCAATACTTGGTGTATGTGATTGATCATTAAAATATCCTCTTTGGCTGGATCTCTCTCGTCGCTCCCTCATGATTAAGGTTCGTGGTCATCTGTGGATGTGGATGGTTCACAGCTCATGCGGATAATCTGCCTCCATCGGTGCCTATCCCTTGCGTCTCTGACAACCGAGTGAAATGTTTCTGAAGATGGGCCTTTTACTTGATCGCTCCATCGCACCAAGAACCGTCCACGGGGTCTTTTACCTTCGGTGTTCCCAACAACAATCAGTTTTTCAAGGCTCTTATCTCCCTTCCTTATAATGTGGTCAAAGTAGGACATAATGCGCTGTAGGCAGATCGTAGAAAGGCCAGAGATATGATATACAAATAATGATAGTCCAGGTGAAACATATAGAGATCGACAGTTCCCCAGTGGCCAATACGACAATCCAATCATTTTACTACGACACGGGCAGATGTTGCCTTTCGCAAATAAATTATATGGGTTTTATTGTTCAAATGTTTTCTTTATGGCTTTGACACAGAAATAAATAACAATTTTACCGTACCTTGTGTTTTGTAAAAGTTATTATCTTATGAGCTTACTTTTTTATGTACATTCGCTGTATATTGCACTAATGTTATTGCAAAGCATCTTATTATTATTGGCGTTTACCTTTCTGTCTATGTCTGTCTATGAAAATATATAATACATCTATGAAATCAAAACCACTATCTGAATTTTACAAGACACTTTTTGCAGTTTATAGTTAACTATAGTAAATAAATATATATAGATATTATTATAGTCAACACAGTAGCAGGCTTCATTTTGAAGATTGATATTTGCTATTCTATTAAAATTAATTAAGTCAGTAAAACGGAAGGGCGTTTATTAATTAAATTTCACAAGTATTCGTTATTATTATCAGTATCGATTGTCGTCATCTCTTAGTTGTTGGAAATAATAAATTTAAGATTACATAAACAGATGTTTAAGAATCATTATTATTATGTTTATTAATTATCATATTTGAGATATCTGAGTGTGCGTTATGCTTTTTGTATTGAAGAAAAAAACCTTTTGCAACGTCACTTCTAGCTCTAGTCTGGTAAATATGTATCATCATCATCATCAGCCTTTATCCGTCCATTGAACTGAGCATAGGCCTCCCTCAATATGCGTAGTAAATATGAAAATTAAACTGTTATTATATTATGTGAATCGCCACAAGTAATGGACTATGAGCCCCTTGAGAGGAAACTTATTTATTTATTTATTTATTTATTTATTTAAACTTTCCAATGTAAGTTACACTCAATCTTAGAACTACTTACTTGCTACTTTAATTTTGCTAAGTGCACCCACTATCTAAGGAAAGCACCGCTTGCAAATATCTAATAAACACCATACAAAACGAACATAGACTAAGAATTTAAAAATTTAACGAGTAGAATGTTTAAGGCTATACTTTTTTTTTTTACAGAAATTCAGTAATGTATTATATAATATAAGGGTTAACATAATATTTTCTTAAGCCATATGCTTAATATATATATTAAAAATACAACAATACAAACATTACCGAGACTTGGCTATATTATTGTCAGTTAGAACTGTTTTTACAATATTCTTGAATTCATATGAACCTACGCCGAATATATCAAGTTTGTGACTTATTTGGTTCAAGAGTTTAGATATTCTGGGTACGGGAGAATTAGAACCTAGAATCGTCCTGCGGAATGGAGAAGCAAAGGGGGTGAGAGGTTTCCTAGGATATTTATAGGGTACTCGAAGCTTAAATTTAGATAACAAGGTCTGGCAATCAATGTGGCTATTAAGTAATTTGTGTAAGAAAATTAAGTCTATCATGTCACGTCTCTCGCTTAGCGATTGTATTTTGAAAAAATCTAGTCTATCCTTGTATGAACCTATTTTAGACGTCTGACCTACGGAATATGTCAGATGCCACAGAAATCTCTTTTGTACCCGTTCTAACCTTAGTGTATGGACAGCATAATGAGGCCTCCATACTGGAGAACAATATTCCAAAACGCTTCGCACTAAACTGTTGTAAATCAGTACTTTGGTTCTAGGTTTACGAAACTCTCTTCCATTGCGAATAAGAAATCCCAACATTTTAGAAGATTTTTTACAATGTTTTCTATGTGGGGTATGAAAGTGAGCTTAGAATCAAATGTTATGCCTAAGTCCTTGATAGTATGGTTGATTTTTAAGTTGGATGTACCGATTTTATAATTAAATGCTATATTTTTAACCTTTCTGCTAAAAGTCATTTGTGAACATTTTAATGGATTTAAAGTAATTTTGTTAATTTCGCACCAATGATTTATACTGTTCAAATCCTCCTGCATCATGTGTATATCTGAAATACTTTTTATTACTTTTAAGATTTTAAGATCGTCTGCAAATAAAAAGGGGGTACAGTGGTTTAAACAATTTGGTAGATCATTAATGAATATATTAAATAGAAGAGGGCCCAGATGTGAACCTTGAGGCACGCCGGAACCAATCTTAGGATGCACTGATGAAGTAAAGCCAGCAACAACCACAAAAAACTCACGTTCCTTCAAGTACGATTGTAACCATTTAAGAATATAACCATTAAATCCATACGCTTCAAGCTTTAGAAGAAGAATAGAATGCGCGACTCTGTCAAATGCCTTACTGAAGTCCGTGTATATCACATCAACTTGATTGTTACTGTCAATCGCCTCAGCAAGACTTTCCACAAATGTCAGCAAATTTGTGCAGGTTGATCGCTTTTTTATAAAACCATGTTGATGAACTGTAATGAACTGTTTAAAATGATTGTAAAAATTTGGAAAAATGAGCTTTTCAAAGACTTTGGCAAAAGTGGAAATAATAGAGATGGGTCTATAATTGCTAGTGATATTTTCATCGCCGCTCTTAAATACTGGAACTACTTTTGCGCTTTTCCATTTTTCGGGAAATAGTCCTGATTTAAGGGATTTATTATAAATTATCCACATAGGGTAGGAAAGACTTGAAGCACATCTTCTAATAAATTTTGGTGGGATGCCGTCTGGACCAGCCCCTTTCTCTATGTTAAGATCCTCATAAGCTTTTTGTATAGAGTTCTTGGATATTTGTATCATAGAAAAATTTAGACAATTGTTGTTTACCTTAGATAGGAATTTAGTAAAAGAATCATTAAGTTCTTGATGTATTCTGTAACTGTCTTCGAGGTAAACCGATGCGAAATAGTTGGCAAAAATGTTGCAAATATT
This sequence comes from Lycaena phlaeas, assembly GCA_905333005.2. NCBI lineage: Eukaryota > Metazoa > Arthropoda > Insecta > Lepidoptera > Lycaenidae > Lycaena > Lycaena phlaeas. Next base: position 4,284,405 of record HG995174.1, read on the forward strand.
TTCCCCTCCAGTCACAGTAATGTTGCCATTCGATATTGAATCGGGATATGTTGATATCCCTTTGCGCTTTGCCTTAACAAAAGACCAAAATAATTTTGGGTAAGTTGAAATTTTATCCTCTACATGGTCACGGTATTTATTATAACAAGCAATGGAAAGTTTATCACACTTCTTATTAAGTTTCTGTAATATTAGCTTATCTATTGGGTTTTTGTAAATTTTGTACCTACGTAAAACATTATTTCTTTCTCGAATCGTTCTAATCAAGATATTATTGAACCATAATGGGAATTTAGATTTTTTAGACTTACCTAAGGGGACGTGCTTGCTTATTGTATCAGTTAAGATGTTATAAAAATTATCTAACGCTTTGTTAACATCTGGAGTATTTTCTAAAAGATCTTGCCATTGAACAGCAGCTAATTCTTTATTTATTGCATCATAATCACCCTTATTATAATTAAATTTTGCGATAGATTTATCTTTTAGTTTGAATATACGTGTATTATTTATGTTTATTTCTAGAGGAGGATGTAATGCATATACTTTGCAAAGTTCATAATCCGCCTCCCTAACATCTACGTTTTCAATGTCCGTGAGAACCAAATCTAATACTTTGCCTAGCGAGTTTAATACCTTATTAAATTGCTTGAAATTATTTAAACTTGAAAAATCAATGAGGGTTTGTTCGAGAGGGCGGATTACAGAATGATTAGAAGATTCATCTATTTGTGTCCAATCTATAGAACTTAAGTTAAGATCGCCTATGATAAAAGTCTTAAGATTATGAATTTCTTTTACACGGTTACAATTATTTACGAAATTACCTAATAATGATCTGTTTACGGGTGGTGGTAGATAAGTAGCGCATAGAACTATTTGCTTATTATTTGGTGATATTTCAATGTTCAAGACTATAAACAAATCTTCACCATCACTTTCCCAGTTAAACATACGCTTGGAAGGGATACATTTCTTAACTGCAACTAAAACACCACCGCCTTCTTTCTTAAACAGATTGGTAGAAAATTATGAGTAGGCGATGAAATTTTGTGCATTAAATGTACATAGTTTATTGCAAGTAGCAATCTTAGAAAAGTTGTGATTAGCTGATGCAGAAAACACGATTGTATATAGTAGATTTAATAGCCCGTAGAAGATGGACAAAACAAGAAAAAAAAACAAGTTTTTTTTTTCAAATAAAAGTGTCAAAGTTAATTGGTAAAGTGTTGGAGAGTGCTAACCTTGTTTGTTGGATAAAGGCGAGTGTGTAGACTGAAGAGATAGCTGTCACTACTATTGTTGTCGTGCGCTGTTCAAGTTATTCTTAGGCGCTATTTTATACTCATAGTTTTAGTATTTTTTGTTGTTTGCACCGTAAGATGTTTTTTTTGGGCTTTTTCACTTTTCAGGTTCACCGTTTAAAGTAAATGCTAGGTTTCGGCAACGAATAGAATTTTATATAAAAATAAATAAAAGGTATAAAAAATACAAATTATTCTTTGTATTAGAGCCCCAACGTATAGAGAATGTATGGTGCTTTTATTGAGCGATGGTATGGCGTTACAATTTAGAAGCGTATCTGTAGTGAATTGTGAATCTTTTTTCAAGAGTTAATTTGATCCAGAGCTGGTACGTCGCTGATGAATATGATTATCAAGTGTTAACAAAATATTTATAAAAAATCTCAGCGTATTCGGATTAGCAGTATCCATACATAAAAATATATCGAATTCAGAACCAACTTCTTTTAGATTTCGGTTAAAAAGGAGCAATAAAAATATATATTTACCTTACGTTTATTGATACTTAATTTATTTACCAAGCAATTATTATAAAATAGAAAATAAATATATAAAATCATCTTTAAAATTAGTATTCATGAGTTACTAATCAACGAACCAATTAATTCCCGGAGTATTTTCTATTATAAGCCACAAACTTGTCCACACACACATACGTCTATAAGTTTGAATCCACCACTGATAGGATTGAGAAAAACCGCTCGGTCTGAGCATAAGTAACTAGTGAATATAATCCCGTAGCTTACATCAAACCGCTCATTTAGTATGCTGTCAAGTGAAAAAATTCGCATAATTTAAATCAGATCGAGTAACGAAACTCAAAGGACGGCCAGGTGGGTCGGGAATCGTCTGAAATTCTAAACAGTTTTTATCGCGGGGAAAATTTGAATCTCAGAAAACCGAAGAATTCCTTTCGATTTAAAGCGGTAGCTAAAAATAAATTTTTTGGGTTCCGTTCTTCTTTATAAATATAATTTGTAGTTGCGTCCATTATATATTATACTAGCTGTTACCCGCAGCTTCGCCCGCGTGAACTAAGTTCACGGATAAGTTTACGGATTTATCATGTCTGACGATGATCATTTTCCATTTTAATAATGACTAAGTTTTTGTATCAAAATGGATATAATATGTTATATTGAACATAAAGACATATTATATTCTTTCGCAGACTTTCTGCATACATATTTACTATAATATTTAGGATACTACTTATTATTACACTGCCCGTTCAAATCACGGCAACACGATTTATTTTCTTGCGTATTATTTTGATATTGCTTTATCTTCCAAAATATTTATTTAATTTGCATGATGTAAAGGGCAAAAATAATCTTCATTAAATGCACATGCTAATTAACTGATTTAAAATGATAAGGATTCATACCGTATTTGTGTAAATAACTTTCAAATTATCACGTTATAATTACCCATTTTTTTAAGTATTAAATGGATATAGTATGATATCCCTAAGAGATAGACATATGCCATCGCGGACTTTTTTGTAGACCTATTTAAGATACACAATTCCACCATACATTATTTTCTTATATCTCAAAGGGTTTAGGCAGCGTTTTCGTTGGAAACTCCCAGACGGCCAATTTTTTTCCGACACCTCCTACAATTATTGTTATATCTTAGCCAATGTATATAAAAACTTAATAAATTATTTACATAAACCCTCCTCTTGAATTGTCCTATCCATTAAAGAAAACCGCATCAAAATCCGTTGCGTAGTTTTAAAGATTTAAGCGTACAAAGGGATATAGGGACAGAAAAAGCGACTTTGTTTTATAATATGTAGTGATGATACACTATTGGATTTCGCAGGAGCTTAATTGTATATATCACTATATAATATACGACTCCTTTATAAACCTTTTTTCCATCCATTAGCACACATGTAGCCCCTTTTCAATGAACACCGAGACGTCTCATAGGACCGGCCACAGCACAGACATCGTTTAGTTTAGTTGGAATTTGGAAGACGACCTCTCGTCTTCCTTATCGTGGCCTTCACTAAAAAAATTCAATAGTCTCCCGAACATCATTTCCTCAACTTATCTACCTTACTACAGTGAGCTTATCCTGCGCGTGATCCTCTGCTTTCGTTATCTGACAGATACATTTTTTGGTAATCCTATTCGCGTAACTATACTAACGCGTAACTATATATAAAACCTCAATAAAGTCATATTATGCCCCCAGCCGGGCTGCTAGACACGGGTCTCCTCCTCGTAATCAGACTCGATATTCGGTCATTCTTCACTTAGGCTGGGGAACTATTCACACTTTTAAAGGCTTATAAATTGAGATAGTGATATAAAAAATATTTGATTGATCAGCTTGATGAAACAGGTAACTTCCATGCAATTATCGTATCAACTAAGGCATATTATAATCGGCCATTGCATAGAACTCTTTATTCAGTAGACAGATAGGGACTAACAATAATGATGATACAAAAAAATATATTATTAGTAATATGCTTTCTACGGAACCCTGCCTTTTAGGGCTCACGCTTGATCGGTTTACGCGGGAAGATTATATTCTATTTTATTTGCTTTGCTTGATCATAGTATGATCGCGAGGTTCCTTTGCGAAATACCTTTTGTATTCGTCTCATTAAATCAGGCTTCTTGTATGACTTCCGTAATTGAACGAATACAAAATTAGTTACAATCAGGACAGTTCGCTTCCTTGATTGTCGGAACAAATTACGCTTGGAAATTCGAAAAGAATATTTGTCAAACAATAATTTTCTATGAATAAACATACAAAAAAGGAATTGCTTGTTACTCCCCCTATGCCAAAGAATTCAGACGTACATAGAAGGACAGTTCTTATGAGCATTTTGAGGACAAACTCTATGATGTAAACGTCCGCTTGGCGGCGTGACGAGACACCGTGACGTCCCCAGCATATGAGCCTACGAGAGTGAGCGAGTGCGAACTGGGGACAAGTCCCCAATAAAGTCGGCACAAAAAATCCTTAAGAATTGTACTTCTATGTACGCCTGAATTCTTTGCCTATGTTGAGATAGAGATTAAGATTCTCAAAGCCGATTTTTGAAATCATATTAGAGGTTTAGTAGAGTTTCTTATAAAAAAGATAGGAAACATAAAGTTTAGTGGATTATATTATACCGAGCATAATAACTAGATAGAATTAGGTCGAATAAAATTGGTCCGTTATTTATTACTGACGTAATAGCAATTCAATCTGTCAGTGATCATCGGCCAATCATCCATCAATAGCCATAAGTCGGCCAATCAGAGCGCAGGATTGGCATAGCACCACAAATTTATCAGATTTTTCTCTTACAAAATACAATATATAATATTAAATATATAATAATATGAGCGACGATGGTCCAGTGGTAGGTGGACTCAGTCTCTTATGCGAGAGGTTCCGGGTTCGATCCTTTTTTTTTACGCCGGGAAATGCACTGACGCATACCGCTGGGGAGTGGGTCTCCCCGTGGGTCAGGCGGGTATGTGGGACTCACTGCGCCCGAAAGGTGGTAAATGGACGCAGCTCTACCCACTAAAACCCGGCGAGTGCCACTAATGCCGCCTTTGGTAAAGTGTCCCGGATCTACAAGCAACAGGGCACCTCGACGGCTAGCTAGACCCTCGGGGGACCGATGCCACCTCCACAGAGGGGTTGCACCGCACCACAGAACAACCCCTCCCACCGTCGGGACAGTACAATGAGGCGAGATTCCCATCCTCGCCCCTTGCCCCCTCTTCTTATAAGAGGGGTACAAAGAGCCCCCTTGGCTCAATTAGCTTCGCCAAAGGTGTTGGGCTCACCCTAGGCTACTGAGCCCCACCGCCACGACAAGGCTTGAACCATGGTAGTGTCCGGGTTCGATCATGACTCCAACCATGTGAACATTGAAATGAGTTTTTCTTAATTTCTAAGTGCACCCCAAACATGAGACCATCGTTCGCTCACCGGTGAAGGGAAAAAATCGTGAGGAAACCTGCATGCCAGATGAGATTGAAAGTCTTTGAAGGCATGTGAAGTTCACCAACCCGCTTTGGGCCAACACATCGGTGAACTATGGCCCATTACCCTCCTCGCCTGATTTTGAGGAGGAGACCCGTGCCTAGCAGTAGGACATATAAGGGTTGACACTTTACTTTTTTTTATATAATTTATAGCATTACCAATATATTAACGGGTTTTATGCTTGATAGGTTTGATTATAAATTTAAAAAAATGCTTGACGGATTAGGAACACTTTTTTTTAATTATTTTTATTAGATAAAAATGTTATAAAGTTCCGACAATTGATTATAATGAAACAACTTTTATGGATTTTATCGCGGTTTATTTAGTTTTTTACAAGCCCGACGTTTCGGATACTTTACAGCAACCATGGTCACGGGAGGACTCCGACAATTGAGTTCGCAATTTTTGTAAATATGTTCTATAAATACCAACATCTGTAGATAAGTGATGGAACAAAATAAATAACGAAAAGAGAATGAACAAATTAGTATTAAATACTATCTTGTCTGGAAATTCTGAGGTCAGTGCGGTCAAAACAACAACCGGGGCATAAATTTTGAAATGTATTTTCTCTGCTTTATAAAGTAAACACTATTTTACTAAAGTTTTATAAGTGATTTTATTCATTATAATGAAACAATTTTCACGGATTTTATCGCGGTTTATTACGTTGTCTATACTTTTCCGATGAAGCTTTAAGGCCTTAAGGCCAACAGCATAGGTCCTATCGAAAATTAAACTTGCTGTAAAGTTGGTCACGGGAGTGTGAATCGTGTAAGCCTAAGAAAACAATGAATGAGAAAAAAAATGCGATTGAAGTGAAACTTCTTTAGAATCGTTGTGATTTCAAGCCTGATGCAACGGAAAAACGACAGGTAAGAGACACAAACACAAGAGAGCGAGAGAGCAAATGTCAGTGTGTATGTACTATGTATATTGCAGACGGTTTAATACTTGCTTGTATTTGAGCATTTAACATGTGTTTCACTTCTATGAATGTATGTGTTATGTGAATCGCATACACACCTTTTTTTTGTTTGTTAGTTTTTTAATTGACCACGTTTTTAAAAGCCACTAATTTTCAAATAGGTATAGAACTCGACTTAAAGAGCAGAAGACATTTTTCCCGGTTATATTTCATACGTGATAAATTAAAGTGTCATTTGCTTCTTCAGCAACGAACGCTCAACAGATTTGCATAAAATTTAGACCATTACATCTCCAACTGAATATGATATATCTTATACCTTTAAACGAGCAATTATTGTATATATCATCAATATAGAATCGGGATCACGGAAACGGCTCCAACGATTTTCATGAAATTTTGTATACCTACATGTGTTAAAAACGGCGATAAATCGATCTAGCTAGGATACATTTTTAGAAAACTTTTTTTTATTCATGTTTTGAGGCATCGATAAAATATGATTAGAATACGAACGTACATTTCGCTGTCAAATAATATGTCATGGTAGCTTAGTGGTGAAATTAGGCAGTTAAGTTCGAACGCGCCTGGTTCGAATCTCCAGTCCGAATTTTATTTTACTTTTTTTAAGATCATTTTTTTTTGGAAGAAAAATTTTATCGTATTTTATCACTTAGGGTACCGAGCAAATGCTCGGCCAACCAGGTACTATATATATAATACTATCTTTGCTTGTGTTGTCTCTGAAAACATCTAGTATATCAGCTATATCAAGCAATATACTTTAAAATCTAATAAGGAGTAGGCATGCATAAAATTTAGACCATAACTCCAACAGAATATAATATAATAATGCTATCTTTACTTGTCTTAGTAAAATATCAAACACAAACAAGTTCCTGGCAACATCTAGATCTAGATCACACTTTAAAATCTAATTAAGAGTAGAGGAAGGAAGTTCCAAAGTGATATAACTAATCAAGTGATCGTGTTATTGCTTAGGGATCAGAAGGGTCAGGCCCATTTAAAGCTAAATCACGGATCACCGTAGCAAACGCCGTTAAATGTGGTTTTACCGCCGAAATTCTCAGGAAAATTTTAAGTCAAAAGGTCTTTAAACTAATGTTTCTTTGTTTACTCATAGGACTATATTGTTACAATAGATATTATTATTAGAAAAAATATTTTCAAGCATCTCCATGAAAGATGCCAGGATTAGGAAAGGTATCGCCCGTCACTCCGTTCATTGTAACAGGCCTATATGCAGCATTCATAACGGGAAATGTTTGTATTATATAATAATGATCATAATCAGACCATTCAATGTTGTTTTAACGCGATCACATGTTTAAAAATATAATATATTTGTTTGGCTGCTGGAATAAAGGAGAACATCGTAAGGAAACCTGCATGCCTGCCCCCCTAGACTATGAAGGGTGGAGGTAAGGAGTATCATCTCTGTGTATGAAAATTGTCCGTCGAAAAGCGTTAAATAAGAGTGGCGCCACAATTACAAAAGCCTAAACTTTTAAACGTGTGTGCGCCAAGAAATCACGCACACACACATAAATATGTATACCCTTTTCCTACAGCAGCGTCCTGGCGGACGGTCTTTGAACTGTTATTAATGGCCTACAGCCTTACAGCACACTTTTTATACTATTTCCCCATATTATGAGATGGTATTCCTTACCTTTACCCTCCATACCATAGACAAGTGGCACAAACGCTAAACGAATAGAATAGTATACTAATTGTTTGGGAATGACACTAGCTTAAGACATGTAATTTGACAGCTAGTATCATTCCCATACGATGAGTATTCTGTTCTATTCGTTTAGCGTTTGTGCCACTTGCCTAGGCGGGCTGAACAGAAAAGTCTTTGAAGGTGTGTGAAGTTCACCAATCCACATTGCGCCAGAGCCTCGGCGAACTACGGCCCGATACCCTCCGCGACTGATTTCGAGGAGGAGACCCGTGCCCAGTAGTGTGAAATATATAGGATGCTCCTTTTTTTTCGGGTGCTTACCGCGTATATAATTTTCTTGAGACTCCCAAATCACACAAAACGCGATAGTATAACGTTACGCTGGTGTCATGTGAGTGAGAGGTACCGCCCCGGTTGTGCCGGCCTGATTCGGCTGCAAAGCAGCATGGCACTGCCTCTTTCTAAATTTTTTTTTTTTTTTTTTTTTTTTTTTCGGTTGGATCTATGCTAATGGTCCTAGTGACCGTTATGCGTCATCGGAAATGGGGTGATCCGGTTGGATCATCCTATGACGTTAACTTTCTAAATATTTTGCATCGTATATAAGAAGGGTTATTCGGATGTTAAAGAAATCCAATCTTTGTCTATATTAGTCTTATTTTTTTGTTTCTTTTTTGTACATTTTAATAGGGCTTTATTTTGTAGGCACCAGTCTAAAATTTATGTCACAAAAAGTATGCAAATGTTTTGTAAAATGTCAACATTCGAGGCAGATTTTTATAGAATAGCCTTTCCATTTTGTTTTTAATTTCGTCGAACACCCCATCTATTCCCCGAGGACGGGTTGCCGTTTGCCGTTATTGCCGTTGACTTGCCGCCCAGAAGCATTTTCCACTTGGTTACACTTATATTTTTAGGATGTTTTCCGTCCCCTAAGCGAATAAACGTTTGTTATTTTTCGAATAAAAATATACAAAGATAAAATGTTAAAAGTTTCTTCGCAAAAACTATATTATATTTTTAAGATACTTGACATTATAAATGTTTGTATATAATTCTTTTGTGCGTATGTATGTCACTGAAATCCTTCTATGCGGCTGGCTGATAAGATAAGGGTTAGATTCACAATTCATTCCACGAAAAAATGTTTTCTACTGTCGGAACCGCTAGTATTATATACTAATGTTATTGTAAAGGTTTTTTTACACAGATTTATAAATAAAGACAGATGGAGCATGCCGAACACCCGAGTGACGCTTCAAAGCAAATACAAATTCAAAAGCGCTGTCAAGTGCTTGACATAGCGTCGTACTCCAAACGTCTGCTAGATTGTATCGTTTTTGAATTTGTATTCACTTTGGTGGCGTCACTGGCGTGTTCGGCATTCTCCATCTGTCTTTATTTATAAATCTGTGGTTTTTTATTAGATACGTTTTTTATTTAAATTAATCACCTTAAACACGTGACGCGCCTTTTGTGTTCTAAACTCTAAAGAGTATTTATCGAATTACATATAACAATACATCTCCAAACTATATTTGCATTATAGTCTAAGTGATAAGTTGAAAATGGCGAAAAATAGAGATAAGGCTCTTAAAAATACCTGCGATAGCTCATTTGATTCGGAATGACGTCTAGAAAAATGTATCGGAAATGTGTATTAGCACACAAAAAATTGCAAAAGTTATAAACAAATTAAGTTGCAAAAAAAAAGGTATTTCGTTTTTTGTTAATAACTCCGAAATTATTAACATTTCAGAAATTTTGAAAAAAGATTCTTAAAGAGGAGGAAATTTCCAAAGAAAAACTCCCGACTCCCGGAATTCTATCTCCATTATTTATAATTTTAATTTAACGCTGAAAATAGGCCTCCGCGCGGCATTTTTAGGTAGCGCGCGCGGCTTCAAAACCGAGCACGTCACACTAATTATTTTTTTTAAGGTATTAAATATTAATTTAAAAATTTTAAAAAATTATGGTGTATTCCGAACACTTCAAAGAATTTGCTCCCGTTGGAAATTTTACTCAAAGTTAATTTTTCAACAAATTAGACAAATGTTAACTAACGAAATTTTTTCGAACTTCCGTCCTTATTGCACATTAAAAAAAATGTTTAAATAATTGTCGTATAAATTTTTCACTTCGTGGAGCCCTTCATATAAATATACTTAACAAGATCGCGCCATAAAAGTTTAAAAAATTTTAATACTTTGTTTATAATAATTTTTTAACTTGAACAAAAAACTATGGATTTCTAGTTTTTTGTTCAAGTTAAAAAATTATTATAAACAAAGTATTAAAATTTTTTAAATTTTTATGGCGCGATCTTGTTAAGTATATTTATATGAAGGGCTCCACGAAGTGAAAAATTTATACGACAATTATTTAAACATTTCTTTTAATGTGCAATAAGGACGGAAGTTCGAAAAAATTTCGTTAGTTAACATTTGTCTAATTTGTTGAAAAATTAACTTTGAGTAAAATTTCCAACGGGAGCAAATTCTTTGAAGTGTTCGGAATACACCATAATTTTTTTAAATTTTTAAATTAATATTTAATACCTTAAAAAAAATAATTAGTGTGACGTGCTCGGTTTTGAAGCCGCGCGCGCTACCTAAAAATGCCGCGCGGAGGCCTATTTTCAGCGTTAAATTAAAATTATAAATAATGGAGATAGAATTCCGGGAGCCGGGAGTTTTTCTTTGGAAATTTCCTCCACTTTAAGAATCTTTTTTCAAAATTTCTGAAATGTTAATAATTTCGGAGTTATTAACAAAAAACAAAATACCTTTTTTTTTGCAACTTAATTTGTTTATAACTTTTGCAATTTTTTGTGTGCTAATACACATTTCCGATACATTTTTCTAGACGTCATTCCGAATCAAATGAGCTATCGCACGTATTTTTAAGAGCCTTATCTCTATTTTTCGCCATTTTCAACTTATCACTTAGACTATTAGTAACCCAGGGCAAAAGCAATCACTACATATTATAAAACAAAGTCGCTTTTTCTGTCCCTATATCCCTTTGTACGCTTAAATCTTTAAAACTACGCAACGGATTTTGATGCGGTTTTCTTTAATGGATAGGACAATTTAAGAGGAAGGTTTATGTATATTATTTATTAAGTTTTTATATACATTGGCTAAGATATAACAATAATTGTTGGAGGTGTCGGAAAAAAATTGGCCGTCTGGGAGTTTCCAACGAAAACGCTGCCTAAACCCTTTGAGATGTAACAAAATAATGTATGGTGGAATTGTGTATCTTAAATAGGTCTATAAAAAAGTCCGCGATGGCATATGTCTATCTCTTAGGGATATCATACTATATCCATTTAATACTTAAAAAAATGGACAATTATAACGCGATAATTTGAAAGTTATTTACACAAATACGGTATGAATCCTTATCATTTTAAATCAGTTACTTAGCTGGAGCACTTAATGAAGATTATTTTTCCCCTTTACATCATGCAAATTAAATGAATACTTTCGAAGATATGGCAATATCAAAATAATACGCAAGAAAATAAATCGCGTTGCCGTGATTTGAGAGGGCAGTGTAATATGTAATAGTATCCTAAATAGTAAATATGCATGCAGAAAGTCTGCGAAGGAATATAATATCTTTAAATTCAAGATACCATATTATATCCATTTTAATACAAAAACTTAGTCATTATTGGAATGGAAAATGATCGTCATCAAACATGATACATCCGTAAACCTAAGATTACGCGGGCGAAGCTGCGGGTAACAGCTAGTATAATATAATAATGATACTAAAAGAGAACGATTATTGGAGTATAACCGGACTTGTCAAACGGGGCGTGTACAATGATGGTACAATGTCGCCCTACAATTAATAGTGGTCTGTGGTCTAGGGAATTGCCTATTACACTTGTATTATTATTACTAAAATTTTAAAATCGTGTCCTTTATTCTTGGTGTGCAACTTCTTTGACGTTAACGTTAATACTTAATGGCGTTTTATCACGTTTTGTTATTGAGTTTATAATATTTTGAACGACGATGTTTCAGTAGGCATTTGCTTCGGTGGAAGAGTGAGAAAGAGAGAGGTGTTTTATCCTTGTAAGTGCATTTGCACACGAAACACGAAGGTGTGCGAACTTCACCAACGCGGGTTTGACCCGCGCATGTGTGAACTATGGCATTTGGCCAACTCTTGCCTGTTTTCGAGGAGCAGACCCGTGTCTAACAGTGGATCATATATAGGTTTATACTTTTTATATTCATAATATTTCAGAAATGTTCCAATCACGACCACAAAAATAGTTTTTAAGCTATGTTCCCGTTTAAATATAAAATATATCGTGCAAACAAAAATAATTTGTCTATTCTTAGGTATCTTTAAATACGAAATTTATAATCTACCAGTAATAAAATCATAACAGAAAATTAAGTATCTTTTTGATGTTGAACTGCAATTTTCTAAATCTTGGTTAGTTGACGGTCTCAGGGATGTAATCATTGATTTTAATATAGTTTTGAACGTAAATATATCTGTAAATAAACAACTTACCTAGATTTATTTTATTATAGGTCGAATTGTAAGCTGATTCAGTATCCGTTTTTTCGAATTATTTTTTCTATGATAAACCTATTTCAAAGGACACGCCTTTAATGGTATGCGCGGTTAAAACGAGCTAGCACAAGCTTTCAACTTTCTTTTAGATAAAATATTTTTCTATAAAATCCTGCCGCTAATAATATAATATTAAATGAACACAAGCAAAGCCTTAAGAGTTTCTGCACTCTTGGCCTCAAGTTTAACTGATTCTCGCTTGAAATTATAAATAACATTCTTATGTAGTAGTTTATGGGCATAAACAAATCGCTAGGGATGAAACGGAACGACGAATTTGCCGGTACCTACGATACGTTATGGAATTTTAACACGTTTTAATCATCATCATCTTCAGCTATTATCCGGGCACTATTGAACATAGGCCTCCCTCAATGAACGCCAAGACGACCGACCCGTTGCCATTCGCTACAAACAAGTTTTTGCTTCGTTCTAATCAAATATGTCAAGAGAGTCAAGAGTTTAAAATTTAATTCAAAATAGTACTATCAAAGTATCTTTTTGAAGGTCAATTGAGTCTACCACTGGTTCCAAAGCAAGTCCACTGAGAAGAAAGAGAAACAAACTCAGTGGAATTATATTGTGAGTAGATTGCCGATAGAAAAGTAAACCTACTTGTAACCATGGATATAGTAAGTATAAGTTAGTTCATGACTGTAACCGGCAATAATGAAATTAAAATTTTAAATTTCATTGTCTCATGACGCCACTATATGATATTGTCATGTCGGTGATGCGAACCTAAATACAAACAAACTCAGTGGAACTAGACTTTTCAAATACACTATTATAAAAAAAAAAAAACAAACAATACATACTACTATATAAGAAGAATTCAGCAAGAAACTCTGTTGGGTTGCTCCTTTCAAAATTATTTTCAAATGTATGTAGAAAATAAAGGCACGAATCGACTTAATTTTTAACTTTTTTTTAAAAATTTAAAAAGTTTTATCAGCGTATCTTGTTCAACTTCCTAAGTAATTCCTGCTCAATAATTTCCCTTAGATTTTTCAATTCCAATGTTCAATTTCAAATTCCGTTTGGAAAATCGTCGAAGTTCAATTGGATAGAGATTTCAAAACTTTCAGAGCTGATAACGTAAAATAAGAATCGCTTAGACCTTGTCATTTGAATATTTATTCCATAACTAGCTGTTGCCCGCGGTTTTGCCCGCGTTAACAACAACATTTTTTTTAAATGTATTCTATGTTACTTCTAGTGCCTCCGAGAATGTTTGTACAAAGTTTCATGATGATTGGTTGAGTAATTTTCGCGTAAAAGCGTCACAAACATCCCTACTTTCACATTTATAATATTAATCTTCACATTTATAATATTAGTCTTCTTGGCGATCAACAAGGGAGGTGGGAGGGAGGAAGGAGAAGAGTTCGGAAGTGAACGGAAAAAGGCTGATGATGATGATGATCCGTACATATTATTATCATTATTTAAATTATCATTCATACAATCATTTCCAAACAAACGTGTAATCTGTGTCGATTGAAAATCCATAGCATCCATCAATTGGTTTGCGTTGAATGCAGCTTTCGAGATAAAATATTTTACAAAACGCGAATAAAATAAATTGACAACGTGATGTGTACGTGTTAGAATTTTTTGTTAGATCAGCCTTTGAATTTAGAAAACAAAAAAAAAAAATTGACTTTAATCACCAGCCAATTGCTATACATTTTTATACCACCAGGCAAACGTTGTATTGCCATATAAATTATTTTAGTCGTAAAATTAAAAACAAATGTATAAAAAATCGTCCGTTGAAGTTGCAAACTTCACCATCATCATTTTAATGTCCAATCATATTTTTAAGTCTTGAATTAGGAGGTGTCATGAAACTCTGCCCTAATAAGTAGAAAGCCAAGCATTTTGATTCGACGAGATTCTGAAGAAGGAAAAGGAACCATGAAATTTGTGATGGAAAAATATTTATAGGTTGTGATGGCAGATTCATCATCATCTATTCTATTGCTAATTCATCCTATTGCTAATTGAAAATAGTGATAATTTTTTGTATGTGTTTTTGAATGATTTTATATATTTATTATATTATCTAAATATTGAAACAACATAGGCCTAAATTAGTCATTTTAACTTTAGCAAACAGTTGCGAATGAAGTTAACTTGAACGCAACCTGTCATGTAACATTAACAGCTACGGGCCACTAATGCGGTTAACTGCGAGCTGCGGCGCTTGTAGACACACATGTGGACTGAATTAATTATAGTTACAATACATAGACGTAAGATATAAGATAATATAATAAAAAGAAAAGGTTAATCTAAACTAATATTATGAAGAGGAAAACTTTGTTTGTTTGGTTGTAATAAATATGCTAAAAAGTACTGGACCGATTTCAAAACTTCTTTCACCGTTTAAAAGCTACATTATCTACGAGTAACATAGGCTAAATTTTATTGTGAAAAAATAGGGTTCCGTAAGATATTTGGGTTTTTCGGATACAAGGTGTAAAAAATCATTCAGAAAAGTTACTTTGTCCGCTAGTCCGCTACAATAACACCGATACGCAGTCGATTCTAGCGCATCCAGTGGCAGAAAAAAGAACTAAGATCTGGGTTTATTATTGTGCATGTGAATACTATGAAAAAGCCTACCTATATCGTTCGGACTCCTTATATCTATACTTCGTGTACGAGAGACTGGGAAATTCACATCTTCATAACACGTTATATCCAATACGACCGATACTTTTCAAAGGTAACGAGTGCTCGTTCGTTATCTATATTAATACGGAAAGAAAAACCTTTATGCCCCTTTTGAGTGTAAAGAGTATGGAAATTGGTGCTATTATTGTTTTTTTTTTTTTTGAAAAAAATAAATTTTCGTTTATCTTGTTTCTCCTTTTTATGGAAAATTTTGTTTTGTTAAGTTTATTTCATATACTTATGCAAAATATTTCACTACGAACACGAATCCAGTTTAAAACACACATGTTTTGGTTCATCAGAAGGATTTTAGTGACCCTTCGGAGCACATACATAGAAGAAATCTATGTATAAAAATCAAATTAATACATTTTGTAAGGATATAACAATGGCGAAAATTCGATAACGGTACGCTGAGTTTTTTGTGTTGCCGATTATATTTTGTCACTACGTGTTACGATAGTTCAAGGACTATGATAAAAGTTCACATTACTATGCGTTAACAAAATACTATGTTTAGAGTATGTATATGTCAAGGGTTTATGACATTATTTATTTATTGATACTACTAATTCTTAGTCATTTTTCTTTTTCTGAAGGTCGCTAGTTTGATTCTGAGAAATTGATATAAAATATATTTATCTAATGCCTCTAGATGTTAAGTATATAAGCAGCAATGGTAGAAAAGATTGGTTATATTGATAACGTAAAAGTCAAGATCTAAATCTTTTTTTTTTCGGGTGGAGCTATGCTAATGACCGTAATGCTTCTTCGGAAGTGGGGTGAGCCGGTTGGTATCACCCAGTGATATAGTAAGTGGGGGGTAGCCCGCCAGCCGTGGAGTGTGACACGGCTTCATGGCGTCGGGTTTGTACCTGTGGCGGTTCTCTGCCTCACCACCGCCGGATAAAAGATCTAAATCGTAGAAATATTAATCTATGATCTTAATCTTGTCTTGATCTAAGTCTAATTTAATCCGATCCCGGTATAGAACGACGTCGCGGTGAATGCTGAGTGGTGGCGGAGAAGCCCTCTCTTGTGAGGAGCGGTCTGTACTTCCCCGAGGCCAAAATGTAGCTGAGGTGCTCCACTTGCCACATCCGGGACGGGAAGGCGCTCGTAGTAATTTAGTTTGGATAGAGCACTGCCCAAGTCCTATATAGAGTCAGGCTATCATAACCCATAAAGGCATTCCCTGCCTCAAAAAAAAAAAAAAAACGCTCATCATATCTTTATAATAACATAGTTGTAGGCCAGATACCTAATTTTGTAACATTGTTTATTTTCGATAGGCTCCTATGCTGCTAAATCAATTTTAATGGAAATAGCGAACGATATAATGCTAAAAATATATAGATAGAGTTTTCATCTATAAAAATAACACTTTCACAATGCTTAGGTAGCAATTCAGTAGAGTAATAGATATATGCAGACAGACGTATAAACAGCTAGCAAAACGAATGTAAAGATTGCAAGCTCTACAAACAAGCGGTGTGAGTGTTCATAAGATTCTCGCGAGTACAATATGCAGTGAATAAATCTGCGATTGGAAAATCAGTGATAGTGTTTCAATATCGAACAAACGCTATTGTCAGGGAACTTTAAAACTAATATAGTGGCTATAATATACCTATACTATCCAATGAAAGTTATTAGAAATAGTAAATACTAGCAGCGCCCCGCGGTTCCTGTGGGAGTACAGAGATAAATCAGAGCCTATGTGTTACTCTGATGTATACGCTACTGATGTGTTAGCTACTGATGTAAGTATATAATATTGTAAAGTTTCATTAAAATCCATTCAGCAATTTTTATGTGAAAGAGTAGCAAACACCCATACTTAGAAGCTTTCACGTTTATAATATTAGTAAGATAATATTTTATACCTTCTTATTATTGCTAATAAAAAGGTGTAAATTATAATAGTTTGTCGTGTGTCATTACTGTGTCCTACAGTGTTAAAAAATCATCGTATTTCATCTACCCTTTTGTACCCTTTCTTCCCTTGTTTTCATTTTATACTACTCATCTTCCGATCATTCTTAAGTCCCTTTTCAGAGGAAGTCCATTCGAATGAACTTCTCTTTACTGTATTAAAATCTGTTTGAGGCATTTGTGGCAAATTAAAGGAAAACTGAATACAGTTAAATTACCGATTAAATGAACACAATTTTATAGATGTTATACATTTAAAAGGGAATATCAACGTACACGATGTAGTTAATCTCCATTATATATATTGATCATCATCATCAATCCTTATCCATCCACTGCTGAAGCTACCCCTCCTTCAATGAATCCATCTCATACGGTGATGAAATGGATTCATTGAAGATGGATCATCCGCCATCTTCAACATAGCATCCACGGACCGGCCACTGCACAGACTGACGGCCATCCGTTAATAATTATGGAAAAATCAATAAGGCTGATCCTGATCGTTAAAAAAGCCTTTGAACTAGATACGACACACATAGACAAACACGACAGCGTTTTTAAACCGCGGCTCTTTTTTGTCAAGCGCTATTGGATTTTCGACGTTGAACATTGGTCCTTAAGAGCCCCTTCACCTTTTTAACTTATTTTGAAAAATTTTGATTATCTTTTGTACGCAAGGTGAGAAAGATTTGAACATTCTATTTCATTATTTTATGAGTAGAGTTCTTATTCTTGTCGACTAGATAATTTTTAAAAAGAAATAATGAATATATTAATGGCAATCACCCATATTCAAAACCCCTTTTCCGCAAAAGTAACGAGCGAGTGATGTTTGTGGTTCCTGAACAAAGAACTGAATATATATAAATAATACGAAATATTCTGAAAATTAAAAAAAATATATATATAATATCATTATATAGTCTACTCGTAACTAAAATGAAAAAAAAATATTGATTTTGATATGAAATATAACATAAAAAAAATGTTGAAATAACCTTATATGTGGAAAGTGTCAGGACAAATAAGATTTTTTGCGATACCTTAGAAACACTTTACAATTTCAAAAAAATACTCATTAATCTCTGGGTTACCCTTTAATATAATCTGAATTTTAATTTAGAAAAAAACAATCACTTTATTTCGTGAATTAAAGGCAAAGTGAACTATACATTGCCTATATTATCGAGCGCGCAAACATTATCCCAACAGGCAAATATAGGCAATATATAGTTCACTTTGCACTCAATTTACGAAATGAAGTTATTGTTTTTTTCTAAATTAAAATTCAGATTATATTAAAGGGTAACCCAGAGATTAATGAGTATTTTTTTTAAATTTTAAAGTGTTTCTAAGGTATCGCAAAAAAATCTTATTTGTCCTGACATTTTCCACATATAAGGTTATTTCAACATTTTTTTTATGTTATATTTCATATCAAAATCAATATTTTTTTCATTTTAGTTACGAGTAGACTATATAATGATATTATATATATTTTTTTAATTTTCAGAATATTTCGTAGTTCTTTGTTCAGGAACCACAAACATCACTCGCTCGTTACTTTTGCGGAAAAGGGGTTTTGAATATGGGTGATTGCCATTAATATA
This sequence comes from Lycaena phlaeas, assembly GCA_905333005.2. Taxonomy (NCBI): domain Eukaryota; kingdom Metazoa; phylum Arthropoda; class Insecta; order Lepidoptera; family Lycaenidae; genus Lycaena; species Lycaena phlaeas. The sequence continues at coordinate 4,303,203 of HG995174.1, forward strand.
TTCATTATTTATTTTTTTTAAATTATCTAGTCGACAAGAATAAGAACTCTACTCATAAAATAATGAAATAGAATGTTCAAACCTTTCACACCTTGGGTACAAAAGATGATCAAAATTGTTCAAAATGAGTTAAAAAGATGAAGGGGTTCTTAAATCTAATTTAGCATCCGAAGCTCGCAACTCGAGCCAACATCGAGATTAAACGGGACGCTTATTAAACGCTCCTGAGAACGGGGCCTAATATCACCCCAGTCAAAACATGCATTAGCCCACGTTTCGTAATTACCGGTCCTGCACTAAATTCCTAAATACTGTGAAACTGCACGGGAATGGAATGAATATGCAGAATCGCGGTACAATATGTAGACGAGTACGCAGTATTAATCTCATTCACCATTACGATGCATTGTTTTAAATTTAGTGCGCATTTTTCCTGTCGATTGCAATATTGATAAGTGCATAACTTTCACTGGCAACCTATCCGCTCTATTTGCAATGGTAAACCCACACATGTAAGCGCATGACTTTCAATGGTAAGTCCATCCTACTGGTAAGCGCATGACTTTCAGGGGTAAGTTCATCCTACTGGTAAGCGCATGACTTCCACCGGTAAGTCGTTCCTACTGGTAAGCGTATGACTTATGTAAGTAAGTATTTACCCACTTATGTAAGGATCTCTAATTATCTTTTCAATATGAGGATGATAAACGAGGTTATTATGTTTATCCATACACAAATACACAACCAATATAAAGGCGAATAAACTCCATACGATCCATTGAAAGATTGCCAAATATCCATATACAATGTTTATTTGGTTTATGCTCAGTAATAACCATCATTTTGTGTTTATCTTACACACTGGCGTGTTTTACGTACTCTATAATTTAATATAGGCTGTATTATATATCATATGTAATATATATTAAATATTAGCGGACCCGACAGTTATCCTTTAAATACAAATCGATTCAACCGTTTAGTTGCGGTATAGATAAATAACCTAGATACTGACTGCAGCGCCATCTGCCGAGCTGATTAGTGAATCTAAACTACACAGGGTGCCTAACAAACGTATATAAAAAAATCATTAAAACAAGTGTAGCCGTTTAGCAGGAGTTCAGTGACAAATACACGAACGGCAGAATTATATATTATATAAAGACTTGCACGGGCGGACAATATATCAGACACAATAGCACATATCATATCCAATATAGAACCAAACTGCATACAGTGTGAGAAATTTAATACTAATGCAAAAGCTAAGGAGCTTAACGTGAGTCGCAAGGAAATTATGAAATGTATGTACACTAGTCATCTGGGCAGACGATTTCTGGCCACCGACGGCAGCATTGCAAATTATTGCGGACAAACAACCTGACACGAATTATATATACACTACTGGTAAAACCAACAAGCTATCACATAATATATTATATTATATCAAACACTCTCAAAATGTAGAACAAATTTATTTAAAATTGCTTCCATTCGATACCATCAAACGACCGATACATACAAACATAATAACTACATAACATCGGCTTCACATCAACAAATAAATCGAAAATCGATGTACAATATAGAATTTGGATGTATGAGGTAATCTTGAAAAGTATTTCCGATTTAACAATTCTTTGGGCTAATCCAGGCTAAAACAAGCGGAGCTGCGGGCAGTAGTATATTCTATTAGTTGTTAACGTTGTTGTTGCCTAATAAATGAATATTAATTAATAGTTTTATGCTTTTTCTCGTCCTAATTAATTATTATTCTTGCTATTACTGTGTATGTACACAGCCAAACTATTTCACGGGAATAAGCAGGGCCCTTGTTAACTTTGATGTTGTATTGTTCATCTGTGATATATATTGTATTATAGTAGTCGAGGAACTCGTGGCTTATAATAACAGCAGCGCGTGTCGATCCACCAAGTTAAAGGAAGAAAGGAGGTTCGGAAAGCGTCAGTCCCGGCTGTCATAAGACGGCACCCATCAATATACAGTACCAAATTCAAACATCGTACATATCAGGTAGTATATAACAGGATATAATTTGTACCTAATGATGAATATGAAAAAATGCGGAAACAACTATTGATTAGTCACGTAGGTACTAGATTATAGCGAAACTAATGATATTCATTACTAAGAATAACTATGAGTGTGGTTGAGAGGAAATTCCGTAATGGAATCATCACATTTGGTAGGCGGTATTGAGTAGTCGGGTGACTGGATCGAGTGGTCGCTGGTTCAAATCTCGCAATATACCATTTGTATGACGATCGTAAATGTGTAATCCAAAAACTTGGACATATTGTGTAATATTATCAACATCAGGCTTTATCCGTCCACTGTTGAAGATATGCCTCTCTCAATGAACGCCAAGAAGACCGATCCGGCCAGCGGGAATGCTGACCGGCCCCTGCACAGAGATCGACTTCCCACCTGGTTGATGGCCGTCGGCCGACCAACACCTCGTCTACCTCAACGGGGCGTCCACTATTGAACCTTATTGGGCCATCGGCCATCCGTTCCTCAGAGCGTGTCACCAGCGCACTGCCACTTCAACGACGACAATTAAGTCGTATTATTAATGCTTTAATCCCGGACTTCGACATTTTTTATGCGACACCCCATAGCATAACCTACAAAAGAAACTCATCTCTTTGCTTAGTGTTACTTCATGTTAATTTTATTGTATTTTGTGTAGTTTGATAGTATAGCAATTATTTGTACATACTAAAACATGTATAATATAATAATAATAATATCTATGGACGCTTTTACACCACGTCAATCTGGTCCCGTGCTAAGTTCTCGAAGAGACTTGTGTTACGGGTTACCAGACAACGGAAATACATAATATATGTAATACATTTTATATTAATACTTATATTTAAGATTTTTATTGTATAATACATATATTTAATACACATCAATGACCCAGGAACACAAACTTTTTTGTGTTCCCTGGCGAGATTCGAACTCGCTACCTCCGGCTTGTGTGCCGACGCGCTTACCACTGAGCCACAGAGACAACGTATTAAGTAAGAAAATGTTGTCAACGCTTGTAACTGGCAAGTTCACGGATATAAGACCACTTGTGCTATTGCTGTGATCGTTTGTGTTCATTGCTGTTGGTGTTAAATAAAGTATCAACCCTTATATGTCCCACTGCTGGGCACGGGTCCCCTTCCTCGAAATCAGGCGTGGAGGGTAATGGGCCAATAGTCCACCGCGCTGGCCCAGTGCGGATTGGTGAACTTCACATACCTTCAAAGACTTTCAATCTCATCAGGCATGCAGGTTTCCTCACGATGTTTTCCTTCACCGGTGAGCGAACAATGGTCTCGTGTGCACTTAGAAATTTAGAAAAACCCATTTCAAGGCACACACGGACGGGTCAGGATCGAACCCGGAACCCCTCGCGTAAGAGGCCGAGTCCGTCCACCACTGGACCACCGTCGCTCACTGGACCACCGTCGCTCGTCGTCGGTGTTAAATAATTAAATATTAATTGCAAACACAAATTTTACTTATAAGTCACTGAGATTGGTAACTCAAACGTTTACGTGTAATGCTGAGATCAGAAGCAAGCATCAATAATGTTTCCTGGGTAGGTATCACCAGTTGAAAGCGATTTCCACAGCCCTCTAATATTTCATTATGTATCGTTTTACTTTGGGTTGCGGTCTTACCGATGAGAAAGCCTAGCGGACCTTACAATTAGTTTTCGCTCTATTTAATATGATTTATTACTTAATAGCTTACATTATTTAAAAAGTATCAACCTTGCTTTTATATTAGATCTATTTATATCTCTTTACACCATAAACATGAGACCATCGCTTGCCCACCGGTGAATAAAAACATCGTGAGGAAACCTCATAAAGGATGCCTGATGCGATTTAAAGTCTTTGAAGACGTCTTCACACGTCTTCAGACGTTTACACGTGTAAAGCTCACCAAATCGCATTGGACCAGCGCATCAGTGAACTATGACCTAATACCTTGATTTCGAGAGACACCCAGCGGTTGGATATAGTATGTGGGTTGATACTTTTTATGTATCATTGAGCATAAGAAAATATCTTTGGACTCTCAATATTTCTAGCTATTATCAATCTACTGCATGTACCAAAGTACACCATACACACAGAGCTCTATCAATGAACGTCAAGATGGGCGAACCCTCAAAATGTATTAATTTTGTATTTTTTATGTGCCTAATTCAATATGTTATGATACCTCCCATAATGCATTCAAGCAAGCTAAAGCTCATTTTACCTTTTCATTCCTAGATACATAATAATTTCATGTTCCCTTATATGCTTGTCAAACTAAGGCTTTGGAGCCTTACGATATGCCTCCGTGCATCAGTGATTGACATCATTGAAAAAAAAAAAATGTTTTTATTTTTTATTTAAACAATGTTTCTTTTGGACATGAACAAATAATCGTGACCTCAAGACGGACCTTACACGTGACTCATGAAGATACTAGAGATACAAGGCTGATTGCCATTTTTGAATACAATGAGCATATTTAAACCTATTATATATCCTCTCGAAATCAGGCGAGGAGTATGAGACATGTACCTATGCGCTGATTCCCTTTGTGTTCATGTTCGTACTTTGAAACTAATCAGACAGTTTTCCAAATATATCTTCAATGTTAAAGAAAATAAATTGCAAATAGTTTTCTTTATTGGGATTAAAGTTAGACTAATCTTCGATTATTGTATGTACGATTCTTATACTTGTTACATGTCTTTGATTATCTTGCCTTAAAGTAAGACTTACAGATTTACCTACAGATTTATTAATGTAATAAAAGAATATTGAAAACCTTATTTCACTGTTTGTTGAAAAAAATCTGTTTAAAAATCTTATTGCATAAAATAGCCCAATGTTTTAATCCGTATAAGTTATATTCTGCTTATATTTATAAAAAGTTATAAATATATTAGTTATAAGTATATTTAGAAAAGTAACTTTTAATTGTATACCTATTAATATATGCGAAATCACAATGATAGTAATATAATAAGAAGTGGGTCGTTTGGGTACAAATCGTTAACCTCAACCGTTGATAAAAAATATTGTTGATGAAAACAGCGTTCGCGATTCTACTTCACATTCTGGTGGGAGTAGGGAATAAACGAAAGCCTACCTTTGTTTTATTCTGATGTGTAAGCTATATTATTATAATGCATGATGCTGTATCAAATCAAATCAAAATATCTTTATTTCGTAAGTAGCAACTTGTAAACTTGAAATACGTTAAAAAAAGAAGTCAATAAAAATTAAAAAAAGTTAAAAGTAAAAAAAAGCTCGTATTAGATAAAGAATCCCCTAAGAAAAACGAGAAAAAACTTAGGGGTTGCTCTTTTGTCAATCTATTCAGTAGACACTGCGGGAAACAGTAGCAAACATACATCAACTATTCTTATAAACTTTCGCGTTTATAATATGTATTAGTTGTATATAGTGTTTTGAAATAACTCTAAAACGGTTTACAACCCACAGTCTGTGAAAAATAAATTTACATGTTTTTATAGTAACAGCTTTTCTTGCATAATAATAAATGGAGCTGAATTTAAAAAATAATGATCAACTCGGGACACGTTAGTATTAAATTATAATAAAATAACACAGATATGATAGGGTCATACAGTTTCCGTCATTAGATTCAAATCAATTTTACGCTTAGACGTGTCAAGGTGTTTCTAGAAAAGTTCAGTTTTTCATAGATAATACAAGCATAATTTCATAGTACAATCATCAAAATATTTGAGAAGATAGGCTCTTATAAGATAGGATCTTCTCAAATATTTTTATTTGTTATATGATGAACGTGGTAAGAAATAATGAACCTATTCGTATCATCATCATCATCATCAGCCTTTATCCGTCCCTTGCTGAACATAGGCCTCAATGAATACCAAGACGACGACGCCTATATGTATAGAAAAACTTTTTTCTTCAGAAGTTATTATAAAAATATAAAAAACACTTACACTTTTTCTTAGCACTTCCCAAAACACTTTATTTTTTATAGCCACTTTAACACTATTCACGAAAGCACACAGTTACCTATTATATTAAAAATATAGTTTTATTAATATATATTAGTTATATATTTATTTTGCGGCGTGCGATAATCATTAAATACGTGATTCCGATGTAAACATTGATGGAACACTGACTGACCTCTCTCTTGACCTCATCTCCAATAGAACGACTTCTAAAACATGACACAGAACATTGCTGTTACACAAAGCGTCATTTCTTCCACTACGTAAAATAGACCGGAGATGTATATTTAGTATTAGAATACAATTCGCAATAAAATTCAATAATCTATGAATGTAGTACAAGGTCATCTTACTATCGCGATGGAAAATTCATTGAGCGTGAAGTAGGTAGTTTGTATAATACTAATTTGTATCGGATTAAATTATTACAATCAATAATTGTTAAAAATAATCTTTGAAGTGGCAGTGGGCACACTCGGGAGAATGGATTGCTGCTGGGTCATTATGGTTCAAGAGAGGGGGCCAAGTTCAGGTGGACGAAGTGTTCAGGTCGGCCATTAACCACGCTGGAAGATGATCTCAAGGGATCGGTCATGTTGGCGTTCATTGAGGGAGGCCTATGTTGAGCAACGGACCGATAACATCTGATGATGATGATGATAAGTCAATAAATATATCTTTCGAAAAATTTGTTATAAATTATTAAGATAGGAAGTGACTACATTTTCCAAAAAACTGCTAGAAGTAACAAAACATTTGAAATGACTTACAATAATGACTTTTCCAGAAAATAATATATACACAAAATAATTTTTATTTTTATAGAAAAGAGCTCAAACGGACAGTCATCTGGTGGTAAGTGATCTGGAACATCTATAGATATCCACTACACTAAGGAAGGTATCCCGAAATTTAATTTCTCTGAAAATTGGTTTTGTTTGTTAAGAAATTGTTAAAAATTAATTTATTTTATTGCCAATTTTATTAAAAACAATTATTCTTTAGGAGTTCTCATTATAAATGATCACAAAAATATGCAAAATTTAATTACATATTGCGCAAAGCAAAAGTCTTTTGCTTTCAGTACACAAGGAATTTTAAAGGAAAGTTAAATTGCAACGTTCAGCTTACGTAGGCGGCAAGGAACTTATAGGAAGAAACAAAAAAATATGAAGTCATATTTTTAATTTAAAAATTAGGAAAGGGAGCCAAAACGCTGACAAAAGATGATATTTTAAATTTAACGGTAAAGTTGTCATGTTGTAATAGGATTTTACTTATTGCCAGGCGTAAAAAGTAGCAATTTCATACTAATGGAAATTAATAAAAAAGTAGGGAAACAAAATTAATCCGAAATTTAAATTATGACTGTTGCTGTTTTGTTTATACTTGCATCAGATCTAAACAATATAATATGCAAAAACAATTAATAGTATGTGAAGTAAGGAGAAATAATAAAGGCTTTATGGCTAATTTAGATGATTTCAATCAGTTAAAGAATCAAAAAAATCCTAAATTAGCATTACTAAAAAAGCATTTTTCCTCTATCATTTGGCCATCGTTCATGCACCCAACACTTTCCAGAATGATTAAATAATATAAAAAACTAAAACTTAAGTACATGTTAGTTTTGACGACCTCTGTGGCTCAGTTGTTAGCGCGGTTAATCTGGTACCCGTAACACAAGCCTCTTCGAGTACTTATCACGGGACCAGATTGACGTGGTGTAAAAAGCATCCATTCCATCCATCCAAGATATTGTTATTATTATTATATTATTATTAGTATAAAAAACACAATCTATACGAACGAAACTCTAGCTGATAGACTTTATAAGCGTAATGAAATTGTGATTATCATTATGATCATCACGATCAACATTAGAATGTCACCATGACCTTTAAAAAGATTAATGACAAAAATCCAATCCAAATTCCCCGCTGAGCTGTCGTGCTGACTGCTGACATTCGAAAACAATCGTTACTGTCATCTATTTAAGTTACTCTCGATAAAACCTTAGGGGGCGTCCATAAATTACGCGAGGTGTTTTTTTTTTAATTTTTCTGTCCCTCCCTCCCCCCTGGTGAGATGTTGTGAGATTTTATTCAACCCCCTCCTCCATCCCCCAATCTCACATGAGATTTTTCAAAATGTGAGTTTCTTACGTAAACGCGTTGGGATTGTTATTGTAAAAAGAAAAAATTTGCTTCGTGCTTTTATTTACGACTAGTTAAGACTAGTAATCAATATTGCTGAGAAGTTTAATTAAAAGTGTAATAAAAATTTAACAATAGAATACTTAAATTGTAACTACTGTGATTAAAAAAATAATATCTACTCTAATTCAGTCCATGGAGAATCATGCGCGGTCTCAAGAGAGACTATTGGAACCAACATGTCCATATGATTTTCAGTAAAATCATCTGCTCCATCAATTTCGTTCTGATCTAGCCACTCTAAACCGTTGGCGCTCTATATAAAGTCGAAGTATGAATTAAATTATTTTCTTTCGAACGAATTAGTGAATGATCCTCATCGTATTACGATAACGCTTAAGATTAAATCTTAAGCGTGTATGCATGTACAATCTGGATCATATGGACCAAAATAGTTTTTTTTTGTTCTAATCAGAAAAAAAAATGCGTGATATTTGCCGAGAACCCCCCCCCCCCCCCGGGGTCCCGCGGGTCCCCCTCTCTCCAACGTAAGATTAGATGAGATTTGACTTGACCCCCTCCCCCTTTAAACATCTCACGTATTTTATGAACGCCCCCTTATGTATAACAAAATAGAAATCCGTTTGCGATTTTCGATCAAAAATATCAGTTTCACATTCACCAACCCGGTCGACAGTTTCGTTAGCGTTTGATGAAGTTATGCTTTTGGTTGTTTTTGGGAGCAAAAGCAAAATTTTATTTTCAGCTTTAAATATTATCTACTTCAGTATTCTGAAATATGTAATATTAAAAGTCTTTGTTAAATATCTGTTTTGTTCTTACGGTAAAATCGACTCGTATGTAGCTTTGGGAAACGGCATAACGCAATGAGAGTCTATAAATGTCTTTAAAGATTTTTATCAATTACAAGCAGCGTCCCGCGGTTTTACCCGCGTATTCCCCATCCCTGTGGGACTACGGGGATAAATTATAGCATATGTGTTATTCTGGCGTGTAAGCTATATCATTGTAAAGTTTCATAATAATCCATTCAGTAGTTTTTACTTGAAAGGGTAACAAATATCCATCCTTACAAACTTTCGCATTTATAATATTAGCTTCACACTTATATTAACAGTGGTATTCGAAGGGATGATAATAGGTATAGCCTACGTCACTCGCTGATAAAGTAGCATTATATTGATAAAAGATTTTATTCAATGTGATGTGTTTTTTTGAAGATTATCGCATACATCCTAATTTAACAACATTACCGTTATAGTTACACGTAAAATTGTATTAGTTTATATGTGCCTTTATATTATGAATCGTTAATAGTTATGGCAGCGCACGCAAAAAAATTGCTTTTATTACCAAAATTTTGATACTCTGGGTTACATTGTTCGAATTTATGCATTACTATTTTTTTGGGAAATTATAAAAGTTTAATATATATAAGTCCTCCCGTGACCATGGTTGCTGTAGTGTCCGAAACGTCGGGATTGTAAAAAACTAAATAAACCGCGATAAAATCCGTAAAAGTTGTTTCATTATAATGAGTGAAATTCGCGTAAACATAAGAAAACAATATATAAAAGTTTAAGTTATTTTGGAATTTTAAAGGTAAAAAAAGTCTATTCTCAAGGTTTTGTTGTTATTATAATACATCTTCTATTATATATATAATTCCAGTGCCACGATGTTTGTCCGGGATGAACTCCGAAACTACTGAACTGATTTTAATGTATTTTCTTTTAAAATGTTTGCTTTTCTCCAACTTAAAAGATAGGATAGATTATTTCTCGAATTCGAGATAAAATAGGTAGGAACAAAAAACTGCTACATACCAAATCTTTTTGACAGAACGAAGTCGGTCGGGTCCACTAGTATGTTTAACGACAAAACCTTATAAATATAATATTAGACATCATATTATTCAAATAATTTCTGCCTTACATTCCAATCCTCGACTGTCATATCGCGTGAGAAGCGTACTATACTAATGAAACGACTGTTTCGTATTAATATGTGTGTTTTGTAACATGAAATATTCGAATGAATTCGAGAAGTATAAGAAATGTTTTCTTGGTCTTCCTTATTATAGCATGAGTGTATTTCTAACGTGTTCCCTATCTTTGACAGCTCCGTCTCTTTGTTCCCACACAAAGGCTGGTATTGTTGGCTTGCTTCATAAAAACACATTGTTACAATCGTAGAATAGAATATAAAAGCACAAATTGTAGTACAAACGCGATTTCATGGATGATGTAGCCAACAATAAGGGTAATGTTTCATGGCACTTTCATACGTGTCTATCTTTTAGCGGTATTATTTGAAATTAGAATTATTTTTATTTTATTGTAGCGGACAAAGGACAATGTTGGGATTTGAAGTTATGAATTAGGGCCTGTTTTACAAACTCCAGATAAGTTCCGAATAGGCTATCGGCAACATATTTGACAGATACTCCATACTCTATCAGTCAAATATGTTGCCGATAGCCTATTTGGAACTTATCTGGAGATTGTGAAACAGGTCCTCAATGTTTCTATTTTTAAATGTGACTCTGAGTTTTTGACAAATTCAATTTTCGTTTTTTATTAGACATTTCTACATTCTGATTAAGATAATTACTATATTATGATGAATTTTGTTTTTGTAATTGTTTTGAATTTATGTTTAAAAAGTTTAAATTTAGATAAAATTTTCCCTGGCTTTTATTAAGGTTCATAAATATGTTTTGAAGAATGAAATATCAAAGCAAGAAATTTTGCGTGGGTGTCAAGGAATATTACTTGTTCAAACATGCTTTTATTTTTTAGGAAGGAAAACACTTTATATAACAAGGGATAAGGTACCTCTTCTCTGCTTGATCCAAGCTCTTTCCTATTAAGGCATATTATTAACACGGATCTCGCATGAACAATATTATTATCTAATTAGAGGTCATTGGTCTATCGTCCTTCTTGACGTAGCCTTAACTCCAGAACATAGCCTTATGCTGTCTTCAATAAAATGTTCTTAGTAGTCGATAAAATTTGATACATAAAACCCTCCCCAATTCCTGTGACTTGACGTACGTTTGTATAACTACAAATCTCTACTACTCTTTCTCGGGTCTAATTGCTTAATTATTTATTATTAACATATTAAAGATTTATTATATTGTATAGTTAATGGTTATAATAAAATGGACATTGCAATTATAAGCTCTTCTTCTTCTTCATTTAAAATATAGCTTCCTCTAGGATTTGCCAGAATCAGAGTGAATGAGTTTGTTCGGTTATTTTGATTTGACTCTACTTAAAATATTGACTTTGTGAGAGTACAAAATTATGTAAAAAAAAGGGTTAATTATTTAGGATCAAGACACAATTATAAGCTCTCTCGTGAACCTTTGGTATCCGACTGTCTGTGACAAAACGCGCGTAGGAGGCGACCTACTGCTAAATAGGAAATAACAGGAAATGGTGGCCGTGAGATTAAACATTTGCATTTGACATACTTTATTGTTACGAAAAATCAAACGATTAGTGATTGAAAAGTGTTAGCTTTGTCTAGAAAGTATGAGCTCAGCCTTTTTATAAGAGGGTTGTGTTTGATTCCGATGTATGAAGAAAAACTAAGTTTTCTTTTTCGCTGTACATCTGAATACTATAATAGCTTGTTTGGTGGTAAAGTGAAATATCTTGACCATATCCTGTATGCATCAGAAGGAGACCCGTGCCCAGCTGTGAGACATATAAGAATCGATGATGATGTTGATGATAACGGTGATGATGATAATTATGATGATGATGATGACGATGAATCATGATGATGACGACGCTGATGATGATGATGATGATGATGAAGTTATTGAGGCTGAAATGGTAGGTTTGTTATAGATAAAGAACTGTTATAAAGCTATTAAAGTTCAAAATTACGAAGGATCGATCGATCTCCATACCAGTGTGACAGAGGTGTGTCAACCCCCTGCGTCTTTTATGTATCATCTTACCTGAAACAAAAGAAATATTAATTAAAATTAAATATGTTTTTATGTTTACACACTCCACAATAGTCTAGTAAATCTAAGTTGCCCATAGTATATACTTCATTTCGTTGTCAAGTGTTATCTATATACCTATGTGTACTATGTACTCAAAAATAAATTTATTATTCATATTACGCAATTATTTTATTTCAAATAATTTAATTTAATAAAATTTATTTTAAAAATTATTCTAGCTTCGGCCTTACATCGTCAATGATAATAATAATATCTATGGACGCTTTCACAACACCTCAATTTGGTCTCATGCTAAGTTTCCGAAGAACTTGTTTTACGGGTACCAGACAACGGAAATACATATTTTTAATACGTTTTATATTAATACATATATTTAAGATTTTGATTATAAAATACATATAATTCATACACATCCATGACCCAGGAACACAGAAAACGTTTTTTTTCTCTGGCGAGATTCGAGCTGGCTCGGGTTTGTGCTAACCATTTAGCCACAGAGGTCGTTAATGCTTTCAGCTTGCTTACATGTATGCTTGACTTTGTTCTCTCAATGTACAGAAATGTTAACAAAATTCATTTCCGACAAGAGTTGAAGTTCATCTTAGAAACTACACAGGGTCATCGGTGTAAACTTGACCTTACGACCTTTCGGCTGAGACGTCACGGTCAAGGTCAAGTTGGGTATACATAATTATGTTAACATAGTATACTACACATACTCCAGTGTCTAAGTATTATACTAGCTGTAACTACAATTTTGTCTGCTTTGAATTGGAAGTTAAATCAGTAATCTCGTGGCAAGAAAACGTTAAATCATAAAAACGTCAGTTCACTTTTACTTTGCAACTAATATTAAGTCAAATTAAAATATCTTTATTCCGTAGGTTACAACTTATACACTTTCAATAAGTACGTCAAAAAATCAAAAAAAAATATTATGATAATCTATATATATATATATATATATATATATATATATATATATATATATATATATATATATATATATATATATATATATATATATATATATATATATATATATATATATATATAAAAGAGACTTGTGTTACTTACACTATATTACTTAAGTTAAAACGAACGGCTGAATCTATCGGGATGGGACTGCAACCATTCGACGCACAATTTTTCGTAGATGGCTACTCATTATTTTTTGATTTTATTAACTCCTCATTCAGCGGGGCGCTACTAGTATTATAATAAAAAAGACCTTTGCCACTAGTTGACCTATATATTATGTGTAAAAAAAACAAAGTAATTCTTCGGGTTCGTTAAGTTAATTGTTCTAGATGGCGACACTCAAACGAGGCGAATATTTACATTATACAATACAAGTGGCAGAACATGGAAAAACATTTTTACAACAAAGATACAACAGATGCAGAACCTTTTAGTTGCATCTCTGACAATACGCTGAGTCGCTATTCCTGAACGTACACTTCGAAAACGCTTTGAGTAGGTTCCATATTATACGACATACTTTGTTTGCTTAAGTTAGAAATAAAATGGTGTTTACGATCGTCGGTCCCTCGAGGGGATGTGTCTGGTTTTATTTATGCTCAAGACACTTGGAAAGAAATTCAACTGAAATTATCTGCAAGTCTTGGTGGGAATTTGGTATTATCATTATTTCGTGGGTAGGAAATTGGTTTGGCGTACAAGCGATATCATTATCGATACAAATATTATAAAGAGGAAAGATTTAATTGTTTGTTTGTATTAAATAGGCTCCGAAAATACTTGACCGATTTAGAAAATTCTTTCATGTTGGGAAGTTACACTATCCGCAGTGAACATAGGCTATATTAAATTTTCAAAAAGTTAGGGACCCGTTTTAGATCTTAGTCGACGCAGACGAAGCTGCGTGCAATAGCTAGTCGTTGTATACTTTGATAATCCTTTACAGTTTTATAATTTATAAATAATATAATTTATAAATAATACTAGAATAAATAATTCTAGTTGCCCTACACATTAACAAAAGTCCACCTTAACTGGCCAGCAATTTGTCTTCAGAGGTTTCTATGTAGATAATAAAGTAAAGATTACAATTATAATGAAAACACGGAACAGAAAAGTATTGCACTTACTTACACCATTTACCGGTAAAGAAAAACATCGCGAGGAAAACCGGCATGACTGATTAGGTTAAAAGTATTTAAATTTGTGTGAAGTTTATTAATCCATAATAAGCTGGCGCATTGGTGAACTTTGTCACAATAGCTGCCTCGCCTAATTTCGAGGAGGAGACCCCGTGCCCAGGGGGCCTAGCCAAAATGCCATTAAGAAAGCGTTAGTGAAGTTCGAAATGATAAAATGTATAAGATGGACCACGTGATTAAGCGCGGCCTTATGTCAATCCCATACATTTTATCATTTTCGAACTTCGCTAACGCTTTCTGAATGACATTTTGGTTAGGCCCCCAGCAGTGGGATATAATAAAGGTTTGACGCTTTCTTTTATACACATTTTTGGGGTATTTTAAAGTGCCATACGAATTAATTAATTCTGTCATAAAAATGGCGGGAAAACCGGGAAAAGACAATGTTGTCCACGCACGATTCTTTATTGCATGAATGAAATTTCACACTATCGATCTATTAACATAAACATGGACCAACAAGGATTGCTTGAATTGTGTTTGAATGTAAAAAGAACGTAGAAAAGGATATATCCCTTAGGGTTATTTACATGTTTTATCACACTCGGTACCTTATCGCTTTTTGCTGGATCAGCCCTTTCCAATAGCGTCAAAATGAAACTTGGCAGTTAGCCAGCCCGGCGTCTGTTTGCTTAGGTCATACACATTTCTATACGATGTGTTATTTTAGGACTTTGAAGTGCCTACCTAGATTGCTGATGGTTTTTTGATTGCAAATGTAGAGCGTTTAATATTATGTAGTAATATTATAAACATGAAAGTTTGTATGAACATTTGTTACATTCAGTTTTCACGCAAAAACAACAGAATGGATTTAATGAAACAAGAATATTTTAGCTTATATATTAGAATAATACATTTACGTAAGTACGAAGGTGCAACCGCGGGGCGAAGCTAATGTTTCTTCACAAAATTATCATTTCGGTCATTTTGTTGTTAATAAAGAGACTCTAAATTAAAAAAAAAAAACAATATCAAAGTTGTTCGCCATGTCATATAATAATCGTTGCGTTCGTTCTGAAAGTTATTAAAATTTTATGAAATCATCGAATTTATGTTAAATTTTAAACCATGTTTTAATATAAATGTTTAAAATAAACAAAGTTTATAACTTTGTTTATTTTATAATCAATAAAAAATAAAACATTGTTAAGGTGTATTTTGCGTAAACATTAACAATATGTTTCAGCAAAGACGACACAAAAAACTTACAAGTTTTCTAACAAAATGGAAAGCAACGACCGAAAGTTGGTCGGGATCCAATTAAGATTGCACCTCATTTTATGGCGGGAAACTAATTAAACTCGGACCTTTGCAAGGATTCCGCTAATCGCCTTAAATCTTGTCGAAGTCTTTGGAAATGTGAAAAAAAAATCTCTTTGTCACTATCCTTTGTGCCAGTGTAAAACAGTGAACGTGACATTTCATTGGAAAGGAAATTCTAATCTTTTATAGGTTAGGTTACAGATAAAGATGCATTAACTTATCTTTATCTCTATGATCTCTATCTTTATATATATCTCTATCTTTGTAAAATATGTTCATGTGATTGTTAGTTTATACAAACGCAGTTTGTGCTGTGTGCCTGTTTGCCACTTTTTATTAGTTACGTTTTGTATGTCATAATCGAGTAGACATCGGAGTAACAATTTAACCTATTGTTGCAAGTTTCCGAAACAGTTATAACAACATCAGTAATGAGTTTGGTTTTTGGTTAGTTGAATTGTTTCATTGACAGATTTTGTAAGAAAATATGTCGAAATTTCAAGATAGATAAGAAAATTTTAAGATAGATAGGATATTGAAAGCCGCCGTAAAAGATTAGGAAGCAGATATTCGTGTATTTAGATTCTGTATTATGTTCTATACATTCCAGTGAGTGGTATCTTTGTGCGGGGCCCGTTTACGCCACAATAGCCCAAATTCAAACAAATATCAAGATTGCAATAATGCCAGTATTAGGGGATTTTATAGGATCAGTAGTTTTATAATACAAAGTAATTAATACAAGCAACAATTTAGTACTGTATTTTTAAATTTTCCGTTTACAAATTTTATATCTAGATAACTGAAGTAAGCATAACCTATTATTTAATTATGATGATGGTAATTTACGATTAAATTAATTAATATATTAATTATACTCTAAACTGCACTGTTTTTATGCTTAATACTAGCGGACCCGACAGACTTCGTTCTGTCAAAGGTCATGGGGATTTAATAAGCATAAATACAATAATCAACAACTTATTACAACAACACACAAACTCATCTATTCTGGTTATATTCTTGTGATGGCATTGTTTATAATGGGTACATCATCATCATCGGCATATATCCGTCCACTGCTGAACATAGGCCTCCCTCAATGAACGCCAAGATGACCGATCCCGTACCACTCCCCTCGACCTGCCACTGCACGGAGATCGTCTTCCCACCTGTTTAATGGCCGACCAACACTTCGTCTACCTAAATGCGGCCTCCACATTTGAACCTTATTGATATTACCAGCCCAGTGCCACTTCAACGTACATATTTTTCGCATGATATCGGTAATTTTAGTACTCTGGAGGAGGACTTCGTTTCGAATCCTATCTGCCAAAGAAACACCAAGCATAGCACGCTCCAGTCGTAAATTAAGAGTTTGTTTCAGTCCCGTAGGTCAACACGGGGATAACGCATTGGTCTTTAAACTGTACGGTATACGGACGACGTGAGAATATGGCGAAACTTCCTAAATGCTGCCCACCCTAATTGAATCCTCTTATTGGCTTGCCTCTCGAAGTTATGTCGACCTAGCTGCAAGGTATGCCTAAGGTAGAAATACTCTTGCACGGCTTCGAGAGTTATGTCATCGACGTTAACCGGCCTAAGGAGAACGTGTTCGTTGAACATGACTTTCATGTTGTCCAAGTTCACCCTAAGGCCCACACGTCGGGATGATTCGTTTAGACTGTGCAGCATCTTCTGTAAACCCTTCAGCGACTCGGCCAGTATAATAAGTAAGTATATCGTCGGCGAAACGAAGGTGTCAGAGATACTCGCCGTTAATGTTTATGCCACATTCTGCCCAATTTAAAGTCTTGAAGATTTCGTCCAAATCATTCGTGAATGGTTTCGGGGAATGAACATCCCCCTGTATATATCCCCCTCCTCGATGCAGTTGGATTGGTCTTATTTGACCTCCCGGAATCAGAATGAACATAAAAGCGGCTTCGTATAATCCTCTCATTACTTTAACGTATCGCCAATCGACATGACATCGCTGCAGAGCTTCCAGAACAGCCCAGGTTTTAAAAGAGTCAAAAGCTTTCTCATAGTCCACAAAAGCAAGGCACGGTGGCTGGTTGTACTCATGGGTATTCCGTATAACTTGCCTTATAGTATGAATGTGGTCTATGGTGCTAAATCCTCCCCCTTTTAGCTACTTAAGAGCCAAACTAACCTCATCTAATCTGATGTTCAGAAGCTTTCCAGAGAGGTGTCGTGTTAGGCTGGCACGCGGATCATTATTCCGGGTATTAGGTTGAGGAGCATGGGACGCGTACAATTTGCTATAGAAGTCTCCGTTCTCCGATAAGATCTCCGGCCTAGAAGAAACGGTCTCGCCAGAAGTGGTCCTAATCTTCGACAGATGGCTTCATGTGTGTGTACAAACTGTAGTGAAATTATTCATTTTCAAAAGCTTATACCACCCGAACAGATAAGTTTTCGATACTATATAATATATACAAAATACATTTAAAAGTAAATCACACGTGTGTAAAGTTTTCATTTTCCTATATTTATAATTTAATTCGGTGTTCATCCCAATTACATAATAATATTAGAATGTATTTAAATAATTTTGCACAGACAGGGATATTAAATTAATAATTAAAAATAATAAAACACTCTTGGTAACGCGGTTTGTGTTTGACTGATGTAATGACGTGGAAACTGATGCATTTTATGTCGCGTGCCTGCCTGAAACTAAAACAAACGAAATAATATCGCGAAACCGACCAAATTGAAAGTCAGTACTAATGATCCATAGCCCGTAAATTGTGTAGCTATGTAATTTGGTTGGGTTCGCGTTATTATCACCTTTTATGAGTTTCCGAACACGACATTAGACAACAAACGCACACTGTTTTGATAGAATAAATGAAATTCCGACTTTGCTCGGGTGAAATTTGATTTACAATGCACATAACTAACGATCTAATAATAAGACCGGTAGGGTCCCATTGCACAACCCAACAGTAGGGTTTAAATTTCTTAAAAGCATTTCTATACAACCAACGTTTAATTTAAGGAATGTGTGGTGGTAATCCTGCAATCGTTATATCGAGTTTAGGAATTCTACGGGATAGTCTAAAACATCATTATGATCATCCTCAACTACAGCGTTATAACTCTCTTAAATTTTAAACACACCGGAGGTTTTTTCAACAACTTAGTCGTGCAATTGAAAACGATCTCCGTTTTGAGGAGTAAGTAACGTTTTCATTGAATAATTTTTATTAGGTATCATTTGTGTCAAGCGACACATCAAACATATGGTCTACAATTGAATTATCTACAATGCATCGCTATGGTCAACACCATCCTCATTTGATGATCAATTGCCTGAATCCTTATGACACGTAAGACGTAGAGATCTCATCAGAATTAATTGGAATTTTTAATCGCGAGTGATCTGTTCTACCGCCATCTAAAAATTTGCTGCAATCCCAGTAAATGCTATAGCATTATTTAATTTTTGCCTATAGGCAGGCATATTTTGTTTTCAGATCTTAAAATGTACAATAGTTGTAAATACAAAAGTTTTTCCAGTTCCTCTTGGGCCGTCAAGTTGGAACAGAATGTATATCTATAAATTCTTTTGATATAGTACCTATAAATTCTCCTGATCATAATATTTCTTTGTCTAAATAATCCTTTTCATAATACAAATACAATACAAAACAAAACTTGACACTGGCAAATAATAAATACTCCTTGCCAAAAGCGTATTAAAAAAAGTAAATGTCACCCGTTATCAATGACAGTGATAATATGCAATTATGTCATTGTATTTTAATGGACTGCAATATTTTGTCTGTCAACACTATTAGAATTTAACAAAATACTCAACAATCCAAATTTTGGGGATATTTGTTGTCGACTCGAAATCTTTAATTTTTTATGTTTTATTATTTAGGTAACTTTTAGATTGAGTCTACGACGAAATTATTAATATGATATAGCTTAGACAACCATGAGTGTTTGTAATCTAATATGAGCTTTATATAATAGCGATAAAGTTCAGATTGACTCTACATTTTAGTTAGAAAACGTTTGTATGGGAAAAAGAAAAGGGCTGTTTTTAGGGCTTTCCCGGCAATTATTCGATTTTTTTTCGCCGGAACATCCATCCTTGGACTTCCACAAACATTTAAAAAAAAGAATTATCGAAATCGGTTCAGCCGTTCACACGTGATGCCGTGACAACGCGAAACGGGTTTCATTTTTATATATATAGATTTGTTTTGTTTGAGAGCGCTCACCTCTGAAACTAACTGCGGGAGTTGAATAGTTTTTAATTTATAGTCTAATTCTTTTCCTAGTTTTTGCCCAAATATATTTAAGCATGCATGACCACGGGGATCAGCTAAGGTAATGGTAACTTTCGATCATTTATGTCGTTAATTTCACAGCCCCGTTTTATGAGCGTCATAACCATAATTAGCAGAGTTTTCCTTAATTTCTTTTAGTCCCTTCGTAATTAACTAATAAAATCGCCCTTTCTATTCTGATACTTCAAATTAATTTCACGCACCGCAGGAATCTGTCATAAAACTTTTGTTTCCGTCGAGCGTTCGCTAGATTCCTTTTTAATTGCGGCACTGGATTTATTTTTTAGAAAATCATTTTATTTTCTCAATAATATTTATAAATAAAATTAAAAATACGACAATTTAGCGGTCGCTGAAGGAGGCCTTCATATGTTTTAGCACTGGACGGATAAAGGCTGATGATGAATCATCATCATCACCAACCTTTATCCGTCCACTGCTGAACATAGACTTTCCTCAATGAACGCCAAGACGACCGATCCCTTGCTACTCTCATCCAACACGGACCTGACCCATCCAACCAAAAAAATCGAAAACCAAATCAATCAACCAAATCCCCTGATGATGAATGAATGAACTAAATCACTGTTTGTTTAATATTTTCAAAGCTTTAAAGTTGGACAGTTTTGGTAGCCAATGGTATTTTTCTAACAACTTAGAATTATTTTTTCTTTAAAAGTTAGTTGATATCATCAATATCTAGAAATCATTTATATAAGACTAACACCAAATATATATTCAAATTTCATTGCGCATACAATAAGAAGATAATATTAAACAATCCTTTTCACATAAATAATTTTATATTATACGGGCAACACCGCGTAACATATGTTCGGAAGTGCACTTGAAACTTATCTACGAGGCCGCAGCATGTAGACCACTCATATGTACCAATAGACAACTTCCACACAACTTCCTAACGATTCTTGTGATGTACTTAAATGATTAACTTTGGTAATAACATTGATCGTTTAGTAAACAATTATATTAGTCAAAGAGGACCAAATATCTCTAAATAATTAGTTGCTTAGTTAGAATGCTTAACGCTATGCAGCTCTACCTGGCAAATATATACTGACACAAATATATGAACAATAAGATTATATTTTCAGTCCAATAAAAACCTCATAATCATCATCAGCCTTTATCAGTTCACTAACCACTTCTTTAACGCAAAGACAGCCGATACCCTATTATATAGTAAAACCTATTTCTAAAAAAACCTTTCCGTAAAAACTGCGAAAACACCAAGCAGAAAGTGCACGCTCGCAACAGTTTATTGCGTAAACTGATCTCTACAAGGTGCTCATCTCGCCAGGCGCTATGCGAACATCTGGGTTGGCGCTTTGTTCCGCAGGCGAATTTGCATGCCCCGTATAGAGTCGGTCAGCTCACGCTAAGTTGGTGGATGCAGCTTTAAATGAAACATGCCGCATAATCACTGGCTATTTAAAGCCTGCTCCGATCCCCCTGGCAGGAATAGTTCCACCAGAGGTTCGTAGAGCGGTAGCAAGCTCCAATGAAAAAGCCAATATGGATACGCGACATCCTATGCACCATCACAGTGCCACAAAGGCTGAAAATCCAGTTTTCCAAAGTCAGTCCAAACAGTTTTACCAGTTGTGTCCACCCTCTTTCAGGAAATCGATCCCAAGCTAGAATTCGACTGTGGCGAGATAGCATTTCGCTCCCTACCATATTTGTCTCACCGTCTGAGAATCTCCCACCTGGATACGAGCTGCCTGGCCACATGAAAGTGTTTGAATAGACTTACAACTCA
The DNA here is from genome assembly GCA_905333005.2 of Lycaena phlaeas. Lineage (NCBI taxonomy): Eukaryota > Metazoa > Arthropoda > Insecta > Lepidoptera > Lycaenidae > Lycaena > Lycaena phlaeas. The sequence continues at coordinate 4,324,977 of HG995174.1, forward strand.
GATCGGCCGGAGCAAGGATAACTGTGGGGATTCACAGACCCCGCCAATATAGAGTACATATTGTGTAGTGCCGTCCCACAAACAATGGACCATCTCATGTCGTGTCCTGCGTGCCCTACCACCTGCACATTGCAGGACTTAATGGACGCTACTGAGAATGAAATACTTGTAGTTAAGTTCTGGGCGGATAACATTTAGGTAGCCATCGACACGCTAAGAAGAAGAAGAAGTAAAAACCTTGGCTAAGTTTGTCTGAAAACAGAAATGCTGCTTCTAGGAAGAAATGAGCAACAAAGAACAGAATAAATAAACTCGGAAGATAAAATTAAACGCAAAGATAAATAAAGGCTAGAAAATAAATACTTGGTTACATAAGCACTAGCCTAAGTAAACGCTGGAACAAATAATTCACTGCAACTTACTGCGACTTACAACTTTTGCTTCGGAATTCTCATTGAGAAAGTGAACTCTGTTTTCCTGAACACGCATTATTGGGTTTTATAAGTCGTGACTGCTTCGTTTGTCTTCGTCATGTCTGTTGGAGGTTATCTAGGTACTGCCGCGATAACCCAAATTTATAAATATACTAACAATCTTTTCGCATGCTATACCAGCGCCATTGCGAACCGTTTTTTAAACTGCTGTTTGTGGTTAATTTGCGTTTTTATAGATACTTACCGCAGGGCAAATTGCATTTACCCATTCAGCCAGACCTAAATGGGCAATCAAACCAGCGTAGTTTGTGCCTATCTACTACCAACCAATGCAAGTGATTTGGCTGTCGTAATGTAGTAAATATGTCGTAAATATCGACAGTGTCAGATTAGGGCAACAACCTAAATTTACCTGTAAAACTGTATTAATAACAGTTCTGTCGAGGGTGAAATTCCAGCGTGGAGGCGGCGTTTAGGCAGACGCAGTTTTCAGGTCATTAATCAGGTAAAAAGAAGTTCTTCCAGCAGTGGCCGGTCTGTGTTGGATGCGCGTAACAAGAGTCGTCTTGGCCTTCAGTCAAGGAGGCCTATGTTCAGCAGTGGACGGATGAGAGCTTCGGCCTCAGATGATGATAATGATAACGACGGGGGCAATTATATGAAATATATCGTAACATAATTGTAATCTATTTGTACAGTCATGCATGGAAAGACTTTACCAAAGCAGCTACTTTGCATGTTTTACTATAAATCTATGATATTGCATATTTTAGATATACTATATAATTAAATGTTATTGAAATTTACTTTATAAATGCTTGCGGGAATTTTTAGTTTACTACGGTTAGACAATAATATCTTAAGAGGTTTTCGAAATTAATAAAATTTTAATTAATCAGTTCACAAACAAGTCCTGTTGTAACATTTCACTTACAAGTTTTTAATTGTTCGAAAATCATAAAAGATTAACGGCAAAAGTTTTTTAATGCCTCTTATAATTTAATGATTAAAACCTGCGAAAAGTTTGTGAAACTGACTTAATTTTACGAGGCATTTTCTAATAATTCAGGTTCATGATACTAGCTGTTACCCGCGGCTTCGCCCGCGTTAACTTAGATTTACCTACGGACGTATCCGGATTGATGATGATAATTTTATAGCCTTAGTTACTCCTTGTTACATCACCTATCTGCCAGTAAAAGTCTACTTAAAATGTGTCCAGCCGTTTCAGAGATCAGCTAAAACAAGCAGACAGACAGACGAAATTTGTAAAGAATGTTATTTTGGTGCATCTACCGTGTATGTATGTAAATATGCATTTTGTATAAAATGGTCATTTTAAAATTACAAACACACTATAATTCATTTATTCATCTGTTTTAGATTAAGCCTTATTGTAAAGATTATGCCGCTATTATTAATTAGCCACGAGCTCTTCGACTATAAGAATACATTATTAATTACCCCTGAGTCTCTCAACTCGGCCTCTGTGGCTTAATGGTTAGCGTTGGCGCTCAAGCCGGATGTCGCGGGTTTGAATCTCGCCAGGGAACAAAAAAGTTTTCTGTGTTCCTGGGTCATGGATATGTATTAAATATGTGTATTATATAATAAAAATCTTAAATATATAATGTATCAAATATATGTATTTCCGTTGTCTGGTACCCGTAACACAAGTTCTACGGAAACTTAGCAGATTGACGTGGTGTTAAGGCGTCCATAGATATTATTATTATTATTAACTATAAGAATACAACATCAGAGTTTACAAGTACCCTACTTATTTCCGAAACAGTTTTCTCTTTCGGATAGGAACAGGCAGTGTAATTACTGGTAACGACTCACCGACTATAATCCAGAAACTTAGGCCAGGAATGAACGAATAAGTTTCCTAGGATAGGTCCACATGACCTTGCTCATTATTATGGGTCGCTTTGACCACTTTCCATCAAGTTTACCCCCTTGCTTTCATCTAACATTAAAAGTGTACATTTTCAAATGAAATGACAGTACTAAAGTTATTTTAAGTTAAACCAATGCATTTAGAAGTATGGATTATACGGGTTCATCTCATTAAAAGCTTAAGCTTCAGAGAGACTTTCAATACAGCTTCATACGTATCTCGTTTTAATAAGCGTATTCAAGCCGATAGGGAAATGAAACAGATTTCAATCCACGTTGATTTTACATTCCCGTATCTGAATAAATTCGTAAAATCGCAAAAATTTGGTCGGATGGAGTTATGCTTTTGATTTTACGAGTGGAATAACTTTGAATTGAGGACTTGCGACATTAAATAACAACGCCAAAAGTATTTACGTTACAATATTTAATCATCCTTATCATGGAAACTGATATTTTTGGATCGTACATAATGCATATTTGAAAATTCGATATTTAAAAATCAAACGATGGTATTTTTACTAGTGCATAATCCCAATCACATTATATTTAAAGTGAAACTTTTATTACATCGTCTTAAGCTTTTTCGTCGGTGTGTTGCATGTCGCGTGACGGTCGGTCGCGAAGTAGGGGTAGAGTAAAAGGCACTCGTCAGAGCAGCCGACTCAATGGCGTCGCTTATAGTTCGTATCAGCTGACCGTGTAGTGTATATTACTATTACTCATTTGTGCCACTGCTCCACGCTATTTTGTTTGTTCAATGCCTATAATGTGAAAAAAAGTTTCACTTTTATTGTGGTATTGTGGTTAAATAAATTTACCACACAATCCTTTTTTTAAATAATGCAACTAGCATCGGTTTCATATAATTTCTTTTTCGAAACGCTTTCTGAGTGATAAAAAATGTATTTGAAATATATTTAAATGTCGATATGTCTTATCGACATTTAAATATTAATTATTAACACATTTAAAAAAAAGTAGCAAATAAAATAATTCAATAATTTTGAAAAAGATTTGGAGTGGAAATAAAATAATTCGTTTTATGTGACATCGTTCTCTTAATGGGCATCCAGATAAAAAATCTCGTTCATTTAAAGAGTCCGTAATGACCCGACGGCCACACATTTATTATTCGGCTTAACGTATGAACCACCAATGCAGTGTTGATTACGTGGATAATACTTAATAATGTACCATTAGATAATCAAAGTCAAAGTATTTATTGCTACTAAGTGTAAAAAGTATTTTAAATATTATATTAGTAGTAGACTTAACGCCTTTTACAAGCATTGCAATATTGTTTGTAGAGACCTAACCGACATGCATTATTATATTTAGAAATAATTTAAATTACATAGATTTTTATTATTATATAGATCTCATTAATTTAATGTTATCAATTGATTGGGGTTTAGGTTTGATTTATTTATTTAGTTTAGATAAAAAAATATTAGTTATTCTCCGTTAATGTAAATATCTTTAATAATATAATATATATATATACTTTTAATACTTTACTTTTTAAGTGCACCTGAACATGAGAATATCGCGTCTTCATCGTTGAATGAAATATTGTGAGGAAACCTGCATGCCTGATCAGATAGAGAGTCTTCGAAATCGTGTGAAGTTCATCAATCCGCATAAGGCCCGCGCACCGTGATCTATGGCCATTGGGCCATTGGGTATTGACCCCCCTCGTCTGATTTAGAGAAGAAGACTCGTGGCCTTGTTGAGTGGGAGATGTCATAAGGGTTGATACTTTATTTTTTTTACTTCCTATTTTCTGTGATTTCTCTTCTTTTACCATGATCCTTTGAAATAGGAATAACATAAAATAAATTATGCTTGAATTAATTCATCTATATTAATTGTGTAAAAAAATTGTAAAATTGTAAAAAAAAAAAAAAAATGTAATGATGAATTTTAATGGTATTGTATCCTGATCAGAAATATGAAAACTTTTATATGGTAACACATAGTAATTATAGAGAATATCCCACAATATGGCGATGGTTTATATGGTTCTTGCTAGAAACACCAGAAATATAGATAATATCTTAACACTATCAGTATCGTACTTAACTAGAATTATAACACACAGACTTCTAATATCATATTTTACTTAATTTTACCGCAGTTGGGTAAAAAGAACAGCGAGATTCGGTATAAAATTACACTACCGTTTCTGAATTAATGTTCATAATCTGGCAAAAGAGCACTTTTTACCTATGTATGAATAATTAAAAAAGCGGAAAAATTCTAAGCTTATTACAAAATGCTATACGAATTTTCATTTTACGGATTTTTAACTTCATCAAACATGCACGGAGTTTTCAAAAGCAGGAATAAAAAAGTTTAAATAAACCCTAAAAACCGGTTCATGGTCAGGTTGATTCCTGTACATTACTAAGCCAGCCTTAAAATACACAGAGAAATAATGTATTACCCAGATTTTATTAGGAAAATAAAAAAAAACTGCTCAAAAAACTTTCATCAAAAAACTCTAAAACAATTTCTTCAATTCTTTATTTGAATTTCTTCTTTTGAATTGGAATTATACATTAGACAACCAACATAATAATGAATGAAAGAAATAATGTATCACCTAGATTTTTTTAGGAAAATAAAAAAATCAGCTCAAAAAACTATCATCAAAAAAACTCTAACACAATTTCTTCAATTCTTTATTTGAATTTCTTCTTTTGAATTGGAATTATACATTAGACAACCAACATCTGCGTTAGAGTTCAGGTTGGTCTAGACTAGACCGCCCGTCATCTCAGATTCCCCTTCCGTTTGATTTTCCTGTAACTAGGCCAAGTCGTACTCGTGGAATCGTTCAGAGCCATAAGTATGCAAAATACCCCCCCCCACCAGTTCACGAGCCAACGTTTTCTCGATGTTAAAGAAATATGTACATTTGTAACTACTGATAGACGTGTGATGGAAAGCAATGTCAAAATATTGTTACTAGCTGTTGCCCGCAGCTTCGTCGGCATTAGCAAAAAAAAAAACATTTTTTTAATGTATCCTACGTTACTTGTAGTATCTACGAGAATATTATGTGTACAAAGTTTTATGATGATCGGTTGAGTAGTTTTTGCGTGAAAGCGTAACAAACATCTCAACTTCTACATTTATAATCTTAATCTTAATCTTAATCTTAATCGGAACCTCTCGCATAAGAGGCCGAGTCCATCCACCACTGGACCATCGTCGTTCAACATTACATAGCATTAATTGTGTGGTACGGTATGATGATGAAGTTTTTTTTGCATATGAATTCTAACTTATGTAGTGTGTAGAGTCGAACGGATTAATTACAAGGGAGTTAGACCCTTCCTGGTAACATTTGGATGAAGGGTTTTCCTTTGAATACAAAAGGGTACTGCCATAAACTTGGAATTGGCATGAAAACTAGCGGTCTCTTATTATGTCCATGACAATACAAAATTATGGAGGACGGTCTCTGAATAAAATCAGGATGATTCGAGAAACTTCTCATTGGCCGACAATAGTCAAAGTTAAGTTTTGTTTAAAATAGAGTTACAGGGCATATCGCAATAAAAACATACAGACAAATTTTGCTGTGTTGCTTATGTAGACTAGCCTTGTTGGAATGATAGAAAGGCTCTTTTTGATATTTGGTAATATTATAAGTGCAATTCAGTCAGAGGTCCTAGCTGGACACGAGTGGCAAGAGAACGCCAAGACAGACTACCGAGTCTTGGCGTTCATTGGATGAGGCCTTTGTCTCGTAGAGGAAGAAAAGAGATTGATAATGATAATGATGACGATAAAGTAAAAATCAACTGAGTAGAAGAAAACAACGCAGATTTTACAATTAAATGTTTCCTTGAATTTCTTTGGTCCGAGCTTTTAAAAGCAGAAGGCGAATCTGTCTTAAGCGCGCTACAAAAGAATTTTAATTTGTTCCTTCATGAGACTGCAATTAACCCAGTGAATGATTTGAGTAGGTTCTTTAGAACATAATAGAAATATTTATGGAATATGATTAAAGAAAACGATAGTAATCATACCATTTGTAACAATTTACATACAATCGAAATGACAAAGGTAAAAAAAAGTTAAAAAATAACATTATTTAGAGAGAAAAAAATGCACTCTTTTTTATAATTTTAATAACACACTTCGACACTCGTAATTGAGATAGATCTCATGATATCTCTTTTAAGGTTAAATCCATTAAGAAGTTAGTTTCCCAGTACATTTCAAAGAAACAGACTTACAATTTACATACAAGAAAAACCCCTCCTGACGCAGTTGGGTAATATTGTGATAAGAGGAGATGATAAAACAATAACTAGAACTTTTGGTAAGAGGTAGTGCCATGCTGCTTTTTCAGCCTTCCTTTTCAGCCAAATTGGGCTGGCACGACCGGGGTCGGTGCCCCTCGCTCATATAATACCGGCGTAAAGTGACAGTAATGCTGTCGCGTTTCGAGCGGTTTGTGAATTTCCGGTGGCCCATTGGGTGTATAGGGAAAAGGAGGGCAACGCATCTGCATAACTTCTGGTTGTATAGGTGTTAATGGGCGTCGATAGTCGCAAGGCTTCGGCTATTCCTTTGCCCTCCCATGCTATAAAAAAAACTAGAAGGTATTAAAGATAATAAATATAGGGTCTGTAAAGTTCCCCACCACGCTTCAAGCTTTGTCGTGGCGGTGGGGCTCAGTAGCCTAGGGTGAGCCCAACACCTTGGGCGAAGCTAATTGAGCCAAGGGGGCTCTTTGTACCCCTCTTATAAGAGGGGGCAAAAGAGCAGGGGGCAAGGGGCGAGGATGAGAACCTCACCTCATTGTTCTGTACCGACGGTGGGAGGGGTTGTTCTGTGGTGCGGTGCAACCCCTCTGTGGAGGTGGCGTCGGTCCCCCGAGGGACTAGCTAGCCGTCGAGGTGCCCTGTTGCTTGTAGATCCGGGGCACTTCACCAAAGGCGGCATTGGTGGCACTCGCCGGGTTTTAGTGGGTAGAGCTGCGTCCATTTACCAACTTTCGGGTGCAGCGAGTCCCACATACCCGCTTGGGGAGACCCACTCCCCAGCGGTATGCGTCAGTGCATTTCTCGGCGTAAAAGAAAAAAAAAGGGTGTGTAAAGTTAGTTGTTCTGAGTTCTCTGCTTTTATTTACTACTATCTATACAACAGCACAGATTATTTATCAGTTTGTATTGTCACAAAGCACTGTTGGTGGAACTTACGTCATTTGTCAACGCCAAGCTTCAGTCACATGCAGGTAAGGACAAATGACAGTGAGTGAATGTAAAGGGAGAAAGGTTAAATAAATAAACTGCAGTGATCGTGAATAGTCTTCGTACGTATTATAGCGGGTGTATTTGTAACGCTTTGAAAGGTAAGTCTAAGATACGGTATATAAAACGACCTTCACCGAGATGCTTATTTGATGAAACGTATTTTATATTTAATTTAATATGTCAATAAACACTTTGCATATGGGTTGCCTAAAAAAATTTAGCCCAGGATATGATTAATTAATAATAAAAAAATAAAAAAAATATTTCTCCGGTTTGATTATTTCACAAATTCTATACCAATCGAAAGTATGAAGCCCATAAAATATGCTGACATTAGGTTGCCTATTATTTTCTGGTCACAAATCTCGGGTTGCCACGTGTAAACAGGTAAATCGATACTAGAGCATTTTGCACCGGTCTGATTATTGAATTGAAATTAAATGATATTAAAGATTATTTCATTATGAATACGGTGATAAAGGGTTGTTGTCGAAAAATCAGTTCCTAATTCCGATTGACACATTTTGAAAATTATATTCTGGACTGAATTTTTTTTGGCAACCCATATATGCAACATGTTTATTAACATATTAAATTGAATATAAAACATGTTTCATGAAATAAGCATTTCGGTGGAGGTCGTTTTATATACCGTATCTTAGACTATAATCACTTTTATTAACACAATTTCGCAAACTGTACACTTTTAAAAATGAATGTTTAAGTATGTAAATATGTATATAAAGTGCATATTATTACTTATGCTCATGACTGTACGTATTTCACGCCGCACTGCACTTTCATTATTTATGGTGTTCATTCATTCGCAAATACAGCATCTCCATCTTTGGTAAATTTGGAGCACTCTCACGTATTCCACAGCAGCATCTTGAACAAGCGCACCAAATACCGACTCGTTTGCCAAAATTTTATCTTAAAGTTGGTTTATATGTACGATAAACTCAATAAATGCTGAAATTTTAAAGGCAATTGGGACGTCATTTGTTCCTAAAAGTTTTTCATTTTAGGTAACACACATTATCGCAACGTTACTTTTTGTTACTGGTTCGAACCTAAAATAATCGTTAATCACATTAATTATGGACAATTTAACTTGACAGAATTTATACCAGTTTTATAGAGATTCTAGCTTATTCGTCTAGTTTTTTTGTAATAGTACAAAATATATAATCGTAATTATAGCGTAATCGTAACAATTGTAAAAATATATAAATGAAAAAGGGAATGAAAACATTTGAATATTAAAAATCGGTTGTTTCCGCAATCCTGTGAAAAAATTTCACATATTGTGTTCGAATTTTGCAACAAATAAACGTTCATATTATTTGTGAATATCTCCCTTAATTTGTTCAGCGGAAGATCGAGTTACTTTTGTGAAAAACAAAAACACGCTTGGTTTGTTCCGAAGGAAATCACAAATAAAAATATCTTCACACTGAATAATCTTTAGATTTATCCTGTTTATTATTTACTTTACATTTATGTAACGAGTTTTCCACCTGGTGTCAAGTGATCTACGTAGGGAGAAGTTAAGTACCTTTGTTTGGCGATAAGGAAATGTTACAAGCATCAAAAAGTCCACTGTCTTATAATGGGCATAAGGCGAGGGGTATGGCTATATTTATTTAAAAAAAAAACTAGATTCGTTACTGATGGCTGATTGAAAAGTTTATGGTCACGTTTTTATCAAATTTATTGTCTGTCATGATTATAACGTCATGAAGGGATAGGGATAAAAAGCCTTATATTGAGATTACCTCACTAAAGGTTGCTTTTATTCGAATCGTGTTCCAAAACAAAACAATCACGTCTTTGACCCATAATCTTTTATTTTTTTTCATAAAAATTATCTCCCCTAACCGTGTTTGGACCCAATTTTCCACAAAACCACCTACTTCCGTTAATATCCTTTAAACAAGTTGGAAAATCTTTAATAATATCCTTATTCCAATTTGTTTTTCTTTTACATTTTCCTCAATAAACCAATAAACGAACCCTGAACGTATTAAGAGTATTAGCAGCGAAAATGACAATAAAGAAAGCGTTTTTCTTAGAAAATGTACACAATTACGGCTTTCTAGAAAATTCGATTGTCGAAACTGGCTCAGATTCAATTTACTCTGACGGTATGTAGAGCGTTTAATAACACACAGCCAATCTGATAACCACGAATGGCGGCTTACTTCTAAATAATACAATTTCATTCAGCGACTTTCTACCCTTCTGCTGATTTTTATTCAAAGTAATAATGACGACCTCTGTGGCTCAATGGTTAGCGCGTTGGCGCTCAAGCCCGGAGGTAGCGGGTTCGATTCTCGCCAGGGAACAAAAAAAACTTTCCGTGTTCCTGGGTCATGGATGTGTATTAAATATGTGTATTATAATATAATAAAAATCTTAAATATATGTAGTAAGGTAAAAAATATTAAATAAATGTATTTCCGTTGTCTGGTATCCGTAACACAAGTTCTTCGGAAACTTAGCACGGAACCAGATTGATGTGGTGTAAAAGCGTCTATAGATATTATTATTATTTTTCTAAGGTAAGGAGTTATTGTCCTCTTATTTTCGTTGTCATTTTTATATTCGTTGTTTCCTGGAGCAAACACCGCGTTAACTTAGGGCTAAAGGCTAACAGATATTCGGGTTGACTATGAATAATTTACTTTGTATGATATTATAATCTATGTCGCTACTGCCTATGCGGCTTGGGAATGAAAGCGTAACAAACAAACTAACTTTAGCGTTTATAACGTTTAAGTTCGTAAAGTATTTATAATTTATGTTCGTACTTATTGCCAATGATAAATATCGATAAAAGTTTATTTCTATTTCAGTTTTAAAATAGGATTCGACTTATTTCGACAAAAAAAAACAGTTTCGATGCGATTTGTTTTATCACACATAGAAATAGAAGAGGTATATAGGTAGAAGATCGGTTACTTTTTCCTAGCTTCCCCTTCGGCAATGGCTTCCCTCCCTATCTACTAGTACCACTTTCTGCTTATATCTTGCAATGTATATTTCTAGGTTTTGAACTGATGTGCTTTTATATTGTATTAGAAAAGAACAGCTTATTTTTTATCAATTTATTTAAATACGCTCCTGTTAAAAATCATGTTTTATAGGAATAAAACATGGTTTTTAACTAGCAAATACTTTATAGTTACGCGGTACAAAATAGCTGGTCAGTCATAAAATCGCTGAAAAGATATGATTTGGTCATATTATGAGGTTGTATGTTGAATAGTATATATATGGCGTGTAGTAAGCAGTCATTAAAATACGGGTATGTATTCAAATCAAATCGAAACTATTTATGCAATTCTTATGTAAATAATTGCAAATTTCTATAACCTGGTCCTCAATATAGTATGAAAGCCTTCCTGTATTCAAAGGCCAAAGGGATTTCTTTTTTATTTTGATTAACTATTTTATTTTTTACCATCGCATTAACCTAATTGAGCGTAAAGCAACAAGCTTACATACGGGAACTAGATAAAAAATAATACAAGATCGAATTATAACCCATAGCATGAGCTTTATACTTTACGGTTATTTGGTTTCTAATTATCTAAATTAAATTATCTCCAAAAATTAGCAGATAGAAGAACGTGAGCTAGACCAATAAACAAAAATATTTTATTAAAAAAATCTCTGTTATAAACATAAAAAGGTCAACTCGTCTTATTCACTCATGACAGGAGATATCTGACATTTATCCAAGATACGATTACTTCATTTCGTGGTCTTGTGTACCACCAAACAAAATAATACTTAACTTATAATTCCCTTTGAAGATACAAAATAACATTACATAATATAAAGTACATTTAGAATTAGCTAACAATGAAACATTATTGCTAAGTAACAACTTTTGTGTTAACTCCACAATTTGTGGCTCTAACTTATAAGAAATGAAAAAGTTGCGCGCTAACTTTCGAGGGAAATTATAATAAATAGGCCGGTTTTAACTTCATTTCAAATAAACCGTGCAACGCATTATCACCATTTTTTACAATTATTACGCGCTCGGAATCAAAGGAATAAGGGTCTGTTTCACAATTTCCAGTTAAGTTCCGTAAGGCTATCGGCAACATATTTGACAGATAGAGCCTGGAGTATCTGTCAAATATCTGTCAAATATGTTGCCGATAGCCTATTGGGCACTTAACTGGAGATTGTGAAACAGGCCCTAAGAATTATTAAAAGTATTCTGTAGACCCAAGGATGAGCACGACTTAAGTTGAAAATGTCATTAAGTCATTAATGTTTAAACTGCAATGTTTAATGCTTAAACTCGCACACGTATTTAGTTACCCTGGAAGCATTGGTATAGAACCCGTGTGCTGTAAACATAAACGATGCAGTTTCTATCATTATTATCATCATCATTAGTCTTTATCCATCCAGCAGTGCTATTTTGTAAGAAACGCAGCACTGTTGCAACGCTGTGACAGCGCTGTGAATTCAACTTTGTATTCACTAAGCTTGTCAAACCATACCAAACACCCTAACAACGTCAACGCTGTGGGCGCGATGAGCTCGTCGCAGCGTTGAGACAACGCTGCGGTTCTTACAGAAGTGAAACTTACTTGAAAGTCTTTGAAGGTATGTGAAGTTCACCAACCCGCACTGGGCCAGCGCGGTGAACTATTGGCTCATTACCCTCCTCGCCTGATTTCGAGGAGGAGACCCGTGCCCAGCAGTGGGACATAAAGGGTTGATACTTTACTTTTTTTTTTACTGAACATAGGCCTCTCTCAATGAACGCCAAGACGGTCGATCCCTTGCCACTCGCATCCAACGCGGACTGGCCACTGCACCGAGATCGTCTTCCCCGCTGGTTAATGGCCATATCATTTGGGCATATTTCTACAGGGAGTAAATCGCTTACAAAATATTAGATATGTATTAAATGAATCGTAACAATAAATTAGAATGCAAGACCGCAGTCGTGTGCAGACGCGGGTCATTAATCTCCAGCCGGGCCCACAGTGATGTGGCCGTAATTTCACTCATCATTGCTGATGTTTGTACCAAATGGGCCCATCTCGGACTGAAAATCCTACTAATATTATAAACGCGAAAGTAAATATGAATGTTTGTTACTCTTTCACGTAAAAACTACTGAATGGATTCTAATGAAACTTTACAATAATATAGCTTATACATCAGAATAGCACATAGGCTATAATTTATCCCAGTACTCCCACGGGAATGGGAATTACGTGGGTAATACCGCGGGGCGCTCTTAGTTAGATAATATATTATGATTAGGATTTTTTGGTGTCTATAATTTAAATAGATTCGTAATCGGACAAGAAAAACCTAAGATGTTTATAAAGCTTATATTAATTAGAATGATTATTTTAAATCAGCGATTGATTATTTGTGCTACCTTATGTGTGTCTATGTCATCGCAGTTCTGAAAAAGAAAGTAGGAAAAGTTTTTTTTTCATTTAAACATTTTTATACGGCTTGTTTATATTTTATCGAAATAGGTTGTTTCAAATTCCTCCAGCTCTATTGTTTCTTTAAGAAAAACAATCTTGATAGGAAATATAACAATAAAGAAATTTCCCCAAGGCGCAGATAACGCACCTGCTTTAGCTAGCAGTCCCGGGAAAACATGAGAGCAGCGCCCACAGAAAGCACAATTTCAATTTTTAACTTTTTAGATATGGAAAATGTTTCTCTACAAAATATTTTATTTCACTTTTTATCAGAATTTTCAACTATCTTAAAATTTAAGAAATCTGCTTTAAAATTTAATGAATAGTATTAAAAGGAACATACACTTATCTTTTCATTCTGAAATTCAATAACCGCAAAAAAAATTGGGTTCATTGATGTAAAAATAAGTAAAAGGAAATTATTTTTCAGCAGTTAATTATACAAAGCTATTAAACATAATTTTAATAAAAATATTACGTAATCATAAAAATACATAAAAAGTAATTTTATGATAATACATATTGAGTTAATAATAATTACACGTGCGTTATAGTGCCACGGTATTTATAACTCGTCCCATACACACCTCTATCTACTCGTGCATGTGATCGAACCAGTACAAAATATCGATATAATCTCTCGGAGAAACTATATCAATATATCGATAATAATTGACACATTCCTATTAACAATAATAAAAAATACACAAAGAATGTAATCATGAATGGAAATTGTAAAGCGTTCACGATGAAATGTAAAATATACAGAATGTGCCAGAAAGGTAGTGGATGGATCATGCACCTGTTGTAGTTAGCAGCTGAAAATTTAATGCCTCGCAGACAAAACGAATAGAGACAATAGCCCACCATTTATTGCGACAAGGTCTTTAGTTCTTTACAAATGCAACACATAAAGTTTTAGGTTTTATACAGGGTGTAAATCTTTGGCACAATGGCAACTGCCACGTTGTGGAAGGTTAGAGGACAGAGGACAGACAAATTTTAAGCCAGGCCGATGCTCCATGTTGGAAGGTGGTGGATTTTTTGATGAGAATTGTTGTCTGTGAAAACTAATTTATATACTAGTGAGTTTTAGTTAGTTTTACGAAATGTCTCTCTTCCCTTAGTAGTATTGTTTAAACCGTACATAGTAAGAGAAAATAGAGCTGCTGTTTCTATATGGCGGCTGTTTATGGCGGGGTATTCAATTTTTTTCCATTTTTTGTAGAGCGACGATGATCAACTGAATATGGACTCAGCCTCTCGAGTAAGAGGTACGGGTTCAATCCTGACCCCTGTTGTACCTTGAAATGAAACCGTGCCCAGCAGTGGGACATACATGGATTGATATTTTTTCATAAATTTTCAGACATCGCTAAGAATATTTCTAGAAATTATTGTGTAGTGAAATACTACTTACAGGTATTGCCAAACATCTTCTCTGTAATTTCGGACGATAATCGGTAATTCGACGACCTCTGGGGATCAATGGTTAGCGAATTAGCGCAGAAGCCGGAAGGTAGCGGGTTCAAATCCCGCCAGGGAACGAAAAATTTTTTGTTCCTGGACCATATTATATGCGTTTTAAATATATGTATTATATAATGAAAATATTAAATATTATATATTGTATTAATATAAAAGTATTAAATATGTGTATTTCCGTTGTCTGGTACCAATAACGCAAGTTCTTCGGAAACTTACCACGGGACCAGATCGACGTGGTGTAAAAGCGTCCAGATATTATTATTATTAATCGGTGATTATAATTACGACCATGGTAGTAAAAATAAAAACTCAATACTGGTAGAGTCCGAAAGACTGGACACACATAACGCAGAGTGTTATCAAAAAGTGTGTCAACGATAATGCAGTAAGAATAAAATTTACATGTTCAAGACTGTTCTAGAATGCGCCATTTTCAAATAACCCGAGGCATAATCAGGATCCTACTAATCGTAGAGTCTACATCCTGAGGTTACCTCGGTGTCGGGTAAAACGTGCGTAGATTTTATGTTGGTGGTCTTTTATGGTAGTGTGTGTGGTGGTGGTGCATGCGAGTGTACGCATATGCAGTGTGGGAAAGGAGGGCGGTGCTATATGCATGCTATGCGTGCACTCACACATTTACTGTAAAGACTGCATGGTTCGCGGGATATTGCTAATTAGTATATAATTTAATATCTTTTTTTTTAAATGGATTACCGCAAAGTAACGCCTGATTCTATTAACTATCCCGAGTGTGTTCGAAAGGAATCGGTGCGGGTGAGGTAGCGAGAAACGCGCCTATGGTAGCAAACATTAATTATAATTTTCTGAACAAGATGGCTTTCATGTTTTCTCAAAGGCTTGTTTGAGCTTACCACTTGCGTAAATTTTTCAGAACTTCGCATTATTCAGTAGCTCACCTCAACTTCCTTAAGTCGAAAAGTAGTGTTAGTAAGTTCTGAACGAGAGCTTTTGTGTCGCTATGAAAGCGCTTCTAATAACATAAAATATTTAAGTATGGAACTTTGTTTGTCAAACTTGTGTAAAATATATCTGATTTTTATAACAAGCAAAATTTAAAATGCCGTAAAATTTGTAGTGTTTTATATTAATAGTATTCAATTAATCCTACTAATATTGTAAATGCGAAAGTTTGTGAAGATATTTGTTACTCTTTCACGCAAAAACTACTGAATGGATTTTGATGAAACTTCATAATAATATAGCTTATACATCAGATTAACACATAGGCTATAATTTATCACCGTATTCCCACGGAAACGCGGGCGCTGTATAAATATAAATATAATAATAATACTATATATAAATGCCGTTGTAGATCTTAGTTAACGGAGGCGAAGCTGCGGGCAACAGCTAGTTAGGTGATATATTGATATCGTTGCAAACTTCAGGTAAGATTATTAGCATCTACTTAGTCTTATAGGCACCAAAGCCTCAAAGACCAAAATTTGTAATAGAAATATCTCCATACTATTTCTCTAGCATAATAACAAAATCCGTATACCATATATAGTATAATTATCGTCAATATTGTGTAGCCCAGTGCCATACAATCCGAAAAAATCACTGCGGCGCCGAGTGGAAACCATTAAGAAAAGGTCGAGAGAAATTGTGTCAATAAAATTAGTAGAATTGCGGATATTATGCGCTACATATGAGATTAGAAGCTCCGTAGACGCGCACCGAAAAGCTACGTACGTTTATCAAGTTCCACTTCACAAGAATATTTTGTTTTTGTCTCCAGTTTCCGTTGTATCACTTTACTCTAGATCTCCAGGGTAACCCGCGAACACGCTACGTATTAATTGACATTTTTTTGCCTTGATATTTCAACACATTTGCGCCGCGGTAGAGTCACGGCCACGCCTTAATTTGACATAAATGCTGATGAATAAAAAACCTTAAAAACAGAATAGAAGAGAAGTATATGAATAGAAATAATATGTTTATGTATTACAGACATTAACTGGGATTGCAAATCGAGGGTTACGTTAAGAAATATCCAAAATTTTCCGACTTTATACTCTCTATCTTAAAACAGAAAAATCGCCAAATGTGACATGCAAAGGGTTCCATTGCACTGTACAATATTTTTATTATTAAATTAAAAAATAAGTCAGTAATCACATTTTTATTATCGAACTTAAAGACAAAGCGACAAATTAAAAGGTGTTGTATCAAAATCGACTACTCATCCAGTATCGAGTCATTATGGTTCAGAAAAAGTTGTTTGTGGTATAAGAATATTATTCAGAAAA
Source organism: Lycaena phlaeas (assembly GCA_905333005.2). Taxonomy (NCBI): domain Eukaryota; kingdom Metazoa; phylum Arthropoda; class Insecta; order Lepidoptera; family Lycaenidae; genus Lycaena; species Lycaena phlaeas. The sequence continues at coordinate 4,341,833 of HG995174.1, forward strand.
TTATAAGATTCCATGTCTTTGGTTACGGAAAACACATTTACTACAGATCCAAATATCATATTTATATAAAGGAGTTCACATTTATTATGTCAATAATGCCTACAAATATAGACGAACAAATCTTTATATTCGGAGTGAAAAGCCTCCCAAAATGTTACCAAACAATTGATGGCGATTTATTTGATATCACATTTCATGTATATTCGAGAAATATCTAAAATAATTTTCGTCGACGCAAAAATATAATGGTATTCGATTCGCTCCCGTCAGATATAAATGAGAAGTGTCGCGCTCGCAGTCTCCCCTCTCTAGTACAACCGACACCGCAATCTAATTAAAAGGAGTTTCATTAAAATATTATAATACACTTTTGTACTTTTTCAATTAGACGTAATAAAGAACAAAAGTCAGTTAGTAAAGTAAAATATAAATTAATCTAAATAAAAATATAAAGACACTTGTCTCCTAGCTCGACACAGAACTACTTATTACTTAATCAAGCAAAAGGCGTAAGGGTTGAACCTAGTTAGTTCACAAGGGGACTGCCTTATGTGGGTTGGCGTACGTAATATACCCTTAAATACTTTTTATTACAGGCATCATCATCATGATCATCATCATATGCGTGTCCTCATGATGTTTTCTATCACGGTGAGTTAGTGTTTCAATAATTTGAAAGTTTTTTTTTATTTTTTTCTTCTGTTAAACGTTTTCTTTAATATAAAACGTAAAGTATTCCATATATGTCCTACTGCTGGGCACAGGTCTCCTCCTCGAAATCAGGCATGTGTATTGGGCCATAGTTCACACACCTTCAAAGACTTTCAATCTCATCAGGCATGCAGGTTTTCTAACGATATTTCTTTCACCGGTTGAGCGATGGTCTGGTGTTTTTAGGGTACACTTAAAATTTAGAAAAACCCATATCATGACACCACTGGGGCGGTCAGGATCGAACCCGGACCTTCCCGCTCAAGAGAGCGATCCCATACCTACTGAACCATCGTCCCTCTCATCTCCATATAAAACGTATTCAAACAGTATTAAGTATCAAAACTAACGAAAGAATTGGTCTTCTTATATATTTCATCTATTTTTTTTTATTATTAGTATTATTTTATTGTTTTTGTATTGAGAACTTCAATTAAAACCATAGCAACACGGACTTCCTTCTGGCGTCGGATTGAACCTATGAAATATTTGAATTACGTTGCTAACTGTACGTCATGATAGATAAAAAGGGAATCAGTAAATCTTGATTAAGTCGAGTGTTACCCGTAATGTATACGGCGTCAAATGTGCTCCTGAACGTTTTGTGCTGGCGGTACCCTCCCATTTAGTTTAGAGGCCATTTGCTATCTAACCGTATTATACGCTTTAGACAAAACTAAACTAACTTATTATAGATCAAAGTAAGTAAAAGATTATAATTGCCATGTATTTACCATATTACAATGCCTATTTTAAGTATAAATGAACAACAAAATGTACTGAAAAACGAGAAAACGGAATAAACTTTAATATTTTAAAAGTTTCTTCTAGCATCATTTTATTTTTGTTCAAATACTAACGCCCGGTTTCTGAAAAGCTGATAAACTCAAACATTAACTAATCAATTGTAAAACCGGTTTTTAAGTGTTGAATAAGTTGCTAGAAACATGTTTAAATGTCAGTTGACAACAACTAATACAGTGAAAAGTTGACGAATTAATTTATTAACCGCCATTAACGGCCATGTTAGCTGACTTACACTTTGAGCAAGGTTTCAGAAACCAGAGGTTAATATATTTACACACCAACTGGTTTAATCTGCATCAATTTTAAAGTACAAAACAACCTTGGTAAAGCAATCACAATAATCACAGTTCCGAGCACAATGCCACCTATAAGTCTTTATTCAGCTTGTCGAATTCGCTAGACGCTTTTCTATTCTGTTTTTATCAGCTGTTGTTATATTAACTTCTAATGATTTTGGATATAACTGGATCATTTTAATTAAATTATAATCATAGTGGCAAACCTTTAACGACTTCAGGCTACTCTATGTAGTGACTTCGTATAAAAAAAATAGTTTTTCTATAAACTTAATAATGTACATTATTGCTTTTTTGACCCATGATAACACCGCGTTAAACAAGGTTTTTTTATAGCATAGGAGGGCAAACGAACAGTCGAAGCCTTGCGACTATAGACGCCCATAAACATCCACACGACCAGAGGTTTTGCAGATGCTTTGCTTACTTTTCCCTAACCCCCCAATGGGCCACCGGAAACTCACAAACCGCACGAAACGCGACAGCATACCTGTTACTTTACGTCGGTAATTTGTGAGCGAGAGCTACCATCCCGGTCGTACCGGTCCGGTTCGGCTGCAAAGCAGCAGCAGCAACTTCGTAAGAACTTGTGTTACGGGTACCTACTAAAAACGAAAATTTTTGGTCGCATAGTGCTCGGGACTGTGATCATTGATTACCTTACCAAGGAACTTTTGTGTTTTAAAGTTGATGCAGTTTGAACCAATCTGTAAAACGTAAAAGGAAACTCATTACATTCAGGGAAAAAAACTCTACAGTACTACAATCGCCGTGATTATTTTGCCCTTTTTAGTTAAAAGATCAACGTTTCGATGAACAGTAAGATGCTTGATCAAAACAATCAGACGGTTTGATAGTCAAAGGTAATAAAATATCTTTATTCCATAAGTTGTTGCTGTCTTGTAGCAAAAAATAGTCAAAAAATGTAGGTAAAGAAATTGGTAAATAAAAAATTTAAAATTTTAGTACTAATGATTTTACCGATATCACGCGAAGAATAACCCCGTTGAAGTGGCAGTTACACGCTTAGAAGAACGGAGGGTCGATGAGCCAAAGAGGTTCAAGAGTTGATGCCGCGTTTAGGTAGACGAAATGTTGGTCGGCCATTAACCAGGTGGGAAGGCGATCTCCGTGCAGTGACCTGTCTGTGCTGGATGCGAGTGGCAGGGGATCGGTTGTCTTGATGTTTATTGAGGAGGCCTATGGTCAGCAGACGGACGGATAACGGCTGATGATAATGATGTTATCATCATCAAAACTATGTCCTTTACCACTAACAAACTTTTTTGAACAGTTTATCGATGGAACGATTTCGTAAGTTTCTTGGGATCCTATTGGAAAAACGTATACATTTTCCCAATAAACAAATACCAAAAAGTTAAGTTTATACCAAAAATTCCCAAAAAAAAAAATCTAAAGTCTAAAATTGTACTTGGTAGTGGTTCGTCCGGCGTTGTCTTACTTCTAATTTAACACTCCAACATATTTTTGTAAAATAGGATCATTTGAATGTTTCTATCTAATTCTGTTCATCTAATTATACGATATTATCTCCTCCACTTAAACATACATCTGTAGCACTTACTGGATGTAAATTAAAGGCCATGTGGCCAACCTGTCCGAGGACCGCACGTCACATTGTAACCGACACAAGGGATTGATAAGTGATGTTAAAAATAACATTTTATTGTACATAAAGTTATTATATTCAAAGTTGATTAAGTATAGCTTTGTTAGGAAAAGGTTTCTTAAGGACGAACCTGGTTCCCGCTGCCCCGCGCAAGTTGTTAAAGGCGCCTCGTCTTCTTTATACTGTTTTCCACACCCGTGATGATGTCGCACCGCGAATAAAACTATACGCGTCGACGGGATGATGAGTCCAGACGGTTTTCGGTATTTATTTGAGGAGACATGCGAGAGCTCGACTCGACCACGATACGGCGAAACGTCAACTCTCTTTTCCCAGTACCCCAGATTCGTAGGAACGGAATTCATTTGGGATGAGGGTAGTAGGAAATGTTGCGCCATTTAAGTTATATTATTAAGAAACAAGCTTATTATTAGTTATTTGAATGAGGAAAGGCAAAAATAGTTTAGTATGATGGGCAAAATGCTTAGGGACTATTCGAATGGTTGGTAAAATATGTTTTAAGTTTTACGTAAAACTTAAAACCTTGGCAGTAAATTAATGGACTCGGATTCCGTGACTAAAACTTTTTATGTTGACTTTTAATAATGATTAATTAACTTAAACTCACTAACGTATATATTTTGACGACGTGACGTGACAGCATTTGTTAGATCTTACAATCTCTGATCTTACAATACAATTGCCATATTGTTTTCTTATGCTTACGCGAATTTCACTCATTATAATGAAACAACTTTTACGGATTTTATCTTAGTTTTTTATGAGCCCGACGAGGACTTCAGTCTGTGAATGTTGCTGTTTCATTATAATTTTGCCATAATTATGTCCCTGTGATTGAATTCACCCGATTGAATTTACCTTTCTGCTATAATTTTTTTTGTGTACCTGTAAAAAAAATAAAAATGAAAAAACTTTTTAATGTTGGATAAGCAAACCGGCAGACATACCACCTAATGGTAAATGCTTAACGTTGACCATGAACATAACCTAAATTACCTGGAACAACACAGGTAACCTACTTATGTTACTCTTGAAACATGAGATGGTAATTCTCGTAGCTACTACACAAAGTACTTCTTTCAGTAAATAAATAAAGTACCATGTTTTTCTGAACACATAAAACTATGTATATTTTCAAAAATGGCTTTACTCATTAAATATAAAAAACTTGTTTTATAAATCCGAAAAGTTATAGTACACTAGTAGCGCCCCGCGGTTTCACCCGCGTGCTTCCAATTCCCATGAAAGTACGGTGTTAAATAACAGCCTATGTGTTACTCTGATGTATAAGCTATATTATTGTAATGTTTCATCAAAATCCATTAAGTATTTTTTACGTGAAAGAGTAATAAACATTCATACTTACAAACTTGCGCGTTTATTATATTCATCGTCATCATCATCAGCCTTTTTCCGTCCACTGCTGAATGTAGGCTTCCCGTTTATAATATTCATCATCATCAACATCAGCCTTTTTCCGTCCACTGCTGAACATAGACTTCCCTCAATGAACGCCAAGACGACCGATCCCTTGCTACTCTAGAACTACTGCTATTGTTTATAATATTAGTAGGATAATATCTCAATAGGGATGCTGACACATGTTACAAATTCATGTAAAGTTATGTTTTACATATTAAATACAGTATTTGAAAACCTAAAATAACATTTAAAAAGTATACTTATTTGTCTTAAAATTTAGAAAATTAATTTAAAATGCGTTATTTATCATGCAATATCACGTGACTGTAAACGCCAATAAGGCGATGACGTCACTGAACATTGAGCTAAGTACAAACTCACCTAACATAGCGCGAGCTCTGAATGCGGTGTGTGACGTAATGATGCTTGGAGCGTTTTAACGGCAATTTTACTATTTTTCTTTATTTAATTTTTTTGTTAAAATTGGACATATTTCTTTACAAAAATCTTTTTTTCGTGTTTATCTATAGTATATCTATCAAATAAAATCAATTAAAAAAAAAGTTAACATCCCTATTCATATGGAATATGAACATTATCAAAGTCACTGTCGCAGGTTCACTTACACCGATGACTTTGCGATCCACGGAAGTGTTATTTAAAGGAATTTTGCCATTACACTCCGCTCCCAGCAAATACTCGGGAACACCGACACTTTTCTCATTTGGCTCGACTACTTTTAGTTTAATTTCACGTGAGGTGAGCTTGTATTTGATTGCTGTGCTTATTTGATTTGTATTTTAACTCGACGAATTATTTATGTTTAGGGTCTGTTTCACAATGTACCAGTAAAGTACCCTATAGCTATATGACACATAAATTAATTGACAGATGAATCTTCTAGTTAGTCTTGATTGGGTTTCACCATCATCTTCCCTATAAATTTATTTGGCAGATCCCTATTTGGCACTTACTGGTTAGTAGGCTTGGCAACCTCGCATTTCATAGTTCGATTTTACGATAAATATGTTTTAGAAAAACATTCCATGTTGTAAATATAAATGAAAATATGTTTTTATAATTTTAATGTATGTATCATACCATCTTTATACCTTTTATTTACATAGACCTTGTATATAATGTAATCCCTTAATTATTAAACGATCAAAACACAATTTAAATTATTTTGTATATTACTGTTACCGGAACGTCAAATTGTCAAATGTCGTGAAGCTGTCAACCGCGTATATATATCTGTCAACTAATTTAGCTGACAGATGAATTTGCTAATGGCCAGTTGATCCGACCTATAGTTTACAGGGAACTTTATTAGCCAAATATTGCTATTTGTCAATTGTGAAACAAAAACGTTGTAGTTATGTGGTAAATATGTTGCAAATAGCTTAATTGGAACTTTATTAGGACATTGTGAAACAGACCCTTAATCAGATTAAAATTATATTATTAATCGGCAATGTTCAGTGGAATAAACCTCTTCATCAATTAATCCTTCTGGTATTGAGTTTATGGAAACTTTGCTAAAAAAATAACAAAATCTGTCAGATCTTTGTAAAATTTAGTTAAATTTACAAAAACTTATGATATAAAAAATATTTCGCTTAAAGCTTTCAAGTGCTTTATTTCTCTCTTATTTTTAATAAAGCATAAGCTGTAACTATTATTAATAAATCCTACACGTTGGCAACAATTTATGTATTACCATTCACCTGTTGCTTGCAATATTATTAGTACTTGCAAAGTTTAGTGCATCCGTTCAGTCTTGATTGTGTAACAAGGAAACACAATTTCGCTTATTATCACAAAGAAAATAAGAAAGTATATCCAAACTTATCCCGTAACTCTATTATGGGCGCACGTGTTATATATTTATTACACAAAGTGTATAAATTATGTGTATACTTCGGGAAGGTTCTGTAATCTCCAATAACACGACTTTTCACTTTCTCTTAAAACAATTCGGTGAGATAAACTGGTTACCTAATTCTATTGTGTGTTTTTATAATTTATTTTATGTACATCGAGATTTTTAAGAGATCTGGTAAAGTAATTCAAAAATCCAATAGTTGTTTTAATTTCGTATGCACCTAATATGTTTTGCCGTTTTTTTTATTCGAAAGGTCTAGATTTTAAGGCCTGATGGCTTTTAAGCTAAATCGGTAGGTAGGTGAGAGTATGTTTTGCCGTGTTCCAGGATATATGAGAACCACCACCCTTATCACACCCGTGAAACAGCAATGCTGTATTTTAGAGAAAAGGGCAAGATTGGCAGTATTTATAGTGTAATTACTACTAGCAAAGAGACTTGACATATTGTATCTCAGGATATGCAGGTAACAGGTAACACTTAAATGAGTTGCATGGGCTAGTTCCAGGTAAACTAGTTTATGTGCATGTGCAAGAGGTCGACGCACTTACCATCAGGTGTCACGTTTGCAAGTTTACCTATCCAACTAACATAAAATCCGACTCCAAATAAGGTTAAGTAAACGAATATTTTTCAGATTTCTGGAAATTGGTTAAGCGGTTTTTTATATTAAGAAAATAATCAGGAAAGTAAAATCAATTTAAGCTTTACAAAACTCATATAGTTCTAACCATACTGAGATATCCAGGAGGTACATCTAGTGCAAACGGACAAGTTATTGGGCGTTTGAAATCCAATAGCAAAGTCCTTGAAGCCCCTTTATTTATTACGGTAACGATCAGTAGATGAGGATCGCTGCAGAGAGTTTAATCTGATATATTTGATCTACAGGAATTACAGTATTGTCGAACGTATCATTCATGGACGCAATTATTATATAATAGCTTTTATTTAGCATCTCCTATGTAGATATTGAAAAGTTGCTTAAGGAAGTTCCTTGCTAAAATAAGTTTGAAAAAACAATAAAATAATTGGAGTTTATCCTTACTAATATTATAAAATGTGAGTGTTTCCGTTTCAATTGAAATAATTATGAATTAATCAGGTACTAGCTGTTGCCCGAAGCTTCGCCTGCGTTAACTATGATTAGGTAATATATTGTGCATGTACTATGCATATAAACCTTCCTCTTGAATTATTCTATCTTTTAAAAAGAACGCATAAAAATCCAAATGACATATCCATACCACGTAAAGATAAAAATTACTAATAATAAGGCATGCGTAATTGCCGGAGGAAATTTTTGGAATTTCTTGTTTTAAAATATTAATAAGTCATCACCATTTTCATCTAAAACAGTTCACCCGTTTTGCCAAGTAAGAGCAACATACATATTATACTCGATGTATATTGTAACTACTAAACTTCCGCCTTTATAATATAAGCAAGGTTTATTATCATTAAAATTATAAACTAGCCTCCTCCTCTGTAACACTTTTTAAAATATCTTAATTAAAACAATGTTATTTTGTAAGTCAGCCTAGAAAAGGTGACCATGACATTTGAGCCACTGCAGACCTTACAAACGTGTAATTTCTTGTTTGTAAGGTTCTAATATTTTAATCTAAAGTTTTGTTTACGAGAATTTCATTAATTTTAATGAAACAACATTTACGGATTTTATCGCGGGCTATTAGGATTTTTAAGAAGATAGCTGCTGCCTACATGCTTGGGATCTCAATATAAAAATAATTAAATCCAAATCAAGCATTAAGTCACAGATTACAGATTTGGTTAACACTTTCTAGTAGTTTAGATTAACTTCGGAACTATAGGACATCTGACCAGAGTGGCTGTAAAGTACGTCGTAGTCGATTTTTTTTGCCTAAGATTTCGACACTTCCACAACAAAGAGAATGTTTATGTTAATTCGAAGCACAAAGTGTGAGTGCGTCCTTATTCCAACGAATGACTTGTTACTGGGTCAAAAAATGTTTAAAGTCAAGCTTTTCCTTTGTGTTGTTGTGTATGTTATGTATGTCTCTTTATCTTGGAAAATCATGAGTACGTTTAATTTGTGTAAATCGTAAAATGGAACTATGAAATGCGAGGTTGCCAAGCCTAAGCCTAGCCTACTAACCAGTAAGTGGCAAACAGCGATTTGTCAAATAAATTTACAGGTAAGATGGTGAAATGCATCGAGACTAACTAAAAGATTCATCGGTCAAGTAAAGTATGTGTTAAACAGCCATCGGGTATTTTACTAGTATTTTGTGAAACAGACTTTAAGCCCCCGTTCGCATGAGCGCTACAAAACCGTCGCGTCGCGGTAAAACCCGACGTCGACTTGAGTTTGCGAGTTTGGCATGCTAAATTCGATTTAACGTCAAAACACTCAACTGCAAATGGGGCATAAATAACGTATCTGAATTATGTATCTGTATTTCCATTTCTTTATATTTATTTATAATACTATTATTATACTATTTCCATTTCTTTATTTTCTCGATGACAGTTTTAATTTGATAGTTTTAGTGTTGTGACCAAATAAGTAACGATATCACCATCATCATCATCATCAGCCTTTATCCGTCCACTACTGAACATAGGTATCCCTCAATGAACGCCAAAACGACCGATCCTTAATGATATTGATGACAAATGAAAGACAAATACAACAAAAACATTTAAATATATATTTTTGGTTTCGTTTATTTCGTTTCATTGACGAGTCTCGAGTGTCGAGAGTCACAGTTTTACAAGAGCTTCGAAAATTTTAATAACCTTGTACGTTTGAAAACGTCATATTTTTATAAAATAATGCATAGGTACATATTGTAAAAAATACGCTAGTTCAAGTTTCGGTCAGGATCTGTCAACGAGAAAATAAAGAAATGGAAATAGTATACGAATATAAAATTTTATCGAAAGCACTTTTAAAGCGATTTCTGCTATCTATATTTATGTCATCTTTTCTTTATAAATAACTGCTGCTGTCGGCAACGTATATTGGACGGAAGTCAAATGTTAAAAACCATAATATAGTATTTAACCACAGTGCGTCTACCTGTGTACTATATTTACTATATACTAAATAACTGGCTGTTGCCCGCAGCTTCGCCTGCGTTGACTAAGATTTACAACGGGATCTTAGTACGCGAAATAACATTTTTTACACCTTGTGTCCGAAAAACCAAAATATCTTACGGTACCCTATTTTTTATCAGAATAAAATTTTGCCTATGTTACTCGTGGATAATGTAGCTTTCGAATGGTGAATGAATTTTTTAAATCGGCCCAGTACTTTTTGAGCCTATTCATTACAAACATACAAACATACAAAAATATATAAACTAATATATATATATATATATATATATATATATATATATACATATAAAAATATAAATATATAAAAATATAACATACAAATATATATATATATATATATATATATATATATATATATATATATATATATATATATATATATGTGTGTATATATATATATATATATATATATATATATATATATATATATATATATATATATATATATATATATTTGTATGTTTGTATATATATATATATATATATATATTAGTGTAGATAAATAAAAGCTTAAAAAAAACTAATAGCTGAATTGACATGGATGCAGTTGAGCAGACTGACAAAGAAGAAGAAGATGTTAAGATATGAAATAAACATTAAATAAATAAATGTTAGTCAAATAAATTTCGTGGCATCGAAGTGAGCTTCACACAGAATGCGTGACGTTTTCCCGGAACCAAGTAAAACTAACTCCATCCCGACCAAGTTAAAATACTTGAACTGTTACAGGCATTCAGTCGTGGCGGTCGTATTTAGAACATAACTTTTGTAATACTGAATTCACTGGTCGACTAAAGTTTTGGATTTACTACATTTAAGTATTTGCTAGTAAGAATGTGGTTATTTCTAGTTTGTAATAGATTGAGAGACACAGTACAGCTGTTATTGATACGGACAATTAGTAGAAACTTAATTCCTCCAAGTATTCATAATATGACACAAAAAACTAAAATTGCTGGTTTGTAAGCTAAATAACACCTTATTCCAAATTAATAGGAGTCATTTGTCAGTATTAAATACATCAGGATGACTTTATGGGTTGAAGTATTTACGGTACGATATAATACATACCATACATTCATTTTCATCCAGATCAATGAAATTCTAATCTCAAAATCTAATATAAAATCCTGACTAGCATGGATATTCACATATTCTCCCTTCTAATATATGTAATTAGTTAATAGCCAATTTAATTAGTGCCCTCGTCAGGTATTTGTCAGTAAATGAACGTACAGACGGGCAGGTACTGAATATATATTGCTAATTTTATAGCCCGTAGCCTGCGGTTGGAGGTGAACACAAATTTTCTCATTACCTTATGTTCCCAATATAATTATAGGCTCAACAAGTTTCTAATTACTATGACAGTATTTTGTTCTCTTCATTATTGACATAGTTCAAGAGTAGTAAGAATAAGAGACATAACAATGGACTTATGAATTCATTATGGTTTTTTTTGGTGAGCTTACCGGTTTCATACGTAATCTGCTGAAAATTGCTGAAACGCACTAATACTTTTTATACGGCTTTTGTCTTTTATTTCCAAAATATGGGATTAAGGAAAGAACTCGTTCTTTAAAGAAATCAGGCGTGAGAGTGGGTGGAAGATCTCGTGAGTGGAGCAGAAAATATGGAAAAGGCTTAATACACAAAAATAAGCAGGAGTCTTGTGAAAGGGATTTAAATTGCAAAAATAGTAAAAAAAAAAAACAGCAAGGAAGTGCTTGGTAAAAAAGGGATGTGGATAAAAGGACTGATGAAAAAATATTATTTTATAAGTGAATACGGTGTAATAAAAGGCAAGTCTTTATACATGGTCCTTCGAGCCAGATACAGAACATACACATTAGCAGTGTAAATGTGGTCATGGTTGTGACCAAACCACCCTTCTCATAATATAATTTACGGATAGTTGATCGCTGTCTAGAGCTGCCATTTAGTGGAGTACCAGGTGAGAGGAGCCTAGAGCCACGTAAAAGTAGCAGGTGTAGTTTTTTCTATTTTTATAGGTCTTTTCATTAGTCCATAGTGTTGTATATGTCGCATCCGGTTTTTATAAGTCGATTGAAAACTAAAACACAACGTCATAGTGACGTGTACAGAGCCTGTTTTGGAGGGAGGTGAAACGCTATAAAGCCTGTGCGATCAGTGAGGGGGATGATTTTCGTACTGGTTGCCTAAGTGTTGATACCTGCCGAGGAACTGTACTGTGTTTCTTAATTACTTTAATATTGCTTTGTAATAAATTAGTAGTAAAGTGATTTCTACGAAGACTTTATTTCTCGCCCGGATCCCTGCTATCGCCCACAATGAGTGACTGTGAAGAAAATAATTCTCCGACATATATGTATTTTAATTTCGCGTCTTCCGCTTAACTGACATGGGCTGTCTGTTAAATGTAAAATTGTACCTCACTTCTCCCTGCTCTGTGAATATCACTAGCCAACATTTAGTATTGTAATTAAATAAAGTATTTTGTAGTTTTCTAGCCAGAACTGCTTGTTTTCATTTAAAGTTTAACACATAGTTTCTACAAACGTCGACTATCATTGTGGCCCATCAAAGTCAAACTTAAAGTCAAAAATTTTATTCAAAATAGTACTATCGAAGTATCTTTTTGAAGGTCAATTGAGTCTACCATACTATTATATTACTATCTATTGGTTTATCTGTGGTACTTGGCACTATCGGTGGCTACTAAAGAGTACAAGCGACAAAACGTATGGTAGATTGAGATTGATATAACCGCGCAGGTGCTGGACTATTTAATTTCATTATAATAAAGATTAAGTATGAGTATTCAGTAGGCTCACGTTAGGAATTTAAAAGAAAAATGCAGCGGTCGTTATCTATTTAAATAATGTGTCCTATAATCTACACGTGCGTTGAGGTGGATGCCCGTGGAGGTTATATTTTGATTATGTAATATTACAAAAAAAAAACGACATAATATTTTGTATGTAACAATTTAATTAAGGTGCCTGAAGGAGGTCCAATAAAAGACCGAAACGTCGCAAATTAACAAATAGTGTTTTAATTGACACCGTTCTGTCTACTTCCCTACTGATTTGAATAATTTATAACGTTTAAGTTTCATCATCATCGTCAGCCTTTATCCGTCCACTGCTGAACATAGGCCTCCCTCAATGAACGCCAAGACGACCGATCCCTTGCTACTCGCATCCAACGCGGACCTGCCACTGCACGGAGATCGTCTTCCTACCTAGTTAATGGCCGACCAACTCTTCGTCTACCTAAACGCGGCCTCCACTCTTGTACCTTAATGGCCTTGAAGATTAAGTTTAATTGGACTAATGTAATCGAGTTTACTAGGACAGTATATCCAAGGCTACGTGTAAACACATAAATACACTGATAAGTACTTCCGTTCACATTCGATAGTGGTGTAATATAGTATGGCTCGCGAACCTAATTTTATTGTATGTGGAGCAGATAATTTAATTAATTAGTAGTTTGGAGATGACCCCGAATACCTAAATTTACAACTAATAACAAATAGGTGGATATCATTAAAACTTTTCATACAATTTGTCAAACTTTTACATCATACCATGAAACAAGTTTTAACGGATTTTTACGCTCTCTACTTTGTAAAATATCCAAATTATCAGGAATTTAAAAATCGTAACTATGATAAAATCCGGTAAATTTTTTGAATTATAATCAAGTAAATTCATGTGAATGCCAGAAATCTACTAGGCAAGTGTTCGTTCACAGATCTCAGATCGTTTGTCTGATCAGCCCTTCCAGACAAGAGGCAAACCCTAAACGAATAGAAATAGAATATTTATTGTATGGGAATAACAATAGCTGTCACTGTAGCTGTCGCTGTAACTAGTTTACGACATAAACTAGTGTCATTCCTATACAATAAGTATTCTATTCTATTTCTATTCGTTTAGCGTTTGTGCCACTTGTCTAGGGGGGCAAATGAGTTTTCAGAACTGATTAAAATAAAACTTTACGAGCATCGCGTATATATTATGTTTATCGAGGATAAACACAGCTAGATGGAACTGATGAATAAGGAATATTAATAAATGAGATAGTATCATTATCACCATCATCACCAATGCGTAAAACATTAATATAAATTAATAATTAGATTATCCAACACTTTCTGCGGATTCATTTCACTTCTATAAAAAATGTGGTGTTGTGGGACACCAGGTAGGAACGAAGTTTCTTCGGCTAAAAAGAAAGGTATTATATATACATACTACTCGCTTGTGTATGCGACTGTCGCGCCTGCGCACGTCTCATTTAACGCTTTTTATTCCACGCACTTTTTTTATTTAATTTCTTACGGTTTTACTATTACATTTTTTTCATTTCGGTCGCGCAGCAAAATCCCTATCTCCTCCAAGCCTGCCATAAGGAACTTCGTTCCAATAATTGATATTGTATTTGCGTAAGTAAATCATCATCTATCTAGCATTTTCCCAACTATATTTTGGGGTCGGCTTCGAGTCTCACCGAATTCATATAAATATCAGTATTTTAAATGGAGCGACTGCTTATCGGACCTCCACAACCCAGTAACTGGGTGATACGGCACCCCGCGGTTAGACTGGTTGTTAGATTATCAGGCTTCTGATGACCCATAATGACTGTCAAAGATCCACGAATGACAGCCGGGACCAACGGCTTAGCGCTCCTAGTCTCTAATATTGTTCACTTTGAGTGCGAAATTCAAATACGTAGCACATTATATCTTTATCGCATCTGACTTTTACTCGGAATAGTTTTCCTTGTTTACAGTTAAGATAAACGGTAGGAAAATAAAAGGGGGAACGCATTGTTTACGCGTAACATTATTTACATCTGACAGTACTTTTGTATCTGGTTTTCCTCCTACGTCTAAATTTTTTCAGGAGTTTTGTGGAAAAGTGTGAAGATATTCCATAGCCCTGAAGATATAATTTGATGAACTAAGTAACATTCATTTCAACAACAGTTTCAACTGTTTAATATATTTCGGCTCCAAAAGTTAAAAAAAAATGTAGCAAGTGGGATTGTACATTAGTAGAAATATAAGTCGATTGTAAGTTGAAAGTATTAAAATGAAAGAAATATATGTTACCAAAATTTGACTTCCAGCCGGCCTCTATGTCTAAAAATCTACCAGAAACCACCGTGAAGTCAACGAGTCAGAATGTTTAGGTGAAGTAGAGGATTACTTCGTTAAATTATTTTTAATACACTACAAGCCCATAGAGAAAAAAAAACCTGTAAAATGAACTAACGTCAATAACGCTTAGAAGGCTGATACTATATCAGAAAATATTATAGTATAGTATAGATTGACCGTTTTTAGACGTTTATTATAATACTAGGCTGTTACTCGCTGGCTTTGCCCGCGTTAGGAAAAAAAAATATGTATCCTAAGTTACTTCTAGTACCTCCGACAATGTGTGTACAAAGTTTTATGATGATTCGTCGAGTAGTTTTTGCGTGAAAGCGTAACAAACATCCACGCTTTCACATTTATAATATTAACAAGGATTCGTTTACCAGTGACCCTGATGTTTCAAAAATGATTATGGACATTATATTATATTAACACTGTAATAAAGTAAATAAAAGTAACTAAATAAAGTATTAAGTAAATGTTGTAAAGTAGTAAGTAAAATTTTAATGCAATGCCACAAACCAAATATTTTTCAGATCGTGGTAGTTGAAGTGAAAAAGTTGCTAACGTCCTTGATTCTGAAAAGCTGTCGGGATTCGATGCACTAAAATCCCTTACTGTTTGGTTTTAGCCTGCGGTGTGTGTTAGATGAAAAATGGATATTTTCAAGTCTTTGTTTTCCATTCACTTTTAACGTTGAAACAATTACTTTGCCAGTATATCGTGCATTCTAGATTTCGGGAAATAACTTTGTTATATTTTATTTTATCATTTATTGTTAGAAAAATATTTGTATAATTTTATATTGCTTTTTCGTTTTTATCTCGCACTGCTTTATCTTATCTATATTACACTTTATTAATATTTAAGATACTTAGGGCCTGTTTCACAATCTCCAGTTAAGTTCCCAATAGGCTATCGGCAACATATTTGACAGATATTTGACAGATACTCCATACTCTATCTGTCAAATATGTTGCCGATAGCCTATTGGAAACTTAACTGGAGATTGTGAAACAGGTCCTTAAACATTTAAAAAAAAATCTAACCGCGTCAAACAGTTTGTAGACGTTCCATTTTAGATTACTATTTTCTCATAATATATTGCTTTCTGAATTCGTAGTTTAAAAGAATAATAAACTAAAATGATGATAATAATAATAATGATAAACAGTAATAATAATTATTATTACATAGCTTTGGTACTAAAATATTATAGTAATATTATATTATGTTCCGGTTCTATCCCCGTAGTAATTATTAGAGCTTACAATCTCTTACCCTTCTTTACTGAACGAGCACCGTGTTCATATTTTTTTTAAACCTTTCTTTAGTGTACAATGTTGCTTAATAATAAGTAAGTAAGTAAGTAAAAATTGCTATAAAATATTTATATTATCATTTACTGATATTCCAAGAGCTTATTATAATATTCCCTATGCTATTTTATCGTTTTATCCACTAATATTTTCGAGAATCTTAATTTAAATTTTATTTTGTTCTATATAAGTTTTACAATTAATCCGTAACAATTATAACAAACTCCACTATTATGGAAAAATAAAAAATGTAATATTTACTGAGAACTGACTTAAATCCATTACACGCCAATTCTATGTCTATTTGTATATTTCACTTTTGTGAAAAAGACATTCGTATATTACATCATTCTGACCTTGAATTAACCTTTAATTACCTACAGGTATGTAAATTAGACCGTAATGAAGCTTGTGCAAAGTAGATTTATTACAACCGATGCTTATTGCTGTGGACTGTTATAATGAAAGTGTATTTGAATCGAATAACTTTTAGCATTTCAGATTTTAAGAGTCCAAATATAGGTTACTGATTCATGAGAGCACGGATTTGCCGCGAAGATAGTGGTCCGGGAGCCAGGTGAAAATTTGGTCAATCATTTCCTCCCGCGAGATACTTCGTAAGACGTATCAGAGATCAGGGGGCTTAGTCAAAATGCCATTACGAAAACGACAGCGAAGTTCGTTCGTCCGTTCGAAGTTGTGATTGGTTAAGTCACGTCGTCGATTGAACGGTCGAGCGATCGACGACGTAATTTAGCCAATCACAACTTCGAACGGACGAACGATCGTCGCTGTCGTTTTCGTAATGGCATTTTGGCTAGGCCCCCATGTATCATAAAGCCTCGTGAACGTCGGCTGGCTCTCGGTTGGGGGGATGAGCGGTCGGAGCCCCCCACGCATGAAGAAAAATCAAATAACAATTCAGTCACTTCCTCTCAGCTCAAATATTTGTTAAATTGTAGTTAACCCAATATCTCAAAGAAAAAAAAAAATAGTCAGCTGGTTATGACATGGTACATTGTACGTCAGCTGGTGACTAGAACTAATTAATTGAGAAATTCAGCGCCAAATTCCCGCAAAGGTGCCTACCTTATTGATAGTCATCTAGAAGCGCCAAATTCCCGCTAGGAGCGATGAGTGGTCGCCATTGCTGTCGGGCAGATCATCTTTATCAGATTCATTTTAAATTACACGGAAACAGCGTTGAACTTATCAAATATAGTGCTTGACCCACAAACGTCTTGAATTTCACCAGCTAAATTCAAAAGACAGTTTTATTTTGTAAGCGTATTGTGTTGTCAGTACAATACATTTCCATAGGGTTATAACGGCTTCACAAAACATACATAGTTAATGTTGTGGCAAGACCTGGCGACGGGCCAAAAACCGCCCACTGCTGATGACATCTTCAAACCTTTAACTTTTATTACACGCTCAAGGTTGAGTGCATACATAATTGCTGTAATAGTAAGCATAAATAGGTGAGCCATCTGCTCACCTACCTACAGATTATGCTTAACGGCCATCAGGCCTAAAACTAGACCTATCGAAAAAAAAGTGAGCATAAATAATAATATATTTATTAATTCGTAGGTATCTAAGACTCTCTTCGTCTAATTTCGAGGAGGAGACCCGTGTCCAGTTGTGGGTTGATAGTTTTTTCCATCCTATCCATCTATATTAAATTCTTAACTCATGTTTTAAGCCTAACTCCGCGAAAGCGGCTAAAATTATTTAGATATACTATGAGTCCTCTTAAGTGTCCGTGATGAGCGATGAGGTTCATTGGCTATGTGCTCGGCCTCTTCAGCGAGAGGGTCTGAGTTCAATCCTGACCACGGCTCCGCTGAGAAATCGTTTTTCTTTATTTTATTACGTTTGATAAGTATTATTTTAGTATTATTATTACATGCACACAAATTAAAAAACCAAATACCTATATTAAAAATAGCAAAAAAAGGTAATAAGCCTCCCAGGAATCGTGGTATTACCTTTTTTTATAATGAGTGAAATTTGAGTACACAGAAAAAAAATTAAAAGTATACTAGAAATTCATTGTGAGTTTTTGGCTAAGCTCTTTTATCTTGAAATATCGTTTGGTGTTAATAAGGTGCAAACGACTCCTTGGTGGAGCCAAATGGACGCGATATACAATAGACAGCTAATTCCCACTCGACGCATATCCCCTTTTTACTGCCGAATTATTTCCAAATGGTTTTAGCTCTACGTGATCGTATTCAATATTCAATAACGCTGTGACGCGAATACATCAACGAAGTTATAATTATGGCGCTCTGGGTTTATTGTGTTAATTGAAATCGGTAATATGAAATAGTAAGCGGTAAAAGTGAATGTACCAAATTAGCCTCTCATCTGTGGAGTGTACCATTACAGGACTTCAGTAATTTTGCTGTATCTGTGGAGCGTCCTGTTGCAGGACTCACCACAGCTGCGATCACCTTTTTTAGCTTTGAGCATATTTTGGCGTCTATATAGTTCTTTCGCCCACATTTAAAATCGTAGTAGAATGAACTACAAGTAGATTTAAAAAAAATAGTTTTTCTAAACCTGGGTGTCAAAAATTTGTGCTCAAATCCTGTCTGTTGAAAGTCCTGTAATGGGATCAACAAATGAGGAAGAATCGTCATTTAGACAGCTGACCGACACATTGATCTATTGGAATGCACAGGAGTAGCACCGCTACGGGCTGCAGCGTACTGTACGTATGCTGCATATGTACCACATGCCATTATCTACTAGGATAAACAGAAGAATCTCTACTCGGGAGTATAGTTTATCCCGCCCACGTATAATTTGGAAGGCTATATTTATGAGTAGCTGTAGCTTGCGGCTTTGCGCGCGTAAACTTAGATTTGCGGACGTATCCGTATTGATGATGATTACTTTTTTATATCCTAAGTTACGCTTTGTTACGTCAGCAATCTGCCCGTGAAAGTCCAGTCAAAATCGGTCTTTTCATTTCAGAGATAAGCCGAAACAGACAGAGGGACAAAATTGTAAAAAATAAATGTTATTTTGATGTATTACCGTGTATACACGTTAAGTAAAAAGTAGTTATTGTATTGCAAACACTCTTTTATTATATCCGCATAAATTTCAAAACAACATTAAATATTAATAAATCAAAGTCAACCCAAAAAGATTATTACCTTTTATTATAATGGATAATACATCTACCAGCAACCGTTTATGTTTGTACTAGTTGTTGTCCGCGGCATTTTCAGCAAAAAAAATCCCATTTTTTTAATGTTTTCTATGTATCATTTATATTTCATGAGCACATATATTCGGATATTATATTTCTTACAAATATGAACATATTCTAATTACATGTGTTTCCTATGTTACTTCTAGTACTTCGGGAAATATGTGTAGGTACCTACAAAGTTTGTATAGGTGAGTAATTTTTGCGTGAAAGCGTAACAAACATCCCTACTTTCACATTTATAATATTTATAACAAAACTAACGTATAAAAGTAAAAGGATGTGCAGAACCGATCAAAGCGATGCGATTTGTGTACCGGTGCATATGTTGTACCCTGCTTATATCTTCCGCTTCGTTGTCCCGGATATATGGACGGACAGCGTAATTACTGGCCTGAGGTCAATGTCCTTTTATTATAAGATGCACTGAACTAACATACAAGTAATGTTGAAAACTAATTTTTAGATGTATATGTACCTGCTTACATTCAGTAACAAAATGTATTACATCCTGTTAGAAATGTCAAAAGTATGGCCAAAGGGACTTTAAATGCAATTTATTAGGATACAAGTAGAAATAGGAATATAATACATTAGCACACATGGGACTCAAGCGTCAGCCTTCGACTAGGTTTGAGGAAACGAATTCGTATTATGTTCATGACCAGTGATTTGAGTGACAGAGCACATTTAGTAATTTTTATCAGATACTAGTGAAATATTATTTCTTATTAGACTTATTTTTATTATTATTATTATTATTTAATATTATATTTTTATAAAAAATGAGCGACGTTGGTCTAGCGGTGGGTGGACTCGGCCTATTATGCGAGAGGGTCTGGGTTCGATCCTGACCCGTCCGTGTGTGCCTTGAAATGGGTTTTTCTAAATTTCTAAGTGCTCACACGAGACCATCGTTCGCTCACCGGTGAAGTTAAACATCGTGAGGAAACCTGCATGCCTGATGAGATTGAAAGTCTTTGAAGGTATGTGAAGTTTACCAACCCGCATTGGGTCAGCGCATCGGTGAACTATGGCCCATTAACCCTCCTCGCCTGATTTCGAGGAGGAGACCCGTGCCCAGCAGTGGGACATATAAGGGTTGATACTATGTTGATACTATACTAATTTTTCTATTGTCGATCTAGGACACCCTTTATTATAACGGGTTGTGTCGCTTATCGCTGGTGATTTAATTATATTATAATCAGTCATGTCACGTTCCAGATTGCTTTGCTCTTGTCGGTGGAATATTCGCTACTCATTTCTCTTCTCTGCCAACACCTTCACCTCTTGATACGACACAGCCTGTACGTTCTCCTTTATTTGTGCCATATAAGTCCACTTCGGGCTACCTCTTTCTATATTTCCCTCAATCCTTCCTTCTATGATATTTTTTATAAACGAGTCATGTCGTATCACGTGACCAACCATATTTCCTCTTCGGTTCTCTACGGTTTTATTAACTTTTCTTTCCACTTTTATTAAAAAAAATTGTAATTGTTTTAGGGTCTGTTTCACAATGTACTAGTAAAGTACCCTATAGCTATATGACACATAAATTAACTGACACATAAATCTTCTAGTTAGTCTTGATTGGGTTTCACCATCATCTTCCCTGTAAATTTATTTCGCAGATCCCTATTTGGCACTTACTGGTTAGTAGGCTTGGCAACCTCGCATTTCATAGTTCCATTTTACGATAAATATGTTTTAGAAAAACATTCCATGTTGTAAATATACATGAAAATATGTTTTTATAATTTAATTGTATGTATCATACCATTTTTATACCTTTTATTTACATAGACCTTGTATATAATGTTATCCCTTAATTATTAAACGATCAAAACACAATTTAATTTATTTTGTATATTACTGTTACCGGAACGTCAAATAGTCAAATGTCGTGAAGCTGTCAACCGCGTATATATCTGTCAACTAATTTATCTGACAGATGAATTTGCTAATGGCCGGTTGATCCGACCTATAGTTTACAGGGAACTTTATTAGCCAAATATTGCTATTTGTCAAATGTGAAACAAAAACGTTGTAGTTATGTGGTAAATATGTTGCAAATAGCTTAAATGGAACTTTATTAGGACATTGTGAAACAGACCCTTAATCTCTAATCGTTATTAATTACTGAAACAAATAATAAATTACTTCTATAAAACCTTATCTAAACTACCATAATCACCACAAATATGTGATTTATGTCTATTCAATTGTTAATTAATAATAAATTGATATATTGTTAATCGAGCATCGCTGTCATTGTTTTATCCGTATAATTGGTCGTATATTTTACTAACGGGCTTATTGCCGCACCCGACATGACACCAATTATCAGATATGAATGTACCGCTTTAACAGCTCCGACTGTTATCAAATTGAGTCGTTAAATGCGGCGGAGATATTGTGATACTCCTTTTTATTAGCTTTTCAGTGAAATCGAAGACTTCGTTAAAATCGCGCTCTCAAGGCGTATGGAAAAAATTCTAGGTAAAGACAGTATAGTATGTAAATATTATATAGTAAGCAGTTTTATCTCTAATCATAAGCTATATCGGCGTGATACAAGTGGAATTATCAATCGTTTTATATCACTTTGAGGTAATGACTACTGCTGATACAATTTTCACAGTACATCATATTATATAGAACAGTAGCGCAGCTACGAACAAACGCTACATCATACTCGCACATACATACGCATTTCTCACTCACTCAAACCTCACATACACACACAGACATGCGCATTTATAAATGCGTATGTATGCATGAGTACGCCGTAGCGTTTGTTCGTAGTTGCGCTGTTACTGTTTTATATTAGATGTACTGTGCAAATAGTATCAACAATGAAAAAAAGTGTTTTTTAATTACAGCAAAACATACAGATGTATAAAAAAGTAACAAAAAAAAATTTGTATTTATTATTGACTTATATAAAAAAAGGTTATAAAAAATGAGTAAGCTGTTAAAAAAAGGTCAAAAAAAAATTAAAAGAAAATCGTACCGAAAATTGAAATTGTATGTTCAGCTAGACAGCTATTATGTCATATTTAATATGTAGTTATGGAATACTAAGCAAGCTGTAGCTCAGCGCTACGACGTAGCGACAATTATACGTAGCTAACTCAAACGTAGTTGACTGAACTACTTGAATATAGCATCGGATTTTAGAAATAATAACCATCTAGTTTCAATTTCGTTTTTATCTCTTCACTTTCTAATGTTAGTCAATAGAGTATAGACATACGGACAGACGAAGCACCTGATGGTAAGTGATTGATGTCATCCACGAACATAAACAAATAACCAGGGGGCCTAGCTAAAATGCCATTAAGAAAGCGTTAGCGAAGTTCGAAAATGATAAAATGTATGGGATTGACATGAGGCCGCGCTTAATCACGTGGTTCATCATATACATTTTATCATTTTCGAACTTCGCGAACGCTTTCTTAATGGCATGCTAGGCTCCCTGACGTGAGATCTTGTGCTTCATCTGAAGATTTTTGCCAGCAACTACTGCATGTCCTGTCCTGTTGCTTCTGAACCATATCAAAGCTTGACGTAAGAAAGAGAAAAAAAGCACGATCCCATGCAGACGGAAACGCGGCACAAGCTATTCCTCCCACCGGTAAAGCGAACCCGATAAGGAGCTCTCCAGCTAAAATGGCGAAAAGTCAAAAAAATAGGTTCGCAGTAGCGACTAGAGAGCCTTTTCTCAGAACCTATATTTTAACACTTCGCCAAGTTAAAATTCTTTCTTCATATACGCAAAAGTACGAACACATTCGCATAAAAATACATCCCATTAATAAAAATAAGTTAAACACATTAATCAAGGTTTTTCCGTTGAACATTATGTTATTCCGTTAAATATTAACGCTTCTTTCACTAAAGACGGCGATATCCCCACAACTCGTGCCCAATCAAATCCTTTATAATGAGATATTATCTAAGATGTACTGAGTTGATATAAAAAGGTATATAAATTAATAGGATAAACTTTACTTTTTCAAACGACTTCAAAGCAGGAGGCGTTTCTCAATTCGATCGTATATAATATGCTTTTTTGTATTTTAATTAAGTAAATATCGTTTATTTATGTATGTTTTTTTATTGTGGTATATATTGTGATTTTATAATTATATTAATAACCTTTTTTCATAATATAAAGTATAATAATTCGTTGCATCTTACGTAAATAATTTGGATGAACTTGCATAAAAACAATAACAAACAAAACTAAGAATATGCCAAAGATTATGAGTTTGGCATTATATTAATAACATGAAAGAAACTAAAGCCTTAACAAATAGACCGTTTTAGATAATTCCGAGATTAACGTCCAAAACGACATACTCTTCAACTTTATAAAATTAGTATGACTCAAAATATGACCTAATTCCCACTTATGTTATATTCATTCTGCGATAACAGTTGGGGCACTTATTTCGCGTAACTAAGGGGCGGAGTGTTCTTGCTTGCGGCGACGTCGACAAATTGCTCCATTCAAACGCTTACGGCAATTATTTTAAGCATACGTTCCCATTGAACATATTTTGAGTGTGTTCAACATGCTTTCATCATCATAATCCTTTATTTTTCAACTGCTAAACTTAGGCCTACCTCAATAAACACCAAGAGGACCGATCCGTTAGAAGCATTACTGTTTTAGCATTTACCTGATAACAGACCTTTAGTCAATAAAACAATTTCTCATATATGGATATATTAATTGTATATAAATTATAAAAACTGTTAAAAACAGAATATAATAATAATGAGATATATATTTATTCTAGAAAAAGGCTTCCATATAATTTTTGTTAGCGTTTTACATTCTTTTGCATCTTATTATTCTCATTTGAGTCGTGAGTAAAACCTTCGTAAGTAAGTTGCCGTTATAATATCTACGTAAATGAAAGTAAAAAAGTTAAATCCCAGTTTTTAAGTCTAATAGCAAACATACGTGTTATTTTAATACTTAGTACCTGGTTGACCGAGCATTTGCTCGGTACCCTTAGTGATTAACGATAAAAATTTTCGTCCAAAAAAATTATCTTAAAAAAAGAAAAAAAATTCGGACTGGAGATTTGAACCAATTTCTCGACTATGCTATCATGACATACTATTTGACAGCGAAATTTACGTTCGTATTCTAATCATATTCTATCGTTGCCTCAAAACACGGATAAAATTTTCATAGCTAGATCGATTTGTCGCAGTTTTTAATCCGTGTATACAAAATTTCATGAAAATCGTTGGAGCCGTTTCCGAGATTCAGATTCTATATATATATATATATATATATATATATATACACAAGAATTGCTTGTTTAAAGGTATAAGATAAGATACGATATTATTTCAGATATTATCTGTACCCTATTGTTGACGGATTCCTTATAACAATATTTATGGCGGTCTAGTTGTTTGGTATATTCTTTCGAAATAATCAGGAGATTGGTAGTATTTATGTAGACCGGTACAGCACAAAGCGCATTTCTCCCACTGAGAATAATTTCTCGTCCTTAATCGCTCCAACTCGGACTTAGCGGGTTGGTAATTGCAATAAAGCAGATCACAGTAAAGGATTTACTGTCGCTTGAGTTTATTTTTTATCTATACTAGGTATACCTGCTCTAGCAGCAGGATAGATAAAAAATAGATGTGGATCTAGATCCACATTCATGATGATCACTCGGTAATTTAAAGTATCATAAAACAGGTCCTTTTTTAATAGGTGATTCTAAAAATTATCTCCTAAATCTATACTCACACTATCAATGACTTACACTCATTTATCTGAGTATAAAATATTCATGGTGATCGGTTGGGTAGTTTTCCCGTGAAAGCGTAACAAACATTCCTACTTTCACATTTATAATATTAAGGATTAAGGATATATTATTGATGATAACACATGAAATTATTAAGTATTGAACAATCCTACTCTTTCACATAAAAAGTAGTGAATGGATTTTGATGAAACTTTACAATAATATAGCTTATACATCAGAATAACACATAGGCTCTAATTTATCCCCGTACTCCCACGGGAATGGGAAGTGCGCGGGTGGAACCGCGGGGCGCTGCTAGTATTTAATAGAAACCATTGACTTGCTAATAAAGTATATTAGTAAGTTTATTAGTAAGTCAATGATAGAAACCATTTTATGTTATACAGCCGAGAGCGCGGCACAGCGTAACTCTCCCAATCTCAATTAAATTATATTTAATTTTATCCTTAATAAAGTTTGTTACAGATACATAATTTAATAAATTGACACTCAAATGTGTTTAATAATAATTAAAAAAAATATTGGTTGTCTGTAAACTGTAAAGTCGGTTTACGGACGGTAGTTTGACGTGACAACGTCAAAAATGACATGCAGCACGAACCGAACTTTAACTCCGATAATGCCTCTTTCTCATTCGTGCCGCGCTCTTGCTTTCGGAACGCTACATGAGGTCATCTTTTACGTACATGCTGCCCGTATTATCGAGTTATTTGACGTTGTCACGTCAAAAAAACACTTCCTTCTGACGTGGATTTAAACCCGCTATAATCTGCATAAAATTACGCTTCTCACGCTCCACTATAGAAATCTATATTCATCACAGTACACTCTTAATATACAGAAGCATTTTGAACTAAACATAATATAAGCTATTATTAAATAAAGAGTTTCAAGTGGGTTATAAATTCCATGATAATCGTATATTCAGTCATTACGAGGATGTGGTTCGGACGGGCTAAGCTTAAGTTATGCACTTTGAGAGTTGAGGCGAAAACGTGGGCTTTACAGCTTTATACACAGCTGCCTAATTGTATTACGGATTTACTTCTTATAAGTCGTAGTACAGAAGATACGCGAAGTCAAAAATATCATCATTCATTTCCGTTCATTATTTAGCTTTTTATTTTTATTAAATAAGAAGTATTTATCGCTTGTTATGTGAGAGAAAAATGTCAAACGGAATAGACTTATAACAGAGTGGCACCCCAGGGTTGCCAAGAGTTGCCGGGCCAGAATGGGCCAGAATCGCGAGAGACAGAGTCAGGTGGAGATCTTTAGAATAGGCTTTTGTCGAAGGATAAGCTGTTGTCTAAATAACCGATTGTCAGTAAAAGATACAATATTATATTGTAATACATAGTAAACATCAATAAAGGCTTATTATTATTTATCAATTTTAAAGTTGATAGATTAATAAATTCTCAAATAAATGTCACGTAATTCAAAATGATAACTTAATGTCTCATAATTCATATTATAAACAATTTGTTGAAGTATTTTCTTTAATTACATTTTTATCTGTAGTTATGTGCTGGTATAGGATATTTGCATCCCGGAAGTGATTAGAAAAATAATAAGAGGCTTACAAAACGAGGCCACGAACGGAGCTAGTATATAATAAACTAGGTACTGTCTGAACTTACAATTATTAATTTTACTCACATAAAAACTAGTACTTACGTAGGTAACTAAATTACGTTAAATTTGCAAAGAAAAATTCTGGTAAGCCAACTGCAAAGAGTGTCACCTTTACAAATATATCTTAAGTAAGGATTTAGGTAAAAAAAATCATGTGTGCGGTTGACCTTACATTTACAGCAGTTATAGACTTAAATATTAATGATGAAAGATGACTGCGTATTTTTTAAATTTATTTAAGTACTTCTAAAGCTGCAACAACCATACTCGCAGGCTTTGTCTCTTTGTAATATTAGTATAGATAGCAATTTAAATACAGAGCTCTTTTTAGACGGACCTAGTTGCTCAGTATTTCCAACCACTGCTATCGCGCGCCAGGAAAACATTAGTAACCACAAATAGCTTTCCAGTTTCCATTGTAATTAGGATGACCAAACGATTTAATTAAAACATAGATAGCCTTTTAGAGATCGGAAACAAGTCCATTTAATCCAAGTGAGGTATTTAAAATAAGTCATTATCATCAGCCCGTCTCTCTCTGTGCTAGACTACCCCCGGTAGAATGGCGCTTAAAAAGCGTCGCGGTTTAACCCGACGTTGGCTCGAGTTGTGAGTTTGACATGTTCGATTCGCTTTAACGTCTTAACGTCGAGAATCAGCTAATATTGAGAAAGAAGATGAACGTCGGAAATTCATGCTCGATAAAAAAATCGCGATTTAAAATCGCACTCTCTGAACAGAATATACATATTTGGGTATCCATTTGTGTAGTTAAAACGCTTTTTTAACGCTCAGTATAATTGTCTTAATATATATAATAATAATTATAGTCTAGTATTAGGGAGAGAATTAACAAGTATATCAATTGATGTCAAGTCTGACTGTGGAATCACATTATATTGCAGCGAAAGGAAATTTTAAAAAGATCATTTTAAAAAGCGCGCGTCGAGTGGCATCCATTTTTCACCACTAATTAATCTGTCAGACACCGATCTCATTATTCATTGGCTGTTTAGCTGAGCAGCGAAAATATGCGGTAAAACACGACGTTCAATGGAATACAATTACAAATTCAAACTAGTTTTTTTTCTAATTTTGTTTTAAGATTACATAAAGTTTACTCAAATTCGCGAGCAAATTTTAGCTTGAATAAGTGGTAGAAAAAGAACTTCTTCTTCTCTTCCATTTCCAATTAGAAAAAAAAGAGTGAAGATACATTCAGAAACGTAATCTTATCTATAAATCTTCAGCATCTTATCATAGGTTATTTCCACTCAAATATTAAAATGTGAGAGTTAATCTAAATCATCAGCTTCTATCCATTCACTGCTAAAAATAAGCCTTCTTCAATAAACGCCAAGATTCCTCGCCCTCGCATCCAACATGGACCGGCCATTGAATTTACTTAGATTTTATTTACATATAATGTCATAAAACCATTTTCTACTGTTTCCCTTTATAGAATAATACTTTTGTGTGAATATAATAGCTTATATCCTCCTCAATTATGTAGCTATCAAACGCAGAGAGATTTTTTCAAATACAAGTATTTGAAAAAGAAATAACTAACTTTATTATTTAGATATATCGTTTTACTTGATTAAAATTCTTATCAAAGCAACGTCGTATTTTAGTTTCAAAAAACTTTCTTACTACCGTCAGATCCCCCTTTCAAGAGCGACTTAAAATTTAACTTTTACTCTTTACAAGGCTTTTCTTGGCGGAAACCTATTGAGCTAAGTCAACTATTAACAACATTCAACGTTACATTAAGGGGTAAGATGGAAAATGTTTAAAAACTCTTTGAATAAAACTCCTTTGAGAAAATTAGTTATTTAGTATTACGTAAGTCTTGAACATTACTGGTTGTAGTCCACGCATTTTATTATGTACGTACAGGGCTTTTCCCTATTTCTATTTGCTAATCTATGCCCGACGTTTCGGATACTTTTCTGCAACCACGGTCACGTGGTCCTCCCGTAAAGTTGTTTCATTATGATGAGTGAAATTTGCGTAAGCGTGAGAATAGAATTCGTAGACCATGTCAAAATATGGCGCTCGAAATGTAGGTAACAAACATGGCAAATATACAATTTTTAATAGTTTCAGTAATATAGACCTACTAGTTTTTGTGATTGTAAGATGGTAGATTTTAATCTACTTAGGAACCAATTTTGAAAATTATTTTATCAATACAAAGTAACGTTATTTGTGAGTAATAATTCATACCCGGTCGCTCACGGTAATTGGAATTACGGTTGTGCATCTGCGGAGTGGTGTCAGTTTATAATAAAATCACTTTACGTTCCTTGAAAGCTGAAGGCTGAACCCAGCAAACGTTGTAGTGACGATAACCAACCAAAAAAAAAAAATTTAAATTTGGCGCTGTTGTTCTGAGTTTATGTGCGTACATTTCTACGATCCATTTTTATTTATATATGTCGTAGTATGATTTGATAAAACGTTTTTTTGCGAAAATACTAGGGTTTTTGCGAAAACACGGATAATTAGACATTGGCATTACATTTCTCAATCTTACTGAAAAAAGGTAGGGTTTTTGCAAAAATACCAGTCGCCTTAGCAAGATTGAAAATCCTTAACTCTGATTGGCTTGATTTTGGTTGACAGGCAAACTCTTAATGCGATTGGTTCATATTTTGCCTTGTAGGTTCGAGTATACAATAGGATCCCAGACAACGTTCAAAGTCCTTCGATCAATAAATTTTAAAAAGTTATTAAAGAAAGTTTGTTTTTACCACACAAATAGGATATAACAAAGTAAGTCTTAATGGAAGATACCACGCGATGGGAATAGGGCGTTCCTCCCAGGAATTTCAGGATAACATTTAAATTTGTAATAGAATATTTGAAAAGATTAGTTCCACTGATTTTGCTTCGCCGGTTCTTCGTGGTACTATTTTTAGTAAGATTAAGAAATATTATATCCTATTATCCTATTGTTAGCTATTTTTTGATTATTTAAAGTAGTTAAGGTCTGATTAGTTTTCTGTGATTGATGTGTTCCCCGGGTTACTAGTTTATATTTTAACTAAATTGTTTAGCAAAAAAGCAAAGAAACTATAAATCAAAGGCATCGCCTTTTCTTGCCCTTTAAAATTAAAAATTGATTTTTTTTATTCAAAATAGTACCACGAAGAACCGGCGAAACAAAATCAGTGGAACTAATCTTTTCAAATATTCTATTACAAATTTAAATGCTATCCTGAAATTCCTGGGCCGCCCTATTCC
Organism: Lycaena phlaeas; assembly: GCA_905333005.2. NCBI lineage: Eukaryota > Metazoa > Arthropoda > Insecta > Lepidoptera > Lycaenidae > Lycaena > Lycaena phlaeas. Next base: position 4,372,116 of record HG995174.1, read on the forward strand.
CATCGCGTGGTATCTTCCATTAAGACTTACTTTGTTATATCCTATTTGTGTTGTAAAAACAAACTTTCTTTAATAACTTTTTAAAATTTATTGGTGGAAGGATTTTGAACGTTGTCTGGGATCCTATTGTATACTCGAACCTACAAGGCAAAATATGAACCAATCGCATTAAGAGTTTGCCTGTCAACCAAAATCAAGCCAATCAGAGTTAAGGATTTTCAATCTTGCTAAGGCGACTGGTATTTTTGCAAAAACCCTACCTTTTTTCAGTAAGATTGAGAAATGTAATGCCAATGTCTAATTATCCGTGTTTTCGCAAAAACCCTAGTATTTTCGCAAAAAAACGTTTTATCAAATCATACTACGACATATACAATTTCAGAATCGCACATCTTAATACTGTCCACTTATTTCAAACAATAGGAATACTAAAATGAAACTAAAATAAACGAAACAGCCATCCCATTTAACCGCCGAGTGTTTTTATTATAACGAAAACAATGCAGCGCCTAAAGCATCAAGAAATAAAAATTAAAACTTTAATTATTTTAGTCTGTGGCTTTTGTGAGATGCTTTAACAATATAAATTAAATGCCAAGGCTAAAAATTTGTAGTAATATTTAGAGACTTTCCCGATATATTTCCGTGAGAGTATGGGGATAAATTATAGCCTGTGTGTCATTTTGACATATAAGCTATATTTTTGTAAAGTTTCATCGAAATTCATTCGGTAGTTTTTACGTGAAAGAGTAACAAACATACATCCATCCATCCATACTTACAAACTTTCGACTTTATAATATTAGTAGGACTAGTACGATATTAGTAGGAATAGGTAGAAGGATGATTTTGTCTTTTGTGGGTGACTCCCATTTTACCATATGCCCAGATGAAATCGTTTTTACTTATAAGCGAAACTGGCATAATACCATCAGGTGGCACGTTTTCCAATTTGCTTATTGAAAATATAAAATAAGGTATTACAGTGAAAATATATTTGTTTGATGACAAATATGCCTGTATCACGATAAAATGCGCATAATGCGCACGTTGAAGTGACAGTGGGCTGGTCACACATAGGGTTGGTTGATGGGCCCATAAGGTTCAAGACGGGAGGCCGCGCTCAGGTATACAAATATTGGTCGGCCATGAACCAGATTCGAGGACGATCTCCGTGCAGTGGCCGATCCGTGTTAGACGCGAGTGACAAGGGATCGGTCGTCTTGGCGTTCATTGAAGAGGGCCTATGTTTAGGAAGGAATGGATAAGGGCTGATGATGATGATGATGATGCCTGTAATATGCTAAGCGTTGTTATTGTTCACTCTAATTAATTATTTTTATTTATCATACGCAAGTAGTAGTTATATGTATATTGTAATATAATGTGTCTTTTGTTTATTAATTCGTAGGCGTGTCAATAAAAACAATGTGAGGCTTCTATTCTTCTATCATGACTATCATCATCATCATCATCATTATCATCATCGTCATCATGTCAAATAATGTCTTCTATATTTACACAATACTATCTTACAACGTGATGTTACATAAATAACACAAGACAATATTAACATCCCATTGTTTCTGCCTACAATATATTTAAGACAGATATTATTCTAATATTTTCCGGATTTGTTATTTTTCTAACACAGTTTTTCGAGTATGAACCCATTGTTAACAAGCTTTTATTACAAACAACAACATTCATAACGCGAAATAATACCAATGGACTTTATAAAGTCGAAGGTATATTGAGTGTATTTTAATATAATGTGAGGTGAATAAGCACACAAAAAAGTTTACACTAAGGCTAAATAAGTCTAAACTTATTCAGCTAAAACCTATGTAATCTTCTTCATTGACGCCGGGGTTGAAGATTATAATTAGTGATTTTTACATTGGAACAAGTCCCACCACCAACCCATGGCAATATCAACCTGTGTGGTTATACGGGTCTGATCACGGGAGAGCGAGAGATAATCACCCTAATGTCTTGGGTTCTCTGCCCTTCAGGTGCGCAGACTTCGTCCCCTACAAGTCATTTAATTCTCTATCTACTTGTCCCTTAGTCCTTCTCCCCTTTCTGGGGCGGACGGTACAGATGCGCCTTCGGTGTCTGCCGATAGTGCGTTCTGCTTTCTGCGATGGTCTTCTTTGCCTTCTTTGGTTTTCCGCTTCATTGCCACCAAGTTCGCCACCGAAACCACGAGATCGCCGTAGTAGACTGGGCCCATTTTATTTTACATTGGAACAGTAGAAAATAATACAGTAGTTTAACGTTTTAAAAGAGCAAATACAGGTATTTAGTTAACGCAAGCGAAGCTGCGGGCAAAAGCTAGTGATAATATTATAATATAATTCAACTATGTTCAAATGACTTCCCACGTACTCTACACCTGATAACTTAAAGCTTTACATTTGAAGACGAAGCCTTGTTAGAACTTCTCAGAAGTACCCAAGTAGTCGGAAAATGCCTGTGTAAATTTAAATTTGGGCTTGCAAGTTTGTCATATTTACTACATACACTTTGTAAGCATGATTCACGTACTTGGGACAATATTTAGCTAAAATAGTCTTGGAATTTAGCTAAATCGCTATTCTTTTATTCTTGCAGCTACGTATATGTAGCGTCTATCTTGATTTGTCTGTATTAACATTGCTAAAGGTTTGAAGTAAATAGGCACGTTTAATTTAGTTAGAAGTATCAACCCTTATATGTCCCACTGCTGGGCACGGGTCTCCTTCCTCGAAATCAGGCGAGGAGGGTAATGGGCCAATAGTCCACCGCGCTGGCCCAGTGCGGATTGGTGAACTTCACATACCTTCAAAGACTTTCAATCTCATCAGGCATGCAGGTTTCCTCACGATGTTTTCCTTCACCGGTGAGCGAACGATGGTCTCGTATGCACTTAGAAATTTAGAAAAACCCATTTCAAGGCACACACGACGGAGGACGGGTCAGGATCGAACCCGGAACCCCTCGCGTAAGAGGCCGAGTCCGTCCACCACTGGACCATCGTCGCTCAACTGCTCTGCTCAACTGTTACTGTAATAAACGTTAGCTATACAACATAGAGTATGTACTACAGTTAAGTATGCATTAAGTGGCATACCCAATATTTCAGTAACGGCTTCTATAGTGTTTAATTTTGCGAATATTTGTAAGAGGAATATGAAAACCTGTTCGTAGTTACTGTGAATAATATATTGTAAGTATATTTTAAAATCATAATCACATTCATCATCGTCGTCATCATCGTCATCATCATTATCACCATCGCCATCATCATCATCGTCATCATCGTCATCATCATCGCCATCGTCATCATCGTCATCATCGTAATCATCATCGTCATCATCGTCATCAGCATCGTCATCATCATCATCGTCATCATCATCACCTTCTCCACCATCTTCATCATCACCATCGACTTCCTCATCATCGTCATCATCACCATCGCCATCCTCATCATCGTCATCATCACCATCGTCATCACCATCGCCATCCTCATCATCACCTTCTCCACCATCATCATCATCACTATCGCCTTCCTCATCATCACCGTCATCATCATCACCATCGCCATCCTCATCATCATCGTCATCGTCATTATCATCATCACCATCGTTATCATCGTCATCATCGTCATCATCACCATCGCCATCATCATCATCGTCATCATCGTCATCGCCATCATCATCATCGTTATTATCGTCATCATCGGCATCATCGTCATCATCGTCATCATCGTCATCATCGTCATCATCGTCATCATCGTTATCATCGTCATCATCGTCACCATCACCTGTGCTACCATCATCATCATCACCATCGCCATCCTCATCATCATCGTCATCATCGTCATCATCATCACCATCGCCATCCTCATCAACATCGTCATCATCACCATCGCCATCATCATCATCGTCATCATCGTCATCGTCGTCATCATCGTCATCGTCATCATCATCATCACCATCGCCATCATCATCATCATCGTCATCATCGTCATCATCACCTTCGCCACCATCATCATCATCACCATCGCCGTCCTCATCATCATCATCATCACCATCGCCATCCTCATCATCATCGTCATCATCACCATCGTCATCATCGTCATCAGCCCTCCTTCCTCTGCTGAACATAGCATTATATTTATGTATAATTAAACAAATTTGGGGTGCTTGACAAATACTTATAATTTAAGTTTTTATAAACAATCTGGATACGATCATACGACATTAATTCAACTTAACGGCTATACTAGTCCATACTAGAATAAAAAAAAGATTTTTTCAAACTAAAATATAAAATATTTGTAAAACAGTTATGTTAAAATAGGTTCACTGACCGATAACAATGGCCGTGCGTACTGCGTATTGTCGTGTTACTTACGCCGAGATATTTTGGCGGCAATAATGTCATGGTGATCATGATGATGATGATGATGAATGTCGATTAACGCATGATCACCGTTGTCACAAACAAAGTACGTGAGACGTCAAAAATCACAGGATCGCGGTGACCTACTAAGACTTCAGTGTCAGTACTGACACACAACTTACACGACACGAGTGCATAATCGTCCAGGTCAACATTACTTCCCAATTCCCATTTCCAACCAATTATCAAAACGAAATAGAAACAATCGGACCTAGATATTTTGTCCTTTTCGCACAGCTGTCTCTCTGAAGATGCCGCGCCGCCCGGCCGGGGTCGTTCACCCGTACGTGATAGCTCAGTGAAAAGTTCATGGTATAGAAATGAAAATGTTGTCCTGTGCCTAAACTACAAGGTATTTTTAGATAATTTTTTGTATACAGACTCTTATGGTTGTTTTACATATGCAGTTTAATTTAATGTCGTATCGTCGTATCCAGTCTGTATACGATATTTTTATGTGCATATTATAGTGTACAATACATATTAATTAATATTTTCGTATACGTTAGAAACCTCTTTAATAATGCTGGTCTAATTAAAATAAATATAACTATAGAAAAAGGATTCCTACACACATATGTAGGAATTCTTTTTCTGGAACATAGAAAAATATTTATGAAGTAAAAATAGAAGTTTTAGTAAGTTTTGCCATCAGAATGCAAATCTAGCGTATGAATAATGCATTAGGCCCCATGAGATTTCGGCGTCCATCAATATTCATGTTACATTAGAAAAACCGAACCGAAGAGGATTATCACAAAGAAAATAGAAAATGTATTGAAAATATAAATACTCTTTGCTCCGTAATGTTCGCTTTTCTTGTTCTTTGTGTGTAATAGTTTTTTTGTTGTAACAACGAGTAAGTACTGCAAAAACAACTTTTTCGTTGTAATATTCTTTAAGTACTAAACCGTTTAGTAATCTAGAATATTTTGTTTCTGTAATCACATGTCTATATTTACGATGCACTTTCGGCTTTTGAGTATAGCCATCTTGCTTGTTTTTCACAAACAGCTATGCTGTATTTCGGTTGACAAGAGAGGCCGTGTAACTGGCACCGTGACTTGACGCGTTGTCTCTTGATAGACAAGACATGAGTGAGCTGCCAGGGCTTACTTCCAGGTAGTTTAAGATTATGAGTGACGTCAACAGCTAATCTACCCGATTAGTAGGTCTACCAGTACTGATCCAACTAACAAGAAAAGGCCATGTGTAGATTCTAACGAAGTGAAAGCTCTGATTTCAAACCTGAAGTTACATTTTCAAACTGTATCTGTACTTAAAACCATGGTTACTGGTCTATAAATAAAATAAAAAATTAAATTGAATTAATTTATTCACAGACAACATAGTCCATAAATAAGAGATACATACTTTAAGAATAATTAGAAGGGGGTGGAGGAAGAAAATACTTATTTAAATAATGAACACGTTCCTTATCTCGCTACCCTACCTAGCCTTTGAAGGAGAGCAGAGTCGGTTTTATCTCCGATCATCTTCAGGACACTATTCCGGCTCCCCCGCACCCGGTGTACTATTGACGCTACTTTCTTTCACATAATGTTATAAAAAGGGATGATATATGCCAATGTTATAAAAAGAGATGATTTGATTTTCATTTGTCTATTACAATTTAAATCAAAAACTATTCAGCCGTTTCTTTTTTAATCAATAGAAGGCTACGTTAACATTGAATGTTAACGTAGCCTTCTATGTATGAATGTTGTGATCGTCAATGCGAATGTAAATCTATACTTCGGCGGGCAAAGCTGGGAACACCAGCTAGTCTGATACTAAAGTCGTAACTTAAATTCAATTACATCGAATTCTATACAAAACTTTAGCTTTATTTTATCCTTTGCGAAAAGAGATAAGTAAAGCCTTTTCCTCGTGAGCACCTGAAATTCAATAAGAATACATGTCCAATTTAAGATTTTAAAATCTTGGCCTAAAAGCATTTCGCTTATTGGTTTTACCGCGCACCTGTATGTCTGTTAGTGGCACTATATCTTTTAACGTGTAATAAATTGGATTTTATTTGAAAGCGGTCTTTTTAGTGGTGGGGGAATAATTAATATTAATAATAATATTTTTTTTATCAAAGCAAATAATATCAAAATCGGTTCAGTCATTGTAAGCTCATTGGCACTTTTGGTAATTCTTTAACCTTTAAATTTTTTTGCAGCCGAATTGAGCTGGCCGAAAACCGGGGTGGCCTTAAACTGGCGTAAAATGTTGCATTTCATGCGTTTTATGAGTTTCCAGTTGACACATTAGTGATAGGAGAAGGAAAGGAGAGTAACGCATCTGCGTAACCTCTGGTTGTGTGGATGTTTATGAGAGCATTAGTCGTCAAAGGCTTCAACTGTTTATTTATGCGCCTATGCTTTAACAAAGCACCTTCTATGCTACTGTAACATATATATTATGTTACATAGATTTACTTACGAGTTTTGTACTATTTATTCGTTTTTTAATACTAAATTCATATTCCGCGCGCGAATTTCTTCATTCGCCTACTCGATCACTATTGGCCAAGACATATTACGACGTCACGATATGTGAAGCGTCTTGGAATCGAGTCGTGCCGGTTACGGACCGGTCGATCGTTCTTTTTCTGCCGGAGAGTGCTGAGAAGCGCACACGCGCCGCGTTATATTTTAAGTGGGTGAGTCCTTGTAGGAACACACGTGTATCCTTAAGTAATCTCTTTGTTATAATTAGTGTGTAAGCCTTCTGCTTGTAATTATTAATGTAAAACGCTTAAATTAATTTACAACCAAAATGCACTAGCGTCTGCCTTACAATTTAATAGTGTTTTTTTTAGTAATATTTTATCATAGGGCTTAGTGCTTATTTCTATTGTGTTCTGTGCTTTTATGCTTTTAATGGCCATTTCCGTGTCAACCCTGGACATTCATGGGGGTTGGTTATGGAAAGGCTCACCCGTGTTGGCGTGACCTTTCAGGGTCCCAGGCGTTGCCGTCGTGGTCGGTGCGGTGCTAATCCTGGGCGTGGCCGAGTAGCTGTGGACGGGGTCCAGTAGGAAGCAGACGACGGGAACCAGAGCAGCTGGGATCCCACTACCCACTTACTCACTTACCCAAGGATCTCACTGATCCCACACTACTCCCGACATCTCTCTTCGGGGACCGCACACCACAGTGCTGGCTTCGGTCCTGCTCACCGCCTCGCTGAGCAACGGGACAGCACGCGGGACGAAGCACGGACCACGTGGCACGAGACACGGAAGCAGTCTTGTTAAGTTCTCTTTTTGATTAGCTCCCAACTTAATATCAGGAATAACGAACCCACGCTCTCTTTTAATTTATAATTAACTTAATTAATTAATTAATCTTATACTTTTTTAATAGTCGGCCAACAACCTATTTTTTCTAAATTTAATTTATAACTTTCTTTGTACATTTTAAATTTCATAATATATATTTAACAAGCTTACATCTTTTATTTTCATTTAATCTCATTTATATATCAATTTTTTTTATAACCGTAACAATGACGCCCAACCGGTTAAAATATTCCTGGTATTAAGTTTGTCTGGTGGTGTGGAAATGGTCCCGTCTATTTAATGTATGTGTTGTGAATTGTGTACTGTGTAATTTGTTTATGTTCTCTCTATACATAACAGACCAAGTCACAATAATTCATAGTTAATTTATAGTAAGTATATAAAATATTAAATCTTAAAACTTAAATGTTAGTTACATAATAATTATAACTCTTACGTAATAGTAATCTTACGATTCTTACGTAATCTTTGTACTTGGGTTGTTTGTTGAGTTTTTTTCCGAATACCCTCTGTATCGGATATTTTTGTGTTTCTCGATAAATCTATTGTGTATTTTAGGCATTAGTATTTATTATTGTTATTTTTTTTTATGTTTTCTCTCGTTCTGTTACTACAATGACTCACAATATTAAATTTGTATCGTTGCCCAAGGCCGAGTTAGAATACGAGGTATTTATTAGGAATGAGGAACCAGCCTCGACAGTATTAGCTCTTCGTAAGCAGATTGTACCGTTATCAGAAACATTACCGTCAGAGGAGATTCTGGTCAGTTCGCTGGATATTTTACATGATTTAGGCGGTATTAGTGAGACGTTAAATAAAGTTAAGTGTATTGTAAATTCGAATCCGAACCTTAATAGTTTAATGAGGGCCGAGAATTTGTTAGCTCATTTGTACCATCGAATAGGCAGATTAGATGAGGTTGAGGTGAGAGAAAGTAAGGATATTTATGATACGTGTTTAGAACAGTTTAATAATTATTTGGGTGTTGTTAATAAACTTAAGTTGTCGTGCAAATCACCACTCCATACATCATCATCATCATCATCCCCTAGCCCAATGAATATTACGGTTCATTGTGATCACAATAGTTTGGGTGATTTAAGTAAAATTAAGTATGATGGTAAGTCATGTGTGCGCACTTTTATACGGCGGATTACGGAACATTGTTCTATTCATCGTATTTCGGACGACAAAGTTTTATCGTTAGCGTTACAGCTGTTTTTAGGCGACGCATTAAAGTGGTATCGGAGCGTATGCGCCGGTGTTACTGAATGGAGTGTGGTATTGGAATATTTGCGTAGGGATTTTGATAAACCAAATTTTGATTATAAATTATTAACGGAAATTCAAAATAGGACGCAGGGGGCTAATGAGTCTATTGTAATTTATTTGGCTGTTATGGATGAGATGTTTAATAGGTTAACTACTCCTCCTGAGGAAATATTTAAATTAGAAATTTTATTACATAATATTAGACCGTGTTATGCGGGGATGTTAGCGTCAACGGATATAAAATCTATTGATCAGCTCAGGAATGTGTGCCGTAACTATGAGAATGTCCAAAGCAGGCTATTATCTTTTCATGAGCCTCAGAAGGTCACTGACGATCTAGTTGCCCCTGACCTTGCTTACGATCCTGGCGTTAAAAATGTAGTTAAACAAAATTTTCCCAATAATTTTAATAATCAAGGCAGTTTTAATAAAAATAATTTTAATCGTTTTAATTCCAGTCGTTTTGTCCCTTCATCTCATAAATTCTCGCGTCACCACTCTTACCATCAGGAGCCTCAATGCTCGTCTCCACGTAATTCACAGCACTCTTCTAATCCATCATCATTCCCATCTCAGCGCAAACCCTCTGCGCCGAGTAAATTAAATAGTAATTTTAATAATAAAAATCAACCCAACATTCATTCGATCGGTAAACCGGTTTCGGATCGAAGCGTTTACTGCCAACGTTGTAAAACATTTTCTCACGCTTATTTCGATTGTCATAAGGATAGGAATATTGTGTTTTGTTTTGGTTGCGGTGAGCCTAACGTTAAACGACCGGATTGCCTTAAATGTAAAAATAAGTATAGTAACAATAATAATTCAAAAAACGAATAAGGCAGAACCGAGTCGGCAATACAATAATTAATAATAACAATTTTTCTAAAACTGATTGGGATTTTTGGCTTAAAACAATTTCTATATATTTTAAAACTTATAAGTTAGATTCGGTTCTGTGTAACGATAGTTGTAGTGAGAATAGGCCTTATGCGGTCATACATATAGACGACATTAAGTTGTCGGGTCTCTTAGACACTGGTGCGTCTATATCTATATTGGGGGGTAATTTTTATAAGGATTTCATTCAGCGTGGTTATACACTTTTTAAAGATAACATTATTTCAGCGGTAGTGGCGAATGGTAATAAAATATCTTCTTTGGGTTATTTAAATCTTCCTGTTAACTTCGAGGATCAATTTCATTTTATAAAATTTTATGTATTTCCGGAGATTAATTCGAATATTATACTAGGTATTGACTTTTGGAAAATATTTAAAATCTGTCCGAAATATATTAATTCTGTAAGTTTTGGGTCGGAGCCTATCTCTTATTGTGGGTCGGACTCTGTCATAACGGGTTATGAACATTTAAATATTGACCAGCGATCGATAGCTGATAGTATCATCAATCAGTTTCACTCTGTTTCGTTCGAGCGTAAGGGGTTAGGATTGACTACCTTGGTCACTCATAAAATCGATACTGGTGATGCACGTCCCATTCGACAGCGGTATTATCGGATGTCTCCGGAGAAGCAGCGAATTCTCTCCGAAGAAGTAGATAAGATGCTTGAGATGGACGTTATCGAACCATGCCAAAGCGAATGGAGTTCTCCAGTCCTTCTGGTACCCAAGGGCAAGGACTCGGGTAGTTATCGCCTATGCTTGGACAGTCGTAAACTAAATGCGGTAACTAAAAAGGATGCGTATAGTTTACCATATATATCCGAAATTTTAGATAATCTTAGGGATGCACATTATTTATCGACTATCGATTTTTGTAGTGCCTTTTTTCAAACCCAGATACAGGAGTCTGATCGGGATAAGACAGCTTTTTTTATTCCTTCACGCGGTACGTTTCGGTTTAAACGTATGGCTTTTGGACTAACTAACGCACCTGCCACACAGCAGAGGTTGGTCGATATGTTATTTGGCAACCGTTTCGGCGTAAAGGTGTGTTGTTTTGTCGACGATTTAGTAATCGCAACAGCGGATTTTAATGAGCATGTCTCGATATTGTTACAAATATTAGAAATATTAAAAGAATCTAACCTTACCATTAATTTTGATAAATGTCGTTTTTTTAGAGACCAATTAAAGTACTTAGGTTACGTCATCGATAAACATGGGTTGCGTACAGATCCGGATAAGGTTTCGGCTATTGTTAATTTTCCTACTCCATCTAATGTTAAAAGTTTAAAACGATTTTTAGGGACAGCGTCATGGTACCGTCGTTTTGTTAAAAATTTTAGTACCTTGGCGGCACCGTTAAATAAATTAACTTCTTCACGTAAGGGTGCACCTCCGTTTAAGTGGACTGAAGAGGCGGATAGTTCGTTTAGGAAACTTAAGGAGTGTTTAGTTTCGGCTCCTGTGCTCAGGTGTCCTAATTATGATGAGCCATTTGAGGTTCACACTGACGCGAGCAGTTACGGAATCGGAGCTATGCTTACTCAAAACTTTGACGGCAAAGAACACCCAGTCGCTTACATGAGTAGGTCTCTTACCAAGCAGGAACGGAACTATGGTATTACTGAGCGTGAGACATTAGCGGTTTTGGTAGCGGTAGAACATTGGCGATGTTACCTTGACAATGGCAAGAAGTTCACGGTCTACACAGACCATAGTGCTCTTAAGTGGTTCTTATCATTATCCAACCCGTCGGGTCGTTTGGCTCGATGGAGTACTAGGTTGTCGGAGTTTAACTTCGAAATTAAACATCGTAAGGGAGCCGATAATGTAATACCTGACGCTCTGAGTCGTTCAGTTCCTGTGAGTAGCATAATTTCTATTTCAAATTATAAGGGTAATGATAAATGGTTTCTTAATATTTTTAATGGATGCGCTAATAAGCCATCATCTTTTCAAAATTATTGTGTTAAAAATGATAAATTATTTAGGTTGTCTAAAAACAAATATAATTTAACATCTGAGTTTGATTGGAAGGAGGTGATTCCTAAGGAACACCGTCTTGAAATTATTTCAAATAATCATGATCTACCTACTGCCGGTCATTTAGGTATATTTAAAACTCTTAAAAGATTAAATTTGAAATATTTTTGGCCTAATATGTATAAGGATGTATTAAATTATGTTAAAAATTGTCCCAAATGCTTAGAATATAAAGCTCAAAATCATTTAACATTAGGTGACATGGGTCGCCCTAAGAACTGTGTCAGACCATGGCAAGTGATTTCAATCGACATCATGGGTCCTTTGCCCACTAGTAGGAAACAAAATAATTTTATATTAGTTGTAACGTGTTGTTTTTCTAAATTTTGTTTAATATTTCCTATGAGACGCGCGGTTTCCAATGTAATAATTAAATTAATTGAGGACAATGTTTTCTTGGTTCATGGTATTCCGCAGACAGTAATTTTGGATAATGGTCCACAATTTATTAGTAATGAGTGTTTAAATTTTTTCAAAAAATATAATATCCCTAATGTTCATTTTACTCCGCGTTATACTCCTCAGGTTAATCCGGTTGAGAGGTATAATCGCACTATTTTAACTTGTATTGCATCATTTGTAGATGAAGATCATAGATCATGGGATATTTTTTTACCTCAAATTCAGTTTGCAATTAACAGCGCGGTGAATGAAACCACTGGTTTCACGCCGTCATTTTTAGTTTATGGCAGGGAATTGGTATCGTGTGGTTCACATTATACGGACTCCGATAATGTTGATAACATAGTTTTTATTCCGCGTGATAGTTACGCAGAAAACTTAGGGCGATTAGCGGATATATTTGATAAAGTTCAATTTCGCTTATATTCGGCACATTTAAAAAATACTTCTCGATATAATTTGCGCCGTAAGCCGACGGAATTTAATATTGGGGATATTGTTTATAAGAAAACTTATTTTTTGAGTGACAAAGATAAATATTTTACTAAGAAGTTAGCTCCAAAATTCATTAAATGTAAAATTGTAGGTAAAAAGTCTCCTCTAGTGTATGTATTGCAGGATTTTAATGGTAGGGATTTAGGTGTTTGGCATATTAAAGATATGAAGTTAGCAGGTAATTTTAGTAGGCAGTTATAATATAAAATAAATGTTAGTTTTTTTTTTCAAAATTTACACTATTTATTCCAATTTTTGAGACGGGTGATGATCTCTAAAGCGTGCATATACAATAGGTACATGACATGGATTGTTGTGTGTTATGGTACATATCTTATGTACTGATTATGTATTTAGGGTACAAGTCGTTCCACTGAGCAAGGACTTTTGTGCCAGTTATGTATTTTGGTAATATATTTGAGTTATTCCACTGAGCAATAACTCGAGTACATCTCTTAATTGTACTTTTATATTATTTTAAGCCTACGCCATAAGTTAATAACTTTAATATAGCTTATCTAATTCCGGGACGGGTGGCGATTCCACATATTTATATTGTTATAGTATATGCACACATGCTAAAAGCCTTCATCGGGAATACTTTTTGGCATATTAAATTAAATTAAATTTTTCGGTTTATAGTAGCTGGTGAGTATGTGTCCATAGTAGACCATATCTCTTTGTGTCAGGGCGTTGTTTGTGTAGTACAGATAACGCACGCTGCTTGTGAGAATTTGGATGATGATGAATGTGAGTGACGTATGATCGGATACGCTGTCTACATCTCGTAGCGCAGCGTAGCAGTGAAGCCAAAATTTTTTTTTTTAGTGTAGCGTAGCACTTTTGTGATCGGCTACGGATGAGTTAACAACTCTTATCTTGTTATTGAGAAGTAGAATCAGTAACGTTGAATTTTTTTTCTCTTTCTCTCGAGCGCTGTGCCAGAGTTTCTTCTCGCGTTACCTTCTTCAGAATTTTGCCAGAGAAGCAAAATTCTTCTCTGACGGGGGGGGTATTGTAACATATATATTATGTTACATAGATTTACTTACGAGTTTTGTACTATTTATTCGTTTTTTAATACTAAATTCATATTCCGCGCGCGAATTTCTTCATTCGCCTACTCGATCACTATTGGCCAAGACATATTACGACGTCACGATATGTGAAGCGTCTTGGAATCGAGTCGTGCCGGTTACGGACCGGTCGATCGTTCTTTTTCTGCCGGAGAGTGCTGAGAAGCGCACACGCGCCGCGTTATATTTTAAGTGGGTGAGTCCTTGTAGGAACACACGTGTATCCTTAAGTAATCTCTTTGTTATAATTAGTGTGTAAGCCTTCTGCTTGTAATTATTAATGTAAAACGCTTAAATTAATTTACAACCAAAATGCACTAGCGTCTGCCTTACAATTTAATAGTGTTTTTTTTAGTAATATTTTATCATAGGGCTTAGTGCTTATTTCTATTGTGTTCTGTGCTTTTATGCTTTTAATGGCCATTTCCGTGTCAACCCTGGACATTCATGGGGGTTGGTTATGGAAAGGCTCACCCGTGTTGGCGTGACCTTTCAGGGTCCCAGGCGTTGCCGTCGTGGTCGGTGCGGTGCTAATCCTGGGCGTGGCCGAGTAGCTGTGGACGGGGTCCAGTAGGAAGCAGACGACGGGAACCAGAGCAGCTGGGATCCCACTACCCACTTACTCACTTACCCAAGGATCTCACTGATCCCACACTACTCCCGACATCTCTCTTCGGGGACCGCACACCACAGTGCTGGCTTCGGTCCTGCTCACCGCCTCGCTGAGCAACGGGACAGCACGCGGGACGAAGCACGGACCACGTGGCACGAGACACGGAAGCAGTCTTGTTAAGTTCTCTTTTTGATTAGCTCCCAACTTAATATCAGGAATAACGAACCCACGCTCTCTTTTAATTTATAATTAACTTAATTAATTAATTAATCTTATACTTTTTTAATAGTCGGCCAACAACCTATTTTTTCTAAATTTAATTTATAACTTTCTTTGTACAATTTTTATTTGATAATATATTTATAACAGTCTTACATCAATTTTTTTTAAACGTAACACTACGTACCGACAAAAAATAATTTTTGATTGATGATTGTGAAAAAATGGTTATTGATTCAAAACGGATGTTTCTGAGAGACGGTTTATAAATATATATGTGTATTTCAAAAAACAAATTAGTAATATCCTTTTATTTTTAAATATCTGATAGAGAAAAAGGTGGGCAATGCTTCTGCATAACCTCTGGTTGAGGAGATGTCTATGGGCGTTGGTAAGGTTAAGCTAGGTACTATAAGGCTTCGACTGCTCATTTACCTCCTTATTACATAAGATATAATATTATGATAAAATACGTCTTATAAATATTGCTTTGTTTCCTCCGAGATATTCGGTAAAATATATTTTGTGTTCTCGACGCTCGAAGGCCCTATTTTCTTTGTTTATGATGATTTTGCCCTTACCTTAACATAGGTTTGACGGCTCTTTATATTTTAGTAGTGATTGTGTCGATCCCTTTCAAAGGTCAAGTCGAAGTCAATATATCAAAAAAGGATTACAGGCATTTTTTAACCAATCTTATATATTCATTTATATATTATGGTTAAAATTTACACTGGTTATCACATTATCATTACTATTAAAATTACTGCTACTCTCAAAAAATAAAAATCAAAACTCGAAATCTTTTAAAAGACGGGAAGATCCTTTCAAAGGACAGAAGCTTCAAAGTAATACATGAATATATTTTAGTTTTAACCCCACGTATTTTAATTTACGAGTTGACTAAAGTGAAGCTTTTTGTCTCAATTTTCTTCGTCTGTGTTGCATGTCGAGTGATGGTCGGAGGCCAATATGACGGCGCCTATAGTTCGCATAACTGACTGTGTATTGTGTAGATAGATAAACTCTTTATTCACAATTCCACATTACACATACAAATTAAAAGAGAAAAACAAAAACTAAATCTAACAAACAAAAACTAAAAAAATCTTTACAATGTTAATAAGATCATAATAAAATACAGAGTTACATACCCTGTATGTAGCTGCAGAATCGCGAAAAAGACTATTACTCATTTGTGCCAGTGTTCGACACTATTTTCTTTGTTAAAATATGTCTATAATGTGAAAAAAAGTTTTACTTTTATCGTGGTTTCATAAAACCACACAATGTAATACACTTTCACAAAAAAAAAGGAAATGTATCAACAACTTTTCGTGTTGAAACTAGAGACTACTGGGCCGAGTATGGAGTGTGGGCTCCCGACCAAATGTACCACTGTTTGCACTACTCTTGGGTCTCCGGTATCATGTTAGTTCGGAGTTTGATTGCGCTAAAACTGGCGAATGTAAACGGTCCATAAAACTAGTTATAGGGTTTTTAAAAGTATTTTTTTTATGAAAATAAAAAAATATCTAAAAAAATATTAAGGCCAATTGTCAAATTAAGTTCTCGTTTTCCTTCTTTCTCTTTTGAATGTATTTTCGTATAGAATAGAATAGAATAGAATATTTATTTATTTGCATTTGAATAAGGTACATACGTTTCCGGTGGCCATAATTATAATCAATTCAGCCATTAATAATAGCATGCAAAATATTACACGTCAATTAGTCGGGTCCACTGAAACAAAATATGTCAAAGCGATGTAAACTATAAGATAGATACCTTAATTTTTCCTTCATCATCAGCCTTTATCTATCCATAGCATAAAACAGGCCTCCCTCAACAAACGACACGACGAATGATCTCTTGCCACTTGTATCCGTAGAGACCTCATTTCACATGTCTAAATAAGGTTTTTCAAAACCAACAACCTTCACGGAGATCTATCGTCTCTTTCATTTACCCGACAGTGTTAAACCTGAAAAGAAGAAATTTTTAGCATTTTACGTATGTATTTACATGCGCCTAAACTTCAATATGGTTTTTATAAATGAGGTGCTAATGGATTCGTTTTTATAGTCCAGGTGAATTAGGCAACGTTAGAAATTAAGTTTTTTACAGTGGGATCGTCGATTTTAATTTTTTACTTCTATTCAATTGTTAATTTAAATGAATAAAGTCAAATCGAAATAAAAAAGACAAAATCTATATCTTGTGAAATATCAAATAAAGTTGCCAATAATTCTAGAAGATTATTTCGCTTATAAATTCTACTCTCGCCATCAGACTTACGTGCTTTGGCTGTAAATTTGGTGTAATTTAATATGAAATCCTCTAACTTCAGAAAATTCAATAAAATCTTACATAATTCACAAGGATGTATGTTATTCCTTTTGATCCGTTAAGTTTAAAAAATGTAAGCAGTTTATTTTCTTTGGAATATCCTTAGTATATAGATTAGTTTCGGTCAAGAGTCAAGAGCCATACCTACTGTACCAGGACAGGACAGGCCGATAAATAAGCTATATATTTGTACAGTTTCATAAAAATCCATTCCTTCGTGTAAAGATAACAAGCATTTATAAAAATTTTGTAACTTTATTATTATTACGATACTGAGACCCTTTTTTTGATGACGCAGCAGAAATCCTTTTCGGACCATACCAGTGCCTTGGGTAGGCACGACACGTTGACGTATGTGGGGACTCGCATTAGGTACACTACCCCACTAAAACCGCTGCGTGAGCCTTCACCAGCGGCTTTAGTGGGAGTAATGAGAGTCCCCACACGTCGCCTATAGATCCGGGTCCCCCACGGGAAACTTTCAGCGACAGACTGGTACCGGCAAGACCAGATTCTCCGCAATAGAGGGACTGCTCGGCTACCACTTGGCAGTCCCCACGACATCATGTCTAGCAAGGCCCGGGTTCCCATCCCGAGACCGATACGAGCACATGGGCGTAGGCGAAGGCGCATTAGGTAGCGCCTCCGACGCACCCCCATTCGTCGTCTACGGGGGAAGGCCTCGTCGGCGGCTTCCTTTTTTACCCGTTCGTTGGCCTCCTTCTTGGACATCACTGTCTCGCAGAAAGAGGCCATTGCCATCCAGGACTCGTCACAGCCGAGCATCGCAGTGATGACGCTCGACAAGACAAGTCCCCTCCGAGGATACTGAGATCCAGACTTTAGATCATAATTTAAAATATAGAATAAGTTATGACATAATGACAACAAAAGCTCTTAGGATATTTAGCAACTTATCCTTAGCGCTTTTTAGTCAATTACCGTCACCTATTTACTATCCCCAACGATCGGATATAAATCTTGCTCAAACAATATGTTGAATGTTAGTTGAAAGTTTTTACTAGGTAGTATAAGTTTTTATGAGTTTGAATTTATTATCTCATTAAAATTTTCGTGAAAGAATTTAATAGTGTAATTGTTGCAAATTTTCGTTTAGATTTTATTTGCGTATGTTGAACGAAATCGCATTTTAAAAGTAAATTGCTCTGTATCGAAATTACGTCACATAATCGAATGTTGCAAGCGATCGCCTCTGCGATTGGTCGCTTCTGTTTGCGTGACGTAATTTTTCAGTGAGGATATTACGACCTCTGCATTACAACCTTTGGTTAAATTTTTAAAGCTATGAATTGTTTTTTAAATTGCAATTGTATTATGAAATAGGATATTCTCTTTTTGCTTTATTACATTTTATTTTTGCTTAATTTTTAATTGCGATTAAACAGACAATATAAACACTAAGTTGTCCCCACATATTAAAAAAATATAAATGCAAAAGTTGTTATTTATTTGATTGTGTTTACCATTTATGTAAATAAATAAACATAATATATTGCGCATTATTTTATAATAATGCGCTTTATCCAATATGAAAGGTGTCTGTATACATTACAGGTGAAGCCGAAGGTCACAGGTATATGGTAAGTATTAGATCATTTTATTAAATTTTACAGAACAAAAGAAATGCGATTAAATTAAAACCTTGTCCATAGCTCCCGCGAAATTATAATTAACTTGAAGAAAGAAATTTAAATTTCAACAGGCAGCTTTGAATTCAAATTTTCCATTATAAATAAAAACTATATTTATAAGGAACTGCTGTTGACACGGAAAGGCTAAAACAAACTTATTGGACGCTTTCATAGAATTCAAATTTCAATAGAAGTGTTGGGTCGCCACACTGCAAAAAGCTAACAAGAACATAAGCATCTAACTTTTAAACCACTTTTTAAGGTCTGAAAATGAAATCCAGAATTTTAATTAAAATTAATTAAATTATTATAATCGCAAAATGTTTTGAGGATTGTTAACATTTTCACAAAAAGGCAAAAGAAGGAGAAAGTTTTGAATACGTTAAAGTGGAAGTTGGTAACCATTTTAATTTTTTATATATATTTTTTTTATTAATTAAAGCATGCATTGTCTGACGGTTTTAAACACTATTAGCCAAAAAAATACATTATAACCACAGATTTATAAATAAAGACAGATGGAGCATGCTGAACACGCGAGTGACGCCACCAAAGCGAATACAAATTCAAAAGCGAACACAATCTAATAGACGTTTAAAGTACGACGGTATATCAAGCACTTGAAAGTGCTTTTGAATTTGTATTCGCTTTGAAGCGCCACTTAGGTGTTCGGCATGCTCCACCTGTCTTTAATTATAAATCTGTGGTTATAAATATATAATATAATATTATAATGAAATAATTTTCTGATTTACTGAACATATAAAAGGATGTATATACTATAGTCCTCGTCACTTTAGAAGTCCTGCGACTAATGCCTGAACTAAATTTGACAAGATTGACATCTTGACATCTGTCTGGAGTAAGAAGTTGTGATATTTTAAATTGTTTTACGTGAAATATGGAGCATATAATATAAAATGAGGTGTAAAAAGTGAAGGCCGTATATTGATCGTTAAAGTGAAATAATTTTGTGAATTAGAAACTAAAAATAAACAACAATTAACCCCGTTAAATAATAAGTTTATAAATGTCACAGGCATGACAGTTAAATTTTTAGGAGATGCCAGAGTCACTCATTTTTGCCTAATTTATGGTTAAAATATTATCATTAACTCTATACCTACATTTATCTTATGATATTTTATATGAATATAAATACAAGGTAAAAGAATTAAAACATTGTTAGATGAATTATGTTTTTTGGTGTTTCTGTAAAAAAGGTCGAATAACAAAAGAAGTAACAATGGCAGCAATTACTTCTGAGAAAATCGTGATCCCTGCCAAAAGCCGAACACAACCGAAGAAGCTTGTTTTAGATGTATTCTACAAATCGGTTATACGTAAAAAATCAAACGAAATATTAAAAAAAATGTTATATTTTACTAAAACCTGGCAGGAAGGTTTTTTTTGTTGCTATAATTATTTTTATCATTATTATCATCATCAGTCTTTATCAATCCACTACTGAACATAGGCCCTATAATTATTTAAATTTTTTATTGTACTAAACTTGGTGGAAAATCATTACACTAGAAATTGGCAACATTGAGTTATGAGACCGCAGCGCCGCGTCTATCGGACTTCTAAAGTGGCGAGGACTCTATTTCCATTTCTTTATTTTCTCGATGACAGATCCAGACTAAAACTTGAACGAGCGTCTTTTTTACATTATGTATGCATTATTTTATAAAAATATGACGTTTTTACACGTGCAAGGTTATTCCAGAGTCGGAGAAACTTATAGGGATAGAGCTATATCGATAAACGTAACAAGATAACAGACCCGATATTTTTTTACAAGATGTAAGAAACTAAACTATTGCCGGATACTTTTGTACAAATTCATTAACTAATATTATATTCCATTACAAGAAGTTACACGCATTAATTCTTGATTGATAATGCCAATTTCTTTAAAATTTTCGAAGATCTTGTAAAACTGTGACTCTCGACACTCCTCAATGAAACGAAATAAACGAAACGAAATAATATATTTGAATGTTTTTGTTGTATTTTTCTTTGTTCAAAATATAATTCAAAATAATAAATTTATGCTACGATATCTTTAGGGATTGGTTGTCTTGGCGTTCATTGAGGGAAGCATATGTTCAGCAGTGGACGGATAAAGGCTGATGATGACGATAATGGTGATATCATTACTTATTTGGTCACAACACTAAAACTATCAAATTAGAACTGTCATCGAGAAAATAAAGAAATGGAAATAGAGTCATCGCCACTTTTGAAGTCCTGCGACTAATGCCCGAACTAAATTTGATAACATTGACATCTTGACGTCTGTCTGGAGTAAGAAGTTGTGATAATTTAAATTGTTTTACGTGAAATATGGAGCATATAATATAAAGTAAGGTGTAAAAAGTGAGGGCCGTATAATGATCGTTAAACTGAAATAATTTTGTGAATTAGAAAGTAAAAATAAACAACAATTAACCCCGTTGAATAATATGTTTATAAATGTCACTGACATGACAGGTAAATTTTAGAGATGCCAGAGTCACTTATTTTTGCCTAATTTATGGTTAAAATATTATCATTAACTCTATACCTACATTTATCTTATGATATTTTATATGAATATAAATACAAGGTAAAAGAATTAAATCCTTGCTCAAAGGAATTATATTTTATTATATTTATATGAAAAAAGGTCGAATAACAAAAGAAGTAACAATGGCAGCAATTACTTCTGAGAAAATCGTCACTCCTGGCAAAAGCCGAACACATCCGAAGAAGCTTGTTTTAGATGAATTCTACTAATCGGTTATACGTAAAAAATACGAACGAAATATTTACAAAAAAATGTTTTATTTTACTAAAACCTGGCAGGGAGATTTTTATTTTGCTGCTATAATTATTTTTGTCATTATTATCATCATCAGTCTTTATCAGTACACTACTGAACATAGGCCCTATAATTATTTAAATTTTTTATTGTACTAGGCTTGGTGGAAAATCATTACAATAGAAATTGGCAACATTGAATTATGAGACCGCAGCGCCGCGTCTATCGGACTTCTAAAGTGGCGAGGACTATAGTATAGTTAACATTTGCTATAATAATTATTTAATAAATTCATTTCAATTTCTCTATTAATATATGTACAGTTATCAATAATAATTTTAATTAAAAACACCAATCTCAATTAATATTTGTTACGCATGGACACAGCCAGATAATTTTCATTTGCATTTTTATTATAGTTTAATATAATTTGAGTTAATCCTTTGGGAATATCACTACTGTATTTTTGTCTCCATCGAGACAATCTATTAACCCACCAACTTTCCCGTGCTCCTACCCACCTCTTGGTAAACGGAGCGAAACGCGGCAGATGTATGGGCTACACCAGGATACCTACTTAGACGCTCTATTCCCCCATACAATTCTTCACTTCCTACAAATTCAAAAGCACCCTCTTGCGATAGTCCTTTAATACGTCCCTAGCGTCACTCTCCTCTTTCTGGAGCTGACGACTTCACAACACCTTAGTGTCGGCATGGCAGTCCGGGTCTGTCAGTCTTGCAGCCACGATGTCATTTCTGTTCTTCGTTTGTGCTACTTGTGCGCGAACAAGACAATCTATTGCAAAAATGTGTTCTAAAAAACTACTACGAGAGAAATGGCTTTCAACTATAATAAGTAACATCAACAACTACTGCTGCTGTACTGCTACGTAATGACGAAAAGAAGAATCTATTCGATGATATTTAAGAAAAAATGTTTTTCCATTCAAAGCGTATGCTTCCGAGAGACTAATCACAAATCTATTGCGCACTTGCACTTTTAAAAAATAATACACAGTTTGCGCAATTTTAAAAAATAATTACGTAATTTACCTTTCTTTAATCTTCTCTGGCGTAAGTACTTTTTAAGCCCCATCTTTTCCATGACCCTAGAAATGTTCATTTTTCTTTATAATCTGTTTGCAAATTCGGATTAATATTAGGTGAAGGAAAAAAGGGAAAAAATAGGAATATGAATCACGAAGATGACGCTGTGCTTAGAACAACAACTTGGAGTGATCGAAGCAAAGTTATATTGGGCCGGATTCTCAGTTTTAACTTTTTGCTCGATGGCAAAGTTTAATCCATTGTTTCTAAACTTTCACGTTGATAATGGTTTCACATTGTTTATAACTTAGTGGTTAACTAGCCAAGTGCTAATGATAATAGATTTTTTTTTATCATCGACAAGTTTTGTAGCTAAAGTTATAATAACTTTGACAAAGTTCTTTCTGTATTGCTATTTTTCTGTTGGATTCTCTCTCTCTCTATTTAAGAGCTTTGCTCTTGTCGGTGGAGTATTCGCCACTCATTCCTCCTCTCCGCCAATACCTTCACCTCCCGATACGACATAACCTGTACCTTCTCCTTTATTTGTTGCATATAACTCCTTCTCGGTCTACCTCTTCCCCTTTTTCCATCAATCTTTCCCTCTATGATATTTTTTATAAACAAGTCATGTCGTATCAGGTGACCAATCAGATTTCCTCTTCGGTTCTCAACAGTTTTAATAATATTTCTTTCTTCTTTCACTATCTCCAAAACTTTTGCGTTTGTCACCATGTCTGTCCATTTTATTCCCTCCATCCTTCTCCAGCACCACATTTCAAAGGCTTCCAATCTTTTCCTATCTTTTTGCGTCATTGTCCACGATTCACTTCCATAGAGTGCAATGCTCCAAATATAAGATTGAATAAATCTTTTCCTAATTTTTAATGAAATTCTTTTGTTTTTGAATATTTGTTTTTTGCGGTTAAATGCTTGTTTCGCTATTGTTATTCTAGTTATTATATCTTGTGTGCATCGAGAACTACTATTTATTATGCTTCCTAAGTATTTAAAATTATTTACTTGTTCTAATATAATGTTATTTAATGTAATTGGTCTACTATTTGTCCCGGTTTTGGAGGTTATCATTGTCTTAGTTTTGTTTGCATTTATGTTCAATTTATATTCCCTAAATATATTATCCATGTTGTTGATCAATCCTTGCAACTGTAACTCGTCTTCTGCTAATGCAGCAATATCATCTGCAAATCTTATGAATTTAATACTAACCCCATTAATTTTGACCCCCCCTTCTGGTTTATCTTTAATTTTATTGATTGCACATTCTATGAATAAGTTAAATATCAGTGGTGAAAGTGGACAACCCTGTCTAACGCCTTTCCTTATCTTTGCCCTGCCTTTTTCCTCCCCGACTTCAATCAAAGCTTCCTGTTCCTTATACAGCTCCATAATAATTTTCCGATCCCTGTAGTCCATCCCAGCGTCTTTCAGTACTTTCATCATTAAACTCCAGTCAACCCTATCAAATGCCTTCTCCAAGTCAATAAATGCTATATGCGTGTCCAATCCCAATTCCATCCTTCTGTCAATTATCATTCGCAGTGCTAGCACTGCGTCTCTTGTACCCTTGTTCTGCCTAAATCCATATTGGTCCTCTCCTACGGTTTTTTCCACTATTGGTCTTAATCTGTTTTGTATTATTTTTAAGAGTATTTTTGATGCGTGCGATATAAGACTCAACGTTCTATGTTCTTCACATTTAAGAGTATTCTTCCTTTTTGGTAATGTTATTATTCTGGACAATTTGAAGTCTGTTGGTACTTTACCTTCTCTATACATAATCTGCACGATATCGAATAATTCGTCAAGTAAGGGAGGACATACGGCATATTTTATAAGTTCTATGTATAAACCATCCTCTCCTGCGGCTTTCCTATTTTGTATATTATTTATAGCTATATCAAATTCTTCTCTTAAAATTGTTGGTCCCATGTTGTCTCCATCGACTTCACCTTCCTTTTCTATGTCATTTTCCGTAAAACCTGGTCCATCGTAAAGTTTCTCTATATATCTTTTCCATCTCTCCACAATGTTTTTATCCTCTATTTCTATATTTCCCGTTTCATTCATTATAGCTGTACTTTTCGTTTTATGTCCTTTTTGTAATTTATTTATTAAATTGTATGCTTTATCCAATTTTCCCCTCTTCATGTATCTATCTATACTATCACAATCATTTTCTAAATCTTTTTCTCTATATTCTCTACATTTCAATGTTATTCTATTTGTTAGCATTTTGTATTCTTTTATACTTTGATTATCAGTCTTATTTCTCAATTTTCTTCTTTTTATCATTATGTCTATTATTTCTTTATTCAACCACTTTTTCCTCGGTACTATTTTCTCTTTTTGCAGACATTCTTCTGCGCTTGTCTGTATTATATCTCTAATATTTTTCCATCTGTTTTCTATATCACTATTATCATATATGTTGGTTTCTTTGCTTACTTTTAACTTATCTCCTATTTTATTACTATATTGCACTCTTATATTGCTTTTAAGTTTATTAAGGTCTATCTTCTTTGGTTTGTTTTTTCTTTGTTGTCTCTTTCCGGTGAAATTATGTTTACTAATGAGGAGTTTCTGTTGGATTAATGCATGGAAATTCATGGTTGGAATCGACGGTCGTAAAAGATTCGTAGTATTGATAGCCTTCGATATGATATTTGTATTTCATTAAATGTGACTATATTTATCTGTAGAAATTATTTTTATTTATCTGTCTTTGTATAGCGTAGTGATAGACTGACTTACAATTTTATGGCATAAAGAGACAAACTAGCAGCCGGAGCGTTATAATGACTACCAGAGGTTATGCAGATGGATTGCCCTTCATTTCCTTAAATGGGCCAACGGAAACTCAAGAGCTGTATAAAAAGTTTCATCATCATGATGGACAACTACAGGCCATAACCATTGTGTACACGGGGTAATGGTGTGTAGTGGCGGTCAATTGTCAATCGTCGGGCGCAATCGGAAATTTGTCTGTTATTGACAAAGATTTGAATCTTTGGTTTTTGAAGCACACTTCAAAGGAATAGTGGCGTAGCGAGGTCTGTGGTGTTCACACAATGGCCCATTGTTTAGTTCATCACCAACCCCTGACTAGATTAGTGCACTTTTTTTGCCGCGTGTTATCACAAAAATTTTGATAGTCTTAAAAATTAAATATATGGCGTGAAAAAATTTAAACATATATATATATATATATATATTTAATATATATATAATATATATATATATTTAATATAAGCAATAAACAACATACTTTATGATCAGGTTCGCCTTTTACGCCATTTTTTTAATATCTTCTGGAGACACACTTCTGTTACACTTGTACGTAGTACATAAATAAGTAGCCGCGGCTGTAATTACATCCACGTCCATCGCGAGTGCCTCGCCATGCAGCAATGAGTCATATGCGCCATTGTGTAAACACTAATTGCAAAGATTGGATTCCAAAAATTGCAAAACATGGCCTATCATGGGCCACTGTGTACTGGAGGCTTTACGTCCATACCACGAGCGATAGGTAAAACCCTGGTCGTACCAGCCTAATTAAACTGTAATACAGTATGATACTACCTCTTATTAGATGTAAAACATCAAGATTTGCTTATTTTTTAGATGAGCCATCTGCTCACCTACCGATTGAGCATAAAGGCCATCAGGCCTAAAATTCTGAACCTTTCGAAAAAAAATGCTTAAAAATCTTGCGCGTTTTATAAGTTCTATGTCATTTTGAAACAAATTATTACTCATTAGGGTCCTAAAAGTAATAAAAAAGTTTTTATGTCCTTTAACATCAGGGAACAGAAAACATCTAAACTTTTCAACGCTAATATACAATGAACAAAGTGGAGCTTTTACTATCTTTTAATTTGACTTGCTTGTTCCGCTTGTCACAAAGCTCATAAAGGATGAAATTCTTTGATAACCTTCGACTGCTTTCGGAGTGAAAATGTTTCAGTTTATTTTAAAATGTACCTCGTTATTTCTTGAAACTGGTGGTCAGGAAAGTGGACATCACCCGTAGAGATTACACATTCGAATCTAACCTACGGTTGATATTTGTATAATTGATGACTTGACGCGTACCGTGCCAATTGTTGTAGATGTGTAAATTTATACTTCTCTATTTAACACAAGCTATCACTAGTATAGCATATAGTATAGTATAGCTTATTACGGGATTTAGTTATTAAGCATTGCCCTCCTTTTCCTAGTCTAATAGAATCCCAATCTCAGTCGTGGAGGCCCAACTTGGTTGCAATGCCTCTTACTTAATTTCATTATAGCCTAAGAGCCCACGACGGCCAGACATAAGTTATTTTATAAAAGTTGAAAGTTTCTCTGTACATGTCTCCTATACAGGTAAGAACGACCAGCGACTATAGAGTTTGTAACATTTTTTTATAGGTCCCCAAGTAACATATATAAAATTTAGCTTTTATACTATAACGAAAGTATAATTGTAAAATTTATTCAAGTTTAGGGGTGTCTGGCAGGGGGTAGCAACTGTCATAAGTGTCCGGCAATGGGTGACGAAATTTCTAAAGTTATCTCGAAGGTAATATGAAAAAATTGAGCTTTATACTCTAAAGAATTATTAGTACTATTTTATGCACCTTTACTACATGATACCTGCCCAAGTAACCACAACCCAAACTCTATAGTCGCTGGTCGTTCTTACCTGTATAGGAGACATGTAGAGAGAAACTTTCAACTTTTATAAAATAACTTATGTCTGGCCGTCGTGGGCTCCTGCTCTATTAGAAGGTATCATGTTTCAGAGTAAGTAAAAAGTATATATTAAAAAATATATAATAATACGATTAGGCGAAGTGTTGGTCGGCTATTAACCAGATGGGAAGACGATCTCCAGCAGTGGCAGGTCCGTGTTGGATGCGAGTAGCAAGGGATCGGTCGTCTTGGCGTTCATTGAGGGAGGCCTATGTTCAGCAGTGGACGGATAAAGGCTGATGATGATGATGATGATGATTAGGCTTAGAATTAAAATGTAATATTTCAACGTTGGATATTACTCACTTTGTTACTCTTTCAAATTTTGTCCTCTACTCGTGGACAAGCTTTGTGAAACAGCCATACATAAATTAGATTTATCAGTACAATAGTGTTCTGGTAACTAAAATGAAAAACGGAAGCTCCGAATGTCGTATTAATGGCAATCTACTGAAAATAATTTAACTTCACATAAATACAATTTTCATGGAGCAGGTTAATGCTAAACCCAGGAGTCCACGGAAGACTCATATAAATAAAATATCTTTAAACGAGCAATTATTGAAAAAAAAAGTTCAGCAAGGGGTCCACCTGATGCGGGAAAACTTTGAAAGTGGTCCATGAAATAAAAGAGTTTTGGAAGCACTATTCAAAGGGAGAACACTGTC
This sequence comes from Lycaena phlaeas, assembly GCA_905333005.2. Lineage (NCBI taxonomy): Eukaryota > Metazoa > Arthropoda > Insecta > Lepidoptera > Lycaenidae > Lycaena > Lycaena phlaeas. The sequence goes on from HG995174.1 coordinate 4,400,191, forward strand.
AGTATCTTCGGAACCTTGCCTAAAGGGTTATGCTTATACATTATAAAGGTATTTTAGTTATTTAATTTTAGGTTCATTGTATTTTGATATAGGGGAGAATAAATTTAAGGCGTTCTTTTAACGTTATTTTATTTACTTCATACTCATATCTCACATCCTGACTGCATCGGTACGCCTAAATGCTTGTAATTTAAATACACGACAGGTAATTATAGTATAAGGCATGACCGCTCTCTGTATGATAGTCGTTAAGTTAAATAGAAAATTTGCGCGTGCGCAATTTTGTAATAACATGTACCCGTCGTACACTTATTACATTGCGTGTACAAACTTCGATGTTAAACAATCCAAAGCATCCTCAAACATCGGTTACATGCAATCCGTGTTTTCATACTAACTTTGGTGTAAAATAACGCGAAAACCGCAGCTTCGCTCCAATGTATTGTACATTGGGGCTTATTATACAACACAAATTTTCATACTTTAGTACTTTACTATGAATCCTCATGCCGTATCGATAATATTTGGTTGTGCAATGATTTAATGCTTGCGTGTGGAACTTTATTGGTATTTATGGTGGTTTCCATTCATTATGTTACTATACATCTCTAAACCACAGCTTCGCCAAGTGTATTGTAAGGTATACAGAGTAATCAGTGAATCATCAACATCGTCATTATCTTTATCGTCATCATCATCTTCTTCTTCTTCATCACCACCATCACCATCATCATCATCATCAACGATGACAACAACAGCCGTTTTGCTTAAGCTCTGAACATCTGAACATAAACCTCCTTCAATGGACACCAAGACGACAAATCCCCTATGTAACATATAATATTTTAGGGAACTTAACATCTTACTTACCAGGACAGACAAGATACGAGTTGCCCGGGCTAGTTCCAGGTTCCTTTATGTTCATGGAATTCGCGAACCACTTACCATCGACGTAACTCGTCTGTCTGTTTGCTTATCCAAGTTAAATAAAAAACGTATTATCATATATATTATGTTGAGCGTAAACCATTCATAATCGTACAATGGTATAAATCCGCTATAAGTCATCGTGAATGCCTAAGGCTTTACATTTTTATGTTAATTTAATCTACTCTTTTCACAAGCCCGAACCAACATAACATAAAATATTGAGGCATTTAATTAAAACTTGGTATAAATGTTATATTGTGTAAATTTTGACTTTTGTTCTTCTGAGACTTTGTTAGGAACTTTATCCGAAAGACATTTCATACAAACAACTGTGAAACCATTTGGCTCCGGTCGGTTCAGGTTTTATGGTTCGGTTTGGTTAAGATACGTATCTTATCTCTTACATGTTTGGAATGGAAGCTAATCTTACACCCTGAAGAAATAATGATTAACTTCTGGAACTGGAACATTTGAAGTTATAAATACAGCTACTTATATTCAATTCGCCTTGGTTTTTATACTCAGCAGGTAGCAGGAAATAGAGAGGACGATATCAGTCCAACTCATATTTTTTTAGGTTTTGTGATTATCACACTCGTCCTTCTCATTGGGCTCTTTTTCAAATGCAAGGGGAACCGCGGCTCATGGGGCTAACTTATTTCTATCAAATTAATAAACGATATATTACGGAAAATATGTTTATTTAAGAAAACATCTGTTTTTTAACCCTAGTGATGGGCGTCCAATAAAGCGTTATACAATCACGAATGTCTTTTGCTTTTGTGCAAAATATTCTATCGGTATTTTAATTTTCTTCAGCTGTTTTCATGTCACATATTATATACTAAAATCTATGAAGGTTTTTATGAGTAAAACAAATCGCTGGTTTGTAAAGTCAGTTTACTGACGATAGTTGAACGTGACAACGTCATAAGAAAATACTGATGGGCCAATTGTGCTGTGGCGGACCAATCACAGCGCCACATTCCTGAATCGCGCTATCGGAATTCTACAGTCCGATCGCTATATATACAACATCTGACACGATAGCTAGTGGGGCTTCGGCCTGGCCGAGCATTGCACCACGCTCGGTCGGAGATCTCCCTCTGGGGCCTATCACTACATATCCCACAGTGCCTTTGTCGCTCGTTCCGCACTCTCGTTTGCACTTCAAGCCTTAAATGGAACGCCTCAGAGCGAGTCACGCCGCATGAGTCATGTTTTTTTGTACGTGCAGCCAGCTCCATCGAATTATAATGCAACATATATATTATGTTACATAGATTTTATTCGTTTTTTAATACTAAATTCATATTCCGCGCGCGAATTTCTTCATTCGCCTACTCGATTACTATTGGTCGTGTAATATTACGATGTCACGATATGTGGAACGTCTTGGAATCGAGTCGTGCCGGTTACGGACCGGTCGATCGTTCTTTTTCTGCCTAAGAGTGCTGAGGAGCGCACACGCGCCGTGTTATATTTTAAGTGGGTGAGTCCTTGTAGGAACACACGTGTATTCTTAAGTAATCTCTTTGTTATAATTAGTGTGTAAGCCTTCTGCTTGTAATTATTAATGTAAATGCTTAAATTACTTTGCAACCAAAATGCACTGCCTTAAAGTTTAATAGTGTTTTTTTAGTAATATTTAATCATAGGGCTTAGTGCTTATCTTTATTGTGTTCTGTGCTTTTATGCTTTTAATGGCCATTTCCGTGTCAACCCTGGACATTCATGGGGGTTGGTTACGGAAAGGCTCACCCGTGTTGGCGTGACCTTTCAGGGTCCCAGGCGTTGCCGTCGTGGTCGGTGCGGTGCTAATCCTGGGCGTGGCCGAGTAGCTGTGGACGGGGACCAGAAGGAAGCAGACGACGGGAACCAGAGCAGCTGGGATCCCACTACCCACTTATTCACTTACCCACGGATCCCACTACCCACTTACTCACTTACCCAAGGATCTCACTGATCCCGCACTTCTCCCGACCTCTCTCTTCGGGGACCGCACACCACAGTGCTGGCTTCGGTCCTGCTCACCGCCACGCTGAGCAACGGGACGGCACGCTGGACGTAGCACGGACCACGTGGCACGAGACACGGACGCAGTCTTGTTAAGTTCTCTTTTTGATTAGCTCCCAACTTGCTATCAGGAATATCGAACCCACGCTCTCTTCCAACTTATAATTAACTTATTTAATTATTAATTTTAAATCCCATTTTTAATAGTCGGCCCATAGTGTTTTCCAAATTTAATTTATAACTTTTTTGTAACATTTAATTTGATAATATATCCTTAACAAGCTTATATCTTTATTTTTAATTATTCCTATTTATTTCCTTTTTTTTAAACGTAACAAAACGTAACACTACTACAATAATCGGCCTAAACTATTTTTCCAAATTTAACTTAACTTTTAATGTACAACATTTTTATTTCATAATATAACTATAACTAATTTTTATCTTTTATTGTCATTTATTTCCTTATAATATCATTTTTTTTTAACCGTAACAATAAGACGTTGTCACGTCAAAATCACATACAAATTGACATTAGAGTTCACTTATATGTGACTGGCTCACTGTGATTGAACCTATTTCCTATAATGTAACGAAGGCTTACAAACCTTCACCCAACACGTGTCAAAGTGAGGTAATGTAAGTCATAACAGAATAAACAAAAATTTGTAACCGGATTCTGTTTCATTAAAAGGTTTCGCTAATTGTTCATCGAACAAATTTCATTAGCCGTGCAAAGGTTGTGTATTTCATTTCATTAATGTTACTCTAAATTGAGGTATTGTATTGCTATATATAATAGCTCGGATTGGATTTTTCATTTATTATGTTTTTACTGGTGAAAACGATCACGGACCGGCCACTGCACGAAGAACGTCTTCCCACCAGGGGACCTGGCCAAAATGCCCTTAAGAAAGCGTTAGCGAAGTTCTAAAATGATAAAATGTATGGGATCACATGGTCCATCCTATACATTTTATCATTTTAGAACTTCGCTATTTAAATTCAAATTACAGAAATAAATTAGTCATGTTAATTTAAATTGATCAGCGATGAACAGACATAATAATATATCAATTATATTATAATCCCTGCAATATTATTTTTGTTGTTCAAGATCTTCATGACGTTATGAGACGATTAAGAATCGAATGAGGTTTAAGAAAAAAATTAGGGAAAAAATGTCTGAAGACACATTTAAATTCAAACTTTTTTTTGTAAATTTTCTTTCTTTCTATTGCTTTTTTCTGTATATACTCGGTTATTGTTTTGATTATTATTAATAAGTGTTAGTGCTAGCGACTTTTTAATCATTATTTTTAATATTTCAGCGGACACTTAATTGGTTTCTGTCCTTATTTATGTTTAAATATTATAACTGTTTATGTTACTTTATAATAAAATAAATAAAAATACAATGTAAAGTTAATACATTATTTGTCTTTAGACTTCTTTATTAATATTTAATGCCTCCTCCTTTTCCTCTTTTAATCCGTGGTTAATCAAGCTTACACGTCATCTCCAATGTTCTTTATGTTCAAGCCTAACTAAAATATCAACTTAATTAGGCTCCCCATTATATTATACAACCATAAAACCTTTAAGCCCACACAGCTGCTAAAATGAAAGACTAAGTTTCTGCGAGGATAAAATTAAGCTCCAAATATAATACCAGTATATAATATAATTACCAGATTATAATATGATTAAAACCAGTGGCCTAGTTTATTTACAGAATTCTGAATAGTTTTAAGGCTGTTGCTTACGTGACCAATGGATCTCGGGGTTCTGCATCATTAACACCGCTAATAAAGCGGCAGCTACTCCCCTTATTAAATGTTGTGAGGAGAATGGATTTGAGGGTAAGAGGAGTATCGAGACTTCTAGAAGCAATATCCTATCACGATATTACCAGTACAATACACAAGTGGATATTTTGAGCTGGTCACATACTCAGGAGAACGGATGGCCGATGGGCCATTGGGTTTGAGAGTGGAAGCCGCAGACGAAGTGTTGATCGGTCATTAACCAGGTAGGAAGACAATCTTTGTGCAGTGGCCGGTCCGTGTCTTGGTGTGTATTAAGGGAGACAAAGGTAAATGACGATGGTGATGATGATGATGATGATAATCATTTCAAATTTAATGTACCATTAATAATTTTTAATAATAGGAGTATTTCTGTAATCCTATCAGATTTTAAAGTGAACAGACTTTTCTACAAATATTGGTTACTTTTAGATATACAAATACTTTATATGAAATTGTTTCTATTCATAACATAGTTCCCGCAAAAATCATTGCTGAAATCCGAATTTTGAATAAATAATGAAGACAAATTGACCGTCGCGTTGTCAGAAAATACAAAATACAATTTATTAAACTTTCAAGGTTTTTCAAGAATCAAAAATGCAAACACATTTTGTTCTGGAGACTTATATATCCCGTAAGGCTTCTAAAATATGACACGTTCACTCTTCCGTCGGATCCATCACTTTTATATTCTTCGTGTTTTATATTATTTAATATAAAGAATAAAGAAAAACGACGCAAAGCCCACAATAAAATAAATTCTCGTTTATTTTCATATATTTGTTAACGAGTGAATGTTGTTTAATCATTTCTTTAAATATTTGGATAACACAATTAAAACAACTGTAGATAATGTGTTACCGACAATTTTGTTTACAATTGCTGGTATGTAAATTTTAATGAATATTTTATAATTTTTCTATTGAGATTTTTGTTCTAAAATGTGTTTTAAACACGATAGTCCTCCTATAAATGCAATCAAGAGAGAGCATTTTTTTTATGCTCTCAAATAATATAAAAGTAGCATGACCCACTGCTGGGCACGGGTCTTCTCCTCGAAATCAGGCTAGGATAGTTTACCGAAGTCCTGGCCCAACGCGAGTTGGTGAACTTCACACACCTTTAAAGGCTTTTAATTTTATTAAATATGCTGGTTTCCTCACGATATTTTCCTTTACCGGATTTTAGAGATGGTCTGGTGTCTGGCTGGCTTCTAACCCTAACTTAGGTTTAAGGTGCACTAAGAAATTTATGAAAAAAATTCAAGGTACCACAGGATCGAACCCAGACCCTCTCGCTCAAGAGTCCGAGCCTATACCAACTGGACCACCGTCGCTCACTCAAATAAAAACTTTTCCTAAAAACTGTTTAATAAAATTAACATCAATAAACCATCCGGTGCTCGACTTCCACGTCCCAACTCCAGGTGTTCATGCGATAGACAGAGGACACAATATGGTGGCAATAATAACGTGCCGGATGTCGGCTCCCGTATTCGGAACATGCCAAAGTTATAAAAGCTAGATTACTGAAATAGCATTGTGCAATATAATAATGCATTCCGTGTATTGTTGGGGTTGCTTCGTTATTGCAGCGCATCAGGGATGTTTGCAGATGCTCACGTCGATGGCTTTGATGCAACATTACGGAAGAGATGCTCATCCCTGGTGAGGCGCGTGCGGGACAGCGCCAACAGTATAATGATGATGATTAGCAGTAGACTGGATTGTCCATACATACGCCACTGTCACGGGTTGCATGTCCCACCTGCATCTTTCGTCAGATCATTGTAGTTCTGTGATATAGATCATAGAACTACAATGACCTTGTAATTAATTAATTGTAATTGATAAATAAGTACTAACACTAGTTAATAAGAAACCTATTAATTGTACTAACACATTATGGACCTCGTGACTGAAATAAATAATTTGAATTTGAATTGTAATCTTTTGGCATAGAATCTTGAAATACCTTCTCACTAAAACTAGAAAGGATTTCAGCTGTGTCCATTGCGTACCTGTGAAATAAAAGAAGGAATATTAGTGCATAAATCGACTGACATAATAATGAATTTAATGAAATTTTAATCCATGTTCGTGTTACATGCGAGTGACAAGGGCTAAGCTGTATTGGTGTTCATTGAAAGAGGCATGTTTAGCAGTGGATGGATAGAGGCTGATGATGATGATGATGGTGATATCTAGATTAAGTTTCATCTAGTGGTATTTGTTGCGTGGATATAACTATAACCTAGTGGCGCTTTTATAGGTTATATATCTACTTGGTATGCTAGGTTTTATATCTACTTGGCTATGTGATGGTAAACGAGTAAAGTTATAAATGGGGCAAAAATGAATTTATATGTCTACTAGCTGTTGCCCGCGGCTTCGCTAGCGTTAAATTCGGAGTAGTGCAGTTCAGTTACGTATAGTAAAAACAGATAGATTTTTTTTTAACTACCCTGCGAACTTTCATCTCCTATTTCATGCCCATATAGGTAAACTTAAATAAAATAAAAAAAACAATATCAGTGACAGTTTTGCTAGAGTGGTCAATATGCGATTATGTCGTTGCATTTTAATGGCTGCGATTTGTTTGTCAGCACCATTAAAATTTAACAAAATACTCGACGATCCGAATTTTGCGGATATATGTTGTCGACTAGAAATCTTTAATTTTTATGTTTTATTATACAGGTAAGGTTTTGATCGATTATATCGTACCCCTGCACGAAATTATTAATATAGATTATAATGCCATATACATACAGGTTCGCACCTAGCTTATTCTAAGTTGAAAAAAAGCCTGTTTGACAATAAATACACACATAGCATGGCTCCTAGGCACCACAAAGCCAATAATAAATAACATCTAATCTACATTCTTAAATAATTTCCTTTGGGTGCATTTGACTTTAAAATACATTTTCTCAATACAAGAATAGCTTCAAATAGTAGAAATAAAACATCGGCTACAAAATGCCATATGCTCTCGTGGAAAAGAAATCTATCAGTGTTTTTATTTACTTCAGCTGGTCTCGGTAACGGAGAGCTTGAAATCTATTAGAGTTCTTGAGAAACCGCTTTTGAGGGTAAAAATATTACATCGTGTTCCATTACAGAAATATTCGTCCGCATTTGTAACCATTTATTTTTACGTTCATTGAAAACTGTAAAGAAACGCAAATTACAGTACCTTGGATACATAATGCGTAATGACAAATACGATTTATTCCAACTCATCATGCAGGGGAAAAGAGAAAGAAATCCAAGGGAAAAGACCACCCGGAAGAAGGCGTACTTCTTGACTTGAGAATCCCCAGACATGGTTCAACCTCAGTACAGGAGCCTCTTAAGCAAAAATAGCCTTAACGATAGCTGACCTCCGGTAGGAGATGGCACTCTAAGAAGAAGACGAATTTTCTCGTAAACAAAACATGATACGTTTAGAATACGTTAAATTTAGTAGCAACAGACAATTAATAACTTATAAAATCAATGTTAATAATTTATTTACTGAATTAATAAATTGAGATGGACAGCCTTCCGGAAGATTATGAATATTCCCACCTCGTCTATACCGCAAAATTTTAAGGCGAAAGTCTTTTACTAATGCATTCTCCCCGTGATGACCTACCGGGCTAAAACGTGGCTTTTAAATTTACGACTGATTCGAAAGTTTGCCGTAGTTTAATATAGTAATATAGTAATAGAGCTACGGAGTGTGCTACGCTAAATGTTTCTTTGGCAGATACGAAACGAAGACCTCCGCCTAAACTAAGGTTACCGATATCACAGAATAAGCTCTTTGAAATGACAGTAGGCTGGTCACACACTCAGAAGACCGGATGGCCGATGGACCAATAAGTTTCAAGAGTGGAGGCCGCGTTTAGGTAGACGAAGTGTTTCTATCTAATTGTCACTCTGGTCCATGATGAATACGAGTGGTGATCGGTCGTCAATATTCTAATCCCACCTACCCCCTAATTGGGGACCTTGGTTCATTTATTCTTACTAATATTAATTTATTATTATATTGTATAATTTAAATGCGAAAGTTGTTTAAGTTTTAAGAAAGTAGTTTAGTTTAGTAGAAAGTATGTTTGTAACGCTTCCATGCGAAAACTACTCACCCGATCATCATGAAAATTTATACACATAATATTCTCTATCTACTTTAGAGACTATAGAGGTTGAAGTAACATAGGATACATAAAAAAAAGAATTTATTTGCTAACGCGGGCAAAGCTGTTCGCAACAGCTAGTTATTAAAAAAAGTATAATGTTTATTCCGTATAGTCCTAATTACTTTTACATCTTCAAAATCATCCTCAATTTATTAAAGAATATTTAAAAGGGTAACGAATTTCAGAGCAACAAAGGAAGTGAAAAATTACATTATCACAAAAGTAGCAGTTTGTTTACGAAGATAAGATAAAACAGAATTTAATTAAAAAAGATAAGAAGTTATGTAGGTATCTTATTTAATTTTGTATGTAGGTTTATTAGAAAAAGAGTGATGAGGTGCTAAAGAAAAAAGAATATACAACTCTTTTAATTTCATTTTTGATGATATCTTGTTGACAGCTATATTATATAAAATATATCTGAGGAATTACGGTCTTTGATCAAATATATAACTAACAGTTCAGTAAGACAGTAACCATGAAAATATTCCCCCGAGAGTTCCCGATACCTACTGCATACGAGGAAATTGAAAATATCAGTAAACAGGATATCTTATTTGGATATTTTACGTTAAAAGTTATATCGTATGCGATCAAACGGTTGAAATAAAAACATATTGTTTTTGTGATTGAATAAGGAAACTCTTGCATATAAAGATTTTAAGATAAATGAAATTTAACTTTCAGTATTTTTGACTATATTATTAGATATTGTTTTTAGTACAGTAAAAGAGTTTGTTTGTTCATTTGAACACCCCGATCTGCAGATTTTTTTTCAGTTGTCTTTGTATTTTTTTTTATTTCGCAACCCACGGAGGATAAGATATGGAAGAATTATAGGAATATATTTCCTCCATATCTTATCCTCCTTAATAATATAAAATATATTTATTTATGTAATGGTTCACCAACAGATATACTTACACCGAATATAGTAAATTATAAGTATACATAAATCATAATGTGAGGATGTGGATTCAATTACATGCAAACAGCCTTTATTTTAAGTCTTACTATTTTATTTTAATGGAAGAAATAAAGAAATAAAAAAAATAAATGCAAAAGTTCTTTCTTTTCTTTTTTAATGTAAATATTATCGAGATATTATTATAACTAGTTTTTATATTAATTAAAAGTAGTGGAGGATCAGTGATCTTAGACGGACACTGTACCCAGCGGTCACTGGTTCGAATCCGTCCCCAGTTGATATAATTTTTATGATGAATATTATAAATCTTGGATCTTGGTTATTTTCGTTCATATTACCCGTAACATTAGTTCTTACGAGCTCACCGCGGGACTAGGTTAACTTGGTGTGATTATTAAATGATATTTTATTTATTAAATAGTAATTTCAGCTGCAGTGAACTAAACTTGATGACGTTGATGAGATACGTAAATCAGCAAACAAGAAATGCCAAATAAACGTCGACTCAAAAGCTATTTTTTTGTTATAAAATACCCCCAATTTTTCAACTATAAAGATCTACTACCGAGCATATAACTTGATGTTGGCTTTGGGACTTGGCATTCTACGCTTTGGGAAATTCACAAAGTGAAACGGCAAGATACTGAATTCACGGTAAGTGCAAGTATGCAAATATTATGCGTATTATAAAAACTGTCTTTAATAAGCAATATGAACTGCATTAGTTTTACTTTAGATTCAATAATAGACATTTCTAGTTTCTTATTTAAATTGAGCGACGATGGTACATCCGCCCACCCTTCTGTGTCTGAATAAAAAAATAAAATAAGCACAAGCGCTGATGTTTCCGTGATAAAAGTCTTTTTTTTTATATTCTAAAAAAAGAACTTAATACTAAGAATTTTCAAATGATACTTTCACTTATACTGTGAGACAACGAATAGACAACGGAGTGGCCCTATGTAATAAGTGTTCCGTTTTCCCCTTTAAAGATTTTTTTTATTCGGTCTATTAAATCCTAATACATCAAAACTAAAATGATTAATTTGTAAAAGATGTTCGAATGAGATTTAGTTTGCGCGAATAATAAATCTTGACGATTACGTCCACAAATAACTCCCCTTCAGCGGTTCTGGCCGGGATAAATGTTATCTGTGCAATTACGGGTACGTTGTTAACCGAAACCAAACATTTAGTAATATAAAACCATTTTATAACTTTATCTCATGTGTTTTACTATCATATCTTTTTTGTTCTCAGTTGGGTGTAGTGATAAATAATACATATATTCAAGGACAAATTTCGACCTTATTAATTATACTTGTGGATTAAATTACGTTGCGATGTTACACCTCCTTGAGACGCATTTTTACTATTTAGGAAGCAGTATATGTCGTTATACTGGCCTGAAATTTAGGCGTCCTTATTTTACTGTTAGTTTTATTTATCTTAGATTGATTAATAACCTTATTACCTAGACATATTCAAACACAATATTGCTAGCTTGCAAGAGCAGTAATGGATATAGAAAAGGAGGCAAGTCTATTCAGCCCTCTACGAAAAAAAAACTAAAGTAAACGGTCCATTTCAGCTCTGAGAATCTGATGATTATGATGATCATGATCAGCCTTTATCCATCCACTGTTGAAAACAGATATCAATGAACGCCAAGACGACTGATTTCGTGACACACGCATTCAGCGCGAACCGGCCATAACCGGAGATCGTTTTATATATTTTTCCACATATACATATATAATGAGTTTATATCCTCGAACACCGGATATTTCCTCTCTTTAAATTTAATGATATTTTCCTGATCATCCATCAGTCCATGTTGCCATGGCAAACGCGCCATCTAATGATAAAACGTTACTCATAAACACTCATTCATGCATTGATATAACCTAAGATGCGAGATAAGCCATCAAGGCTTATCTCTCGGCTAGTAGTCGAAACCATATTCTGCCCTACTTTTCGAAATTCAGCAACGCTTTTTCAAGGAAGAAATATGCATTTTGGTACACCGCATATGAGCATTCCTTCCAAAACATATATTACTGAAGACAAAATAGCACAAGAGCCTGTGGAGATGAGCAAAGAAATTCTTTCATGTGCTCAAGCTCACACATCACCGCGACTGCGATCGAATCTCATCAAAATATTGCTATTTTGTCAACACCCTGTATACTTCAATCATCAATCAAATAAAAAACCATCCTCGTCCATCCTGTATCTGTAGATCTCGGTGCCAGTGAAAACACTGTTACTATCCATTTTTCTAGATCACTGCCGACATGTATGGAAAATAAGTAAGCATGGCATCCTACTACCCAGTAGGATTTACTAATCTTACTAGTCCTACTTTCTACTAATATGATGAATGCGAAAGTTTATAAGTATGGATGTCTGTTACTCTTTCACGTAAAAACTGTGCTGAATGGATTTTAACGAAACTTTACGATATCATAGATTATACATCAGAATAACACATATAGCTTATCATTGGGATTTTTTTTTATTATTTATAATCGGCTCCCACGGAAATGGGCAGTACGCGAGTGATGCCGCGGGGAGCTGCTAGCTATCAATATAGATACGCGATTCGCAAAAATAGATTTCCCAATATTGAATACAAAATAGAAAAAACTGATAAATTCACAGTTAAATCGCGAAAGTCATATCAATTTTATATCAACAAAGTTGAGTTCAAAATCATATCCATAAGCGATATTTAACTCGAGCTGTTTCGTATTTGTTATAAGTTTAAACGGCACAGCTTAAAGTATAAAAAGGTTTTTATGAGCAATTGAAAAGTTTCCACCGGATCCAGTAGACGCTGGCGCGCCGCCATATTGGCCAAGATGCCTCAAATCTTTATGCCTATAATGATGCTATATACGATAAAGTATTCATTGAAATATATTTTTTAAGGAAAGAGGGAAGTTTGGTCGGAAATATTTAAAAACGAACGATAAAGGCGAAGTACATTCATGATAAACAACTTTTCTCGTCGTTTTCTACCATCCAAAATATAATATATCACTTAATAAAACATAGAATAACACTTTTGTCGAAAGTAATAATCATCCTTATAATACAAATGGCAAATGCAAAAAGTATCCTACTAGTCCTACTATCCTACTAATAGTATAAACGTGAAAGTTTGTAAGTATGGATGTTTATTACTCCTTCACGTAAAAACTACAGAATGGATTGTTATGAAACTTTACAATAATATAGCTTAATATACATCAGAATAACACATACGCAATAATAATTTACCGTACCTACTCCCACCGACCACGGGAAAGGGAAGTACGCAGCTGAAACCGCGGGGCGCTACTAGTTTCTCATATAGTGTTGGAAATTCTAGGGATTAAACAAGTAAACTCTTAGCTTTGTTATTTTAAGTACATATTCACAAAAAAAAAAGAAAAAAGGAATCGACTTTCAGTCTTCATTATATTATTATTGTTTTGTATATTGTACTATGGTTGCAAAAAGGTAATAAACCGCGATAAAATTCTTAAAAAAACATTAGAAAAAATATTGTTTTTAGTTATGAAATTCATCCCGTACAAATATTGGCCATGAAAAACAAGAGGTCACATCCATGCCACTATTGTCTGTGCTACATTAACCTAGAAGCTACATAATGTCTTCAGGAGATTTATCTGCTAGTTTTGTTACTGTAGGAACAGTATGTTTTGCTAAAGTGAAGAAGGAAAAAAGGGAATGCAAATGTGTAAAAGAAAGATTTTTTCGTATGTTTATGAATTAAAAAAATCTTTGCAATCTTGTGTGACTTGGCCGGTTACATTCTATATTTTAGTTAGTGGGTACAAGTCAATTTTGTTTACACGTAATGTTACATCTGTTGTAACGTTTGCTAAGCGAGATAATAGCCTACTGGTATTGGTAATTGGATGCTAGTGTCTTTTTAGGCTGTTGTTGATTGTTCAAATTGGTGCCATTGGTGACGTGGAGCACCTGGTTTTGTTCGCTTGTGTACCCTTCAACGGCCAAGTCGCACAACATTAACTATAATAATAAAGAAATCGCAGTAAGGAACCTTAGAGATAATCAAGCAGCTCAGCTTATATATAGCAGATAAGCAGCAAGCAGGGAGATGGATGTTTTACATCAATATCCTTGATAATAAATAAAATAATATAGGCAGGTACGGTACATACATAAATAATGTTCAAGTTTCTCAGAAACAGTTTTTGTATAATAGGTTCTCCGGGCGATGGTGTACGAGCTAATAATATTAACAAGGCCCGACCTCTGCTCCCGATTCCAGAAAATTCGACGTAATATTATTTCAGACTAATTACCACTTTATAATATTATTACATTTAGAGGTCGTCCTCCAAAACCATTTAGAGAAATGTTAAGATGAATTATTAAATTAAAACATTAAATTGTGATTTAATGACCCGTTATTATCAATCTAAATAATGACTACTTTTTTATCGACTACTATAACTAAAGTTAATAAAGCAAGCGCTCCACAGTCACGCCTGATTTACTCTTTGAGTAGAATTATTGATAGTGAGTAAATACTTTATTATTGAAGCATGGAAATCTTTATTTATGTAGCCAGGTAATTGGGTAGTTCCTTTTCCTTACCCTATGGACTCATACATGGACAGCGATCACCCAAATTAAAATCACACTGTGTTGCCCACACGGCCGTGAGCGTGGATAACGCATCCCTCATTCCCTCCCGCCTGCCATGGGAACACGTCTTAGGCGGAATACGGAATAATAATCAATATACTAATATTTAAGTGTCTATTAAATCTGTGGTTGTCTTAAGACGTTAAAGCTTCTACTTACTACATAGTTACGAATGTATAAATAAGCAACCCTTACTATTATTATTTTTAGGAATATTTTTTTTTTCTTCTTTTTCGGTATCATCATTTCACTTAAAGGCAATTTTAACACATAAACAATTATATAACACCGGTAATGTTATTTTCACTTATACATAAAATTATTCATAAGCACGTGAAATTACTTCAGATATTGAGCTTTCATAAGAAGACACAAAGCTGTGCTTTTGTTAATCAACTCAACCTGATTCGTATAAATAAATAACAAGATTTATATTGCTTTAGACCGTACAACATTTAAGTTGATATTAGCTTTTCATTTACGTGCCTGAAAACAGACCCTAGCTTTAAGCTTTTAAGATTTTACTCCAGAAATATCATAAACGTATATCGGGCGTGTTGACGTTTATTTTATTATTAAATGGTATCAGGCCATAAGCGACCATACAGGGCCGTAATCCGTCATATGGAAAATTGATCTAGCTAGCCCAGGCAACTCATCTGTTATTCTAAATTAAGGCATCGGATGGTAAATCCCCTTACCATATAGGCCTCTCTGCCCTTCTTTTCAAACAAAGTAGAAAAAACATGAAATACTAGGAGCGCGCGGTTTCACCCGCGTACTTCCCATTCCCGTGGCAGTACGAGGATAAATTATCGCCTATGTGTTATTCTGATGTGTACCTAAGCTATATTACTGTAAAGTTTCATGAAAATCCATTCAAGTACCTAAGCTATATTACTGTAAAGTTTCATGAAAATCAATTAAGTAGTTTTTACGTGAAAGAGTAACAAACATCCATACTGACAAACTTTCGCGTTTATAATATTAGTAGGATTTTATAGCTAGTTGCAAAGAATCGGTCATCTTGGATTTGATTGAAGGAGGCCTTCAACAGTGGACGGACGGAGCATGTGTATTTTCAATTTATAATCCTGCTGAGATGAAATTTTACAGACAATTTAAGACGTGTGTAGAAACAAATCGATAATATTAAAGGAATCGGAATGCTGTTTTTAATTAAATATTTGCTTAAATAAAATTAATTTTAAATAAAAAAAACCAAAAACCGACTTCAAAACTATACCTTTAAATTATGTACAACTAAAAATTATAAAATAATATTTAAATACTTCGAGATGAAGATAATCAACAAAAATAATTAACGAAAATATTGAAACTTATATTGTTTTACTTATACTATATAAAATTAGGTATTTTTGGAGTAAGTACCAGCCAAAACAAAGATGGCCTACACAGACATCTACTCAATACTTGGTGTATGTGATTTATCATTAAAATATCAATTTCGCTGGCACCGGTGGTAGACTCAATTGACGTTAAAAAAGATACTTTGATGGCACTATTTTAAATTAAAAAAGTGACTTTGACTTTAAGCGTAGGTACTTGATTTAAGATTGAATTAAATTAAACAAAAATACCCGGACAACGCCTGAGTTCAAAAGTTTGTCGAGTCTATGGCTCAAATTGGTGAATGTGGTTTCAAATTGCTGCCTCATCCGGATTTCCATTTGGCACGGAATTTCATCTGTTTTCAAACCAAAAAAAAACCTTGTTGGCAGGAAATTTTCATCGAATTAAGAGGTTGAGCCTTCGTAAACCTGTACTATGAACACTTTGAGGAATCTTTTTTTTTAACTGGCATAGAAATTGTGAAAAACAGGTGGTAGCAGTGCATAGAGCTAAAACTAGATTAAATCGAAAATTGAAAATATTTTTGTATTTTATTCTGTTATCTTGAATAAGCCGCGAACTTTTCAATACAGCCTTGTAGAATAATTGTCAAAGTCCCTAATATTTTACAACAAAGATATATATTTGAAACTTCATTATAAAATGAAACGAACGTGAATTAGGAGCGCCCTGAAAGCGAAATGAAAGGAACTTCTGTTAACTTGTACGAGGTTTTGATCCTCTCAAAACGTATATGTCCTCATTCATAAAGTATGTAATGAAACCTCTTCGCAAGAGTTGTAATAATTATAAATTTCCAGCACTCATAAAAGTATGTACAAGGCTTTTATTACGATATATACTTTCATTAAAGTCTCTTCTCTTATTTTCATTTCATATTTTTAGTATGGTGATAAAAATATACTTGATATTCCATTTGGCAAAGATGGGTATGCATAATGATAATATTGTCGTAGGCAAATTCTGTTTTTTTTTTTTATCTTACTTAACTTTAATTTCTTTAAAAAAGTATGCCAGTTTAAGTAAAAAAAAATTAAAATTTCATTCATTTTAATGAAACAACTTTTACGGATTCTAGGGCGGTTTATTGAATATTTTACACGCCTTTTTGACGTGATAAAGTTTTACGGATCGTGAACGCCGGCTGCACGTATAAAAAAGCTTGACACGTAATCACGTTCATATTTCGTCCGAGCCGAGCGGTAAAGCAAGAGCGCATAACAAGCGATACAGCCATCGGCCTAAGCGTTCGGCTTGTGACATATTAAAACGTTATCACGTAATGACCTTTCATATAACTATAAGTATTTCATTTTTTTTCGAATACTTTATAAGGTACACACTAATCATGGTAACAGAAAGGGAGAGGAGACTACTAGATCCGTAAAGTATACAAAACGTAAGGAGAGAAAAAAATTAAGATATGCAGCTATAAAGTATGTAAAATGTGCTTCATTACAATGAGCGAATTTGCGTTAAAATAAACGAAAAAAAAAAACAATACAGAAACCACAATTTTTGTGGCATAGGATAAGGTCTAGGAGAGATGGCCGATTAGGAGAGATGTACATAACACAAAAAAGTACGAGATAGAACTCAGGAACAGCACTACTGTCTTGCTTCCCGATTTTTTGCTTTTGCATTGATGATGCAGTTCCTGTCCTTTGTTTTTCTTTTACACCGGGAAATGCACTGACGCATACCGCTGGGGAGTGGGTCTCCTCAGGCGGGTATGTGGGACTCGCTGCGCCCGAAAGATGGTAAGTGGACGCAGCTCTACCCACTAAAACCCGGCGAGTGCCACTAATGACGCCTTTGATGAGGTGCCCCGGATCTACAAGCAACAGGGCACCTCGACGGCTAGTCAGTCCCTCAGGGGACTGACGCCACCTCCACAGAGCGGTTGCCCCGCACCACAGAACAACCACTCCCAACGTCTGGACAGTACAATGAGGTGAGGTTCCCATCCTCACCCCTTGCCTCCTGCTCTTTTGTCCCCTCTTCTTATAAGAGGGGTACAAAGAGCCCCCTTGGCTCAATTCGCTTCACCCAAGGTGTTTGGGTCACCCTGGGCTACTGTGCCCCACCGCCACGACAAGGCCTGAACCATGGTGGGGATGCAGTTCCTGTCCTGATTATCTGTTGGAATGCGTAATTTTACAAAAAATGTTGATAAACTATGCTATTTAATTTAAGAATTTTCATATTGGCCATCTATCTTATACGCCCATGTCTCGACCTATTCTTACACTAATTAAAATAACACAAAATGAAATGGCTTTATTTGGACATGAAATTTTTAACATCGAATGTACGATTTTGCAAACGTACTTAACTTTTAAATCTACTTAATAAATGAATCTTTCAGAGCGTGGCAGCTCGTCTGGATGATATCGCAAAGTGCAAACTTAAATTAATCATGTTGTACGTTGCGAATGTAAGCCGCTGAGTGAAAACATGATCATATAAATAATGAACGAAACATATACAATTTATTGTACTTTTATTCTTAATCAACTTCTATCCTTCCACTGTTTAGGCCTCGCTTAATAAATACTAAGACGACTGATTCCTTACAACTCGCTTCCACGAACCGGTCCCTGAGCGACTTGTTTGATTTTGATGAAAGAAATGGGAAACATGTGATATGCTTCCATAATTAATGATGATGATTTAAATAACCTTGTAATGAGCAGCTAGTGGCTTAGCGATCCGTCAGGCTCATCAGCGTTTTTGGCTCCGACGAAAAACTTCTGATAAATAAATATGAAATAAACCAACAATAATAAAAATAATAACCAGCTTTCGAAACGTTAGGGCCGTGGTCGTCTGACATGAAGCGGTTTATGAAGGATATGTCGAATCGACTGATTCTCTCATCGGGTGATCAGAAGGCTGGCAGCTATTTCGCGCAGAGAATAAGTTTAGCTATTCAGCGAGGTAATGCTGCCAGTGTTCTGGGTACCATGCCCCAAATTGAAATTTTGGATGACATATTCTTTTTGTGAATATTTATATGAATATTTTAGAGTTAATTTTTAATTATAAGTTTTTAGTTTGATATTGTTGTTTATTGTTAATATTGTTACGTAGATATAATATAATATTATTTATTTTACATTATAAACAATAATTGCTTTATTGTAATAATTTGGAATTTTACAGACGGAAGCAAAGACCCAATCTATTTATTTATTTATTTATCAATTTATGTACACGGAAAAAAAGTTCGTACTAACTGTCTAATAAAATTAAGAGGTAGGCACAATCTACAATAGGTGATCCCTAACACCAATATATACGAGCAACGCTAGCTATTAGATACCTTTGAGGTATTTGTAGGCTCTGCTCATGTTCCCAACACCGGCCCGGAAATACCGCACATGGCAGCCACAGTCCACACAGCGATTATGCGAGGCAGGAAATTGCTTACAAAACGTAGTTATGGATCAGAGTTTTATGTTGGTCTGACTTGTGGATATGATGCGCAAAATTGTATCAAAATGTAGGCGATTCAAGTTTGAAAATTTAACAAATAAAATAATGACGTTTTCATTCATAATGTTAGTAAAAACAATCATCAAGTGTTGGCAAGAAATTTTGTGGAAAGAACCTTTGTGGCTCAGTGGTTAGTGCGTTGGCGCTCAAGCCGGAGGTAGCGGGTTCGAATCTCGCCAGGGAACAAAAAAAAAGTTTTCCGTGTTCCTGGGTCATGGATGTGTATTAAATTTATGTATTATTTAAAAAATCTTAAATATATGTACTAATATAGAAGTAAGTATTAAATATATTATTATGTATTTTCGTTGTAACACAAGTTCTTCGGAAACTTAGAACGGGACCAGATTAACGTGGTGTAAAAGCGTCCAAAGATATTATTATATTATTAAATAGGGCGTCTCGGCATTAATTTATAGAAGCCTTTGTCAACTAAATGACTGTGATGATGATGATGATGATGATGATGATGTTTAAAGGTATAACAAGATAACAATGTCATTAATCACTTAAGCCTTGTAATTTGTCTACATAAAAATATTTCACTAATTGTTTTAACGTTTGTAAGCCGTTCACAATGGACTATTGAATATTGGAGTAATTTATCCTCCATTGACGACTCCACCAGTTTAAATTGCCCGGCGTAATTAAAAGAAGAGTATTGGCGGGGACGTCTTTGAGGGGTCTGGGTGGAGTGGTTATATCTGATTGAGTATGCCAAGGATAAGATGGGCCTGGATATAAATATGGTACGTTAAGAATTTAATGCCTCATTAAAATCACATTTGATGGAACGATCCTCGTCATATAGTAAATTGACGATGAGTTTGATGAAGTCTTTGATTAAATATTTTTAAAGATATAACGCAACGTATAATAAATAATTTTCAGTGTTGATGATACTTCAAAATAACTTTTTAAAGGCGTGATGTTTGTTAGTTTGGATAATATCTATTATTATTTGCATGCCATTAAAATTGACGAACTTTATAACTTTAATTCATTACCTATAGGTTTAATCATTCATCATCATCATTTTGGATAAGGCTGTAAAACGGAACTGGAAGAGGTAATCGATTTTACAATAAAACTTTATATAAGTACCAATTCTATAAAGGTAGAATATTATAAATATAGTTAGCCTAAAATATTATGTTAAAATTTACGACCATATGCATTAAATACATACCTACTAAAAAGTTTTATTACAAGGTTATTTAAAAAAAATTCTTTACATAGCATAAAACAAAGTCCCTTCCTTTGTAGGTATGCTTAAATCTGTACTAGTACGCAACGGATTTTGATGCACTTTTTTATTAGACAGAACAATTCAAGAGGAAGGTTTATATACATAATTCATGCACAATATATTATCCCGCTCATATCCTGTTGTAAATCCTTAATAACACAGGTAAAGCTGTGGTAACAGCTAGTTTATATAATAAAAGCATATATACGGTCGTATTGAGAAACTTGTCCTTCCTTGAAGTCGTTTAAAAATAGGAATAGATTATGTTCGAAAATAAAAATAAATATATTTATACATTTTTATAAGCACAAATCCACATTATACGTACACAAAAAGAAACATTTCTATATAAGTTAATGTGATCCTTTATGAATTCAATAGTACCCTCGTTCATTAAATGGAAGGAGGATCCTCCACATGTACCAAAAGACTGCCTCTTGAATAGGGCACGACCTAAAAAGGGTTCGCCCTTGTACCATTTAATATGAAACCGTGAGATGCTCATGAATATTAACTCACTATTTTCTTAAAATATCGCAGGCTAATATACGTTCATGTAGGCTTAAGGGGGTTTTGCTTACAAAAATGAAGTAACCGAAAAACGAGCAAATACGTTGTTTTATTACAAATATTTACCAGTGATGTATGGCTGCGTCGCAACCCGTCGTAAATACCATCATATATCAGCGTAAGTGTTTTACTACCACCCAGACTTACCTATTGTCTAAAGTAAGCAAAATATTCGCCTTGCCTACTCACGTGTGTTTCATTAAAAAGTAAGCAGTCTAATTATGAGATATGTATACCACAATACCATTATTTTCATCTGTTTCTATGACTTTATGCAAAACTAAAAAAAATATCAAACAAAACAGTTTCAACATCGGTGATTATTTTATGTTAGTTTCTATAGGCCATTAGTTCCCCTCGTCATAATTGTCACAAACATAGTAAAATTTACAAACGAACTTTACGATCGAGTTCGAGACGATAACAAATTAAAGAAATCGAATTCGAGTGGCAAATCGGTAGCTCATAAAATGAGTAATGTGTTCCGTGTTTATAAATGGGTTCAATCTCTGAGCCTATATTAGGAAATTCGAGACGACTTTAGTGAACGTACACTCGGGGTAATATTACAATGATGCTATTTATCTGAGAATTGTATAAATACTGGTTGTTATGCTTCAATGTATTATACTACAAAGACCAGTCAAACAAAGGTTGTGTGGTGCTAGGCCATCTTCGGGGTGTTGGGACACAGTTCACTAATACGCTGGCCCAATTCGGGATGGCGATTAAGGCGCGTTGATACGTTCTGAACTTATATTTTATCTCTTTCTGTAATTCTTAAGTTGGAAACTCTCTGAACGGAGGGAACTATTACAACACTTCTATATATATGAAACTCCAGATATTTTCTGGTGCGTTATTTCGGTACTTCTATATTTTTCTAAAAAATCATGCCAAAGTCTAAATAATAACGAACTTATTTCATAACTCTTATCGCGTTCTAAATATCGGTTTTTTTATGATACCATATAATTAAAAATATTTAGCCTGCACTTTCGTGTGTATAAAAATGATATTATCTGTATGATGAGTACATAGATTCAAGAAGCGTACTTGGCTAAGTAATTAAACAATACTATGCAAAGGATGCTTCTATCTATGCGCTGGATCAATAGTCGGGCTTTATATGGGTTTGACAGACGCACAGTTGCGGATTTTATTTAAGAATTATCTATGAATTAGTTTAAATGCCTATAGAGTCATTTCATACTCCCGAATTGCTTCGTTCGGGAGCACTGTGACACCTCATAGTATCGTTTGTTAATGCTGGTGTAAGTATAAAGCACGTTAGAATTCACTATCAAAAATGAAAATTACCCTTGGAATAAACTAAGTTGTTATTAATAAAATATATCTGAACCGAAATTTATAAACTTAAATTGTATTAGAATTCATTAATTACTCTCGTTATCATTAGGGCCATGTCCGCTGGTTATTTTGCTCAAAATTTCTCTGTGGGAGATATAATTAAGTTTTAGAGGTGAAATGAGGGCTTTTGTTACTTTATTACATTTTGTGGAAGTTAATAAAGCTTAAGTTTTTCTACGTGAAGAATAAAGACGAATCTACGCATCTTCAACTAAAGATTTGGAAATGATCCTAAGAAAATGAAAGTTGAAAAACTTAATTCGTCTTCATCATCATCCTCGGCCTGTATCCATCCGGCATCCACTGCTGAACTGGCTTTGGTGACCGCCAAGACTCGCATCTAACACGTACCGGCCGCTGCACGGGGAACGTCTTCCCACCTAGCTAATAGGTCATCGGTATTTTTTAATCATTCTACATAACTTTTTTTCCCCTTTCTTAATTCCCCTTTATATTAGTTTATAGTGGGCTTTACACGTGAGCATTATCACTACCATCATACTTAATCTATTTATTGCCACCAGCAATGAACGCTTATTCGCTGTAGTATAAATAAATTTAGTTTTCAACATTAGTTATTTAAGCATCAGAAGTGAAAATGCGTTTTAAATATAAACATTTATTATATTATCCATAAAATATCAATATTATGGTTCACAGGTACATATTTTGAAATACATTCTTACTCACACTGCCCATACATTTACACTCATGAACTAGCGCCATATTACACTTTACACATTAAAATAAACAATGGCTTACGTGACCTTACAATACAATTCGGGCAGAGCTTCATCCTCCTCAAACTCACAGACGCGAATGACCCCTCTGATAATTATACCCCGCTATTTAAAGGCAAACTTAATGACCTTCCTAACGCTCGGCCGTCTTACCCACACTTTAACAACGACTACGTCACGCCACGCGCAGGTAAACTGGAACTTGTTCCCCGTTTCTGACTTATAGCCACCAGATGGCGCTACGGTTGCTTACTTACTTTTTTCTTGCCACCTATGTGGTTTATCAAGCCTATAACTGTATTATGTTTTATTTTTGAGTTTGAAAGCAATACGTATTAACATCAGAAATTAGTTTTATCGTAGTCGATTGATTGATATCAAATAAATTTTACGAAGATATTCCAACGTAAAACCTATTATAGTAAATAAAGTAAAACTCGACCTTTTTGGTTTTTCGGCGAAAAGTCTGACAATAATTCAATTTAGGATCTAAAATTAACGTCCGACGTAAACCAATTTTCGTTGGCGAGTGTACTATTTTTATATGCCCGTCATCTGGCCGGAGTCCTGACCCTCGAGTGTTCTATGATAAAACGTTGAGTTACTGACTAGACAAAAATATGTGAACCTTTTATGCCAGAAATCTTTTATCATTTCACTTTACTTGGTATATGATTTCAGTTTGGCTGATATTTGTATTTTATTCTAATGGACTATAATATGTATTAAACAGAAATAAGACTATTTTGTGCGAACTTAACTTACCGTGTCTGCGTTGTGTTGGTAAATAGGGACAATTTGCATCTGTTGCTCGTCAGTAAGTGTCATTAAAAAAACTTATAAAAATTTTACAATAAGATTTCAGCTAAGTAAACATGATATTTTTTTATCAGTGAGATGCCATCATCATCATCATCAGCCTTTATCCGTCCGTCAAAAACATTGAAAATATGCCGCAAAAGGTATAGGTGACCGTATTTTTTTAAGCAATGTCCGCTTAGGGTAACTTTACTAAGCGGTATCGATATCTATAGTAAAAAGATATTTTTCAGTATGATTATTAAAGATAGATTTTAAAAATCGATATAAAAGTTTCATCGAAATCTAGCTTATAAGAAATAAAACCTAAAAAATCTTAGTATATATTTATGAAAATAAGGTACTGTACTGAGTACCTACGTCTACGTACTACTGTGTATAGATTTCATGGTTTTACAATAGAGCGATTAAATCAACTACAACATTATTTGAAATCGACTTACAAGTTTTAATATATAGTACCTGGTTGACCGAGCATTTGCTCGGTACCCTAAGTGATAAAATACTATAAAATTTTTCTTCCAAAAAAAAAAAATGATCTTAAAAAAAAGGAAAAAAAAAATCGGACTGGAGATTCGAACCAGGCTCATTCGAACTTAACTGCCTAATTTCACCACTAAGCTACCATGACATATTATTTGATAGCGAAATTTACGTTCGTATTCTAATCATATTTTATCGATGCCTCAAAACACGGATAAAAAAAGTTTTCTAAAAATGTATCCTAGCTAGATCGATTTATCGCCGTTTTTAACACATGTATACAAAATTTCATGAAAATCGTTGGAGCCGTTTCCGAGATCCCGATTCTATATATATATACAAGAATTGCTCGTTTAAAGGTATAAGATAGTTAGTTTTTAGTTTTTTTATCATATTTTGTTTTCAGTTATATACCAGTTTAAATTTCCATCATTCAACGCTGAAAATGTTTGTATAATTCACCTTTTTTTTTTTAAATTTGGATAGCCTTCGCCCAACAGATATCAGATTGAAACTACGAGTATTTTTGAACACGAATTTCGACGTGACACTATTTAATATAACTGTTCGTAACATTTATGTCAGGGCTAAAGACAACAGCCAAACAAATATGTGCTTTGATTTTGTGAAATAAAGACTTTACCGCAAGGCAGCTAAAGTCAAAGAAGAAGAAGAAAAACTTTACATAGGTACCGACACGAAACTGCAGAAAAGAAAATAAGAAATGTTGAACTTTCACAGAACCCGACGGAGATTTATAATTTTAAATCGCGAATCCACATGAACGCATACCAAAAAATCCATAAAAATCGGTCCAGCCATTACGTGTTGATTACAAATCATTTATATTAAAATTTTAAAACTAAATATCTTCCCACACAATAGGGATATTGACTATTTTTTTTAATTGCCTGCTTCCTGCTTCGCCTGCGTTAACCAAGATTGACAACGGGATCTTAGTACGTAAAATAAGTAACTTTTCTGGTTGATTTTTTACACCTTGTGTCCGAAAAACCCAAATATCTTACGGAACCCTATTTTTTCCAGAATAAAATTTAGCCTATGTTACTCGTGGATAATGTAGCTTTCAAGCGGTCAAAGAATTTTTGAAATCGGTCCAGTAGTTTTTGATTCTATTCATTACAACCAAACAAACAAACAAAGTTTTCCTCTTTATAATATTAGTGTAGAAATATACTATAGGTAAATACGAAAAAAAAATGACTTTTGTTAAGAAATATGTCCAATTTTGACAAAAAATTATGTAAAGAAAAATAGTTTTTAAAATTGTCGCTAAAACGCTCCAAGCTGTCATGTAACCGTGATTACGTCACACACCGATAGACAGAGCTCGCGCTATGTTGTGAGTTATGTCAGTTCGTACTTAATTCTCTGGTCAGTGACGTCATGGCCTTATATTGGCGTTTGCAGTCACATGATAATGCATGATAAATAACGCATTTAAAGGTTTATTAAGGTAAATTTTCTACATTTTAAGACAAATACGTAGACTTTTAAAATGTTATTTTAGGTTTTCAAATACTGTCTTTAATATGTAAAACATAACTTTACGTGAATTTGTAACACGTGTCAACATCCCTATTTCGTAAAGACATACTAAAAGGAATTCGCATGCCTTTAATATCATTCAGCATAGCCTTAAGTATCGATAGCATCTGCATATTTGGTCTAGTACTAAACATGGACTAGGTTAGGTTCATGTTCAGAATTCGCTGGACATGTAGATGCTATCACTGGTGTCAGATATTCCATATTCAAATATTATAAACGCGAAAGTTTTATCGATTGTCTTTATATTTTACACTTTCTACGGACGTTTGTTACACTTTTCCGCATAAATTAATTGATGGATTTTAATTTAAACTTTAAAATAATATGCCTTATATATCAGAATGATACAAGGGCTATAAATTATCCGTATATTCCCACTGGGATGGGAAGAACGCAGATGAAACTGCGAGACGCCACGCTGCTGTCTAATAAGGCTAGCTAAGACGTACAATGCTTAACAAGAAATTTTAAGCTAGAAAATTAGCTAGCTTAGCTTGTTTAACAATGTTAATTCTCTTCACAATTACTAAAGAATGCACTCAACAACAAAGCATTTCGCGAAAACATAAAAAAATATTTAAAGCTATTCATATAATAGTCATAATAAATATACATACCTAATACAAGCTTAAACTACCTATCTTAAACTATTACGGAAAAAACCTAAAACGAATGAGGTATATATTATTGTTTTTAAAATATAAATTGGGGCGCCTTGGCAGTAAAAGCTCGAATGCCGCGACGTAAAACGGCATAACGCTATCATTTCTTTATTTCGTAATACATTCCGTCTTAAGTTGTAGATTTAACAACTACCGTTCCTCACGTGACCGTCAAGATTCGATGGATTTTCTAAGTGTCAACTCCCAAGAACATATTAAGTGGAAAGAGGCCTAATCTCAGCAGTGGATCGAAGGCTTATATATGATGAAGTAGATTATAACCACTTTCACAGTACTGAGAGGTTGTCAATATTCCTGTCGTTTTATTAATATTTACTCGCGGTGTAATATTACTGTACGGAGGCTAAGTTAACAAATATAAGCTATATTTTATACGCTATATACTATAAATACGAAGTCAAACCCTTGTTCTGTAGATGTAATTAGTTGTCAGTAAAATCATTTAAATATGCGAACTTGTTATATTGTTTTATCTAATAGATAAAGAATTTCCCAAAAGAAAAACTTACCAAGTCTTTTTAGGCTTTTTATGCATAATATATTGTTCTATATGTCTTTAAACAAATAAAGACATGGTACCGGTCCAACTCCAAGAACTGAATGCTTCGTCGGCCTAATATCAAAAATATATAAAACCTCCTTAGTCCTTCGCATACCGCAAATCCCTCCCCAATATCTATAAATATATGACGGTAATGATGATAGCTTGGCTTGGCAATGGCTTTGATGCGGAAATGATATACCTATATTCTGATAATGGAGTAAACAAATTGTACACCATTTTCTAAGATAAGGTTATTTCTCGGGCTTCATGTATGTCAAGAAAAAGCTTCAGAGGGAAAAGCCTTAGAGGAACAACAAACTCAATTAATAACAATCGTTAAATCAAAACGTACGGGGAATTCCCTTGTAAATAAATATGAAAATGCTTTTTGAATATTCTTAATTCAATATACTTTAGTACTTCCATGGTTCCATTCCCAATTAATATTTTCAATTTTGGAATTTCATTTAACATAAGTAAAAATCAGTAAAAAGAATCCATAAATCTCTCCAATATTTTGATATTCATATTTTTTTTATATACCACGAAACCAATGCCACGGCTAGATTGTGTTTTTATTCTATTGGCATTTTGTTTATGAAAAACATGTCATGAATAACGCCATCTAGCGCATAAGACATCAAACTAGTTGATGACAAAATAATATCGATAAGTTTTCCCTTACCTACTTTCTTACTATAGTGATTAATGCTTACTTATCGAAAACTTATTACTAAGATACTTATCCAATACAAGTAATTGTATATTTATAATACACTATAATAATATCATGGTTCTCACTATAAAAAGAAACTTCGCATGTATAAGCAGCGTTGAAATTTGCATGACATGTTTTATGTATTAACTGGTATTATATCGTTTCAACATCTAGTGTAAGGTTAAACTTGCTTAGAAATCATTTGCGAATATCAGGAAATTTATGGCTAAAAATAATACGATAAAGGCAAAAAAATCACTTATCGTATATTCCAAACAATATAGAAAATACTGAATTGCATCGTTAATTTGTATTGATGTTATTTTACATCAGAAAAAGTACTTAATCGTTTCGAAAGTATTTTTTTTTAAATATAATATAATTAGAAGGCAAACGAGCAGTCAAAGGACTCTCCTGAGTCCCTGAATCCTTTCAGGGAATACTGACGCTCAAACATCCACACCATCAGAGGTTATGACTTATGCAGATGCGTTGCCTTTTTTCTGTCCCTTATACAAAGCTGACACTATACCTAATAGATAATTCATACTGGTTGAATATGATTTATAATGAAACAGTCAATCTTTATTGCTTTATATCACAGATTAATAAATAAAGACAGATGAAACATGCCGAATACGCGAGTGATGCCACCAGAGCGAATACAAATTCAAAAGCGATGCAATCTAATAGACGTTTAGAGTACGACGCTATGTCAAGCACTTGAGAGCCTTTTTGAATTTGTATTCGCTTTCAATCGTCACTTGGATGTTCGGCATGCTCCATCTGTCTTCATTTATTTTGTGCTTTATATATTATTATATAATATATGTATGTCACTGAACTCTTTCCTAACAGCTGGATGGATTTTGATAAATTTTTAGATTCGAAAATGGATCAAATTTAAAATTCTAGACAACGTCTGTCGCAACGGTGTTATCAGACGGAAAGATAATTCAGGCAAACGGGAAAAAGGGGTTGATAAGTTCTTCGAGGTTCAATTCTACATAAATGTATAACAAAATGTTTTGTGTTGTATTGATAAGCGCATGCATTGTTGTAAGTTGTTTCGTTCGAAAACTATTAGCAATATGGTTGGTTTGTATTGTGAATCGTAATACTTTGTGTTCAGGCAAACAAGTTTTAAACTTTTATGTTTATAAAAGTTCTGTGAAGCATCTGGTGCGTACTTCCTAAATTTAAGGCTTAGAATATTTCGCGCAAAGTAGAGATATATAACGAAAACAAATACTGCATTTTTTATGAAACAATACATTTATAATGCTGACAGTGATAATAGAGTCAGTCAGAAATGCGATTTCGTACAGAAAAATGGTATAATATACAATTCAATATTTTTTTTTATCTGGAATATTTATATCACAACCTTAGATTATTAATATGTCATATTATGTATGTATGTATGACATACTATTATTGATCTAAGATCACAACGAACAAACCTTTTTTATTACTGTTTCGTTGTAGTAAAGTGGAATGTAGACAATGTAGGTAACTAAATATCTGAAGTACAAAATCTTACTCTCATTTTGACATTGACAAATTTGAAGAATGCATTTTGTATTAGGCATGTTCTATTTTCAAAAATTCGTCTCATCGCAGGATAAACAATTTTGTGACAGTATTGCATGTGGCGACTGGCGTTATAAACACATTTAACTGTATGTGGTAATTGTGCTATGTTTACTAATATGGGCTCACTTCAGTTCAGTGGACCGAGTATAACAACCGCTTTGTATACCATCAAAACTATAATGCAGTTTAATAATGGAATAACAATATCATCTTCACAAACTATTTTCTAAGAAATATCATGAATAAAAGAATAATACGTATTTGATTGCCAATTGTTTTCTGGCCATTTTTTTTCTGTGGTCAGATTAACCAACTAAACATCTTTTGCTCATCAATAAACGAAGCCAAGCTTTCAGGCCTGATAAAAGTCTTAGGCGATTCAAGTTTACGTACTGTAACTTTAAGGGTTATGAGAGGCAGAATAATATAATTGCCTATTATATTATTGTGCCTCTCATAGGCATATGTAGCATAATAGGCAATTATGGTACATATGCCTTTGGACAGCTATTTAAATAACGTCAATTTACTATTAAGATTATTTTACAATATCTAATTTACTTTTTAAAACAATCTTAAGAATATAAGATTAAAATCATCACAGCACGACAGCATAGTCGCATTATGACGACCTCTGTGACTCAGTGGTTAGCGCGTTGGCGCACAAGCCGGAGGTAGCGGATTCGAATCTCGCCAGGGAACACAAAAAAGTTTCTGTGTTCCTTGGTCATGAATGTGTATTAAATATGTGTATTATATAATAAAAATCTTAAATACAAGTAAGTATTAATATAAAACGTATTAAATATATGTATTTCCGTTGTCTGGTACCCGTAACACAAGTCTCTTCGAGAACTTAGCACGGGACCAGATTGACGTGGTGTAAAAAAACGTCTATAGATATCATTATTATATTTTGTAATACTATATAGAAGAGATAATCCAAATAGTACCTATTCTTCAGTCTCTTATTTTATTGATACGATAATTACGAAGCGTATGAAATTAATTCACTCAATTACGCTCGTCGCTTTAGATTTCGTTGCGTAACTTGTATTATATTATGGATTAACAACAATTGTGTATATAAACGTGGTAATTTACAGAATTTATGCTCTACTATCTAAATTCGCTGTGAAACTTAGTATGTTCGAAGGCCCGTAGTTTTAGACCTTATTTATGTATTTTATTTATTATATATTTACCCATTTATAAGTTCTTTAATATCAACACTTCTATATCAGCTGGGTACGGGTTCTTGAAATCAGGCGAGGGCATTGTGTTAGGCTATAGTTTACCGACGCGCCAAATGAGGGTTGGTAAACTTCACAAATCTTCAAAGACCCGACTTTCGGTGAGTAAGTGATAGCTGGATATTCTGGATAGCACGTAAATTTAGAAGAAAAACAATTTCCAAGGACCTCAGGAGCCATGGAACTCGGACGCCACACTTAAGAAGCCGAGCACATATCCACTATACCATTGTCGTTCGTTCGCATCTTTTAATATGACGTAGTATATTCATAATATGTATTAATATATTATGTATACAATATGTATGCAGTATGAGGTTATCCTCATAAGAGTACGTACTACGTAGCTATGTATGTAGATAAGACTACAAGAAGCGGAATCTTAGCGACACAGTTTGACGTCATGTGTATTTCTAATCATCATCATCATCATCATCGTCGTCGCCATCATCATCATCATCATCATTATCATCGTCGTCGTCGTCGTCGTTGGCGTTGTCATCATCATCATCATCAAATTATTAACTTTATAAAATCCATTGCTTGTCGTCTTGGCGTTCATTGAGGAAGGCCTATGTTCATCAGTGGATATATAAAGGCTGATGATGATGATGATGATGATGATGATGAATCCATTGCTGGGCATGTTTCTATTAAGTACCAACGCTAAAACAGCTTCAACAGACCGACAACACTTGAAATTGTTTTCTATGATTAAGTTATAAATTATAGGAAAAAACAATCTAAATCGGTAAGAAGTGAGAGTATGGACGAGATTCCATGTATGCTGGATACTTTCAATCCTCTCCTTATATGTAAGGGCCAAGGTTTCCATTTTCTATATCACACATGTTAACACACACTCAATATGAGTTCACTAATGAAATAGCATCAGGAAGCTATCAAAAATCCTAGTGATATTTAAAAGCGCGAAAAATATCATCATTATTTATTATCAATTAAGTTCTATCTACAGCTGAGAAGTGACAGTCAATTAATTCAATTAAATAATTTTCAAATAAAGTGATGACCTCTGTGTCTCAATGGTAAGCGCTCAATCCGGAGGTATCGGATTCGAATCCCGCCAGGTAACAAAAAAGTTTCTGTGTACCCAGTTCATGGATGTGTATTGAATTATATTAAAAATCTTAAATAAGTACATACATATGTATTAATGTAAAAGTATTATATTATATAGAGGATACAGAGAAACTATTATTAGTTATACAATAGTACGTAATTAAGAACCTTATAATAACATATTTATTTATAATATTAAGTTTAAAAGAATGAAATGATAATATAATACAACAATATTCATATTTTTTGTAATGCATTGATCTAGTTTGTATTGTAATTATTATTAATGTAAGCCCTTCTTGTTGCCTGAAACACAGGATGTCCTAGTTCAGGCACTACTGTTAACATTATAGAATAAGTGTATAGTATTGTACTTTATGTTAGCTGTAATTTTCCATGCATGTATTTTTGAATAAATTATTATTATTATATAATTATGTGTTTCCGTTTGTCTGGTAGGTAACGGTAACATCAGTTCTTCGGTTTACCACGGTAAGAAAGTGACGTCGTGTAAGGTTTGATATGGGTTTGACTGAAGCACAGTTGCGGATTTCATTTGAGTATTGTTATTATTTATGTATTTGAGTATTGTTATTATTATTCATGTTGTTATTATTTATATGTATATTAGTATGTTGTTATTTTGATGTATTTACAAAAATTGTAAAACTATATTTTAAAAAGAGCAATCCTACAGAGTTTCTTGCTAGATTCTTCTCTGAGGAAAACTGCTACTTTGCGAATCTAGCATTAGCTTATAAAAAAAATTGACATGTTTCAAGTGCTATGTAATTTGCCTACGAAATAAATATTATTTGATTTGATTTGATTTGATTTGATATTGTCTATGAATTGGTTTGAATTACCCTATGCGTTCGGGAGTATTGTGACACCTCAAAGTATTGTTTGTGAATACGGGTGTAAGGGTCTTTCGACCCTTTCAGGATAGTAGTATAAATAGAATTGTAAAAATACATTTAATGTACATTCATGTAACGCGATCGCCTTTTACATCTGCTATTTAAAACAAATAACTCAAAATATTACTTACGCCGGTGTAGATGTTATTTTGGTCGCGCACGTGCTCAGCCAGATGCGGCACAGACGTACACAGGTATTATGTTTTATTAACTATGTGTACCCCGTGAGATGTTTGTCAATGAGATACATCTCATCATTTATGTAATTATGTGATGTTAAGCATAATAATGAACCTAGTGGTAAGTGCCTGGTCTATAAGGAGCATTTGTGAGTTCGAATACCAAATAAAGTGAATGTGTGTGATGAGCTAGTACTATCGATGGCTAGGTAAATCGCCTTGTATGAAACTTTGTAGAAGACAAACTGTACCGTATATCCTTAGACGTCACGTCATTGGTTAGTCGTCACGTTGGTCACGTCATTCGAAACCAAAATTCTATGGAACGACTCGTTGTCCAAGGGCAAGTGGAAGGCAAGCGGTCGCGAGGTCGAACGCCTATACGGTGGACAGACCTATTAAAGGCTGTAACACTAACCACCATAGCGCAATGTTCCCGAAATGCTAAAGATCGCAACAAGTGGAGTGTTCCACCACCACATCATCATCAAACTACATCCACACTGTCAAGAGTGCACGACTAGAAAGAGATACCCTTAGACTGCAACATTTGTAACTTATGTAGCCTCCCGACTGCGACGAAGCCAAATATAGCATATAGAATTTTAGCAGTCTATGTTTGTATGTATGGATTCTTTTAATAATGATAATTTTAAATTCGGACTAATTTTATATTCAGAATTTGAATTTTATTAGCAAGTACTCTCTCAATGAAAATAATTTATTTACTTTACTATCTAGCGCCCGTCATCGCCAAGTACAACAATGATGACGCTCTGCAGTCCATTCCTGTATACCGATATATCGTATATCCAACGTCATATCATGACGCAGCGTCGCCCACCTTGGGCACACCGCGGTCCGCGGGGCTCCATCGGGCCAAGTCCACCACCGCGTCACAATCATTACATGTTGCTCTCAAAAGTCATGACCAAAGCAATAACCGGTAAGGCTTGCACTTACACCGCATCCACTATTCGAGGACCGGAAAGCAGCATATAGCACAACGCATTATATTTTCAAACATTTATCAAACCAATTCAAAAGCCAATACTCGCTATTCCAACTATTTCCAGCTATATTTCTGTAAAAAATGGCACATGAAATGATAAAGTTTATCTCGTGCAGAAGCGATCGTCGCGACACTCGTTATAAATTACTTCTGGGCTACTAAAACTAAAATTACATTGCACGGCGTGTGCTATATTTAAAAAATATTATTGCGTTGCATTTCTGTAATGGTTTATAACAGTTGCGAATATCTTTCCATTTCTGTTTAATCATTATCATCATTTTATCAATGAGGCGAAAAACGAAAGAGCCTTCGTGTTCTACTGACGATAAAATATAGTCCAACGATAAGCTTCTATGTAGCCATTTTCGGGCTAGGCTGACCATTTATTCCCATTGCTGTATAGCCAGGAATGGACAGTGCTTACCACTATAAATGCCTTGGGATCCGCAACGAGATTAATCAGAAGGATAGGGTCGTCTTTGGGCATCCATAGCCACCATGATTCTCCGACTGTATCACTTTACTCTCTTAGAGCATCGCGGTCTTCTACGACACCGTAAGGAGGAAGAAGGTCCGCGTTGATCTAAGCTTTACTCTATGCTCCGACTGATCGGTTGTCACTTATGACATAAAAATATGACAACTTTTAATCGACTTCAAAAAGTTTCTTCTTAGTTTAGGCTTTATAATTTATAACATAACCATAGAGAAAAACTCCGTACCTATAACCGCTTATAATAGAATTGTTGTGGATAAAGTTATATAAATAATAACAAGTTGGAGATTTAACTAACGAGGTAAACTGTAGGACAAAAACCACAGCGGCGAGCTAGTGCCAACTGCGACACTGTTTGGGCTTAGGAGTAATTGGGCAACAGCTTAATGCCGTTAGATTTACTAGATATATTCAAAAAGGTACACTTTGTATGAAACATTATCATTAATATTAGTATTAGTAAGTACAAAATTAATTACGTTTGTTCTTTTTAAAATTGATCGAGACTACGTCAAAATATATTAAATTGAAAAAATACGACATTGTATTTTTAAAGATTGAATCCATTCTTGGTTCGTTTCCTTATAATATAAAAATACAAAATTAAATACAAATATACAAAAAAATTTGGTCCGCGAGACAAAAGTTAAATTACAAAAAAAGTTACAGACCAGACTTACCTTTAGATTTCTATATATTTATAGCGATAGATATAGGTAAGATTATTTAGTTGATCTCGTTGGGTACCAGCCATCGAGACGTTTATCGTAAGTGCTCAATATCTAGTAGTAGAAGGAAGAAGGTGCGAAAGATGATGATAAATATATATTAATTCCTACTTGATCGATTGACCTTGATTACCACAAATCCACATAAACTATAAGCCAACAATGACTCATTCATTACCGCATTGGAATGGAATAATCAAATTATCAACAATCATTCATTCAATGTAAGAGTGAACCGAATTGTAACACGATCGGAAACATCTGTCGTAAATCTTGTGTTGCATTGCTGTTGTGTTGCGAGTGTTGCAACGTACAATGTGTTTTGAATTTATAATGGCTGTTGCACGTGGCGATGCTTTTATACTTATGTGCCATGCATAATATTATCATCGAGTAATTTTTGCAAATCTTTATTTTGTAAGTATTTTCAGGTCCTTTTACCTACTTTCAATTTTTACAAACGATTTTTATCATTACAAATCTTCATGCGTATGCGGAGTTCATCTGTAAGTAATTGCTATGCGTTTTACCAATTCTTTAGTGGGTGTATTTTGTGGAATTTTACGTGTAGTAAGTCGTTGATGAGCCAAATAAATAAATAAATGATTAGAAAAGGAAAAATTAAAAAATGCTTGGCCTCTAGCCTATGCCAGGCCCCAGGCGACACTATATCCCTAGGCTATACCAGGCCCCCAGCCTATGTTAGGTCACTAGTATGTGCCGAGGTAGAGGAGAAGCCTTCACAAGGCCCCTAGGCCCAGTGGCCTATATTTCTTTATGGATAATAAAGTTTTGGCTTTATGGTAATGTCGTCGTCCTGGCACAATGTCAACTCCTGACTGTCACTTTAACACAGATAATAACGAATGACGGACACGGACGGATAAAGGCTGATGTTGATGATGAACATTACTTCATCATCATCAGCCTTTATTCGTCCGTTGCTGAACATAGGCCTCCTTGAACGAATACGAAGACGACTGATCGCTTGCCACTCGCATTGCCGACGGACCGGCCACTGCTAAAATTGTCTTCCCACTTGGTTAATGTAAAGGCTGACCAACACTTCTACCTAAACATGGTCTCCACTCTTGTACCTTAATGGCCCATCAGCCGTTCTCCTGAGTGTGTGACGAACCAACTGCTGCTTCAACAAACTTATATCGCGAGATATCGGTAACTAGAATTTGAAACGAAGACCTCCAGAGAAATATATATACGAAATTAAGCCAAATTAAATTGCTCTTCAAATTGTCAGTTAGGATAAAATATTGACTTGTGGCCACTAAGGCCTCTGCCTCGAATTTAGCGGGCAGCGGGGCGGTGGCGGCGCGGGAACGGCAGGATCTTTGCGTAGAAATCAAACGGAGCAGTTCTCGAAAAATCCAGCGAAGCGGCAGCGGTGCGGGTGTACGTTGCCCGCGCCGCCACCGCCGTCGCCCCGCTGCCCGCTAAATTCGAGGCAGAGGCCTTAGTGAAGCAAGGCACGATCTCAAATGACTTTTACTCGATCTAACGTTCGCAATAGTAAAAAGTGGACGAGTGCTAGCCGCTACAAGTTTTCTATGACGAGTTTATAAGCGCGCTTCGCATAGCTGGCATGCTTCGGACCTAAAAGGAGTCTGCTTAAATATTTTAAACTCATAATGATCATAATTAACGTTTCAATTCCCAATAATTCCATTTAACTGTTCATTAAGTTTAAGTAAGATAAAACTAGTTTTTATGTTTTTTAAGATTATAAATAAACAGTAATAAATCGTAATGCCGTATACTAAGACCACTCACTGCACAAAGATCTGCCGGACCGTGTTGGATGCTAGTGATAAGAGACGGGTCGTCTTGGCGTTCATTGTTAGAGGCCTACGTTTAGCACGTGTTATGGACGGATGAAGTCTGATGATGATGATGATGATGATGATGAAATCGTATGCCCGATACGATCGTTCTGATCTTTCATATCCGTTGAGGCTTTACATTGCGTTACTATACAATATAGAGCTACGGCTAGTATGTGCCAGGAAGCTACTGGAGTAAAAGTAGCAGAGTAGAGTTGAGGATACTTATATGTAGAGGTGGTATTTATACAGATGGGTATACATCAAAATGCATCATCATCCGCCTTGAGTGCATGACTTCTAAACCTTGCCAGTAAGTATAATATCTACTGAATAAAATTTGCTGATAATAATACATTTTAACTTAAATGACTATTGAAAGTCTGCAAAACTTATAATAAAACTTTACAGGTAAATTCGCCGTTAATAGTATTACTTTGTGGGTAAATTTGTTGGTAATGTTGTAGGTTAAAGCTTTGTTAAAGACGCGAGCATAATAATCCAAGAGAATATAATCACTACGTTTAAGAGACGGGACTCCCATACTAGCCAATAGAATCCATTTAGCCACCTTTAAATACCAACAGATACTTCAAAAATGTCAAACAACAGGAATACCAACCTATCAAAACTAATAATAGTGCTTTCGAATAGCTTTTTATCGATATCGATAATATATGCAGGGTAAAAACAGGGCTTGCTTCTAAATAATATTTTTTAATAATTTTAGGCAGGTTTTATAGGGTAATAAGGCCAATATTAATGAGGGTACATATATAATTAAATAAAACTCTTTCAAGACTTCCTTTATTAAATGCCCTGTTGTGAAAGTTGTTTTCACATATATGTATGCAATTTGTCAATGGGAACATAATATTATATTAAATCTTCTTTGCCCAGAAACTTGACCCACTGTTTGCAGCTGCTGAAATCATTTTAAGTAGAATTAATTTAATGTTTCTTGACTAAAATCATAATCATAAATATATAATATAGCAAAGGTCGTAGGTAAGTGCATTTAAAGGAGAATTGGGTACCATAAACATTTATATTACTGTAAAACTTATAGGTTCACCTTTCTGATTTACGATCCTTGCTCATTTATGTCACCCAACATTATAATATATTTTATTCAATGATAAACTTTTTTATCGATATGTAGACAGTTGCAGTAGTATTACAGTTGCAGTACATCACTAATACAAAATTTAAATTAGATAAATTTGTTAATTTTGTTTAATCCTGGCCTGCTTTACTTACATATGGCTACAAAGTATCATATATAAGTGCTTACCGGGCTTAATCAAAGGATATGTTGCCATAATAATCCCTTTTTCATCATTTGAACGACTTGCTCAATTCCCACAAATTTTACAAGTAACAAGCTAGCTGTTTTTGGTGGCACTTTGTATTAAAGTACACTTCTGATCACTCGTCACAATTTGAATGAAAAATTATACTTATTATTAGTAATATAATCCAAATCGAAACAAGCAATATTATATTTAAAACCTAAGACTAATTTAAAACACATAGCGAAATTAAGTTTAAACAAACAACATGGCTGACAAATATTGCAGGAAATTTATTTTTTTTCTTAAAGAGCAACCAGGGCTGCCAGTAGAGCCAACTTACTTTATACCGCTCGGTCACTGAAATTATACCGAATCAAATCTTATTATACAAGGCGACAAAGTTGTTAAAAATAGTCTGTAAAAATACAAGTATTTATTTTAAGTTATTTTAACGTACCTAAAATATGAAAAAAACTAAATAATTTACTTTCGTAGATTGTTATATCGCCATCAAACCCATTACAGTTTATGTTTTTAACCAGTTTCTATCTTGAGTCTTTATTTTTTTCAAATTTTTATTTTTGTATCCAATTATACGAGGTAATCTGCTATACGAACTGGATACATAAAATAACTATATTATACAATTTTTGTATCCGATTATACAATCT
Organism: Lycaena phlaeas; assembly: GCA_905333005.2. NCBI lineage: Eukaryota > Metazoa > Arthropoda > Insecta > Lepidoptera > Lycaenidae > Lycaena > Lycaena phlaeas. Next base: position 4,439,443 of record HG995174.1, read on the forward strand.
GGCAGCACTGAATTGTCCGCCATTTTTTGCATCGCAAACTTCATAGAATTTTTTTTTGTTCGTGAGTTGCGTTAGGCTGATAATAATGTTCGCTCGGTTCTCGTATACCGAGAAATAGCGATGTAATGACATACGCTTAGTGCTGAAATAAAATATATTCTGAAAAATGTCAATTACAGTTCGCTTTTTGCGGGTATGCAGTCGTTATTTCTACAATGCGAGTTATTTTGATTTTTTGAGTGAATGCTAATAATTGTAAATAAAAGCCTGATGTTTTATTTTGATATGATGGTTATGAAAAGTGATACTATTTTAGGACTTTACTTCTTAAAAATCGATTTTTATAATATATAAGGCTGGAGTATGAAAATCTATGGGAGTAAAATCAAACTACGATGTTACACGAAGATATTAAACGTTAAACGGAAAAGGGAGCCTGAGAAACGGCTATGATATTATATTTAATATAAATAAATGTATCACGCATGCACATGTATAAAAAAATGCATTTATTTACCCTTATTCACTAATCCATTTATTTTATAATCGTTCGTAAGGAGTAAACTCCTGTCGTGCGTCGGAGCTGACATACACATACACTTTTTTCTAAAAGACGGTGAGGGGAGAAACGAACAGTAGGTATATCTGATGGTAAGTGATAGCGACCTTCATAACACATATGTAAAATATAATTATATATATGGTATATAAAATATAATTTTTATTTATTTCTAATCTTCTTAGCAAAATTCGATCGAGGTTATAACACCTTATCGACCTGATCGTAGTACATACTGTATATTGTATAGCTAACGTTTATTACAGTTACAGAGAAAACAAGAGAGATTTGATATTTTTAAACAGAAACTATTTGTATGAGTACGATTACATACAAGTATTTTTTTACTGTTTCTATAAATAATTCTACTACTATTTACCCTTGGGACATGCCACGAAGTAGATCGTGACGTACAGACGACGTAACTAAGCAGCGACTACCATATACACATCGTTGGTGCCTTTTATGGGACCCCAAAGCCTCACGCATAACTATTAACATTTTAATATTATGTTACCTTATTTTTCCCTGGTTTCATAGACCATTCATTCTAAGAAAACTTCTCTCTGCTATTCGACCAAAATAATTAGGACCGGACCTCTGTGGCTCAATGGTTAGTGTTAAAAAAAAAGATAAATAATAAGAGAATATAGCATTAGTGATCTTATTGACTTTTACAGAATTGTAATGTTAGAAAAAACAGGAGCTTCAACACTATATATCTTGATTTTCAACTTGATATCTTGAGAAGTTTAGTCTCTGATTGACCAGTTGAACATCTTGGGTATGGTTACAAATGTACTGCAACGAAATTTATAGAATATATTAAAGAAAGCACGACAATATAGCTAAGTAGGATGGTGATAGATAGAAGGTATTCAAGAAAGCGTATATGAGTAGCTGAGCAAGGTAATGATTTTCTCATAAGTTTACCACAAAGACGTTACTAGAATGTATTCAAGAAATAGAATGTGAGTTGCTAAGCAAGATGATGATTTTCTCAGCCTTTGGGTACGATGATTTTCTCAGAGATGTACCACAAAGACACTACTAGAATGCATTCAAGAAATAGAATGTAAGTAGCTAGCAAGATGATGATTTTCTCGGCCTCTGGGACAGTAACCCAAAGGTACTTGCTAGCTTACCTCACAACTCGAGGATCTACAGAATTCTTTGGGTACGATGATTTTCTCAGAGGTGTACCACAAAAACACTACTAGAATGTATTCAAGAGATAGAACGTGAGTAGCTAGCAAGATGATGATTTTCTCGGCCTTTGGGATGGTAACCCAAAGGTACTTGCTAGCTTACCTCACAACTCGAGGATCTACAGAATTCTTTGGGTACGATAATTTTCTCAGAGGTGTACCACAAAGACACTACTAGAATGTATTCAAGAGATAGAACGTGAGTAGCTAGCAAGATGATGATTTTCTCGGCCTTTGGGATGGTAACCCAAAGGTACTTGCTAGCTTATCTCACAACTCGAGGATCTACAGAATTCTTTGGGTACGATAATTTTCTCAGAGGTGTACCACAAAGACACTACTAGAATGTATTCAAGAGATAGAACGTGAGTAGCTAGCAAGATGATGATTTTCTCGGCCTTTGGGACAGTAACCCAAAGGTACTTGCTAGCTTACCTCACAACTCGAGGATCTACAGAATTCTTTGGGTACGATGATTTTCTCAGAGGTGTACCACAAAGACACTTCTAGAATGTATTCAAAAGATAGAATGTGAGTAGCTAGCAAGATGATGATTTTCTCGGCCTTTGGAACGGTAACCCAAAGGTACTTGCTAGCTTACCTCACAACTCGAGGATCTACAGAATTCTTTGAGTACGATGATTTTCTCAGAGGTGTACCACAAAGACACTACTATAATTTATCTAAGAAACCATGCAGGTGTAGCCACTCAAGGCGATGATGGCCATTACCTTGAATACGATTATTTTATCACATTACTTGAACAGATCACAAACGAAATTCGAATAAACTTTAAGAAAGGCAAGATAGGAGTTTCTCATTAGTAAAAGATAATTTTCTAACATATATACAAAAATGTACACAAAATATCAGAATTTAAACTTTTAGGAAAAAAAGATATCAAACACGAAGTTTTTTCCGTTTTCGTAATGACAAAAATATCAATCATCTTCTTTTTTTTTAATGAGATGTCATGAGACCTCCTTTGCTTTATTTTTACTTTATTTATATCAATTCATACTTTCTGCATATACATATACAAGAATGAAGCTAAAATTAATTAAATTTTTAGTGAACCCTTACCAAAAAATATTAGATATGGAGGAAATATTTAAATATATTTATAAAATTAATCATAATGTCTGTTAAACTTTGCACGGAACTACATAGATGGCGCTATTTAGTTTAATGTCGGAGAATTGATGTTTTATATTACAATCTCATTTTTAAACAGTTAGCATTGGCGCTCAAGACGGATGTATCGGGTTCGAATCCCGCCAGGGAACAAAAAAGTTTTCGTGTTCCTGGGTCATGGATGTGTATTAAATATGTGTATTATATAATAAAAATTTTAAATATATGTATTAAGGTAAAAAATATTAAATAAATGTATTTCCGTTGTCTGGTATCCGTAACACAAGTCTCTTCCAGAACTTACCACGGACCAGATTGACGTGGTATAAAATCGTTCATGCGTATTATTGTTATTATTATTATTATCTATACTAATATTATAAAGAGGAAAGATTGTATGCTTGTATTGAATAGGCTCCGAAATTACTTGACCGATTTAAAAAATTATTTCAGTGTTGGTAAGCTACACTATCCCCGGTGAGCATATTGAGCTATATTGAATTTTCTAAAAAGTTAGGGACCCGTACTAAAACTTAGCTGTCGCAGGCGAAGCGGCGTGCAGCAGCTAGTAGTTTATAATCAGGCGCAAGGCAAACAAATAAGAAGTGCGGGAAAGAAGAAGGGGTTAAGGCATCTCCTGTTATGCGCCTAATTGTTGTTGTCATTTAGGATGGGTTTTAGCTCAGATTTTATGTTAACCATGGTCACGACTGAGGTGTCAGGTGATCTAATGTCACATAGTTATACTAATTATACGTAGTATATAGTTTACGTAGCCACTTCCCATCTCCACTCGTTCATCAGATACAATAAATTCTTATATTTTATTATTTTGTAAGTATCTACTTTACTATTAGTAACTAAAGAAATACTCTAACTGACACGCCGAGTAGATTTCTTTTGATGACCTCTGTGGCTCAGTGGTTAGCGCGTTGGCGCACAAGCTCGGAGGTAGCGGGTTCGAATCCCGCCAGGGAACAAAAAAAAGTTTCTGTGTTCCTGGGTCATGGATGTGTATTAAATAATGTGTACTATATACCTAATAAAAATCTTACATAATATAATATGATATGGTAAGTATATAAAAAGTATTAAATATATTTTCGTTGTCTGTTACCCGTAACACAAGTTCTTCGGAATCTTAGTACGGGACCAGATTGACGTGGTGTAAAAGCGTCCATACATATTATACTAAGTTCTCAAACGTTTTCGGTCTTCTTTTTACTTAATGCATTTTAATTGCCATAGATTAATTGCCAAGTATTAAAAATACTTAAACGTTTGAAATTGGAATATACCCCGACAAGGTCGTATAAAGTCATTACCACTTTAATGTAATCCGATTATCTAATAGATCGTGTGTTGGACATCTCGGTTATAAGGTCCATAATAGAGGTCTTTGTGTATGTGAGTCACAATGCACCTCACATAATAGGCAAACAAGGTCGACTGGTACACCTTAAATGTACGCTCGCTAACACAAGTTCTTTAGAAATAATTAGTTTAAACGTATTCAGGTAAAAAATATAATACTGAGATTTTTTTTAATAAAACTTAGACTAAAGCAAATGGTATTCCAATTTAAGGTAACGAAGTATTAAAAGATTTTTTAAATGTTATGATTTTTATACTAATGAATCATTAGAAGATTATTTTGATATGAATCGCAACAAGGCAAGACTAATGAAAAAAGTTTTTTAAGAATTATATAATTAATATACAGGATTGTGATAAAAATTATTTGTTCATAAAACATGTAAGTATGTGAAATATTATTTGGCAAAACCACTAGAAACTAACACAAGTATAAATAAAAATTGTAGCAATACATAATAATATAACCTCCTCCTTTTTGAAGTCGGTTAAAAATAAAAAATTATAAATACTCAAAAACACGCCTAATACTTAAATGACTTAAAATTAAGGACCGACTTCGTATTGTAGAAAACATTTTATTATTTCCAACTAATATTAGTTTTTGCAAACAGTTTTGAAAACTTTGAAACGTCCCAATTGAAATACTTTATTATAATGAAGAACAATAGAATAGAACTGAAAAGTTTTACTAAAATGGTTTCTGTACCTTTTATATTTTAGAGATGAGTATACTTTTTATGTTTTGTTGTTTTTTAAGTACACTTATCTCCATTAAATAAAGAATATAATTATCTGAAACTAAATAAACCTGACTATGTAAAAATATACTAACGATATCGTGTAGAAGTCAGAACTGATCAGACGATCGAATAGATCGAAGGAAGAGAAAAAAGATTAATATTGTCTTTTTTTGTCACAAAAAACAAACTAGGAATGGTATAAATTTTAATAAGTATACACACATCCATTATTCAAGAAAAGACAAAACATATAGATTCGAATTGCCTAACAGGTATCGAACCTGAATCTACTCTTATACTATATTTTCGTCTTCTCATGTAAATTCATATAAATTTTGTTGTCCCAGTACGCCCGGTAGATATAGAATATACACGTTGATATTTTCAATTTACAATGATTCAAAGTATATAGCGAAAGTTGAAATATACAAATGACATCTTCAGGCCGTATGCCGACATATCATTGGATTGTACTGCAATGGCGTCAATAGAGCATTCAATTAAAAAAAATAAAAGTGTTTTGTCTCCGCCTGTACACTTGTTGACATATGGGCTAGGAGCGTGTACGCTTTGTTAAAGGCGACGTTCTACAATGAGTTACCTTGGTGTGACGAATTCTATATATTGATTAACTAAATGTAGCACGTGTTATACATACAGAGTTTATGATAATAAATAGATGTTATAATAATATGCAAGTAGTAATATACTACCTACCGGCTTGTATAGCCTGATCAGAAATATATAAGCCTTCGCTATAGCGCAATACGTTGCGAAAATTACGGAACTAATTTTATTTATGATCAGGCTGTAGTTAGTATCCTCCTAATATTATACAGAATGTATTTGTTACTCTATCACCAAAAAACTATTGAATGGTTTTTAAATAATATAGCTTGCATATTATCACGCGATAAGCCTGTTCTCCCACGGGAATCAAAAGTACGTGGGTCACCCGTGGAGAACTTCTTGATCAAATCATCAAGATTTGTGTCATGTAAATTCATTATCATCATCACCCCATATCTAGGCAGGGGTTATTTTTATACTGACTGTAACTCATCTAATGCCGAAATATAAATTATCTAAAATATTAACTTTTTTTTCTTTACAATAAAAATGACAAAGATATTGTAATCATTATATCACATAGACCACGAAGGTCTGTGCGTGATATAGCTTACATTCAACGCAGTAGAATACAATTAGCGAATTGTCTTAACCTAATTGCCAAGTACAATAAATATACAGAAATATGACTACGTAAATTAATTATCAAAATCTAATATTCTATATTCAAAAAGTGTTGTTTCAATTTAGTTTAATTTCAACAACTAAAGTTTGTTTTGTTACCGGTAAATATCAAGTATTAATAATAGCTAAATACCTAGGGATTCCACTAAACTATTACTATAATATGTACGACGATAATAATAGAGTTAATACAAAGCTGTATTTTATGGTCAAATATAAAATATATTCTCATATTTACATTATATTTACGATGAAATCCATATATTCAATAACTAAAAACAATTAAACATATTAAATAGTATTAATAATAAAAGATATTTGTAGCTAACTGCGATCACAATACAGATTTAAATATCTTCCCGTGATCTTAGCACTTGAAACATTCTCGAAATATCTGTTCTTCAATAAAACAAAAAACGCGGTATGCACCCGAACTAATAATGTATTTAAGTATAAAAAGTTCATCATCAACAATTCCAGTCCGTGTCAGTGTAATGCTGTATAAGAGGGGGAAAAAGACCGGGGGGCAAGAGGCGAGAACGGCAACCTCGGCTCATTGTACTGTCCCGACGTTGGGAGCGGTTGTTCTGTGGTGCGGGGTGACCCCTCTGTGGAAGTCGGTCCCTGAGGGACTGACTAGCCGTCGAGGTGCCCTGTTGCTTGTAGATCCGAGGCACCACACCAAGGTGGCATTGGTGGCACTCGCCAGGTTTCAGTAGAGCTGCGTCCATTTACCAGCTATCGGGCGCAGCGAGTCCCACTTACTCGTCTGAGACCCGCTCCCCCGCGGGATGCCAAAGCGCATTTCCCGGCATTAAAGCAAAAAAAGTGTAATGCTGTACGCGTGCCTCTATCGATAAACGTCAAAATTACTGATCCCTCGATAATTGAATCCAACTCGAGCCAACCACCGATCGTTATCCGATCTAATTGGAACTCGACCCTTCAACTGAAAAATATTTAATTTAAATTATGATTTTAATTTTTTTTTAATTTCATAGAGTGTTAAATCAAAATAAACATTTCTTTATGATTTTTGGAGAGCTAATTAAAAAAAAACTACTACAACCATAATATTTCAAAATCATTTATGGCTAAATAAGGACGTCAAGACGGTCTGATACAAGAAAGATTGATTGCTAAAAAAGAATCATCTCGCTAACCCAGTTCAGAGCGTAGTCCTTAACTCTCTACTAAAACATTATTACAAACTTTCGCGCTTATAATATTAGTCGGATTAGAAGATTGTTTGTTCTCAAATATTATCTGCAGACTGCAGCTATTAAGCCATAGTAAAGTCATCCATGATTAAAAGAAAAATTTTACTTTTATTTCATCATCACTATCATTATCATAGGCCTTTATCCATACTAGGCTGAACATAGGCCTCTCTCAATGAACACCAAGACGAACAATCCCTTGCCATTCCAACGGACCGGCCACTGTACGGAGATCGTCTTCCCACCTGGTTAATGGCCGACCTACACTTCTTTCATTGACCTAAATATATTTTGTATCACATGAAGTAAATCCCACAATGTTAATATATAAATGTTATAATACATTATTTCATTATCAATATCAACACTTAGCTGGATAAACATTTTGTCATTTCTAGACACAAATACCAAAATATTTCGTGTTAAAATTTTATAATTATTGCTCGATGAGAAATAGAATAATTATATCGATGCCACTAGTCTCAACGAGCTAAAAAGAATGAAAACTTTTTTCAATGAAAAAAAATGCCTCATAATTGCTGATAATGATAATTGAAATTGAGTGATGATTATGAGTGACTTATATAATTGAATGCGGCACTTCTATTTATGTAATAATGTCAAGAGCAAAAGATGTCTCGCTTTTTGCAAAAGAAAATATGTCTAGTTCACACATACCAGTGGTATTCGTTGAATATAATATTAAATGAATTATATTTTTATCCAACTGCTACAGAATACTAATATAATAATTCTAATATTTTTCATAAGAACAATCCATACTCGATGAGCTCTATATTCTATTAAATATGATGATAAATAATGAATGAAGTCTGATGTTATAGCAAGCAATCATTTATAATAATCAACAGAGCAATTTACATCTTAATTACTCATTAAACGCTTAATAACATTAATAATAATTACTCAATACAAAACAAACAGATTTTTCATTCTTAAAACAATTTTACCTTTTGAAATAGTATTCCAATAAGGAAACACAGTATAGTTATTGTATCATAAAGTACATTCACAACACAAACTGCGTCTTAACATACACGAAAACTTTTTTCAGGAGCGCGAGAAACGCGTGGTTGAGTCACAAGAGGTACCTACTGACTGACTCTACATTAGGTCTCTACCCAGCTACCCATCGACTTATTCACGTAGACTAACCAATGCGTTATACATGGTTGGCTAAGCGAGAAACTTATTACAGAGCGCGTTGGATGTACAGCAATGGATATTGAGTGAGGAGTAAAGTACATTATGAATTTCCTTTTAAATCGCTCTCATAATCCTTTCAACATCGAAGTGTCATGCGGGAAAGTTTCAGGCCGCTCATTTAATTTTCTAATTCGAGATAATCTTCAACGAGTTGTCGTTTGAAATGTTTTTTTTTTTTGCTGAAAAAAGGGTTTGTGATAAGCCGTAAACCTTGGATTAGGGTTTGTAAATGGGTCTTGGGGACAGGGCACGAGTTATTGTCATAAAACATATTAATTATATGAGAGCGCTATGCTTTTTTTATTCTCTACAATTTTTTGTGTGAGTAGTTTTTTAAGAATAGTAACAATTCCTTTTTTGAAAGGCCGAAACTTAGCCTCTAAATTTACGACCGCTCCAAAAGTTTTCCATAGCTCAACGTGCTATTGAGTGTGCTATGCTGGATGTATGCTAGCATGTGGGAAACTTAGAACTCCACCAGAGAACTAAAGTTACTGATATCATGCTAAGAATAGGCACGCTTAAGTGGCAGCGGGCTGGTCACAAATGAGAACGGATGGCCCCATCAGCCGTTAGGTTCAAGGGTGGAAGCCGCGTTAGGGTAGCCGAAGTATTTGTCGACCAGTGGCTGGTCCATGTTGGATGCGAGTGGCAAGGGGGTGCGGTTATCTTGGCGTTCATGGAGGGACGCATATGTTCAGCACTGGATAGATTAAGGCCGGTGGTGGCTCAGCTGATGCTGATAAAAACTATACACAAAAATGAATGTCTATTAGCTTTAGCAAAGTTGTTGTGCACGTGCCCACGAAGGTTTCTGAGTTGGTACGACCGATTTTCGACGGATGGCGTCACTATAATTTCATTGAATTTCAATATTTATGTAATCTCTTTCTTTCAAATTTATTTTATTTGCTGGCATATCAAAGTGCGCACGGTACTACTAGGTTTGTATAATATAATTATAATGAAAACTGTCTATATATGATGAGCTAAAATAAAAAAAACACACTAAGTTCGCTCCATGAATAAGTTACATTGCTTTTACAACCAGCGCGTGTCTATAGCACACCGCAATAAAGATTACAATTTATAGTGTACAAGCTGAACGCGGGGAACGTTGTCCTGTCCTTACCTAAAAATGTTTGGAGTCATCATCATTTTTTTGATACAAACCAAAATTTAAAAAAATCGGTTGTCTTTAAAGTCGGTTACTGACAATAGTTGAACGTGATAACGTCATAAGAAAATACTGATGGGCCGATTGTGCCTCTTTGTCGCTCGTTCCGCACTCTCGCTTGCACCTTAAATGGAACGCCTCAGAGCGAGGTAACGCCGCATGAGTCATGTTTTTTCGTGCGTGCAGCCGGCTTCTTCGAATTGTAAGACGTTGACACGTCAAAAAATATTTAGTATATAGCTCCACTTACAATGAGTATAATCTTTGAAAAAACATATAAGATATCAATAAATCTATTTGCGCTTGAAAAGGCAGAGAAATATAACAAAAAACCACAATATATGAAGTATAGTTTATACAGCTAGGTTAGGACGAGGATATTCGTAAGGCGAACCATTAGGACGCTCAATTGGCACCGCCGTTCAGACATAATAAACCGCTATTTGTTTCGTATGCTTCGTAAATTAAATTCGTTTCAGGATTCCTCTGCTATTTGATATTATTAATTTGTATATCTTTACTTAATATTATAAATGTGAAAGTAGTTATGTTTAGTTTGCTTTCACGCGAACATCATGAAATTTTTTGCACATATTCTCTGAGGTACTAGAAGTAGCATAGGATACGTTAAAAACGATTTATTTTTTGATAATTTTTTGTATAAGCCGCGGCCAACAGCTTTATCTTATGTTTTTTGGAAATATTATTCTTCTTATATATTGGACTCCAGGGGTATTATCAATCACAGAGTGAGGCTTTGGTTATGTTTATTACAAGGCTTTTAAGAAATCACCCAGTCGCTTTTAGTTGTACCTATAGTTAATGTTATTAACAAAAATGGTTTTTACCCATTATCGACATTGCCAGCATTAGATTTTAGGCTTTCAACTGTGTCCGGGCTGATTTTGTTTATTTTAATATTTCACTTCATCTCGGGAACTTCTGGTGAGTCATTTTTTTAATGAAATAAGTAAAAGGTTTGAAATAAAAAATTATATTATTGCCTTAATATAAAAATCTTTGTAGATAGACACCACGTCGATATTTAAACAATAATTTTGTGACTAATTCACAATAATTTATTTTCTGAAGGACATTCTTTGCACAGCACAGCCTTGTTAATTGTAAAAACCTTGTCGCTTTCATGCAAGCATTTAGAATTCCCTTGTACAGAATACTTTGAAGTAAGCAGCGGCTCATACTTAGCCGGGTTTTCATGTTAAAATATTATCATAATATTATTTTCTTTTCACAAAAGTATAATGATTCGTTTGCGCTTGCAGACATTCTGTTAAAATAATTTTATGTATTACTAACCAAAGATACTTTGATCTTTTTCAGGTTCATCTTAATATGTATAAATCTCGTGTCACAATGTTTGTCCTCAATAGACTCCTAAACCGATTTTAATGTTTTTTCTTTTATGTGTGTGTAATGTGTGCTTTTCTCCAACTTAAATGATAGGATAGTTTATTTCTCAAATTTGAGATTGCAATTTTATTTATTGCAAATTAATTGTTTTGACAGAACAAAGTCTGTCGAGTCCACTAGTTATATTATAATTTTTAGTAACAGTACTAATTTACTGGTATCCCTACAGTAATCACCAGGGCTGGTTTCCGGCCAATCACCTCCAGCGAAATGATAGTGAGTCTTGATAATCATTATCAACATCATCACCATGTTGCTTCTCTGTTCTCTATATCTGTTGCTATGCGTGACATAAAAAAATATTTTTCAAAACCATTATAATAAATATCATGAGGTGCTGCTGTGGTGGCTGGTCGTGTTATGCGATTTCTACCTAGCTAATTTTTTTTTCTTAACATCCTCTGGTTTGTTTTGGATGCTGCGGGGTCTAAATTTACCTACTCATTAATCTTAGGCTAGTGTGCAATATTTTTAAATATTTTATATTTTAAAAAGAGCAACCCAGCAGAGTTTCTCACTATACTAATAAAGTATTATGTATTATGAAAAGGTTAGTTCCACTGAGTTTGTTTCGCCGGTTCTTCCCAGTGGGCTTGCTTTGGAACCGGTGGTAGACTCAATTGATTTTCAATAAGATACTTTGATTGCACTATTTTGAATAAAAAAATTGACTTTGACTTTGATAATACTTACCTAAAACAATAAAGAGAATGATAAAACTTTTCATATTTTTTTCGAAATTATTTTTGTTTCAATTTAACAGACTATATTATATCTAATTAGGTTTGCTTAGAACCATATTAGCATACTAGATGCAAAGCGACTACTTGGTACACTAAGTACTTACACTACAGGGATATGCTACGCTACAGCGTTAGCAACATAGCTACACCTAAATATCTTCGCAATAAGTTGTCGGCCATTACAGGATTCAAGTTTCAATTTTAAAATTTATTAATTAATAATCAGGACCCTTTGAATATTATAAATAAATTTTGTACTAAAATATTATGTGCTTAGACAATCCCTGGGTGTGAATATAAATACTTTTTTTTTTCAAACACTTTAAAAGCCAAGGCTTAAAAGAAAAAGTAAATCATGCCACATCCTGAAGTTTTTGCGTTTATCGCGATTAAATTATTTTAACACAATGATAAAAAACTACATAGCCCATTTTAATATTAAAAATTATTAATTTGATGTATATTAAGAGAGAACGGTAAAATCATATTTCCGATCGGAATAATAAAAGCCTTTTAACAGACAAAATTAATTTCCATGAAATAAAGTAATATATTGCAGAAGCATATTTAATTAATTTTCATTTGAACTTATAAATGTTCTTTTTATCGTGAAAATATGGCCTCTATGTTTTTTTTTTCACAAAATTAATAAGAATTCGTTTTTATTTTGTATTTTTTTCGCGGGAACGGGAAATATAATATCTTATCAATCGAGATGTTATTTTTTTTAAATCAAATATTCAATAACTTCAAATAACTTTAGTTGTAAGTAACTATTTGTTGTTAACGTAATACGACTTTATTGTAAAACCTTTAATTCCATTTCATTTATCTTAACTGAAAACTCGACTTAACAATAAATAATGTTTAGGAAAGGCAAGCGAAGTCGTAATGTTACTCAAGACAACGGGAGCGTGACTTTTATATACCATAACTAAGGATAGAGTTAGCACGTCTAAATCATAGCTTAGGTACAATATAGTGAAAGAAAAAGTACCTCTTACTATTAAGAGGTAGTGTCATGTAGCTTTACAGCCAAATTAGGTTGCCACGACCACCTTTGGCTCACATAATACCAGCGTTAAGTGACAGCTATGCTGTCGCGTTTCTCGCAGTGTGTAAGTTTTTAGTGGCTAATCGGGGGAATTGAGAAAAGGAAAGCAATGCATCTGCATAACCTTTGGTTGTTCTATGTATATGAACGGCGGTAGACATTATAAGGATCAGATTACTCAGTTGCCTACGTTAGACATAAAAATGGCGGTAGTTTGACGTGACAACGTCAGACATTACATGCAGCACGAACTGAACTAAGCCGATCATGCCTCTCTCTCGTTCGTTCCGCAATCTCGCTGACGAAACGCTACATGACGTCATCTTTTTCGTGCATGCTGACCGTAATATCGAGTTATTAGTATATACGTTGTCATGTCAATTAAAAAAGGAAGTTGCATAGAGAGGTTATAGAGGTGACAACGTCTATTAAAAATACTTGAACTAGAGTCATCGCCACTTTAGAAGTCCGATAGACGCGGCGCTGCGGTCTCATAACTCAATGTTGCCAATTTCTATTGTAATGATTTTCCACCAAGTCTAGTACAATAAAAAATTTAAATAATTATAGGGCCTATGTTCAGTAGTGGACTGATAAAGACTGATGATGATAATAATGACAAAAATAATTATAGTAATATATATTATAAATAAAACATTTTTTTAAATATTTTGTTTGATTGTTTACGTATAACTGAATAGTACATACATCTAAAACAAGCTTCTTCGGTTGTGTTCGACTTTTGCCAGGGGTGACGATTTTCTCAGAAGTAATTGCTGCCATTGTTACTTCTTTTGTTATTCAACCGTTATTACAGAAACACTAAAAAATATAATTCATCTAGCAAGGTTCTAATTCTTTTACCTTGTATTTATATTCATATAAAATATCATAAGATAAATGTAGGTATAGAGTTAATGATAATATTTTAACCATAAATTAGGCAAAAATGAGTGACTCTGGCATCTCTAAAATTTACCTGTCATGGCAGTGACATTTATAAACATATTATTTAACGGGGTTAATTGTTGTTTATTTTTACTTTCTAATTCACAAAATTATTTCACTTTAACGATCATTATACGGCCTTAAATTTTTACACCTTACTTTATATTATATGCTCCATATTTCACGTAAAAAAATTAAAATATCCCAACTTCTTACTCCAGACAGAATATGTCAAGATGTAAATCTTGTCAAATTTAGTTCAGGCATTAGTCGCAGGTCTACAAAAGTGGCGAGGACTATATTCGATGATTGAGCTTCGACTGTCATAATATATCTACCATTCGTATTTATTAAGTGTAGAAGTTAGTAGCTAGTAGCTTTCTCTCTTTAATTTTTCTACCTTTATTTATAGACCTTAAACTGCATGAGTGTTGCGACCTCCACACGATAGACCTACAGGAATAGATATTTGCTTAACCAAGCAGATTTGTTTAGGGGTTTTTTTTTAAATATTGTTTGTTCGAAACTTTTCAAAAACAGATATTTGTTTGCTAGCTAAATTTGCGTTTATTTAGTAGGTAGTTTATTACTGGCTACTAATATAACTGTTTAAAAATGCAAGCTCGTGCAAGGTTTAGTATATTGTTAATACTACTTCTATACAAACAATACATATATTTATTAAGTTAGTAAGTGTACACACATACACGAAGTTCATTTAAACTGACTATCAAACTAAATTGAACGAGATGTGATTGCACGTAAATATCAATCTTATTATCTATAAACGTAAAATCACTTCTGAAGTGAAGCACTTTAGCTGACTTTGCTTTCTTCGGATAATAAGAAAACTGAGCAACTGTAAATTAAACTATTTTATATACTTCAAACTACCGTTGGACTTTATAAAAGCTTATTTTACCTTCATGTCTTAAGTGCCCGAGGGAATCGCAAAGCTCAAACATCAAAGCTCAACGAAATCAAAAGGCCTTTTGTTTTGTTAAAATTAATTATTATGAAATAGAGAATGTACCTAATGAAGACATTTCAGGTTTTATAGCTTTTTTGAATGCTTGTTTAAAGCCACATCAAAACATGTTTATATGTGGGAATTTTGCTTCTTCCTTTATTTAAGCAGCCGGGATATGTTTTATGTTTGCAGTATGATTATTGGCCTTGAATGATGGTAAGGAAACATCGACCGCACAACCTATAGACTCCTAATGTTTGATTTTTCGTATTAAATGCATTCTGGCAACTAGCTGAGGTGAGACGAAAGGGTTTGCAATGCTGTGATTAGCTAATTCATGTCATATATTACCAATCACGGAATGTTAAAAAGAAATGGATATATTTAGCAACGGGGAATAATGAAACGACACGATAGTTTGAGTACATTGTTTACGGCTTACATCGGAACTATAGTCAGATGTGGGCCAGAACCCGTTTCCCTGATAATAGGAGTCTATGGGCTATGTGGTCGATGGAAACTACACTCTCACCGGTGATCATAGGCTATATTAAATTTTCGCAAAAGTTAGAGTCCCATATAAAAACTTAGTTAACCCAGGCGAAGCTGCGTGCAACAGCTAGTAAGGTATAGAAGGTTGACGTGGTATAATTAATTATTAGAACAATAAATTTACCATCATCATCATTAACCGAGTCGCCTTCAAAATAAGTTAAACAGTTACTTGGTCAAATATATATTTGAGAGTATCAAAATAAATGTTAATTTTCATTATATTTATGAGTGTTGTAATCAAAACAAATTTTTCAGGAAAAAATGTCTCAAACAAAAATTATCCTACCTGTAACATACATTATTTGTAAACAAATCTTTTAAATTTTCGTATTGAAAATATTCTAAAAGATTTAGTATTTTTATCCCTGATATTAGACCAATATTCTTGTAAGAAAAGCATTAGCGAAATGTGAGGCTGCGGGTGCATCAGCTGTTGACACGGTCGCGCGACGGTTTGAGTTAGCGTTACTTTGAGTCAGTGTTTAGTATCGTTAGAACACCAAGTGTGTATTTATAAAATAATATCTATGGACGCTTTATACACCACGTCAATCTGGTACTGTGATAAGTTTCCGAAGAACTTGTGTTACGGATACCAGACGTCGCAAATACATATACTTATTACTTTTTATATTAATACATATATTTTAACTTTTTATTATTAGTTACACTAGTTGCCAGAATGCATTTAATACGAAAAATCAAACATTAGGAGTCTATAGGTTGTATGGTCGATGGTAATTTCACAACAGTGAGTAATTTTTCAAATCGCTCAAGTAGTTTCGGAGCCTATTCAATATAATAATAATAATATCTATGGACGCTTTTTACACCACGTCAATCTGGTCCCGTGCTAAGTTCTCTAAGAGACTTGTGTTACGTGTACCAGACAACGGAAATACATATTATATTTAATACTTTTTATATTATCCCTTATATTTAAGATTTTTATTATATAATACACATATTTAATACACATCCATGACCCAGGAACACAAAAACCTTTTTTTGTGTTCCTTTTCGAGATTCGAACCCGCTACCTCCGGCTTGTGCGCCAACGCGCTTACCACTGAGCCACAGAGGTCGTCGTATTATTATTAATACAAACAAACAATCAAATATTTCCTCTTTATAATATTAGTATAGAAAAATATCCTAGATAATAATAGTGCCGTTACCATTGTTGGCCTAATATCGTAAAGCTTGAACAATTTGTATTGAGATTAGTAAATAGTAATTCACACGTACCAGCAGTCTCCAACGCATAATATTAATGCTCCGAATAGCCAGAGTCATTCCCGGAGGATTCGGGAATGACTTTGGTATGTAAATTATGGAACTGAAGCATAACAAATGCTAATACACCATACGAGAAGACACGCCTAATAAAATTTAATATGCAATAATTACTTATCTTATATAATTACTTATCTATAATAATATAAATTTGAAGAGTTTGTCCGTTTGAACTGGCTATCTCCGAAGATACCAATCAATCCTTTTACCTAGCTACTTTTAGACGTTTACAATTGACGAGTTTGGAGTGACCAATTTTTTAAGTTAACTAATAAAAAGGGAGTTAGGGATAGTAAATATTGTGTAGGTTAATAGAATTTCAGAAGAATAGAAGGGCTCCGGTGTGATATTATGCCCGCGAAGAAAAACAACAGCTTTTTTAGTTTCAAATACAAGGCCTATGTAGGATTTGAATAAGTTCTCAATATCAGCCTATCATAATATTTAGTATTCGGGATTCAATGAGTTCTTATGTGCCTACACGTGAAATAATAAATCATTTATAATAAGTACTAACACCTGTTTACATACTAGCACCACTTTAAACGTGCGGTCTATGAACATATGTTATAGCAACAATAATCACTGCCTCCGTGGCGCAATCGGCTAGCGCGTTCGGCTGTTAACCGAAAGGTTGGTGGTTCGAGCCCACCCGGGGGCGATCACATTTTTATAGTAACACCATTGCACATTTGGGTCTATGAACGAGTGATACAGTTACTATAGCCACCGCCTCCGTGGCGCAATCGGCTAGCGCGTTCGGCTGTTAACCGAAAGGTTGGTGGTTCGAGCCCACCCGGGGGCGATCACATTTTTATAGTAACACCATTGCACATTTAGGTCTATGAACGAGTGATACAGTTACTATAGCCACCGCCTCCGTGGCGCAATCGGCTAGCGCGTTCGGCTGTTAACCGAAAGGTTGGTGGTTCGAGCCCACCCGGGGGCGATCACATTTTTATAGTAACACCATTGCACATTTGGGTCTATGAACAAGTGATACAGTTACTATAGCCACCGCCTCCGTGACGCAATCGGCTAGCGCGTTCGGCTGCTAACCGAAAGGTTGGTGGTTCGAGCCCACCCGGGGGCGATCACATTTTTATAGTAACACCATTGCACATTTGGGTCTAAGAACAAGTGATACAGTTACTATAGCCACAGCCTCCGTGGCGCAATCGGCTAGCGCGTTCGGCTGTTAACCGAAAGGTTGGTGGTTCGAGCCCACCCGGGGGCGATCACATTTTTATAGTAACACCATTGCACATTTGGGTCTATGAACAAGTGATACAGTTACTATAGCCACCGCCTCCGTGGCGCAGTCGGCTAGCGCGTTCGGCTGTTAACCGAAAGGTTGGTGGTTCGAGCCCACCCGGGGGCGATCACATTTTTATAGTAACACCATTGCACATTTGGGTCTATGAACAAGTGATACAGTTACTATAGCCACCGCCTCCGTGGCGCAATCGGCTAGCGCGTTCGGCTGTTAACCGAAAGGTTGGTGGTTCGAGCCCACCCGGGGGCGATCACATTTTTATAGTAACACCATTGCACATTTGGGTCTATGAACAAGTGATACAGTTACTATAGCCACCGCCTCCGTGGCGCAATCGGCTAGCGCGTTCGGCTGTTAACCGAAAGGTTGGTGGTTCGAGCCCACCCGGGGGCGATCACATTTTTAGTGTCTATAAATATAATATTATGTAAATAAAGCCACCACATTCGTGGCGCATTCGGCTAACCCGTCCTTCTGCTAATTTATAGGATGGTGGTTATTATCTTAGGGGGGCTAAGCACCCCACCATGGTTCAGGCCTTGTTGTGGCGGTGGGGCTCAGTAGCCCAGGGTGAACCAAACACCTTGGGCGAAACGAATTGAGCCGAGAGGGCTCTTTGTACCCCTCTTATAAGAAAAGGGGACAAAAGAGCAGGGGGCAAGGGGTGAGAATGGGAACCTCACCTCATCGTACCGTCCAGACGTTGGGAGTGGTTGTTCTGTGGTGCGGGACAACCGCTCTGTGGAGGTGGCGTCAGTCCCCTGAGGGACTGACTAGCCGTCGAGGTGCCCTGTTGCTTGTAGATCCGGGGCATCTCACCAAAGGCGGCATTGGTGGCACTCGCCGGGTTTTAGTGGGTAGAGCTGCGTCCACTTACCATCTTTCGGGCGCAGCGAGTCCCACATACCCGCCTGGGGAGACCCACTCCCCAGCGGTATGCGTAATTGCATTTCCCGGCGTAAAAAAAAGGAGGGCCTAAGCACAATATGTTAAAAATGGCACTATTTTATGTATATCTGGTAAAGCGACTACGGCCAATTAAATAATGAATATCAAGTCAGTGGCAGACAATTTTACAGAGAATTCAGACTTTCCCTTTAGTCGCGGATATTTAATGTTTGTTTCTCAAATCAGTTTCAAGAAATACGTAGATTAATACGGATACATAATACTAAGAAATTCTTACGAGCTCACTACAAAACTAGGTTACTAACTAAGAAGGTGGAAGTCCTTATTAATATTTATTATTTATATTCTTTCTCTGAGAAACTCTTGGTAATGAGATTTATTAAGGTTAATAAAGACAACTGACTAAAAAGAAAACCACATACAATATACATGATTATATCTATTCTTAATATTATATAACAGTGTATAGCCCATTTTGATGAAAATGCGAAGGCGTACGTTAAATAATCACGAATGATAATATTTAGTTAACTAAAGAAACATTATGGAGAACTAGCTGTTGACCGCGGTTCCGCCTGCGTTAGAAAGATTTTTTTAATTGTATCTTATGTTACTTCTAGTACATCCGTGAATGTGTACTAAAGTTCATGATCATCGGTTGAGTAGATTTCGCGTAAAAGTGTAACAAATATCCCTACTCTCACATATATAATAATAGTATGGATAACACATTATTTCAGTTATTCTTACTATTATTATTAAATATTATTTAACTATAATAATAGTTACGGAATTTAGCCTGATTTAATATGATGCTGGATAAATAGTATTTCCCCAGTGAGCTCAGCCCAAGTTTGAAATAATTACAATAATATGTTCGCTGAAGATAACAGTTTTGGTCTCTCGACGGTTAACTTCACTTATCATATATTTTAATTGTATTTGGAAATCCATATTTTCAACATTGTAATATATGTATATGTGCCATTGCTGGGCCATAGTTCACCGAAGCGCTGGCCAAATGCCGGTTGGTGAACCTCACGTACCTTCAAATATATATAGCAAGCAATGGTCTAGTCACTAGTGTTTGGGGTGCACTTAGAAATTTGGAAAAACCCATTTCAAGGCACACACAGGGGGTAAGTATCGAACTCGAAACCTCTTGCATAAGAGGTCGAGTTCACCAACCACTAGACCACCGTTATGATTAAGTTTAAAAGTAAGAGGATAACGTAAATTATTAAATAAATAATACCAAATAAAACGAAGTATAGGTAGATTCACAGCTATTTGAAATAAGTTCTTTTTGTTATACTGTTTTTTATTATTTCTACGGGTAGAATAAGTCGCTATTGGTGTTTCTACTACTTGCTGACTGTCATGACTGTGAGGCTCGTAACAAATACACTATTGAAGTTAGAAGAATAAAATAGATCAATTTTATCAACAATTCTTAGGCTTTTCACTAAGAGAGTAAGTTTTCAACATCCTAGTATTCACGCTAAAACAAATTGTTAGGTTACGTCGTCAACTCGAACGAAGTCATTGGCACAGCTAATGATGAAATAAAAAGCATTAATAAATGGTCAACTTTTGTAAATTTATTACTTCAAAGAGGCTTATCTACGTTTTATTTTTGTTTTGTATTAACCGCACAAATAAACAACACACCGCGGTCATCGGGTCCGTGTGTCCCTCACGTAACTCAGTTTGTCCCCAGAAAGCCCCTAAAATAATTTATTAGCGTGATGTCGGTAACACATCACCTGGCCGTGCGATATTAAGATATATTATAGCTTTCTGTACGTAATGTTGTTTATTTGCTTAGTTAGGTAAAATAAGAAAGTGATTATTAAAGGAAATAAATAGTAATCTTATTATAATATAAACTTAAAAGTTTGTATCGATGTATAAATATATGTTTTTTACTCTTTCACGCAAAAACTGATGGATGGATTTTGATGAAACAATACAATAATATAAATAGAGTACGCGGGTGAATCCTATAATTGCAGTGGTGAAGATATTGGTAATTATTTTCATAGGTTATTAAAAATATTTTTAAATCTGGCCCAGTGATGTAAAAGGTATTTTGCGCTTTCTATATTACCACTAGGAACTAATAAGACTTAAGAGCCCCTTCACCTTTTTAACTCATTTTGAACAAATTTGATTATCTTTTGTACGCAAGGTGAGAAAGATTTGAACATTATATTTCATTATTTTATGAGTAGAGTTCTTATTCTTGTCGACTAGATATTTTTTAAAAAGAAATAATGAATATATTAATGGCAGTCACCCATATTCAAAACCCCTTTTCCGCAAAAGTAACGAGCGAGTGATGTTTGTGGTTCCTGAACAAAGAACTACGAAATATTCTGAAAATAAAAAAAAAATATATATATATAGTCTACTCGTAACTAAAATGAAAAAAATATTGATTTTGATATGAAATATAACATAAAAAAATGTTGAAATAACCTTATATGTGGAAAATGTCAGGACAAATAAGATTTTTTTGCGATACCTTAGAAACACTTTAAAATAGTAAAAAAATACTCATTAATCTCTGGGTTACCCTTTAATATAATCTGAATTTTAATTTATAAAAAAACGATAACTTCATTTCGTAAATTAAAGACAAAGTGAACTATTTATTGCCTATATTATCGAGCGCGCAAACACTATCCCAACAGGCAAATATCCTAACGCCTAGTATCCTAAATACGCCTTCAGAAAGTCTGCGAAGGGATACATCTAATTATGTTCAAGATAACATATTCACATAACTTATTCATTTTAATACAAAAGCTTAGTAACTATTAAAATAAAAAACGATCATCATAAGACATGATAAATTTGTAAATCTAAGTTCACGCGGGCGAAGCTGCGGGTAACAGCTAGTAATATACATAATCATATCGTGTAGTCCTCCTTATGAATAAAAAACATCTTCATGTCATAAGAAATAAAATCTTGGTTTGCTATTTGATTATATTTTTACACATTCGAAGCAAATTGGTCCTAAATTAATGTGTCGTTAGGGTATTATTTAAGAAAGGTCAAGATAAGTAAACAAATTAATAATAACAAATTAGATATGAGGTGGTAGTAGCATATTTTTTAGCTCAGCACTTTATGAATTTCCTAGTGTGGTACGTGAAGCCCAGTCAAGTTTTAGAACATATACGTCATTAGAGCAATCTTTACTTAATATGATAAATGTGAAAGCGCGGATGTTTGTTACGCTTTCACGCATAAACTACTCGACGAATGATCATGAAACTTTGTACGCACGACGCTCTAGGAGGAACTAGAAGTAACATAGGATTATTAGTAAAAGGGATTTTTTTTTTTGCTAACGCGGGCAACAGCTAGTATTAATTATAAAGAAAGATTCGATTGCTTGTGTATTGAATAGGATCCAAAATGAAACAAGAACATTCCTGTACCTGTTTGAAAGACACATTACCAGCGAGTAACATATGCTGTAAATTATTTGCTTGTACAGAGACAGGGATAAAACATGGTTATTAATACGTAAATATAACGTTAAAAGAACATACTCTCTATAATAATAATAATAATATAAAACTAAAAAGTTTGTTTTGATGAAAACGTAATTTGTTAGATTGGTAAAGAAATTGCTTTCAATAAATGAACTAAAAGGAGTAATTATCCGGGAACTAATCCCCGTATTGTACCTATCACTAAATACACGCGCATACATTAAATAAATCGATACAAATATCCCAAAATCAAAAGCCTGCAAAAACTGACAAGTCTACTTTATTGTGTACGCCAACAGATAGTAGACCATCCGTTTGTTACGAATGTAAATCAAAGTATTTACAAAATATTTCAGGCCCTTGTCAAACATTTGACGAGGGTTCGATTTAGGTGCTAAGATTTGACAATAGAAACTTAGAATTGTTTAAGTATGAATATATATTTCTAACCTTCCGCAAAAACATAATAGTGATAGTAATCAAAATTGTTTTAAAATATACTTGATGTAAAATAATTTTTAATTACCTCATTGGTACATGCATACTACTCGTACAAAAATGTGATCGCCCCCGGGTGGGCTCGAACCACTTACCTTTCGGTTAACAGCCGAACGCGCTAGCCGATTGCGCCACGGAGGCGGTGGCTATAGTAGCTGTATCATCTGTTTATAGACCCAAATGTGCAATGGTGTTACTATAAAAATGTGATCGCCCCCGAGTGGGCTCGAACCACCAACCTTTCGGTTAACAGCCGAACGCGGTAGCCGATTGCGCCACGGAGGCGGTGGCTATAGTAGCTGTATCATCTGTTTATAGACCCAAATGTGCAATGGTGTTACTATAAAAATGTGATCGCCCCCGAGTGGGCTCGAACCACCAATCTTTCGGTTAACAGCCGAACGCGGTAGCCGATTGCGCCACGGAGGCGGTGGCTATAGTAACTGTATCACTTGTTCATAGACCCAAATGTACAATGGTGTTACTATAAAAATGTGATCGCCCCCGGGTGGGATCGAACCACCAAACTTTCGGTTAACAGCCGAACGCGCTAGCCGATTGCGCCACGGAGGCGGTGGCTATAGAAACTGTATCACTTGTTCATAGACCCAAATGTGCAATAGTATTACTATAAAAATGTGATCGCCCCCGGGTGGGCTCGAACCACCAACCTTTCGGTTAACAGCCGAACGCGCTAGCCAATTGCGCCACGGAGGCGGTGGCTATAGTAACTGTATCACTTGCTCATAGACCCAAATGTGCAATAGTATTACTATAAAAATGTGATCGCCCCCGGGTGGGCTCGAACCACCAATCTTTCGGTTAACAGCCGAACGCGCTAGCCGATTGCGCCACGGAGGCGGTGGCTATAGTAGCTGTATCATCTGTTTATAGACCCAAATGTGCAATGGTGTTACTATAAAAATGTGATCGCCCCCGAGTGGGCTCGAACCACCAATCTTTCGGTTAACAGCCGAACGCGCTAGCCGATTGCGCCACGGAGGCGGTGGCTATAGTAACTGTATCATCTGTTTATAGACCCAAATGTGCAATGGTGTTACTATAAAAATGTGGTCGCCCCCGGGTGGGCTCGAACCACCAACCTTTCGGTTAACAGCCGAACGCGCTAGCCGATTGCGCCACGGAGGCGGTGGCTATAGTAGCTGTATCATCTGTTTATAGACCCAAATGTGCAATGGTGTTACTATAAAAATGTGATCGCCCCCGGGTGGGCTCGAACCACCAACCTTTCGGTTAACAGCCGAACGCGGTAGCCGATTGCGCCACGGAGGCGGTGGCTATAGTAACTGTATCACTTGTTCATAGACCCAAATGTACAATGGTGTTACTATAAAAATGTGATCGCCCCCGGGTGGGATCGAACCACCAAACTTTCGGTTAACAGCCGAACGCGCTAGCCGATTGCGCCACGGAGGCGGTGGCTATAGTAACTGTATCACTTGTTCATAGACCCAAATGTGCAATAGTATTACTATAAAAATGTGATCGCCCCCGGGTGGGCTCGAACCACCAACCTTTCGGTTAACAGCCGAACGCGCTAGCCGATTGCGCCACGGAGGCGGTGGCTATAGTAACTGTATCACTTGTTCATAGACCCAAATATACAATGGTGTTACTATAAAAATGTGATCGCCCCCGGGTGGGCTCGAACCACCAACCTTTCGGTTAACAGCCGAACGTGCTAGCCGATTGCGCCACGGAGGCGGTGGCTATAGTAACTGTATCACTTGTTCATAGACCCAAATCTGCAATGGTGTTACTATAAAAATGTGATCGCCCCCAGGTGGGCTCGAACCACCAACCTTTCGGTTAACAGCCGAACGCGCTAGCCGATTGCGCCACGGAGGCGGTGGATATAGTTCCATATATTGGTTTATAGTAGTTTATACTATCTTGAGTTGCCTACTAAGTTTAATATCAATTTCTATGTCGCATTCATATATTTAGTTTTAGATTAACCTTAGCTTATGCTTGCGTTAACTCAAATTTACATTCACACACGGGCTATATAACGGGCACGGGCTATACCTATGTATCCTACATCAGGATTTAATATTCTGGCCTATACCTATATATTTAGTACTTTAGTTAGGAAAAGGTATAAATTGTTAGGGACGAACCTGGTTCCCGTTGCCCCGCGCAAGATGTTAAAGGTGCCTCGTCTTCTTTATACTGTTTTCCACACCCGTGATGATGTCGCACTGTGAATAAAACTATACGCGTCGACGGGATGATGAGTCCAGACGGTTTTCGGTATTTATTTGAGGAGACATGTGAGAGCTCGACTCGACCACGATACGGCGAAACGTCAACTCATTTTTCCCAGTCCCCCAGATTCTTAGGAATGGAATAGATTTAGGATGAGGGTAGTAGGAAATGTTGCGTTCAAAAAGGCTAAATTAATTACGTTTGGAAAGTATGAATGCGTTCGCCTATTTAAGTCATATTATTAAGAAACAAGCCTCAATAGCCTCCACTTGAATTATATTATTATGTTAACTATTATTAGGAAAAACAATAAAAACGAACAACATTGGAACATTTAAATATATATTTTGTTAAAAAAAATTACAAATGTTTTAAATATTTGTACAAGTCTCCGTGACCCCTGATGTAAGCGTAGTGTTGTGGTGTTGTACTGGACGAACGTCTTTGATGATGATGGATGGAATCTATGCCGATGCTGCAAGAGAAATACACATTGAAATACCTCACATAATATATTTTTCGCTAATAGCCTTTCACTGCTAAACAAAGGAATCTAAGGGGAACTTCAACGTAACCTGTGCATCCAGCAGCTTTCCGCTAACCTCACCAAATCTACTGTGTAAGGATTACCTAGCTATGTCTTACAGTACCTTGCCCCTGATCTACAAGCACTGACATTTCCCATTTATTTATGGTTGGTATAGTATGTATTACTTGCTCAAGCAAACAACATTTAAATTCGATATTTAAAATGGTCTCAAAGAATAGCGTAAGCTCTTAATCAATGTTACCTCTGGAACTGATCTGTATCGAGGAAAAAGACTATAGTCTTTTTCCTCGATACAGACCCACAGTACAGACGTTTATAAAAGTTGGAAGTGAGAGCATATCTAAGGCACATGGTCACTTTTCTTTCGATATGCAATCTACTACACTTCTTTGTAGCTAATAAACTTAGTTTAAAGTGAGTTAAACGTTGGCTTAAGTTTGAGTCTAAACTTTAGTATTTTTTATGTGAAACAGTTATTGGCGCGCCTTGACAGTAAAATCGACTGAACTGTCGAGCAAACGACATGACGCTCATCTCTTTATTTTATACTGTCTTTCATAATGTATTCTAATTAATTATGCATTTTCAAATTGACATTTTGATTTTTTTATTTGCAATCGGACATTTATTTTAACTGATACCATCAGTATGATGTTTAGTGACCCATAGATACCTGTCATAGAGGATTAGCAAGTGTTATTTTTTTTAAATATTATGAAGATGCTCGTTAAAGGCTTCTAAGTCGTACCTGTTCGCAAATACTTTAGGAGGAAACTGCTTTTATATAATTGTCGTATGAGGCAGGAAATTATTTACATCTTCTGAACGTTCCGTGACGGCTGACGTTTAAAAAGAATCTAATATTAGGTTAGATGTCTCCTGCATACCTTCAACTGCTGGAGCCGGTGCGGGTGCTGCTTCTGGTGCAGGAGCGGCGGCCGGGGCAGCTGTTGAAAACACATACAAATGTTACAAACCTTAATATAAATGGGACAATAGCTAAACAATTAATATAAAATCAAATGTTAGTCGAACTCTTGCAGGGCTTCTATTATTAGTCTGTAAGGAATAGATTGTTCCATCCACCACCGACGGTAATACCACGTAATAAATTTCGTGTAACAGTTTTCTGCTTATCGGAGACTAGCAGCGCCCCGCGGTTTCACCTGCGTACTTCCCGTTTCCGTGGGATTACGGAGATAAATTGTAGCCTATGTGCTATTCTGATGTATAAGCTATATTATTGTAAAGTTTCATTAAAGTCCATTCAGTAGCTTTTAGGTGAAAGAGTAACAAACATCCACACGCACAAACTTTCACGTTTATAATATTAGTAAGATAGTAAGATAAGAGACGAAAAGGCATAAAGGCAGGCAACAAATAAATTAACCTCGAGGCAACATTTAGCAGATTAGATTGTTTGCGACATATCCTTGTTGGATAGTTTGACGACGACATACCCTCTGCAGGCGCAGCTGGTGCAGGTGCGGGTGCGGGTGCGGGTGCGGGTGCGTCACCAGCTGGTGCTGGTGCGGCGGGTGCGTCACCCGCGGGCGCTGCAGCGGGTGCACCTTCAGCTGGTGGTGCTGCAGCGGGTGCACCTTCTGCTGGCGGTGCCGCAGCGGGTGCACCTTCAGCTGGCGGTGCCGCCTCACCCTCCTGTCATAAATATATTAATCAATCGCTATTAAATAAATATAGTTTTAATCGAATATCGATAAGCGTTATCAAGACATCGATATAAGCAACATCGAAACATCACAATACTAAAAGCTAAAAAGCTGAAAGAAGCAGTCTGTATTTCTGTACAGCCTATTTTTTTTTTTGTGTGAGAATTTTATTAAATATGCATTTAGCGGAAGCATACATTCAACTTACAAGAACCAAATAATTAAGTGACAGTTTTATTTTTGTGCATTTGCTTTAAGAAATTTTAACAATATTTTAAGTGATATTAACTAGTCCAATTAAAAGGAGTCTTAATAGATTTGAAAATGGAATAAATGAAATATCTTCATTTATCCCATTTAAATTTACAAATGGAAATTCAGATTTGTTTGCTGTCAAAATAAAAATCATACAATCACTTTTGAATTTATGCATGAGATTGATGAGTCTGTGTTAATATGACACGTATGGTAACAATATTTAAGTACCTTTACAAAATAACAAGAACAACACATACACAAGCAAAGAAATGATTATTTTATTTACTTAACCAACGGTCTCCTAAAAACATATCGTGTAACAAATGATCATGTTCATCACACAAACATATTTTGTTCTAGGTGGGAATCGAATCCACGACCTTCTGGTTTAGAAGTCAGGGTCTCTAACCATTAGACCGACAAGCCAGTATTTTCTTAAAGTTATGATCCAACTCCCGAGCGATAATGGTATAGTAGGTTCGATTTTGACCCCCTGTGGTGCCTCGAAATAGGTGTTTCTAATTTTCTAAACGCTAGAACATCTCTAGCTCCCTGATGAAGGAAAATATCGTAAGGAAAACTGCATGACTAATGAGATTTAAAGTCTTTGTCGTGTGAAGTCCATCGACCCGCAATGGACCAGCGACTCGGTGAACTATGGCCCAATATCCTCGTCTGTTTTCGAGGAGGATACCCGTGCTCAGCAGTGAGACATAATGATGATGATACTAAGATAAGCCCGTTGTCATTGTCATTCCAGGCAAGAGAATCTTTATGTTTTTGATTTCCAATTTTTGTATTGCATGTATTTTCTGCCTCAAAGAATGCTCACTTACTAATGCTCACATCATTGTTTTCTCTTATTACCGAAAAAAAGACGAGATGCTCAAGACTGTCAAAGGTCGCCCAGTAGGGCTATTCTGTAAGGTCGTTTTCGAATCTCGTAAGCGAAATCCGTAGTGATATGACGAATTTGACGAATTTGACGAAAACTAAATCAATAAAGTTCGCTTTCGAAGTGAGCGTAAAGTGAGCTCTATTATGCAGGTGAAGCTCGATATCGAAATGGTTTTTTACAGAATAGCACTACAGGTCAGGCCCTGACCACTTATCATCTCATGAGCTCGCTGGTTTAAGTTTAGCTCAAAACTTTGATATTGAAACCAGTGATGATTATTCATGATGATTACTAATTGTTCTATATTATTTGGACTTGAAGTACGGCAGACATGCCACCTCATCGTAAGTGGTTGACTTCATCAAAGACCATAAACTAGTGTAACTGAAACTAGACCTGGCAACTTATTTTTGTGTTAAAGACACATGAAATCATACTAATTAGCCATAGGCTAATTAATATGATTTCATGATGTTCATGGGATATATGTATCCCGCGAACCATGTAGTCTTTACAGAAAGTGTGTGAGTGCACGCATATGAATGCATATAACACGGCCTTCCTTTCCCATACTACATATGCGTACACTCCACCACCACACACTACTACAAAAGACCACCCCCATATAATCTACGCACTTTTCGCCTATGTATTCTACGATTAGTAATCGTTAAGCTTGCACTCACACATGTGTGAGTGCATATATATATATGGACTGCATTATTTATGTTGTATATCCTGTATCCCCCCCCTCCCCCCTCACCTCTACCAGTGATACTAATTAATTATTATAATCATGGATCCTATCACCCGCGGCACTCGTATAAAGGGCGCCACTTCCCTTCATTCAGGTTCATTGTTCAGTACTCGTCAGTTAACTCCAATTAAAATCTTAATTATATTCCTCTTTTGATTTCCATTAACTTTTTCAGCGCCACGTAGTATTGGAACAAAATTATTCTTTTTTTCGTTACTATTTTTATTAAATGGGTATTTGAGTTAAATGTGTAATGTATGCCAAAAAATATTATCTTATTATAGAAAATTAGGATTTTTTTTCGAAATATCAATTAAGTTTCTTAACGCTTATATTATGATGAAGAGCTGCCATATTTTCCTTATATGTTTTTTTTTAAAAAACTTTAATTTAGAAAAATATGCGTAGAAACCATGAAAAGTAATAGCTGAATAAAAACTGTGTGGCAATGATTTTGATGTTCGCTGAAACTTATGAATATTGATGATAGCATAAATTTCAATAATAATTAAAACATATTTGACACTACAAAATATAAAGTACTTCAATGTTTGTTCTTTCAGCGACGTATGGGCGAGCTTACGGCACATCTTTGCTAAGCTTTACGAGCTTTATGTAAACGAAACAAAGACACCAGATGTCATACACTGTAAGAACTTAAAGTAACCTGTATTATACGTCAAAAGGAGCTTTCAAAATATTCAAGTGCTAACTGAAATTTAACTTAATAAAGTAACACTTCATATAAATAATGTTATAAAATAGTAATAATTCTTGTCTTTTAAAGTACATATCTAAATCGTTTATTTTATAGACAAATCACAAAATGCTCAACTTTGAATGTGATGTATCTTTGGCCTATTTTTTTAGGAACTTGGAGCTCTCAATTTGCTAGAGTTATGTCTTGATGGAAGGAAAAAAGAATTTCTCTCCTTTGGACGAGTACCTTCACTATTTCAAGCTACGTGCGTACTTGAAAAAAGTGTGAATGGCAATTATTGTGACTTCTAATTGTAATTTTTTTAGATATATGTGTGTTTAACACTTTATATTTCTGTAAATTAAAAATTCTAAGTCTGCTTAATAGTATGAATAAGTTTGGGTGGTCCAAGGTCAGACTCAGCTGTTTTTGTTTTTGCTCGAGCTACTTTTAAATATCGAGTGATATGGATACCTAATTACTCACATTATTCATCTTGATTTGCTGGAAAATGAAAAAGAGAATCTAATGATTTACAATAACTCGTTAAAAACAACATTCACAGTTCACAGTATTCATAGTATTTTTCTTTCTTGAATCATCCTTAATAGATGTGAAAACTCATAACGATTTGAATTATCAACGATTGCAAGACAGTGCATAATTTATGAAACACGTTTTCACACATAATAAATTTAGTCACATATAAAAATACCACAGGATTCAAACGAAAAAGGAGTTTTAAAATGGTTCTTTGGTTCAAATATAAAAGTGTAAGGAAATATAATATTTTCACGGGGCAACACACGAATAATTAAAAACAAGGGAAGGACACAAGACAATTAAATACACAAATTAATTTATTAACATATTAACTTACAAAAAATTATTTAATAAATAAATATATAAAAAAATGTTTGATGGTGTAATGTGTTGGCGTTTAGAAAAATGGGAATACGCCACAGAAAGTCTTAAGGATCGTGTTGTTGGATAGTGGGCATATGGTAGGGATAACACCTCATGCCTCCACCTCTTCCTCTTTTACCTTCTGGTCTCCTGGCTTGCCCTTGGACCAGTCTGGCTTTTTCTGTAAAAACACAACATCAATTACAATCTGGTTTTCATATTGTTTTGTGCCATAAAGCGTTGCCAATTGTTATTCATTTTTTTTCATATTGAAATATTTTGCAATAATATTTACCATAAAATATGTTGCTATAAATATTGGGTACATGTTTTTACTTGAAATCTATTTTGACAAAACTTTAGTGAATTTAAAATTTGGGTCGGTTTGATATTTAGGTATATGAGAGCTCGTTCCTTTATTTTTTTGCTCTGCATATAGTTTATTTACTTTACTTTTTTCAAAAAAAAATCAGTTTATATATTGCAAATATATTGGCACATTGCAATTATCTATTGTGCTAATTTTACGTACGTAATGTGTTATTAAGTGCTGAACATCTAACATACTTGTGGAAGCTATTCGAGTTATCCAAAATTGAAAAACAAACGACTTCAAGGCAACATTGTTACGTAATTAAATAATTACTAAAGAATTTATAAACTGAAGTATGCAAGAATTCCTTAATTGTAAACAAATTATTTGTAACAACGTTAATTTAAAGTAATTTGTTTCGTGAATTTCATTCGAAGCGGACCATTTTCGAAGCCAGGAATAACGTAAAATAAAAGCTAATATTAATGACTAATATTACCATAATCCGACTCCATTTACTAGATAACGCACAAATGGAAAATAAATAAAGCAGGACAGAAATATTTTCTCCGTGAATTAAAACAGTACTGACGACAACTAACACTGTGATTGCATTGTCAATATTGCAGCAAAGCGTGTGAAACAACATATCTAGATTTTCAAATAAAAGCTTCCATATCCAACATTGACATTGGCAGATGTTACAAACCGTTTTAATCGTCATCGATGTAATACCCTAAAAGCGACTGATATACGGCGGTTTTCAATATCCTATCTATCTTAAAATTTTCTTATCCATCTTACAATTTTGACAGATTTTGTAAGAAAATGTGTCAAAATGTAAAGATAGATAAGAACATTTTAAGATAGATAGGACATTGAAAACCGTCGATAGATAGCATAAGATTAAGAAGAAGAAAACTAATATATTCAAGAAGTATAAAACTAATATATTCAAAGAAACTATGTATCATCAAAATGTTTTTTTACTCAAATAAAGAGAGATTAATATAAAGAAGTTTCGCCTATCTCAATGAAAATCAACTGAATACATTTTTTTATTCAAAGAAATAAAGAAACGAAATGAAACAATAAATACTAGTAAAAAAATATTACGTTAGAGAATAGAAATCAAAGATTTTTTTTTAAATTAGCATTTATCATAATACAATAGACGAAATTCATCTCGTACACATAAAGGAGAAGAAACAAGTTTATCGTTATGAGAAGATTTCGATACAAGTAAATAAAAAAATATAAGAAAACAACAAAAAACGATCATAATACTATGCGCAAGTGCAATGTCACATTTAAAACTGTAAGTGATTTTGATTATGAAGCAAAACTGAAATTATCAGTAAATCCCAACAATAATAAAAAACGCAGCAAGAGTATGTTGTATACGAATTCAGTTTGACCCAAAAGCGAAAAATGTGCAATTAAAAAATTGAAATCGATGTGTCGTTGACAAAATTTCATTTAAAAATAATATTTTTTTACGAAATACATAATAAGTAGGAACTCGAAATGTGATTGAAACTCCAAATTACAACAAATAAATCAAGTAAATCTAAGAAAACTAATTTTCTTTTTTATTTTACCTTAGCTGCTGCGTCACCCTGTAAAATTAATTATTTATTCCTTTAATTCTCAAAAACTACATTTAATAGTACCGAAAGTAATTAAAAATACTATTATTCAAATAGACAAATGTAAGAAAGCAAAATATGAAAAAAAACATTTATCTGATATAAAATACCTGAAAAGCGTGATATTTGTGATCATTTAACCCGTCGTGCATATTTTGGAGATAAGCTTCATGAAGGAGCAAAAAACAACAAATGTAGGAACGTCGTAACGCAAATCACGTTGAGTGGAATTAAATCGAATCTAAGCTCGTATATAAAAGTTTGTTTAGAACACAGATAAAATACCAATTTGTGAAACAAAAAGATAAAATATCAATATTGATATAATTACGTAAAACAAAAGACAACTACTAACTGCCCGAACACAAAACGGAAGAGATAGCTCTAGAAAATTCATTGCTAAATTGTGCCGTAAAGGTGACTAACATAACACAATTAAAAATGACCAGTGCTAAAATTTTGAAACTATACATTCATAATATTTTACCTTCGCAGCACCTCCGCCCTGTAAAGTCATACACTGTTATGATAACCAAACAAATTATTGTGAAGAGATGAAATATACAGCGCTTAAACTAATCAAGAACATGTTAAATTGAATTAGTAACGTCAATGCTATATTAGAACTAAAATATTGCATTCCCCATTTTGAATTTAATAACTACATATATTGCAAAGCATTAAGAAGTCGCTTATTAAACATCCCTAAACATTGCAATCCCTAAATAAAGCTCAGCAGGATTCCCATAACATAGACGCCATAAAAATATTTACAGTGGCTGCGGGTAAGCTTATTTACGCGCTTGTCAAACTCTTCCTCACCTTTGTTCCCAGTAATATAGATTTCATTGGAAATATAAATTACCGAATACATAAATATAAAAATCATTTATTTAAATTTATTGATTAAATTAAATTAATTTTAATTCATCGTTCAATCGATGTTTTGCAATGTATGAATAGATCAACTAAATCGACGCATGTTACTTCTTCCCAATAGCCCAATCAGCTTTCTCTGCCTTCTTAGCCTGTAGGAATATGAGTAAATGTAATATTTGATCACCTAGTCCTTAAAAGCCCTATTGTTTCCCAATTTGCAAAGTAATTTTTTAAATAATTTAGAAAAGTTAAGTGATTCATTAGTATAATAATTGAAATAGTAGACTATTACAAGTGTAATAAAGTACATTAAGATGATTAATAACTATTATGGAAGCATATTTTGGGTACAATAGAATATAATTGCTCTACGCCCATTATAGATTGTTATGATAGAGTTTAGAATTGTAATGGACTAGAAGATATTACTGAAATTATCTAGAGTTTTAGAATAGACTGATGATTCTAAATATTTGGAATTGTGAAAAATGAAAAAATGTTTACCTCCTTGTCTTCTTCTTCCAAGGTGAATTCCTTCTTTTTGACAACCTTCAACTGGTTACGGAAGTTGAATTCGGCGGCCTTCTTTTGGAGCTTGGCGAATTTGTTCTCGTATTTTGATACCTTCTTTAGTGTTGGTTTGACGCTGTAAATACATATATAAAGTATTATTTGTGGCTAGACATAGCAACGTAATGTTAGTAAGGAAATAAAAATTTAATAATATTTATAGTACAGGCAGTAAGTTATGCCACAAATGGCATGCGTTCAATCATTTTGAAGACGCACCCAACGATCCATATAACTTTGCATCTATTACTTTTAATATATTAAAAAGGTTCCATCGCAGAGCATGTCACTTGATGTGAACCTTTAGCTTTCTCCTGAATATTTCCTTAGATCGTGTTTCTTTTTGTTCATTTTATTGTTACTCTATCTACCGCCAGATCATTTTTATGGCTACATAACTTCCATTTTATAAGTACCAAACTGAAAGTAGTATGTTAAAATATTTACATTGGTAATATATTAAAATGGGTACCTTTAATTACTTACAACGCGTAATTGACAGGCCTAAGGGTTATTGTTAAGGTTTGATGTATGAGTTGGTTCCGTAATTGGAACGAGACCAACAAAGGGGAATAATTGCATGGCAAAGTTTATGAAAGTGTGTATTTCATACGTTTTAATCGTTCGCCTGTGGAGTGCAATAGCACTTAAATCAATTGCATATACTAGTCAAGTCCATATAATATTTTGTTACATAAATAATATGTATTTAAATACAGAAAGAAGGGCAAGGAAGTAAAGTTAGATTAAAAACAGAAAAATGTAGAATTGGCGATCATAATCAGCAAAAATACGAGAAAAATATATACAAAGATTATACAGAAGCTATTGTTATTTATTTGTAGATAAAAGTGTTAAATGATAAACATTTTACACTAATATAAAAGCTGTAAATAGAAATATACTTACAATTTGCCTCTGAGGTCATTAACTTGAGAGTTCAGGTCGGAGATCTAATAAAAAAGGGGTCATTAGTAACCTTTAAGAATTTTAAATAAGTGACATATACAATCTCAAACAAACGAACAAACAAATTTAACTTTACTGTTAATTTTAAGGAACTATCTTGAAGTAAATTAAGACACAAAATAAACATTATAGGCAAGGTGTACTTTATAAGAAAAAAGATACATAAATACTACTGACACAAATTCTAATAAAAATCTTAATCATAAATTGAACACATGCAAAGTAAAGAAACCAAGAAAAGAAAGTAAGATATCTAAAGCTTAGTACATTTTAGAAGAAAGCACAAAAGATAGTCTAAAAGTAGTTAAAACAATAAAAGCAAAGTAGATAGGTAAAGATCAGCATTTATTAGGCGGTGTTATTTGCGAACTTGTACCAGTTTTACGTTGTCTGTAATATAAATATTTCATACAGAAACGATATTGTTTTATTACATTGGACAATTTATGTTCTCAATGCCTAAATGTGTTTTATATACATCTATTTTCACATAATACATCATATTTATATTTCGTGCAATCTCTCATTGGCTCTGTGATCGGTAGCTGGTCATTAGCAGCTCCTTTTCTATCAACATTAAAACAATTTGTGCGATATTTTACATGTGCATGATAACTAGTGCTATCAATATATTACTTTATGTTCTGATACAGTAAATGTTTATATATGTTCATTTATTATACTAACCTTAAATATATTTATTTTGTAATTACTTTTTTTACTATTTTTTTTTGTATCAGCTCTAGTAATATATTGAGCACACAATAATAGCACCTAGTGTAACAATACAAATATAATACAATTTTGTCATTCTGCATCGTCGCAAGTGTGTACAACTGAGTGTCGGTGCAAAATCGATTGAACTGCAAATGGATATATATATTTCAAATAGTTCTGATGTGCGTTCTTTAATATGTTCTGTATATTCTTTGTATAAATCTGTGCATGGTGAACCAAGTGAGGCCGACATCTCCTAATCGGCAGGGAGAGGATAGGGCGACCAGAGCATGGCACTTTCAGTTTGTACACTTATATTTTACTCATAAACATTCGGGTATCACTAAATGGTAGGCAGCATAATAACTCAACACGCAAACATTTCGCGCGAGGTGTAACGACATACTTGAAAAGTTGGAGATTTGGAACAAGAAGTTTCATTTACACAATGCACTTGTATGTGCTAATAGAGGAACGTGTCTATAGTTCCAAGTAAATTTACGGTAATGCTCTAATTTATAAACAATTACAAAACTAAACTCGCCATCACACATGAAGCGTCACACGGTCTGATGCAGCGACGATTTGTAAGTACTCGATTGAGGCTGTCGCTTTCATCAATGTTGGAAAATATTAAAGTGCCATACTAGGGATACATTAATTAGGATTATGAAGCATAATGTTTTCTAATTAATATCTAAGTCATGCATTAACCAGACCTCTATTGCAGAAGGGTTTCAATAGTCTAAAACATATCACCCAAACACCGACAACCTTTAATACATATGAATGATTCGGAAAGATCAGAGATGACCAATGAGTGTTAGGCGGGCATGCAGCAAGCCAGTTCCAGTGAAATGATTGCAGTGTTCGCGAAGACGATTGTTATTGTCGTTAGTGTAGTTAATCGTGTAAGCTCCATGTTGGATGACGCCGTCGACGAAGGCAACGCAATCGATTTTGCACCGCATGCCTCACCATGGCTTGCGCTCCCAGCCGATATCGCGCGACTTCCTACTAATTCACGCACAGGCACACAACCGCTTTACGAGTACACCACTAACCCGCGCTTTGACCGTTATTTACAATCCAACAGCAAACAACCGAAAACTTACAAAGCATTATCAAAGTGTAAACACGTTCGTCACACGCGCTCGGATGTTACATATTCGATGACTGTGATATTCACAATGGTCATAATGTATTTTTCAATACCTCAAAATCTCTTTTCCTGACTTCATGTTCCAAATCCCACTTCTGGCCCTCACACACATACACGCGGTCATAATACTCCTGTATTATTTTCTTGAGCATTGCTATAGAAAAAGGAAAGACAAATTATTTAGCCAGCAGTATGAGCATGGGCATCTGTGTGAGTGGCCTGCGTATGTCGACGGAGCGACGTGTGCATGTGTGCGGTGAGCCGTACAACTATCATGTCATGTCGTAACAACTAAATCAACTCATTTCACGTCATGTGCATTCCCAATCCTAGTATGCAGTTTACCTCAGATTTCCTAATTGAAATAGCTCGTTCTAGTTCCCATTTATCCCCCTCAAGGTTGTATATTCTGTGCCAGTACATTTGACATAACGTCTGCAGTTCCGCTAAAGAAAAACATAATTACATTTAGGGTGAAACATGTGACACTACGTCCGCCTCGCATTACTCCTAGTAGTGTAGTTTTTTGGGGTACTGAAGCAAAAGCGAAGCTACATGATAATATTGAGGTTGGAATAAAATGAAGAAATCGCAACATAATAATTATGTCGTTATTAAATTAAGTTTGATGAAAATATCTACAGAAGTAAATCTATAGCAGCTCCGGTGTCGCTATAATGGGGCTTGGTTATTTCAGCAAATTGAAAAGTATTATTTCATTGTTAACCACATTAGTTAAGGTATTTAGGTTTTATATATATATTTATATATTTATATCAGCTCCCTATAAATGATACATGAGTCTGCTTCCAAACCAAACGTATTGTTCACTAGTCACATTGTCGGCATGAGCTACTTAAACGTAGAGCGTAATATAAATTTTGGTTCGCCCAAACCAGGTCAAACCTCGTATCCTTTGCGGGCCACTTCCATCTCGTGATCGTACTTCTCCTCTTCGAGCTTGGCGATACGCTGATGGTAACCGGTTATGATACTCGTAAGTGCCGCTATAACATCAACGAACAATTATAGTCGTACAAGCTAAGCCTGGTTTTAGTTTTCAGCCCTACCTTTCACTACTGGACTTCGCAAGATCAACATATAGGCGATAAGCATGTCAGATGCGATGTCAGAGGAAAATAAGTAAGTTGAACAAAATCACGGCGCTAAGAAGAGAAGACATAAAAGAAAGAGGAAAAGACTGAACCTGTCAGCGGATTATAGAAGTAACGTGTTAAACATTATACGGAGAAATAATGGCGGCACTAAAATATTAAATAATCCAGCATTAAATAAGTTTAATAGGTTATGTAAGACGGTCAACAGAGAGGGCTGCTCCCACGAAGGCTCAATTGCTACCTCCATATCTTTCCGTTTAACGATGTATTCCAGATCGAACTTTTCATCTTCAAGGCTTGCGATGCGGGTGTGGTATTCTTTGCAAACTCTTTTAAGAGCATCTATAATGCGATATAGTTAGTTTAAATGGGTAACATGTAACAAATCATCATGTAAATTACCGTTTTGTGCAGTGTAAAGTATAAAAGATCCTATAGAAAACAAATCTTTTCAACTTCCATTATTCATTAATTGATTTGATGTTACTTGACGGGTATTATATTTACCTTCATTCG
This sequence comes from Lycaena phlaeas, assembly GCA_905333005.2. Lineage (NCBI taxonomy): Eukaryota > Metazoa > Arthropoda > Insecta > Lepidoptera > Lycaenidae > Lycaena > Lycaena phlaeas. The sequence continues at coordinate 4,478,389 of HG995174.1, forward strand.
CATCCTCGACGTTTTTGGGTTTACCGCATCTCTCTTCAATGATACGCCTTCTCTCGGCTGCTTTACGTTCTTGTTCCTTCTTTAATTCCTCAGCGGCTTTTTTACGCAGGAGCAACTATTATAATACAATCACAACAATAGATTTTACTTATTGAGCATAGTTTTTTGTAACTATTTTGCTTTTAAATATTATGTGCATCCTATTTTTTATAGGTGTCTATATATTATTGTGCAATCTTTAATTTATTCTACAGTCTGCGAGTAAGGTGTGTGAGGGAAACTCAAAATATTTTAATACTTACCCTAAGTTTCTTCTTTCTCTCTGGGGTCATGAAACCTTTTTTCGCCTTCTTAGCTTTGGAGGCTTCCTCCATGCGCTTGCGCACTTCCGCGCGCTTGCGGTCGATTTCGGCCTGTTTGGCCTTCTTCGCCTAGACGCAATTAAATTTAAAAACATATTTATAAAAGTATACGTAGAAAATGGTTAAAATTTATTATTTATCTACCTTGACAATTTTTTAAGAAATTATTAAAAATTTTAATTGTTATTTACAATTACTAACAATACTAACAAAAAATATTCTAATTGAAACTTTAAAAAGTACTCAAATAGTGATTTCTGCGTTTTATTTCTTTAAATTGACCAAAACTTTATATAAATTATTATGAATAGAATAAGATGTATTTAAATTTTTAACGAAAGTGTTGTTTCTATCCTAAAAATTCTTCCTGTCTTCTTATTACCTCCTCGAGACGCTTTTTCTGTAAAAGAAAAACACACGATTAGAAAAAGAAATACATATTACGAAAGTTATTATTTTATGTGTATAGCATGTGTTTTTACTATATTAATATTTTTATTATATATTTGAAATTACAAAGGCAACATTTTATCATTACAGAAATTATGCGTGTGAAATAATACCATGTATACATGTCTGTATCTAGAGATGTCATGGTAATATTATCATGACGTGATTAACAGCACATCATCGAGTTAAACAAATAGATACATGTCATGTGTCTGACATCGCACTAGCTTAGCTCTAAATGCATGAGTAGCAATAATTACAAAGCGTAACGTATTGAGAAAGTATTGATGCTGTGATATTTTACAACCTTTACATATAAGATATAGATGTTCCTGTATAAGTAACCAGCTAAAGTACCAACCAATCAAAAAAGTAACTAATTTATAGTAATGGGAATTAAAGTGTATCTCAACCATGACATTGTTAGTGTCATTTATTTTAATAATTACATATTTTTTTTACAATAAAGCAACAGTTGAGTTTACAAATATTGGTATCTTTTCGATGTCTGTAAAACAACGTTGATAATTGTCATAATCTATGTAGCAGTAGCTACTACTAAAAGATTTTCTAATAGTAATCCGTACTATAATGATTGTTATAATGAAAGAATGAAAATCTTGACTCGTTCTCAAAGTAAATAACTTTCAAGATTTAGCAATTTCTGTGTTCATCGAATGACGTATCTTTTTGACACATTTGCAATGACACATGACTTACATATCTGTTTGTCTGTCTTAACAATTTTTTTAAACGTATACATGATATTACATAATTATTATTGTGGTGTTGGTTATACTTGTGCAAAAATCAGTGTTATCATATATCTGCTGCTATCGTGTTATTGTCATTAGAGGTTGTGTGGTGTGCAAAAATTAAATGTTTTATTGACATACATATAAATATGTTATTAAATATTAATGGATTCGATTGTGTTATGTCCTTATTAGCATTAAATTCGAGCGTACATATATGTTGTATGTTATTTGTAAACACTTACAAAGTCAATACAATTTGAATGTGCTGTAACATAAAAACTTTTTTTACTCTTTTTTTATGTTCACATTTATAATAATGTGTTTTTTCCTGTTTGCTCCCATTAAATTATTTTCTTTCGAGATCTTGGGAGATGTGTGTGGATAATTTTTGTCTTTTTTTTTTGTTTGTTTGTTTCAATGTTGTGTCACGTTTGTTAGTAGTAAATGCATGCTTACCGAGTCTCAAGGAGGTTATATATTTTTATACTGTTGATTTTCACGTGGAGTAACATGAAGATTCCAGAAGCGACGATCCAGTTGTGGTAGACGCAGGTGGTAATGAAAATAACAACAAAAAATATATTAGAAAAGAATACTTTGATCAAAATCAACATAATGATTTAAGGCGGCTTTCAATATCCTATCTATCTTAAAATTTTCTTATCTATCTTGAAATTTTGATTTTCTTACAATATGTGTCAAAATTTTAAGATCGTTAAGAAAATTTTAAGATAGATAGGATATTGAAAACCGCCGTAATACTACAACACTTATTACTCGTTACATATTTGGTTTATAATGTTTGTTTTTCTATTTTAAAATATTGATTTAATATATGTAAGTCCAAATACATATTAAAATCATGCACATCTAGCTAAGATAAACACAACTGTTTTGTCATATAGTAACAGTTTAATAAGTGGGTAAAAAATTAAGGTATCTACTATTGAAATACCTTTAGTATTTACATTACCTGCATCTTAAATTCCAACTATAAACTATACGCATTGTTGATAATGTTTATTAAGTCGAATAGGCCAACAAGCAGGGTTAACTTTGCTTATGATATCAATAATTGTACCCGAGAATAGTCCTTATATTCGAGGCAGCTATGAAATGTTGTCTCAGTGCCTATCCTACCCTAGCCTAACCTGCCTGCCTGTCCGCCTTATTTCTAAAATACAGGCGAAAGAGAGGCGATTAGAACAAGCAAAGCATCTCTAGTATTTAAAATTAAACTGTCATATCACAGTTTTTCTGAACGATTAAATATATACACTCAGAGTCTCTTAGATGCTCTTATCACAGTCTAGGATAATATAATAAAACAAGTCATTTCCCTTATATTCTGCTAAAGGAATCAAATAAAACAGTCTTATCCAGTCCAGCTGGGATAGAATAGAAAATGGCGTTCTATAACGTACTTGGAATATAAATTCTTCCGTCGCACAGCGCTAGAATTTTCAAAACCTGATTAAAATTAAAAAAGGCACTTAGTCTTACCTCACTTCATCATCTGCCATTGTGTTTGTGTAGTTTTGTTAAGGGTCCTGAAACAATAAAATAAGTTTAAAATATCGTCTAAATATTATACATAAAATGTTGTATGAGCATTTTGATATTTACTTTATTTCGTTAAAATAATTAAATTAAAGAGATTACTGTTAATGATAAATACTCTACTAATAATCAAGAGTTTGTTTAATTTATTCACCTAGATATTATAATAACCCTTTATTGATGATGATTTGAATTGATTGATGATTGAACCATGTTTATGGTACAAAGTTTAAGAATATACTTAATTATATCATCATCAACATCATCATCATCAGCACTGGTGAACAGGATATATCAATGAACACCAAGACAATCGCTCTTAATTATAATTGTAAATTTATTTAGAATCATAAATAATCGTGAAAATGTGTATACAAATTACTATGAATATTTCCGATTGATGATTGAATTAATATTTTAATATGTAGATCATAAGTTTTTTAAGTTTCAAGGTCTTTCACACTTTTTTCAAGTTTTAATCAATTGTGAAAAAGTTAGTACCAATATGCTAAAATAAAAGCGATAAAGGCAGGTTTCACGTAAAAATATAACACGGTTCCATAGAGGCATGTTATTTGAAACTGTTTGACGCAAACTTCGGCTCCGTGCCAACCGATGTAGATAGCCCGATATCTGATACGTTGCATCCGTTAGAAAATTCTTTAAATATTTTACCAAAAAATAATCTATATAAAAAAAATATTTTTCATCATGTGACAGCATGCACTTAGCCCGAATTGGGTAGCGAGGAACTACTAGGGAATATTAAAAAGTGGTGATATTATTACGTGCTATTTACGCGGGCTCCGCAATTAGTTCAGCTGAAGCAGAGCTCGGGCGCTAGACGCGACTGAAATAGTCCGGTCGACTCTTGCGCATCCTAATTTGGTTGTACGCGATCGATTACAGTCACTTACGACAGAGACTCCGTGCGGGTCGGACGTGTGGAATACTTATAAATGAATTTTTATTTAAAAATTGTAAAATTAAAGTAATAATACTATATAATGAGAATATTAACTGGAAAAATATTATAGTACAGATCTCTAATTCTTTTATATTTGCCTTATATCTCATTGTAAGTTTTTAATAAAATAAATTAGGGTTATATATCCACCTAAGTGATTCTATAATTTTAAAAAGTCTGATAATTCTTTTAGATTCATTTATTTAATTAATTAATTTCTAGCTGTGTACAGATATAAGTTTCTTACTAATCGAGAGGTCAATAATAATTTATTTAGCAAAAATTAAGCATACTTTAAAATCAAGGACGGATAGATATTTTAAATGTTTAAGATAATCTTCATTAGGATACATCATAATATTTTAGGATATATTAGATCTTTACAATATTCAGACGTTTGAGTATTTGAGTTTTAATATATCGCAGCTAAATGTGCTAGCAGTTTCACACCGAATACCACAAGTCCCGGTCCGGCGGCCGATGCATCATACCAGACATTGACATATCACTTCACTGAACTAATGCACTTGACATGAAAATATAAAATAAGTAATCACTGAACTCACCTACGGAAAGAAAATAGGCTGGCCCTACAGATGGTTCAGCCAACACGAGCCACAGTTGCTGACTGACGCTGGGCGGGCGGCAAGGTGCGGCGGACACTGCGTGGGCGCACCCCCCGCACCCCGACACCTCCCCACATCACCAGCTCCCCGCGGTATCGTTTATGCGAAGTTTCCCCCGTTCCCCCAGATATGCCGTGTGGACATTTTTAGACCAGTCCAGTTGATACCGAGACCGAAATACCTTCCTCATATTCAAGCGCTTAGCCGTTGGACTCATACTAATAATTATTATTCTGACTTATTATAATAGTGTATATTATGCAGAATCAATATACGTATTGGTGTATGTTTTTTATCTTTCATTTAACTTCAATGCAAGCTGTGGGATACTGAAAACTAATTTGAAACTGCCGTTAGCCAGCCGTCATTGCAGTTACTTTTTATTATTTATGTCAGAAACGTATTATTAAAACGAAATATTATAAAAGAATCATCAATACACAAAACAAATAAAATAGACTTTGACCTAAAGCTAATATGTAATTTAAACGAGCAGTTATAAAATATATTTTTCTAGAAAACATATTTTATGTGTTCTTTTTTCAAATATTTAAACCTTATATAGATGATAATATTATGTAAACCGTATATCTTATTTCTTGGTTTTTATGCATATTCTAATGGCCTTAGCTATGCTTGTCAAATGTATAAAATGTTCCATCACTCAAGACTTTGAATAATTACCTTGTAAAAACTTGTTACGTCATTTTACTTATGGAAAATACATTTTTAATCCCAAAGTAGGTTCTTCATTTTTAAACATTTGCTACAACAAATTTCGGAGCTAGTTACAGCTCGATGGTGATGAATCAATACAAAGTTTTACAAACTAGCATCTCGCCGCGGTTTTGCCCTCTTACTTTCCACTAAATAGAGCCCATAGGTTATATTATTAGCTATGTAACACATATTTTATTCTGATATATGTATATTAAGCTTATTACCAAAAGTTTCATTAAAATCCATTCAGTAATTTTTGCTTGAAAGATTAAAACACATTCATACATACTTTCACCTTATAATATTAGTAGGGTATTATATTCTCTTATAACATTATTGGTGCAGAGTATTTCAACCGTCCATTTTGTTTCTGACATTCGCTATACATTAATACAGAATTTATCTTTTTAAATTGTCAATAAATGTCACGAGCGGAAATTCATTAAATGTTAAACATTGAATTAAATCGTTGTTCATATTATACATGAGAATATATTTTTATATATTTCTAAATTTCAAAGTAAAATCCTGCCAATACTAACTTACAAACCATCCGATGGTAATTATTCATCATCATCATCATCATTATGTCTAGGTTTTAAAACGAACGATAGTTCAGTGGCAATAATTTGAGACAATTTCGCGACACGACAAACTTGAAGGGTAAAAATTACGTCTGCCTTGAAATCATTTTCGTACCCAAATTGACATGTAAAAAAATCGCACCCCTGTATAATACATTTAATTAAATTTAAAATTAATAATACCTTCTTACATGGTGCTACAAAAAGTACCGTGAAAATTCTCTCGACAGACGTTTACTCTTTTTCGCAACCAAGACAAGATCCTGCACAAACAGACTTAAAGGTATCCAATTACCATCTGCATTCAGCATTTAGATGATCGATAAGAAATCACAGCAAACAATTATCTGTCAACGATTTTTAATTTTTAATCAATAGCCTTGATTTTTATATTTAACTGTGTGCAATATCTATAAATACCTTCCATATCGTTAGGTATAGCACAGAGTTAAAATTAAACTCGTGCCAAAATGTGGTTCCCCACGGTACGTGATTTAACGCTTATAATATGATAACTAGGACAGGACTGGAACACTCCAGACAAAAGCGATGGTTTCTATCCTACTCATACAAACTCCGATTCACGCGTTCCGGATTCCGGAAAAGGTGTTTTTTTAGTGAAACTTTTATTATATCGTCTCAAATTTTTTCGTCGGTGGTTGCATGTCGCGTGACGGTCGGCCGCGGAGTAGGGATAAAGAAAGGCACTCGTCAGAGCAATCGAGGCCAATGGCGTCGCCTATAGTTCGCGTCAGGTGACCGTGTGGTGTATATACTATTACTCAATTGTACCAGTGCTCCACTCTATTTTGTTTGATTTTTGGGTAAAAAAAAGTTCCACTTTTACTGTAGTTTCATATAACCACACCTTTTATTTGTATATAATAATATTATAAGGAAGTATATTATAGAGCTTGTAACTTTGTGGTCTCTGGATTTGCTGAACTGATTTTGGAAATATTTTTACCAATATAGGGTTTTTTGGGCGAGTTTTGTTAATAACTATAAATTTTTTCCGTACCACTGAAACCGTGGGGTGTTGTAGTGTAATATAAGAACGAATCAGGTTCTTTCTTCAGGAATTCTGATTGAGCTTAAAGGCCATCAAACCGAAAAGTTTTCGAAAAAAGGCATATCTCATTTATTTGTTGTACATTCTGATTCTATTCATTCTATTCATAGAAAACTATCCAACAAAACCTACATTGTTTTTGAATTGTTAGATATGTCAAATGGGCAAGCCTTCAACTTTATGCTCAGTAGAAAATCTCGACCACAGACTGACGAACGGCATAAGCGCCACCCACATACTACTTTACAAAACTTATAATTAAAATATAATACGTTACAGCATGCGGGTCGCTTTTGAAGCTCTCTGACAAATATGGGCTCATAACATATTTAGGGGCTCCGAAAAATTACCTTAAACATTTTTTTTTGTAGAAAGCCTTTTGAAAAGTCTTTATTGTTCACGTATAACTCCTGTACATTAGGAAACTCAGCTAAACGGTTTGAACAAAAAAATCACTTGGAATTAAAAAAAAAATACTGTGCATTTTTTTTAACCGTTGAATCTTCATAATTGAATTTTATTTGGGTTTTGTGACGTTTTGTTAAGATTTTAACATGCCTGATGTTTAGAATATCTTACAGCAACCATTTTATGTAAAAAATTCGCGTAAGCATCAGTAAACAATATCTTAGATTTTTTTATTTTGCTAATGACAATAGGAATTAATAATTATACTGGGATCAAGAATTTTATAATATACTCCACTTAAGTGACATAAACTTACGTGCGAGTTACTATTTACTATACTACTAAAAAAATAATTAATTAATGTTTATTCTTATCCATTTTTAAATATAGAATGTACATTACTTACGTCGGAACAAAAAATCTGACTCACCCAAATTCGCCAAGGAAATTAATTGAATTACTACCTCTAATCTAACTAAGGACACGTAACTTCTTCTTACCCGATGCAAATATTGTTAAAGGTCTCGGTGCCAGCAATTACTGAACCCGTTCTTGCTGAAGGTCAAGATAGGTGGTGATGATGAAGGCTGATGGATAACACTTCGTTTTAATTTCATCCAAATGACAAACCATTTTCAACAGAACTTTTCGGCAACTCGGACAATACGTTCTCAAAGTATTCGTCCTAACTTTGCCAAATGTTTATTTAGGACCGGTACTGCAAAATGAATTTATGTAAGTAAATATTAGAATGGATCAACCATTGTTACAATCACAATTATCTTTAAATACTATGCAACTCGATTAAAATGTATTATTTCAGAAGTATTAGAGGCATGTAAATTTTATGAATCTAGCAATATAACATTTTAAGTAACGAATGAAAGGAACCACAAAAACCGAAAGAGAATTCTAATCACAAAAGCAAAAAACATTATCTTCATCAGTCTTTATCCGTCCACTGCTAAATATAGGCCTCCCTCAATGAACGCCAAGACCCCTTGCCACTCGCATCCAACGCGGAACGGATGGCCGATGGGCCAATAAGGTTCAAGAGTGGAGGCCGCGTTTACGTAGACGAAGTGTTGATCGGCCTTCAACCAGGTGGGAAGACGATCTCCATGCAGTGGATTATATAAGAACTTAAATAACCATTAAGGGTAGAAGGTTACTTCAGAACTGCAATGAAAAAGGAATGAAGGAGTCCCGATACTATCTCCAGCTCATAGATTAATAAGACGTCCTATTATTCTAATGAAAACACTGGTTACTAACGTAGATATCCTAATTAAGTGTCTATCACATGATCAAAATTAAGAAAATGTATTTATTTGGTTACACAATTGAAACTAGATCAGACTCTAGTCGCTCTAGTGCATCACATCCGAGTCAAACCCGGGAAAACACAGTCCGAAATCTGTCGTATTATTCTCACAAGTATTTCAGCACTGTATCTAAGCGGATTTCTTCCGAATTCACAGTCATTTTATTCACAGTAAAACATGCTTTATAAAAGGATCGGATTTACTATGAATATATTTTAGATTTTTTCACATATAATCCCTACTTAATATTATAAATGTGAAAGTAGGGATGTTTGTTACGCTTTCTCGCGAAAACTACCCAACCGATCATCATGCTTTGGACACATAATCACGGAGAGAGAGGAAAGTGAGAAATCATACATTTCAAAACAATTTTTTTTTTGCGATTTCGCTGGTGAAGCCGCGGGCAACCTGTAGTATATAATAGAATTAATAAATATAAAAATCTTGTATCTCCTTTGAAACAGATTGACCGGACATTGGGGGAAAACATGCTTTCGACCACATCATTTATATGTAGCTTATGCTATGCTTGTTAGCTTAGTTGGTGTAGTAGTAGTTAACGTTAGTTAAATCATTTAATTAATAAATAATGATCTTACTCTACTACTAAACTCTTGACACTGCAATATGAAACAACAAAATATTTTGTCCTGCTGTTCTGATTTCAAAATCTGTTTTTAAATTATAATACGACTAAAATATATTGTAAGAATAAATATATCAGTATCAGAATGAAAAAAATAAAAACAACAAAGCGAAACAGTTTTCACATCGCGATTACAAAATATCATTCAAACTATAACTTTACTTTTGACATTTCATTTCCCTGGCTAAATAAATGTTTGGTTGTTTGACCGGGTCGGGCTAGTTGGAAACAATGAGTTAATCGAATACTGGACAAGAATTAAAATAGTAAAACCCTTAAGTATATTAAAAGGTATATCAGGGTATAAATTTAATAATTTAAATTTACAATGAAAGATTTTTTAGTTTACCTATGACTAGCTGTTGCCCGCGGCTTCACTCGCGTCAGCAAAAAATCCATAATTTGTGTATCCTATGTTACTTCTAGTACCTCCGAGAATATGTGTACAAAGTTTCATGATGATCGGTTGAATAGTTTTTTCGTGAAATTGTAACAAACATTTACTCTAATATCACATTTATAATATTAGTAGGTACTTACGTGATTTTTTTTAATTTGAAGTGAATATAAATATAAAAATTTAAATGAAATACTTGAAGTTATTTTTCAGCGTTCCGTAAAGTAATTTTATTTGGGATACTAATTACTATAGTAATGTGCTATATATATATATATATATATATATATATATATATATATATATATATATATATATATATATATATATATATATATATATATATTATACTTATTAACATGGAGGTATTCACTATACAAATTATCTTCGCGTAAAAGACACGAATTATTTTTCAAAATCCGTGTTCCGTTTTTCAAAAAATATATTATGTTTTAGTCTCTATGAAAACACTCGTGTTCATTGCAATAGAGGGAAAGCTTTTTAGGAAAATTGTTTTCAACGGAAGCAATAAATTGATAGAGAATTTTGACAAATGTTTCATTATAGAGTCATCGCCACTTTAGAAGTCCGATAGACGCGGCGCTGCGGTCTCATAACTCACTGTTGCCAATATATAGTGTAATGATTTTCCACCAAGTCTAGTACAATAAAAAAATTAAATAATTATAGGGCCTATGGTCAGTAGTGGATTGATAAAGACTGAGTATGATAATAATGACAAAAATAATTATAGCAGCAAAATAAAAATCTCCCTGCCAGGTTTTAGTAAAATAAAACATTTTTTTTTGTAAATATTTCATTCGTATTTTTTACGTATAACCGATTAGTAGAATTCATCTAAAACAAGCTTCTTCGGATGTGTTCGGCTTTTGCCAGGAGTGACGATTTTCTCAGAAGTAATTGCTGCCATTGTTACTTCTTTTGTTATTCGACCTTTTTTACAGAAACACCTGAAAATATAATTCATCTGAGCAAGGATTTAATTCTTTTACCTTGTATTTATATTCATATAAAATATCATAAGATAAATGTAGGTATAGAGTTAATGATAATATTTTAACCATAAATTAGGCAAAAATAAGTGACTCTGGCATCTCTAAAATTTACCTGTCATGGCAGTGACATTTATAAACATTTTATTTAACGGGGTTAATTGTTGTTTATTTTTACTTTCTAATTCACAAAATTATTTCACTTAAATGATCATTTTACGGCCTTTACTTTTTACACCTCACTTTATATTATATGCTCCATATTTCACGTAAAACAATTTAAAATATCACAACTTCTTACTCCAGACAGACGTCAAGATGTCAATGTTGTCAAATTTACTTCGGCCATTAGTCGCAGGACTTTAAAAGTGGCGACGACTATACTAATGTGTTCTCGCTTTAAATTTTTCTTGATATCTGAGTCATATCAAATCAATTATATTAAGGGTCTGTCTCACAATGTCCTAATAAAGTTCCAATTAAGCTATTTGCAACATATTTACCACATAACTACAACGTTTTTGTTTCACAATTGACAAATGGCAATATTTGGCTAATAAAGTTCCCTGTAAACTATAGGTCGGATCAACTGACCATTAGCAAATTCATCTGTCAGATAAATTAGTTGACAGATATATACGCGGTTGACAGCTTCATGACATTTGACAATTTGACGTTCCGGTAACAGTAATATACAAAATAATTTAAATTGTGTTTTGATCGTTTAATAATTAAGGGATAACATTATATACAAGTTCTATGTAAATAAAAGGTATAAAGATGGTATGATACATACATTTAAATTATAAAAACATATTTTCATGTATATTTACAACATGGAATGTTTTTCTAAAACATATTAATCGTAAAATGGAACTATGAAATGCGAGGTTGCCAAGCCTACTTACCAGTAAGTGCCAAATAGGGATCTGCCAAATAAATTTACAGGGAAGATGATGGTGAAACCCAATCAAGAGTAACATGAAGATTTATTTGTCAGTTAATTTATGTGTCATATAGCTATAGGGTACTTTAATAGTATATTGTGAAACAGACCCTAAGGGTAATATATTTACTGGGATCTGATACTTTTAAGTTATTTATATAGGCAAACTGGTGAATGGCTAACTGGTGATGAGAATGACTGCCTGTCGTGAGACATAATATATTATGTTTCGGTGTCAGTTATTACATGCATGTCTTATCCTTCTCTCCGAAATACAGCAAAGCTGTTTCACGGGAGAAACAAGCAAGATTGTTGTACCCGTGAAGACGGAAACACGGCTCAGCGTAACCGTTCCAATGATGCAATCTGTTTCAAAATCACGAAAAAATGTATTAATATAGGCCAATTTTTTGTTGTGTACAACTAGCTAATATTGAATTTTACTTTTTTAAGTGAAAATTAGAATAATATATTATCCTTTAAATATTTGCAGTATCCTCTCTCAAACATCAATAAAATGCATACATCTGTTCAGTCGAGTTCCACTGACTCAGCATTACATATTTATACCTCGTGCACAGGCGCTCGGTACAACCATTCGAATCGGGAAATATACACAACTACTCACGTAGATCTGTTACAGCGATAAGGCGACTCATGGCCATTTTAGACAAACATTTATCCAGCTTGAAGTGGGGGGGGAGAATGGGAGTGTCAAGTCCAGACATACTAAGGTCGGTGTGGAGCAGGAGTTATGAACTGCCATTAATAAAAAAATCTAGAGTTTGTGCAGTCACACGTATTAATTAGCGTTGTGCGTTTGCATGTTCTGCGTTGGTGTTTTTTTGCGTACCCGTTTTCTACGTTTGCGTGTTCCACGTTCAAGCGCTCAAATAGTCAAATTCAAAGGACGCGGTCAAAACGCTGCCGCGCTGTGTGAACTGCACTAAAATGTGTGTCGTATAACATGACAAGGGATATAGGATGCATTAATCTCATCAGGAATGCAGGTTTCTTCACGATGTTTTCCTTCACCGTTGAGCGAGCGATGGTCTCGTGTTTAGGGTGCACTTACAAATTTATAAAAACCAATTCAAGGTGCCACAGGGGGTCAGTAGGGCTATTCTGTGAGAAACCATTTCGATATCGAGCTTCATCTGAGTAATAAAGCTCACTTTATGTCACTTCGAAAGTGAACTTTATTGGTATAGACATAGAGTCGAGTTTTAAAGAATACAAAATTCGTCAAATTCGTCATATCACCGCGGATTTCGCTATCGAGATTCGAAAAAGACCTTACAGAATAGCCTTAAAGGATCGAACCGGGACCCTCTAGCTCAAAACGCTAAGCACGTACCCACTGGATCATCGTGGCTCTTAATACTACTAATTATTACCTGACTACTATTAATTATTCTTGTTTCTATTGTTCTTATCATCAAACCTTTAGGTCTAGTGCGTAAAATATTTGCTCTAGAATTTTGACTCCAAGGCCTACTACCGGAATTCAGCAAAACAATGCTACCGGATTGCTCACTTCTCGTCTCCGGCCTAACTTTCCGGTCATCGCTCGGTCCCCAAGTGTTTTGTCATACCTCGTGCGCTACACTGAACTCTATCAGTATTCAATATCATCGGAATTCCTTAATCAAGTTCATCCGCCTAAATTCGGACTAAAATATTCCTATGAAAAATCTACGAAATGATGTTTCGTAAACTTTGTCAAGTAGAGTTATAACATGAATAGTTTTAATATTTTTTAATGCAGCCTATATCGAATCAATCAATTCATCTATAAGTGTGTTTGGTGCTACTTTATAATATTTGTAAATATAAATATATTTGCATAAAATTTATAGACTCTAAAATGGTTTATCGCGAGTAGCAAGGGATCGGTCGTCTTAGCGTTAATTGAGGGAGGCGTATGTCGAACAGCGTACGTATAAAGGCTGATGATGATGATGATGATGATGACGATAATGCTGGTGATTATGATAATCACGCTTTATTTAGATTTTACATTTACAGCATCACGTTTAACATATTGAAGTCAATGTAATGTCATAGTTGATTTTAAAATTACAATAGCAGTCGGAAATCAATAACTATTTAAAATACCTTTATTCTGCTCTTTACTTTTGCTCTTTAAACGAGATAAACTCAAATTCGATTTTGACTCAATATTCTGACTCAATTGAAAGTCCCTTTAAATTCAAAAAAGTTCACAATTTGATTGTAAATCGAAAAATCTCAATGTTGAATACTAGTTACCTATTTTCGAGAAAATTCCATTTTGGATAACAATATTGGGAAGTCAATTTGCCAAACTTTTGCATAATGTTAGTACCGAAATAGTAAACCAGAATACCTTATCTAATTTAGCAGCGCTAGTGGATTCGCTTGTGTTCCAGAATTACTGTTTATGTATGTTAGTAGTAAAATATGCTTATTACGAGCCTTTTGAGCCTGGTTTTAGGTTTTTTTCAACGTCAATAATTTTAAACTAAAAATTAAAGCCTGTTAATTTAGTATAGCTATTTCCTTTATTATTTCATAGGTTGTTAGTGTGTTTAATATTAAGATAGCTTGAGTGTTGTGGATTAATAATTCGGATATGAATTCAAATTTTGTTTTAGCGAAGGATAGGGACAAAATTCTTCCAGCTCTGTTATAGAAACTATCGTTATCATTTATTTAAGTTCTACAATCGCTTACTTATGTAACAAAATTCACTACAACTAAACGAAAGCAACAATCATGTTACAATGTAGTTGGATATGGACACGAAAGTCTAAAAGAAACGAAAGAAGGAAAGAAAGAATAAGCTTTATTTGACACAAAACAAACAAACATATATAATAGGGTGAATTATATTATAATTATCTCTATCTCTCTCTTTTCTATCTGTCTCTCTCTTCTCTATCTCTCTCTATCTCTCTCTATCTCTCTCTCTCTCTCTCTCTAACTCTCTCTTAACTTATCTATCTATATCTAGTATACAAAATTAAACTTTCTTACTGTATATTTAGAGTACTGAATTGTAATAAGAAAGCGATACTGATTATGATACAATAGACTTAGGTCCAGTTCACATGAGCGCTTTTCTAATCGAGCGTTAAAAACGGGAACCTTTTTGGATAATTCAATATAAAATTACCTATTATTGGTTCATTATAAAGGTACGTAGGCAGGTTGAATAAGGTCATGGATTGGATGGATCACATCCAATTTAACAATTTAATCTTATCAATGATTTAATAATCGTTTACAAACTTTTTTGTACCTATTTTTAAGAAAGATTGTTCTATATTTGTTATTTTTATTGTATTGGCACAAAATAAAGTATTTTATTGTTATTATTATGTTTCTATAAACTTATAATCTATATATTTAGGGCCTGTTTCACAATCTTCAGATAAGTTCCGAATAGGCTATCGGCAACATATTTGATAGACATTTGGCAGATAGAGTATGGAGTATCTGTCAAATATGTTGCCGATAGCCTATTCGGAACTTTTCTGGTGATTGTGAAACAGGCCCTTATTGTCATAATTTGGATGGGTAAAATGCAATTTTTACTGTAATTTACTGCAGTCTAAACTTCAGCCCCACGAATTCTCACATAAAGTCTGAATATTTTTTATGCCCGTGCAGTTTTATTTGGGTCATTGCATAGGACGTGTCTCAGTTAATCTGTCGGTATGTCTCCCCTGACATCCAAGCTATAAACGTGTTGAAAAATCCCGTTTATATATAGAGAGAACAACGTGTTCACACAGTACCATTTTTCATCTATTTATAAACATTTACGCAAGGACGCTTGTATTTTTTAAAGAACCATCATTATTACGATGTTTCTGAATATTTCTCTGTTACTTGGCAAAGTGGCAGACGTGGCACCTGATGCAAAGTGGCTGATGTCACCCATGAACATAGTTTAACTGGATCTAGCCCAGACAACTTATTTATCTCCACCATGGTTCAGGCCTTGTCGTGGCGGTGGGGCTCAGTAGCCTAGGGTGAGCCAGCACCTTGGGCGAAGCGAATTGAGCCTAGGGGGCTCTTTGTATCCCTCTTATGAGAAGACAAAAGAGTAGGGGGCAACGGGCGAGAGCGAGAAGAAAAGACAACTCATTTATGTGTTGTCCATCCTGAGACATGCTTCATATGATTTTAATCCTCGGTACCATTAAATACGCTGGCTGCCTCATCTTTCTCTCCGAAATACAGCGTAGCTGTTTTGAGGAAGAAACAAGCAAGATGGCGTCCCATGCAGCCGGGAGAGCGGCACAGAGCATTCCCCTCACCAGAATACCTACTATATTAATTACTGCACAATTCACTTCAGTGAACATTATAATTTTTTTTCATTACAAAACTCCGCTTGAAATTGCTGTCATATTGGATATGACCAACGATCTTCTTCTTCTTCTTCGTGGTTCCCTCGCTGCAGAGGATCGTGACCAGATATGATTTTCTACTGGATTACGGTCTTGGGCCAAGTGGACTGCTCGGTGCAAATTGCCCCCCACTTTGGTTTTAACGGCATCGGCCCATCTCACTGGTATTCTTCCTCTTACTCGTCTTCCTTCTATCTGTCACAGAATGAGAGTTCTTTCCATATGTCGACCAATGATAGTACTTATTTCTAGTAATTAAAAAAAATATTTTTAAAATACGCCAAAATAAAGTGTGTGTTTTTTAAATTTGCATGGATATTACAAATTATGAATAACATGAAATTTTCCTTAACAAGAGCGTGTAAAACCATTATTACATATCCTCAGGGGACATAATTAAGTGTTGGTAGCTTCTAAAGCCTGAACTTGATAATGTGATAATTTTTGAAACTCTAGAAATTAATTCTGGCTCTGGTTTATTTATTACAAAAAAAAGTAATTAAACTAAAATTCCCTGTTTAGTAAAATAAAAAAATGCGAGATAATATAATAGTAAATATTACTCTCATTCCCCACAAGCTTAAAAAATAAATTAAAACCTGTTACTTTATACTCAATTTCTAAACATGGCGACATATCAAAATTGACTATAAGTAAAAACATAACTTTATTTTTTTAAACTTGTCGGGATTGAGTGTAATATTCATAAAAATATTCATTAATATAATAATATTAACTCGCAATTTTTTTATTATACTGAACAGGGAATTTCAGTTTTTTTTTTGTAATAAATAAACCAACTTAATTTATGTGCATTAGGTATTACAATGGCAGATTTACCTCCTGTTTTTATAGCAGGTTAGTGTTGTTTATGACTGAGCAAACTTAATAATTATACCTGGGAGTGCCAGGCAACTTATTCCCCTGTTGCCTGAGACATAACATGATAAGATTCGATAAGAATTACATTACCTTATTTTCTTGTAATACTCACAAAACCTGGCGGATTTACCCGCTGACTTTATGTTACCGTGGAAGTGATAAATCATAAAATTAGTAAAATAATTTTCAAAATCGATTCGGTAGATCCAGAAAAAACTCCAAAAACCTTGTTTAAAATATTAGTACAGGTTTCTATGGTTTTTGCGCGGATAATTTATGGAAGACAGAAATTTATTTCAGCTAGGTATATTCGGTATCTTACACTTGTATAATATAAAGTTGAATAGTTTGTTGAACGACCTAATCACAGGAAATATTGGTCGGATTTAAATGAATCATTCAGTTTTAGATTGGACATTTATCGCAGAAGGCTATAGGCTATATTATATCAACCTGCTAAGATCCCGCTCTAAATCTTAGTTAAGGCAGGCGAAGCTGCGGACAACAGCCAGTAGTTAGATATTCATAGACCTGAGTCATTATCGAAGAGTATAGAAATGAATTGAATTGCCAAATTACAAATCACTCATTGCACTTGTTTATTCGCGGAGTTTGGCGCTTATTATGTTTACGACTCCATACATCGTTGAAAAAGAAATATCTATTATCATAATAAGACACGATTTGAGTTGAATCGCTTTGGCATATATATTATAATGTATGGAGCGATTTCTTCCAGTACCAACCAGCACAGGACCGAAATCACAGAAGTAAATACACTGACAGAAGTTTCTTCTTTATGCACGAGCCAGTTTTAAGCATACACAATATTTGAAAGAAAGAGATGGGTTAAAATAGAATAATAGTAATAATAGAACAAATATACAAAATAACATAATAAGCTTTGCAGAAGAATTGATCCGGCACGAAACTCTTACTCACATACCACTAACGTAAAGTGACAGTTATGCTGTCGCGTTTCGTCTTGTTTGTGAGTTAGTTGTGGCCAGCTGGGGGAATAGGGAAAAACAACGCATCTGCATATGTGAGTCCTTCTTCGCCTCCTTTATTTTTTATGATCTTAAACGAATTCTAAATACATTTTTGTGAAACCATTTGGTCTTGTATGCAAATGAATATTAAAAATATTTTACGGCGCACTTCAGTTACAGAGGCGGTACTTAGGAATCGCTTGAACGAGTGAGCCTTTGAAGATAATTTAATGTAAGCGCTATCACGGACGCCACGAAATGGAGTCGTTAGGACTTCTCAGAACCTGTAATTAGAGGTTTGGCCACTCCACTTTATTTTGATGATGTCACTGCCATCCGTACTAATATTATAAATGCAGAATTTCTTTGATTGTTTGTTTGCACTTTAATCTTGCAAAAAAGTATGGACTTTTTATGATTATTTTCATCCAACCTGATCGATATACACATAAAATATGCAGGTATATGCTACACGAAAATATGTAGGCATATGCTATACAAAAATATGCAGGTATATGCTACACATAAAATATGCAAGTATATGCTACACAAAAATTATGCAGGTGTATGCACGACAAAAACTATGCAAATATATACAGAAATAAATTTATTAAATGGAACTTCTTAGAGCTTTAATGTGTAATGAAATCCAGACTTTGAATTTAGTTAAAGTTTTTCAAACCCTAAACAAATATCCTTCTTTTTCTACCGTTGAGAAGAGTCACTTATACTAGTAATATGCTAATACTTTTTTAACCGCCCACTCTTCTCATCTTGTTTTATCATAATAACCTCTCACTATTCAGATGCTTTTGGACGAAAAGAGAGAGAATGAATAGTTAATCCTACTAATCCTACTTCCTACTAATATTATAAACGTACCCGTACCCGTATCACGTAAAAGTGCTGAATGGATTTTCATGAAACTTTACAACTATATAGCAGCTTATACATCAGAATAACACATAGTCTATAATTTATTCCCGTATTCCCACGGGAATGGGAATTACGCGAGAGAAATCTCGAAGCGCTGTTTTTTTTAAATAAAAAACCAATAACCAATAACCTATATTAGGTACAACTAAAAAACGTAAATAATATTTTAAATGCTTCGAAGTAAAAATAATTGACAAAAACAAATAACTAAAATATTGAAACTTATATGTCTTACTTATACTATTTAAAATTAGGCATTTTTGGAGTCGGTGCCAGCCATGGAGGAAAGTTAAATGATTAGTCACAATTTTCAATTTAAATACATAGATATTTTTTTGGAATTGATAAACTTGTACCCATACACCAAGTATTGAGCAGATGCCTTTTATGGTAATCTTTAGGTGTTATTGAATATTTTGAAGGCCTGAAAAAAAATCCTTAAGTAATCCATTCTTTATTAAAGTAATGGTTTATTTTTAAATAAAAAAGAATACTGAATAATATACAACATACTATAACGACAGACAATCACAGAAACAGTAACTTTTACAAAATATCGATTTATATAAGTTTCATATTTTAATGTTTCGTATATTTATAGCAGCCATGGTCACGAAGTACCTTCGTCTCCCTTCGGTAGAACCCATACAAAGTTGACTTATTATAATTAAATTTGCGTAGACAATAGAAGTACTTTCAAATATACTATTCACGCACATTAACTTTCCACTATCAAGACTGCAATTTAATTTCGAACCAATTTGTCTAAGAATTTGGAAATAGATTCGGGTCGACTATTTTAATTGGACAAATTTCTCTAATTCGGGAATTTTTGAGATTACAGTTTGCAAATAGAATTCTACTTTTAAATTGTGTGTTTACGTTATTTTTATTATAAAACACGTTCGTAGGATACTTATTTTTAGTTTTCCATATATTAGTATATAAATTAATACTATAAAGAAGTAAAGTTTGTGAGGTTAGATGTAGGAAAGTAATTATCCAAAC
Source organism: Lycaena phlaeas (assembly GCA_905333005.2). NCBI lineage: Eukaryota > Metazoa > Arthropoda > Insecta > Lepidoptera > Lycaenidae > Lycaena > Lycaena phlaeas. Next base: position 4,498,444 of record HG995174.1, read on the forward strand.
TCCTTATGCAACTCATAAAATCTTTTCCCTAATATATTTTAGTAATCCTTACTTAATAAAATGTGAATTAGGGATGTTTGTTACGCTTTCACGCGAAAACTACTCAACCGATCATCATGAAACTTTGTACACATATTCTCGGAGATACTGGAAGTAACATAGGATACATAAAATAAGGAAGCCTTATTGCTAACGCAGGCGAAACCACGGGAAACAACTAGTAGGCTATAAAATAATAATCATCCGAATATGGCTGAAAATCTGATTTAGCGCGAGCGAAGTAAAGGCCAACAGCTAGTTACTTTAAACTATGACATTATAATATATGGGGGTTAAGATGTCAAAGATAACCTCCGAAACTATACAGCCGATTTAAGTATTACCAATTGAGTGTCACTAAGTGATATATGTTATAAAATAGTTCGAATCCGTACTCATGGCTCTAATGTTATACGGGGGCGTAACAGAACCTTATCAGCAGTTCGGCTGTATGAATGTCACGATCGTACTTGGCACTTTCTAGGAATATTCTCATACAATTACGAAACAATCCTTGTTGTGAAGATGAGAGTCTCTGTGACACCTGCGACCAGGGTTGCCAGGCGTCCGGATAAATCCGTACATAGGTAAGCTTTTACTGTGTGTCCGGCCAAAATAAACGGTCCGGCTTTTGTTAGACCTTTTACATTTTGCAAACGAGCGATGCCAAAGTAGTCTTTGGCTAAGACTGTCTTGGCATTCGACTTTATCTATTAGTTTACAAGAATTTAACAAAATGTATGATAATCTAAAAAAAGCTTGATTTTACATACAATTTTTTTGTCGTACCTATAAATACTCAGACAAAATCCTCAATAATGTTGGGTGTCCGGTCTTTCTACCCAAATGTCCGGCCAAGCTGGCCTGTCCGGCTATTTGGTTTGGCAACCTGGCAACCCTACCTGCGACACTTTTATCTTTATTATTACAAAACTTTATTAGTTCCATATAATATTAGGATTGGTATTTTAGTACTGTGTTACGCATGAAGTATATTATTAAGTTTACCTTTTTGAAAAATCCGTATTTAAGATATTCTAAATACTGTTAGATTATATTATTGCTTTAATTTTGTTCCTCTTAATCAAGTCGTAGCTCTCAGATAATACTAAAATAACGAGCTCCTTCATTAAAATTAAATGTTACTATCTACTAATATCCTGCAAAAAACGGGTTTTAATCTAAAACGCTGAAAGTTGATTAGAGTCCGTCACAAAATCTATTTTATACTAAAAAGGAAAAAGCTAGTCATCAATAAGACCCCTTCATGGTTCAGGCCTCGTCGTGGCGGTGGAACTCAGTAGCCTAGGGTGAGCCAAAACCTTCGGCGAAGCGAATTGAGCCGAAGGGGCTCTTTGTATCCCTCTTATAAGAAGAGGGGGCAAAAGAGCGGGGGGCAAAGGGTGATGACAGGAACTTCACCTTATCGTACTGTCCCGCCATTGGGATTGGTTTTTCTGTGGTGCGGGGCAACCGCTCTGTGGAGGTGGCGACGATCCCCCTAGGTTCTGACTAGCCGTCGAGGTGCCCTGCTGCTAGCAGATCCAGGGTACCTCGTCAAAGACGGCATTGGTGGCAACTCGCTGGGTTTCAGTGGGTAGAGCTGCGTCCACTTACTATCTTTCGGACTCAGTGAGTCTCACATCCTCACCCTCACACCCTCCTGGGAAGATCCACTCCCCAGCGGAATGCCTCAGTGCAATTCCCGGCGTTTAATAAAAAAGGCATCGATAAGTCAGTTAACAATTAATACATGTTGTTACAAAAACTGTTTAAAATTTCACATTTTAAATAGTCTTTGTAACAAACATCCAATTTTATTAGAAACAAATCTCTGTGACAAATGAAATACATCCACGAGCTTAATAGCAATCAAACGACACAAAGAGTCAGTCGGATACATTTTATTTAAAACGTGAAATATTTTCGTGAAAAGGCTTCGAATAAAAGAGCCGAAAGCCATAGAGGGTTTTGAAAGGATATACAAATCCAATAGATTTTGAAAAATATCCGACCACCAAAACCCATTAGTCAAACAGACGTTTATACTGAAGAAAATTAGAATTTTTTTCATCTTAAAGGAATCCCTTTAAGATTAAAAAATCCATATCCTAATTTATTATTACCTACCTATTTCTATGTGTTTCTAGTATTTTTGTGAGGTTATTTTGTGTCAGGCATAAGACGAAACAAGAGGCGTGTTGGATGCGAGTGGCGAGGCATCGGTCGTCTTGACGTTCATTGAGAGAGGCCTATGTTCAGAAGTGGCCATATAAACACTTATAATGATGAGGATATTACGTTGAAAGATAAGTAAAATGAGTAAGTATGAAAGCTGCCCCTGGCAACAACTACCTAATTAATTATGAATGAATTGTATTTTTTACTTTTGAATTAATATTAAAAGCAATTTAGGCACAGGAATCTTTGATGTAAATGTTTCTTTTAATTTAAAAAATTGTTTGAAACAATTTCTTATACTTTTTACATTCTTGTAAAAAATAACTATTATATATTTTTTTAATTAATTCTCTAATCATGTTCACTGTTTTTTTTTTCATATAATAATTAAACTTAATTTAATTATTGTAATGAACGAATTGTCCGCGGCTTCACCCGCGTTGGAAAAAAATCTCTTTTTTTTCGAGTATCAAATATTACTTCTAGTGCCTCCGAGAATATGTGTACAAAGTTTAATGATGATCGGTTTTCCCGTAAAAGATTTTAGTAATAAGAATAAGCTTTTTTATTAACTATCATTAACAGGACTGAGAAATTAAATACTTTAGAGTATTTATATTGTATTGAATGAGTGCGAATTGTGAGTTATCATCCATTTAATACAAACAAGTCAATCAACATTCAATTGTTAGCTTTGCCAAAGTTTGTGAAACGTTTATTTTGGAGAAATTCTATTACGTCTCAGTGTCAGTAACATCTGCAGTTTGAGTTGGGCTAACGTGAGATTATCTTCTAAATGGAGGCCCTATTTCTTAGATATTGTCGATATTTCGGAAAAAGATGCAATATAATTCAATTATTTTGGGGCTCTGTTAAATCGTTCAAAAATACGCTTATCAAGTTTATGTTAGCTACCAGAGCCGTAAATAGGGCGGTGCCACCGGTGCCCAGGCACAGGTCGTAGACTCTGGGGGGCGCAAGAATGGCCAGATGTGGCCTATTATTTTTTCGGTTTGCTAGAGGCGCAGTTATAGAAGCTCGCACAGGACGCAAAAAAGGCTATTTACGGATCTGTTACCCTTTTATTTCCAAATCATGTAAAGCTCTAAGACAATTATAGCCTACTACTACTACAGTTTCCAAAGATTTGCGTGTGTGAACCACTCATTATAATATTATTATTATAATATTGGAATAATAGTACTATAGTTATGTACTTGTTAAGGGTGCACCAAAATTAGTTTTATTTCTTCTGCTTCAACCGAACATCAACATTCGGTTTCTGTTTCAATGCCAAACATTCGGCGTTAGAAATTTTTTTTAATATATTGACTGAAATTAAAAATGAAAATCTGTTACTATAATATTAAAAATGCGAAAGTAACTCTGTCTGCCTGTCTGTCTGTTACGCTTTCACGCCTAAACTACTGAACCGATTTTAATGAAACTTAGAACAGAGATAGATGAGAGCTTGGGAAAGGACATATGCTACTTTTTGTTGAGAAAAAAAGCTTAAATAGGGTATGAAAGTTTGTATGCAAGTTTGTCATTATACATAGAAGATGACGCCATGAAACTTTGTATTTAGGCACTTGATTAGAATTAAATAACTATTCATAATTGTTCCACCGTTTTTAAGATTTTTACCTATATAAGCATGAAATAGGAGATAAAAGTTCGCAGGGTAGTTCAAAAATAAATCTGTCTGTGTTTACTATACGTACGTACGGAACTGCGCTACTCCGAATTTAACGCGAGCAAAGCCGCGGGCAACAGCTAGTATTTAAATAAAATTAATTCTTATAAAATCTTATGACCATTTATCATAATGAAAAAACCTACACGTAACAAATTAAATAAACTTAACATTTTTCAAACTTATTTAATTACATTTCGGATTATGTTTGAAAATTGACCCGAAGTTTTGCCGAAATTTGGAAGATTTTTTTATTTTCACCCAATGCTCGCCCGGAGTACAAATTCAAATAACACAATATTTTAATCCATTTCCATTGTGCCCTTTATTTCAACAAATATAATTTACGAGTAATTTAAATTTTACCCATATTATACGTTTGCTGAAGCAAGCGTATTATTATACGTGCACCTTTCTCCGGTATTATTAGCAACTTACAAATGCTATTTTAGTCAGCTATTCTTAGCTCTGTTTGTTTAAACAATTAGCCAATATTAATACTTCAGTTTTAATTTTAATGCTAACTTTGTAGCAATTTGACATACAATTCTACAAACATACTAATAACAAGTACTAAGCTATAATTATTGTACATCATTTACATTGTTAAAAAAGATTACAGCAAAGACTATAATATATTATTATAGGTATTCTATACTCTTCCTAAGTTTCTATGCATAAAATTATTTGTGTAAAAAGCGCCATCTGTATTAAGTAAATACAACTAATGTAAACGGTTTTTAAGCTTGTTTTTTGTTAGTGCCAAAATATTTCTACAGATGGCACTCTGAACCCTTATAGCTTTTAAGGTTCTAAAAAAACGTTATACCTACATTGAAAAATAACTTATGTTTTCAACGTATGTCTATTTGAGTTTTAAAATTAACTTTTGTACTTTCCAATGTTAGCACAAAACATAATCATGGAACTAAATTTATTATGAAAAGGTTAAAATTTTCTTACTCATTTGAAAAGGTTTAACCTAGTATCGCTAGATGGCACTGTGAGTTTTTTAAATTTAACATTACTGCTCAAATAAGAAATACATCATAATATTTTTACCACTATCTCTTATTACATTACTTTAAGTTAAATCAATTTTTGAAAATAGATAACAGAACGACATGAAAAATACTACATTTATTTTTGCTAACATACTATTACCAGACAGCAAGACGAATTTATCATATTAATAATAATATGACTATTTAAACCAAGTTACCTTATTATTTTACAAGTAATCGGAAATTCATAAGGCTTTTTACGCGAACGCCACAACAGAGACAATATACAAAATAATATTATGTTTGTTGTTCTTTAACCAACTTTTTTTCCAGATCAGTCTTAAAGAAAAGAGAACGGGGATAAGTAGAAAGTTCAGGCATATTAAATCCGGAAATCTGGACCGAGGAAATACGGAAATAAATTATGTATTATTCTGATGTATAAGTTATATTACTGTAAAGTTTATGTTGAGCCAATAAATCTAATGCCCCTCTTTCACTGAAAAAATTAAAACATAATATCATGTAAGGTCATCAAGCTTCTAATATTATATATATCCTTGGTTTGCTTACAGGTAATGATCCATAATGATAGTATAAGTACTATAGTATAATATTGACAAAAACTAATAATTTTGGCTAAAAAGTAACGGTTGGCTTTGAAGGAGTACTTCAATACTTTTGGAGATTTTTAATTGCTCTAGTTTTAGGAAGAAGAACATTTTCTTATAGTCTGTCTAAGAACGATCCTAGTGCTTGGAACTAATTAATTACGTTACCTTATTCTTTTACTTTACTTTTACTTATTTTTACTTTTTTCTTTTACTTATTACTTACGATTTTATAGTATTTTCTTTTATTTTAGTTCTTCCCTTGTACGGAGATCATCTTCCCATCTGGTCAAGGGCTGATCAACACTTCCCCTACCTAAACGCGGCCTCTGTTGATCCTTATTGGCTCATTGGCCTATGTGCAGCATTAGACGATGATGATGATGATGATGATAATGATGATGGTGAAGTACTCAAAGGTGGTACTTTTGTAACAGTCTGATAGTAGATCTAGCAGACTCGTCAACTCATAGTATATTTTTAGTTCACGATCGTCACCGATAAAGCCAGTCATCCCGTCCTTGAGCTGCATATCCTGATACAAGGTTACAAGCAGGTCGCTAGAAGATCCAATAAAGATGGAAAAAAAAGAGTTCTGTTCGACATTTAAATACGTAAATAGATTCGGCTTAGAATGCTATACATAATGCATCTTTATCCCCCGGTAGTGCGTAGTACATCGAAGGTTTTATTGATAAAGTCAATTGTGTTCCAGGGGAGATGCAGCGTTGGTGTGCAGGGGGTGGGGACTATGACGTCAGAGCTGCGTGCAGAGCAACGCCCCTATTCGGGTCACCTATTTTTGGGATCACTTAATTATAAAGACAAAATTATTAACAAGGAAATAATATTTCTAAATTTATTTTTATTTTATATGTTGTTAAAATGTAAATAAAAATGTATATATTCTTTTTTTATTTTTTTTACTGTCCTGAGTAAACATTTTATGAGATATATTAAAGATACAGAGCAATAATAACAGTAATATAATCATAATCAGTATTTTACCCTTCCACTGCTGAACATAGGTCTCCCTCCATGAACGCCAAGATGATAACGGTCGTATAATTCGAAGAGCGGCGATGGTGCAGTGGACCAGGTCTCGACCTCTTGAATGAGGTTCGATCTTGATGGTGGTCTTTGTCTAAATTTCCCTGTTGATTTTTGTTATGAGAGCTTTCTCATTCGTTCATTACTTGCTTGCTAATGAAGGAAACATTGTAAAAAACTTGCACGCGTAATGCTTTGATACTACGTGATTAATTTTTTCTCCTTCCTTACCTACCTTCTCCTAGACAACCTGTCTCAATAATATGTTAGCCATTATAATATAGAACACATGTATGAATCAAATGGAAAAAAATCACTGTCGATTAGTAAGCAGTGAGAGAACGTGAGGAAATCTAATGTCTGATGAGATCAAAAGTCTTGAAGGTGATTTATTTTTTAACTATTGTCAATGTTAATAATAAATTAAATTAAACTATTTTTATTTCGTAGGAAACACAGGTAGGAAACATCTTTTCGCTTAAAGTACGTCAAGAGAAATATTCAATAAAAAGTCAAAAAAAAAATTGAAAATGTTCTTTAAATATTTAACATCTAGTAGTCAATTACTAATATACATTGAATTAAAGTTAACTTAAGTTTTAAAATATAAACTGATAATGTAATTTTTGTTATTTATTATGGATATATTTATGGATAAAATTATTGAATATCATGATGGTCAGTAGGTAGCGCCCAACCCAGGCGTCTCATTCATATGTTGACTATTCTGAGTGGTAAGATGGTAAGCTCCTTGTAGGTACATTCGTATTTTTTTTGAAGAGCATACCGTTATTCCAAAAAATTAAGAAGCTCGTCATCTAGATTCTAGCTAATGTCATGAAAACTTAAGAAGGCCTTCACCATCTTACACAAAACTATTTTTAACTGACGACAACGACGGACTAAGGCCATAGACATGTTCAAAGTGCATTCAATTGAAATGAGTTAATAATCTATAATAATCACAATAATTTCCGCTAGGCGATGGCTCCCCCGCTCCCACCATCGAACCTGTTTCAGAATGAAACTGACCTAATTCCTCCGCTGCATTCCCTCCCCGCACCAACTGACGTCATAGCCAGGTCACAACAGCACAAGGTGGTATCCCAGTTCCGGCCATATCGGATTTTATTTTCAAAACGCACAACGTAAATTATACACTGCAGTGGTACGTATAGTGTCGGTTACGACGTTCCGATTCTTAGTCCAAGAGATATGGAGTCAAAAAGTGGGTCACCCGGGGTTGCAAGCGTCTATTCATGAATCGAACGCTGGGACGCGGGGTGCTGCGGGTGCTGCGGGGTGACGCGGGGTGTCGCCGGGTGACGCGCGTTCATTCTTACCTCGTGCTGTTAATCGAACTCGAGGCTAACCTGGGCTCGACTTAATTCATGTACATGAAATACGCATTATAATAAGCCATGAAGGAAGTCCTGAAAAATGCGACAATAAGTTAGCATGCTTTTGAGATAGACAATTTGATTCTTTGGCCTTGATGCAGTGAATGTCAGGGACGGCAGGCCTGATGATGATAGACGTTTCAAACTAATAATATACAATAAACTATATATACACAAAGAGACTTTATATTATAAATCACAGCTACTAGCTTAAAAGGTCAGGGGTTAACTTAACGTTATAATATTTTTTCACTGGTGACTATTACCTATCCATTATTCTATCTCAATATTAAAATTGGTTCAATAAATAAAGACAGTAAGCAAAGACAGGTCCTACATTAGGCTAATAACTTAGATCTTTCCTGGTGAACAACGTGTTAATAAATTTCTATATACATGTAATCTGAGATTATTGTCTGAAATGTGCTCAAGACTGTCACGCTGAGAAAGTTGGATATAAGTTACTTCCTATATATGTTATGATATATGTTCCTTTATTTATTTTTTCTTTAACGCCAAGAAATGCACTGAGGCATTCCGCGGGGGAGTGGGTCTCCCCAGGTATGTGGGTCTCGCTGCGCCATAAAGGTGGTAAGTGGACGCAGCTCTACCTACTAAAACCCAGCGAGTGCCACCAACGCCTTTGGTAAGGTGCCCTGGATCACTGTTCCTTTACCTACTCGGTGATAGTAGGACTGGCTTTAGTTTTACTTTTTAGAGCAACAGAACAAGTGCAGGATCACTAAACCGAAAAGTTGTGATTTCGATGACCACCTAAGACAAATGTTTGTGTGACGAGAGCATTTGATCTGTGTCTGGGCGTAATTCATCTACAATATGTATGTATGTATCAGTTATCTGGTCGCCATAATACATATTCTGCCTATATAGGATCAGGTTGCCGTGTGTGAGTTGTCCTGACATATTATTCTTATTTCACCACCATTTGGCGGTGAGAGGAATGCGCTGCTGAACATATGCCTTGATGAACGCCAAGACGACCGAACCCTTGCCATTCGCATCTAACGCGGACACTGCACAGACGTCGCTTTCTCATCTGGTTAAGGTCTAACCAACACGTCGTCATCCTAAACGCAGGCCGCGTACCGCTATTGAACTTTATTTTTTTCATATTCGTCAATGTTCACGCCAGTTTATGTTAGAAGCTAGTTGTAGAGGTCGTGGCGTTTACCCAAAAAGGTATTACAAAGTATGAAGTCGACTTATTCATGGCGTTAATAAGGGTAGATGATAAGTGCGAATAGCCTGTGAAGCAATCTTAAACAGCAAAGAAATTAATAAAAAAATGATGCAGTGCTCAACTCAATCGTTTCAATAGTTTTGCTATAAACTAGGTAGGTAGGTAGTACTAGTACTATAAGCTAGGCAAGTATTTAAATTTATTACAATAATATTTTAACCATAGAAAGTTGAGAATAGTTTGTTTGTTGGTACCGAATTAACTCCAAAACTATACAAGTGAAAATCAGCCTTAAAATGCTTTTCGTTATGTACCATCATTCCGTGTATGGTAAATCTAAGTTAACGCGGTTGAAGCTGCGTACATTAGCTAGTCTACATCTACATCTACACTTCTACATCTACATTAATGTTGTAAAGAGGAAAACTTTGTTGGTTTGTTTGGTTGTAATGAATAGGCTCAAAACTACTGGACCGTTTTCAAAAATTCTTTCACCATTCGAAAGCTATATTATCCACGAGTAACATAGGCTAAATTTTATTCTGAAAACAAATATAAGGTTCCGTAAGATATTTGGGTTTTTCTGACACGAGGGGTAAAAAATCAACCAGAAAAGTTACTTATTTTTGTGTACTAAGATCCCGTTGTAAATCTTAGTTAACGCGGTCAAAGCTGCGGGCATTAGCTAGTCATTAATATGAAAAGTATTAATAGAGTCCAAAATACATCCAAGTATACAAATATGGAGAAGGCCAAGTCCTTGGCCCGTGACGCAAAAGCCCGCCTTGAAATGAATGGATGGCGAGGCCCGGCATACGGAGTGGCCTTACACAAATTATATTCACAATCAGATATTACATAAATTACATTTACAATCACTGATTACAGAAATCACTTTTACAATCAGATATTACAGAAAATACATTTCCTCATTTCGAGGAGGAGACCCGTGCCCAGCAGTGGGACATAAATGGTTGATACTTTACTTTACTTTACATTTACAATGGATTATAGAAAACACTTTTAGAATCAGATTTTATTTATCACTAGCTGTCCCCGCAGTTACTTATTAAAACTAATTTACAGTTGAAATATATTTCTAAGACGTTAGTCCAGTTGTAGGATAAGTTTTTTTCATATTATCATGATCAAGCTTTTACCGACTAATATTTTCATTACAGTGTTCTTTGTACAGGGCCTAAATTTTTTCAAAAGCAAATCATGAAATATCAACGAATTTGTAAAATAAGTTCGCTATGAAAATGGAAAAATAAAAAATTAAAAGCAACCATATGAACAGTGAAATTTGCATTTTATTAGTGATTGCTATGTTTATTTATGAATATTGTATTTTACTTCTAAGTATAACATTTGCACTCAGCAAGAAAGTTCTATTATTTTCTTTTTAGATAATAGATAAAAAAATATTATGAACAAGAAGGCCAACCACACAAGGAGCCGCACACAAAATTGAGTTGAACTAGATATGTAACACGTATATCATATTAAAATAAAAAAAATAAATATGATTAGTAATCATCCTTATTATATTACCTCTTTTTTTAGTCAACTTAACTTATCCAAATAAGAGTAAAACGTAGTTTAAATAGATAAATAATGAACAAAATAATTTCTTTCCCACTATAAATATTATTGTATTAATTTAAGGATGTTTAGCTCTGGACGGCTAAAGGCTGATGATGATGAAGGAAGTGATAGACTGATAACAATGATGATTAATCAAAAGTGTATGTTAGAAGGAGCTATAATATAAAGGTCCTATGTAAAAATCGCAATGGAAAATGAACATTTTTATTTTCTAGTGTGTCTTATTTTCTATTGAGCTATTTTAGATTATGAATTCTTAAGATTTCAATTAGAACAGATCTCTTTTATTAATTTCCGGATTTCCCCCCGGAAGAAAAGCACTTAGATTATATGTATTTTATATTCGTTTAAAAAATACTACAAATATGTGTAAAATAAAACTAGATACAGTGCTTTTCCTAAAACAAAATAGACTATTTTTTTCTTGATCAAGAAGGAGCAAGCTCATACTTTTAGACAAGCTGTGTTGCTAGTTGATCAAAATAAACACTATGTGCTTAGAACTAGCCTATTTCCAGACAAACAAAGAAGTACAAGACCTGAAATAATTCGCGACCAACCACCATGGCGAGTAATAAATAACCCTACTCTACCCTTCTTCGGAAAAAGACTCCAAAATCCCTGCCACTTGATAATGACGCTACCATACCATGAACAGTTACCATCATCTGGAACATTCCCCAAATCCAGCCCCAGCCCGCCCAAGGCGCTAACTGCTAAATGTCAAACGGCCAGAGTCGATACGCCGTCACTTGTTGCGCCATGACCGGGTCAGCGGGTTGGAGGGCGCGCGGGGGTGAGGGGGCGGGCGCGTGTGAATGACCCGACGCACCCGCATGCAGGCTATTTCTGGAACCTGCATAGGTAAAGTTCGAAGGTCATAATGTATTTTCGGATTTAGTTTGCGATTTTATTCTCTATATTTATAATGTTTATTATTCGGGTATTATAAACGTTTCGATCTAGTTATATCCACTGTATGAAGAGTGTGAATAAAGGCAAACATGATTTACATCCCAATCTTTCTTGAAAAATAAAAATTAAATATTCTTAAATCCCAACATTTTTTCGTTTCATGAAAAGGAAGCGAGCTGAAAGGGCTATTTGCGATTCATGCTTTTGTTTTGGGATTTAATAGATGTATTTTCTGATGTTTTTTTTTTTTACTTTTTATAAAGTCATATATTTAATCTACACTAATATTATAAAGAGGAAAACTTTGTTTGTTTGTATGGTTGTAATGAATAGGCTCAAAAAGTACTGGACCGATTTCAAAAATTCTTCCACCATTTAAAAGCTACATTATCAACGAGTAACATAGGCTAAATTTTATTCTGAAAAAAAAATAGGGTTTTTCGGACACATGGTGTAAAAAATCAACCAGAAAAGTTACTTATTTTGCGTACTCCCATTGTAAATCTTAGTTAACGCATGCGAAGCTGCGGGCAACAGCTAGTAGATAATAATTTAATCGTGATCTATAGATATAAATAGATTTACCTTGTTATTTTAAGAGATTTGTTAGAGATAATTATTTAAATAAAATATAATGTACAATGACACCGATGAAGTTAATCATCATCTGTCAGCGGGCGATCATGATACATATGTCTTACATCCTTCTGGTATTCTACTATAAATTTATGATTAATTGAACTTTAGCACTGGCAGGGATGTTCTGTGCCGCGCTGCCTTCGTGGGTACCTTCTTCTTGCATGTCTTTTTTTTTTTGGAAACAGCTATGCTTTTTTTCAAAGGGAATGGCAAAACAAGAAGTGTAACTAACAAGACCAAGAATGTCTCGGGTAGGGCAACACATATATAAATTTCTTGCGCTAGTTTCAGGCAAACTAGTTATGGTTCTTCTTCTACTTCTTTAATATTAGCTTCCTAAAGAATTTGCCAATGTCAGAGTGAGTGGAATACTAGTTATGGTTATGAGCGACATACGATCAAGTGGCAGTAACCAACTGGCGTAAAAAATATTTTTTTTTGCATTTCCATTGTAGATGAGGTTGTGTTTTATTTGCAATGAAACTAAAGCGCATTCAACACTTTTCATGGTGAGGTCTGAGTTCCGTACCTCTTTAATCTTTAATATATATAAATCTCGTGTCACAATGTTTGTCCTCAATGGACTCCTAAACCACTTAACCGATTTTAATGTTTTTTCTTTTAAAATGTGTGCTTTTCTCCAACTTAAAAGATAGGATAGTTTATTTCTCAAATCTGAGATTGCAATTTTATTTATTGCAAATTAATTGTTTTGACAGAACGAAGTCTGTCGAGTCCGCAAGTATTGATATATATATTTTTTTAAATTAAAAAAAAATCAAATCTACATCAGAATTTTAATTTTGTAGACAATTTTCAACAAAAAAGTTAGTTTTCAAAAGTGCATGTCGGGTGCTTACCGCATTTTAGTTTTATTGAGGTCCCGATATTTCGGCAAAGTTTCAACTACCATGAATCATGATCACGGGACGACTCTTCCCGGAACAAATATATAATTAAATATGATTAGTAAACGTGTTAGTTTAAAATACTTTAAAACAATATCGTGCCCATTGTTATAATTTCATCATTATTATGGCGTTTCCGCTTACTGCGCTCTTTCACTTCACGCCAATCGATTGGGCGTTTGAGTATTTAAATTTTATTAGTACAATTATTATTTTTACATGTGTAATCATTCATTAATCATTATTATCATTTCTTATTATTTGATTTACAAATATGATTTAAGATACAGAAAATATTTATGAAGATTAGATAAAAGTACTAATTAAAAAAAAATGTGTATACTGCTAAATTATAGATAAAATATTTAACTAAAATACAAATAAGAAATGATTTTATAAGTAGTTTTAATTACAACTGAAAATTTACTACTAGGTACATATTATATAAATTTATACGTCCAAAAATGTATTTTATTTTATTACTGTCTTAATTATATGATGCAAAATGCTAAATTAAAATAAGTTGCTAAAATATTATTTTATTGATATTAATTAATATTTTAGGTAAAATTTATTTTTTCTGTAATACTGATATGAAATATTCTTAAATATATCGTCGGTATATTTTACCGCCGTCTTTAATATTAATGTATAACTTTAATTACTTCACTTTCGTATTTAGCAAGACGAGATAATGAATGACAAAGCTCTGTGCTGTGTTCGGTCCGTGTTAGTACGAATGACAAGGGATCTTTTCGTTCATTGAGGAAGGCCTACGTTCAATAGTGGACGGATAAATGCTGATGATGATGATAACTTTCTTATCATAACTTTAAATTCCTAATTCATACAAAAATATGATTCCAAGCATGTTCGCTGCTATCTACAAAGTTATTCTCTCGTTGCATAATGCGGTGACGTCGGGGGGCTCGGCGCGGGCGCGGTCCATTCATACCCCCCGCACACACCCCCGCACACCCCCGTACGCCCCCCGTGACGTCACCGCCCACCTCGGCTCGGGCCCATTCAGCCCAGCTCCTGAAGGGAACCTCGGATGCTCACCAGTCGACTGTTCCGCGTCACATGAGACCGACGATCCCTGTTGTTGCTTACGTTTTGGATTTTAGTGAGTCGAGGTAAGTGATAATGTTAAAAGAGATATTTATAGTAATGATATTGAAGAATAATCATCCCTTAGTTACGTGATTAAATTGATATAGTTAATCTTTATTTCACAAAAAATTTACCTCACATATCCGTGAAACTCTATGTGACTTGTAAGTTATATACTACTCTAGTAGGCTATGCAGGACTGTTCAAATCTATTCAGGTTTTCCACAAATTATTCCAATTAAAAAGAATATAAAAACAATTCAAAATTTTCACCAAAAATACACTTCAACATTTTCGTTCGTTTAAACAAGACCTAAAGCTACGTGATACTACGGTACTACGCCGCCTACGCGGTGTCTACGCCGTAGCTCCGTAGACTCGCCCACGCAATGTCTGGCTGAACTTAACATACGAAACGCTTATTGAGAGAACTTTACAAACTGTGGTATTAAGTTATTTAGGATAAAAAAAAATCTTCAATATTATGTGATTTTTGACATAATTAGTGTGTCAAGTAAGAATTTAGTACGTTAAAAAGTTTATCAAAAATACATTGTAAAGGTGGTGTTACATAGCGCGTATTTGATCCATTGTAGATAACTGTTAATACATATTTTCTTTCTCTCTAACGTACAAATGTCTTTAATCTATGTTCGTTAGTAAAATATGTACAATATTTAAAACCAAATATCATCTAAGAATTATTTAAAAATTTGAAATATCTATCCATATCTTTAAAAGTCAAACACTCTAATAATAGCTCAACAAGGCAGCAATACTTAAATTCAAAGGAGCATTAGAGCTGTTATAAAATGTGAAAATTCCTGTCAAAATAGCGTAGGATATTTTTAGCATACGCATTAGGTAGGCATATGAACATAATCCCCACCATGGTTCAGGCCTTGTCGTGGCGGTGGGACACAGTAGCCCAGGGTGACCCAAACAACTTGGGTGAAGCGAATTGAGTCAAGGGGGCTCTTTGTATCCCTCTTATAAGAAGAGGGGATAAAACAGCAGAGGCAAGGGGTGAGGATGGGAACCTCACCTCATTGTACTGTCCAGACGTTGGGAGTGGTTGTTCTGTGGTGCGGGGCAACCGCTCTGTGGAGGTGGCGTCAGTCCCCTGAGGGACTGACTAGCCGTCGAGGTGCCCTGTTGCTTGTAGAGGCACCTCACCAAAGGCGGCATTGGTGGCACTCGCCGGGTTTTAGTGGGTAGACCTGCGTCCACTTACCATCTTTCGGGCGCAGCGAGTCCCACATACCCGCCTGGGGAGACCCACTCCCCAGCGGTATGCGTCAGTGCATGCAAAAAAAAAGGCATATGAACATAATGAATTGAAAACTTATTTAGTCATTTTTTTTTAATAATTTCTCCATTATTGGAATATTTAACAATAATATTAAAAGTAAGTACTCCTTTATGTTGAATCAATCATTGTGATCTTCAAAATTTCAAAATCAATATCAATTATTATCATCAATATTCTTATTGTTTCAATCAATCAAGTGGTTTTACTGATGTTATTTTGATAAGTTGTTCATTCTTGCCACGCTGAGTAAGCGGATAAGCAACATCTGTTACCTTCTCTTCACATTACAATTTCTTATTATTTTGCCATAAAGTAAAGTATTAACCAATATATGTCCCACTACTGGCCAGGGGTATACTCCTCGAAATCAAGCAACCAGTATAGCCTTTCATTTGCCTTTTACTGCCGAGCGCCACTACGAGCCCTTCTCTCACATTAGAAGATATTTGCACAAAGTACTATTTTTTTTTATTCAGCGAAAATCAATATTCTCTCAAAATAAAACCTTTTCAATACAAACCAACAATCAAGTTTTTCCTCTTTATAATATTAGTATAGAGTATAGAGATATACTTCTTTCTATCATTTGATATTAATCTTTGATAAGGCTAGTTAGTGACAATGGCAATCATTACTTTCATCATCATGAAGAATGTGCATTCAAAACCAGCAGTAATAATTATTATACAATACTTACCTCGAATAATGAATGTTCCGCGCGCATGCGTTGCTTGTCCCTTACAATTGAACTTCACAATTTACTTCCAAGGTTGGCTATTCTTGAATGTTCCATAGATACTAAATATTAATAAAATAAATTACTTCAAAGAGGAGTTTCTAAATTTAACCGTATGTATATTATATTCTTTTTATTTATTTTTAATTGTCCATTACGCATACAGAAATAAAGGGTAAAATAAAAACTAACAAATTAAATATCCCGCATTAATAATATCACACTAAAATACAGAATGTATGCTGCAGAATCGTAGAAAGGTAAAAACTCAGTACTAAAACATTAATCCGAAGAGATGATTTTCAGTTAGTTACTACAAATGTTACTCAAAACTCAAATTATAAAAAACCATCTTAAATATCCTTACTTTTATAAACGTGAAAGTAGAGATGTTTGTTATGCTTTCACGCGAAAACGACTCAACTGATCATTTTGAAACTTTATTCACATATCCTCGGAGGTACTATAAATACAAGGTATGCATTTAAAAAAAAAAAATTTTTTTGCTAACGTGGGCAAAGCCGCGGCTAACAGCTAGTTAAATATTTAATTCAGAAAGGACAGATCTGATATAATGATCTTTTTATTGTTAAAAACGTTAATAATTAAGATTTATAGATGGGTGTAATTTTAACATGGATTTGGAATAACGATTTTTGTAGCCACTTCATTTAATGATAACTTAGCTCTAGCACTGGTGAACGATTTTTTCTTAATTAGATAGAATACCTTATAAGCTTACCATATCACCAAATCACCTTTTTACAGAATCACAAACATTAACCTCTTTATTCTTTCAGTATATTATTCGATATTCTCTCGTATAACATAAAGGTTCTTATATATTTTTTTACATATTAAGTTGCTTCTTTTAATTTTTTTTTATTAAAAGAAGAAAACAAAAAAATATATATAAGTCAGAAATTGAATTGTTTGAGCATTTACATTTCATCAGTAATAAATATGAGCAATAATTTTTCAATCTATTAACTTTAGTTTTAATTTTTTGTTTCTTGTTTTCCATAAACGATGGTATGTAAACCAACCATTTTCAATAAGTAAACAAAGAAAGTTGCCTTTGTTTTACTTTGTGTTAAGTATTAGAGTTATGTATATTATATTATTTCTTATATCATACGAACTATTACGATCATTATTATCAAATCAAGAAAACTTTGTAATAAAACTTTAAAGTTTACTTTTTTAAATTTATTTATTTTAACCTACTTTTTGATTGGTTTAATCATTAATACCGAGTTCGTTTTTTAAATTTACACGGTATTAAAGTATGCAAATAAAAAAAATTGAAATAGATACACATTACATGTCGAAATATTAATATTCATATATGCAAATTAATGAGCAGAAAACCATTCATATTACCAAGTGTACATAAAAATATATGTAGAACAAATAGTAAGATATATTTTTTCATTCATTTAGATACATTTCTTTGCAATAAGAAGTAAATATTAGTAACACTAATTTTCTTTATAATAATAGAGCTAACATACAATATAAATAGACTATTTCAGCCATTTTCGTACTAAACAGTCAAAGGGAGCAAAAAGACAAAACTGGATGAACCGTGTTGGAGGGGTGTGAACTGGGAGGAAGTGGGAGGGGTCCTGTTGACGTCAAAGCCTTCCCGTGACGTCACATGCCTCTGCCACACCCGCGTTTGACGTCACCACGATTTATACCTGGGATTTGCTGGAATTTAGTCCTTCACTCACTTATATATAAAACATTGTTTAAATTGTTTCAAAGACAAATTGAATAAAAATAATAATACCTAATATAAAAATAAACTAAAAAAAAATTCAAAATAAAATAAAAAGCTTATTTAATTAAAAAAAATTAGGTCCTCATCCTTTATAATTTTACATTTTTATCGGACAACATTTAATCACTAAATAATAAAGAATGCGAAAATTTGAAAAAAAAACAAACATCAAAAAATGCACCAAAGCTGGTCGTACCTATAAAATTCAATGAACGAGCCCGTGACGTCACGCCGCAGCCCCTCCCCCGGCCCCGCGCGGGAGGGACGGGCCCACTGACCCACTTTCCTGACCTCGGCAGGGAGGGACTGTCTATTTTTAACCTGAAGGTCGATTTATTTATAGATCTAGGCGGGAACGCTCTCCCATTCTAATTAATTGTTACCTTCCTTGTATATCTTTATGTAATGCCAATATTATTTATTTATTTAATAAATAATCTATTGTACTAAAATTACAAAAAAAAGTGCTATATTTTATCATCGTTGTTTCATCCTTAAATTGAAATTTAAAAAAATCTTCATACCAAATAAATTTACCTTTTCTATAACTAGCTTAACTAATTCAACAGATTCGTAATATATCATATCTGGCTTTTTAAATTTATTTTAATATAAGTATAATATTCGGGTCTCCTCCTCGAAATCAGGCGAGGAGGGTAGGTATAATATTCTAGAATGTTCTCTCTTTATCATACACTAGCTGTTGCCCGCAGCTTCGCCTGCGTTAACTAAGATTTACAACGGGATCTTAGTACGCAAAATAAGTAACTTTTCTGGATGATTTTTTACACCTTGTGTCGAAAAAACCCAAATATCTTACGGAACCCATTTTTCAGAATAAAATTTAGCCGTTTTATTTGGTTGCTGTGCATCACTCGACATAGATAGGTATAGTGTGACGCGAACTTTTTTATAGATATTTATAAGATCTACAATCAATTAGAACATTTTCAATGTTCTATGTCCGAAAAACCCAAATATTTTTTCCAGAATAAAATTTAGCCTATGTTACTCGTGGATAATGTAGCTTTCGAATGGTGAAAGAATTTTTTAAATCGGTCTAGTACTTTTTGAGCCTATTCTTTACAACCAAACAAACAAACAAAATTTTCCTCTTTATAATATTAGGATAGACTTGCAAATAATTATTAAACAGATACATAAATGTTTGTTTTTGTTCACAAGTTACCTGAACAGGATAGGTTTCAAGCTCACAACTGCCCCCTAGACAAGTGGCACAAACGCTAAACGAATAGAATAGAATACTTATTATATGGGAATGACACTAGCTCTCAAATTACATGTCGTAAGCTAGTGTCATTCCCATACAATATTTTTTTTCTTATTTTATTCTATTCTATTCGTTTAGCGTTTTTGCCACTTGTCTTGGGGGGCTGATCAGCATTCGATATGACGTCATTGGCACGCATCCCAAAATTTAGCTCTCCCAGCAACTGTGATACCATTGGCGATGTGTGATTATTCCATACAAAAATGCAGGGATGTGGACCCTTACCTTATGTTTGACATAAGCCTTGTTTACTCCGTCGCCAACATGACGCCAAAATTAAAAAAATATATATTGCTGTCAAAATAATGTGCATAATGAGCATGGAAATACATTTAACTAGAGCGGAACAGGCAAGCGTAATAATGTTTACGCGTTCCTGTTCCGCTCTAGTATTAAAAAATAAACTTTGACCTAACTGCAGATAAAATCGACTCCTTTTATAGACTTTCTGAATATATAACCTATGTTACAATGTTTCTCGGGCCATGAGAACATCAATAATCAAACTTTTAGCAGCAGTTAAGGCGTTGCATGTTTTAATGATTTTCAATTTTATTTTTCAGCATCACTTGGACATTTGCTAATTTCGCTTAGTTGTAGTTGAGAAAAAAATGTAAATAATTTATTCGGATAGTCTATCGTCATCATCTCTTTCTCCATTCACAATATTTTCCGTATGCTGTATTTCATCGGCAACCTTCAATAAACGCCAAGAGTGGCGATTCCTAGCCAATCGCATCTAACTAGGATCAGTCACAGCGCGAAGATGATAATGATCTAAACTAAAACTAAATCTTAATATGGCAGATGAGAAACATTCTTCCTCCATTCAACATCTCTTAGTCCAATCCAAGGGAAAAGTCCATCAAAGAAAACATCGAAATTAATTTGTACAAATAATATAGAAAAAAGACGGATAGTAACAGAAATTAAAAGTCCTAGTCTATGAATAAAATATTACAAATTATTGAATATTTTTTATAAAGTGTATTTTTATTAAAGATAAAAATTCATTTAAAAAATTAGTGACGTCACAAACAAGAAATATATATTTAAAAAAATGAATTCAATAATTTCATTAAGGGCCTGTCACAATCTCCCGTTAAGTTCCCTATAGGCTATAGGCAACATATTTGACAGATGTTTGACAGATACTCCATACTCTATCTGTCAAATATGTTCCCTATAGCCTATAGGGAACTTAACGGGAGATTGTGAAACAGGCCCTAATAGTAATGAAAGCATCTCGAAACAAAACATTATTCGTAGACTTTATTATTAATTGTCTAAGCATGATTGAATTAATATACTAAAATTATTACTCAAATTTTCACACAAAATTATACCTTACCTATATTACTATCCTTATCAACATATTTTTAGATTGCAAAATTAGTTAACTTATATAATTATACTAATATTATAAAGATGAAAGATTTGATTGTTTGTTTTAATTGAATAGGCTCGGTAACTACTTGACCGATTTAAAAAATTATTTCACTGTTAGGAAGCTACACTATCCCCGGTAAACATAAGCTGTATTAAATTTTCAAAAAGTTAGGGTTTTAAATCTTAGTCGACGCAGGCGAAGAAGAAAAACTTAAAAACTATTTAAAACGGGATATTTACCGTGTTTTTATTTTATTTCGCGGAACTCGATATTTGTACATTGTCTACGAATGTCATGTTCATGAGACTGACAAAAATTAAAAACACAATCAAAGTATAATAATCATCACCACCGCATTACCGACTACTTCAGGAATTTGAAGGTAGCCTATCATCTTGATGCTCCTTTACCCTTTATCTAGATATGATACAGTTTGTCGTCGTTATCTCGTCACCGTATATTCACCGTCTCAGAAATCCCCTGCTGTTCTGCCTCGCGCAGGATCCAGCTTAGTCGGTCTTTTCCTCCATATCGCCTTTCTGTAACCCTCACCAGATTATAAATCCACATTCTCGGAGCCTTCTTCCCAAAATAAATTAACAATATCATCATCAACCGTTACCCATCCACTGTTGAACATTAATCTAAAATCTAAATGAACGCCAAGACCGATCAATTGCCACTCGCATCCAAACCGGACCGGCCGCTGCAAGGAGATCGTCTTCCCACCTGGAAAATAACGATATTCACACCAACTATTGATAAGAATAAGTTTAATCTATCAAAAAAAAGCCGATTTTGACGACCTCTGTGGCACAGCGCATTGGCGCACAACTTCACAACCCGGAGGTTAGATTCTCGCCAGGGAACGCAAAAAATGTCTGTGTTCCTGGGTCTTGGATGTGTATAAATATGTGTATTATATAATAAAAATCTTAAATATAAGTATTAATATAAAAAGTATTAAATATATGTATTTCCGTTGTCTGGTACCCGTAACACAAGTCTCTTCGAGAACTTAGCACGGGACCAGATTGACGTGGTGTAAAAGCTTCCATAGGATATTATTATGTAGCTGTACTGGGAACGCAGCATATCCGTGATAATCAAGCGAATATAGCAGCATCCAAAACGTAGCTACCGCCACATTTACCGTATCAGGGATACAAGACTAAAATATCATTATCAACAACACCAGCCTTTGTTCGTCTACTGCTCAATAAACTGCAAGACGACTGATAGCTTGCCTCGTCACTTATTCACTGATGATGATGAACACGGACTGGCCACTTCACTGAGAATCACCGGGAAATGTGCTTAGGCATCCCGCGGGGGAGAGGGTCAACACGCGGGTATGTGGGACTCGATGCGGCTGAAAGCTGGTAAGTGGACGCAGCTCTACCCACTAAAACCTGACGAGTGCCACCACTGCCGCCAGTGAGGTGCCCCAGATCTACAAGCAACCGGGCACCTCGACGGCTAGTCAGTCCTTCGGGAGACCGACGCCACCTCCACAGAGGTTCTCGACCTCACCCCTTGCCCACTGCTCTTTTGCCCTCTCTTCATATAAGAGGGGTAAAAAGAGCCCCCT
This sequence comes from Lycaena phlaeas, assembly GCA_905333005.2. Lineage (NCBI taxonomy): Eukaryota > Metazoa > Arthropoda > Insecta > Lepidoptera > Lycaenidae > Lycaena > Lycaena phlaeas. The sequence goes on from HG995174.1 coordinate 4,520,915, forward strand.
CGGCCCAATTCGCTTCGCACATGGTGCTGGCTGGCCCCTGGGGGGCTACTGAGCCCCATCGCCACGTCGAGGTCTGAACCATGGTGGGGTCTTTTTGATGACTAGCTTTATCCTTTTTAGCATAAAATAGATTTTGTGACCCAAGTAAGTAGTCAACTCAGTAGGCCAGGGTGAGCACAACATACTCACCCTGGGCTACTGAGCCCCACCGCCACGACAAGGCCTGAACCATGTTGGGGGGATTTAACCCACCTGGTTAATGGCCTACCAACACTTTGTTTATCTTGACGTGGCCTCTTGAGCCTTGTTGGCCCATCGGCTGGAATAAATCAGACTAATATTTTAAAAAACGTGTTCAGGTATCTCCGGGTAACCCCACCAGGGCAAGCAAACAGACATAGCCCTATAATTCAAATAAATACCTGCATAATATGTTGGAACAATGTGCCACGCGCGCTGTCACTATCGCCTATCGACTATCGACTAGATTGCATTACCACTTCTGACCGTATCGTATGACCGGACACGAGTTCCGGGGCTTCGGTCTCAGGTGACTAATCCATTGTCCTGTTTTTTATACCACCGTCTGGCTCGCTAATGGCTCAGAGGTGCAGCTTCGAAGCAAGCTATAAGTAAAAAAAAATCTGTTGACTGTAAAGTTGATTTACTGACGATAGTTGAACGTGACAACGTCATAAGAAAATACTGATGGGCCGATTGTGCCTCTTTGTCGCTCGTTCCGCGCTCTCGCTTGCACTTCAAGCCTTAAATGTAACGCCTCCGAGCTAGGTAACGCTGCATGAGTCATGTTTTTTCATGCATACAGCCAGCTCCATCGAATTATAAGAAGTCACGTCAAAAAATCTTATTTTTAGGTATTGCCTCTCTTAGTTATAGTTACAATAATAATATGTATAATTGTACGGAACCCTACGTGCAAGAGTCCTACTCGCATTTTCCAGTTTTTTTACTAATGTACGGAATACTATGTAACATATAAAACAATACAATAATAAAATAACCTTAAATTATTACCTATTATACCGATGGGCAACTAGTTTAAAAATTATTAATTAATATAATAAACAAAACATAGTTGTCATAATATCTAACAACATTTTATGTTATGTTTTGCCGTTATATAAATACATAATACACAGGACTTAAATACCTACGTTAAGATATTATTCAGTGAAGGTTGAAAACTTTAAGAAAACTCTAGATGTTGGGATTAAAACTGCCTTACATAAAATCCTATTAACGTGGTGCATTATTATATTATCACAGGTAGCGGGTTCAAATCGGGCGTGAACATCGCGTAATTAAATTTACCTTGGAAGGGATTTTTAATAATTACAACGGTCTCTCTACTATCTCTCTACTATCTTATATACTAGATATTCTTTTAATGCTAGTTGACAAACTGGCAGACGTTCTATCTGGTGATTAGTGGTCGAGGTCGCCCATGAAAATAAACTTATTTATTTGAAACTATCCCAGGCAACTCATTTGTCACCACCATGGATCAGGCATTATCGTAGCGGTGAGGCTCAGTAGCCTAGGGTGAACCCAGCACCTTGGGGGAAGTGAATTGAGCTCAGGGGGGCTCTTTGTACCCCTCTTATAAGAGAGGGCAAAAGAGCAGAGGGCAAGGGGTGAGTTCGGGAACCTCATCTCATTGTACTGTCCCGACGGTGGGAGGTGTTGTTCTGTGGTGCGGGACAACCTCTCTGTGGAGGTGGCGTCGGTCCCCTGAGGGTCTGACTAGCCGTCAAGGTACTACTACCAAAGACTCAAGACACTCGCCGGATTTTAGTGGGTATAGCTGCGTCCACTTACCAGCATTCGGGCGCAGCGGAGCCCACATACCCGCCTGGGGAGACCCACTCCCCCGCGAGAAGCCTAAGCGCATTTCTCGGCGTCAAAGAAAAAAAAGGCGACTAATTTATGTGTTACCTATCCTGAGACGTAATGTTTCAAGTCCAGTGTCAGTTACACTGTCTGTCTTACCTTTTCTCCGAAACACAGCAAAGCTGTTTCAAGAGAGAAACAAGCAAAGAGGTGGCACCTATGCAGCAAGGTGCGCGGCACAGCACATCCCTTCCACCGGTACATCTAATTTAACATACATCTTACCGCTTATTTATTTGCTTATTTCAGAATTAATAAGTGGCTGCAAAGGTATAATGTTAAATGTGCTACTTATTATTAAAGATATGCGTAGTTATATAATAAAGACAAGATGCTAATAATAAATGATCAATATTACAAACCTATGTGTACATCAAAGACATTTTTTTAGCAAGGGATTTGTAAACAAACTAACACATTCAACATTTAAGTACATATATTAAAATAAAAAATCTAAAAAAAAAACACGTAAAAAAGTTTGCGGTTACGGACTTCCGCATGCATCTCCATGCTTGCATTGAAAGCCGGTTCCGCATATGTTTACACCCTCACGAGCACTCACGAATCACAACAGGGGATTCTTAGATATTTCATTGACAATAAAATCAATAATGACAATAAAGATACTCAGTTATCTAATATTGTATAATGTGTCATTAATTTATTAGCAGTTAATAAATATATGAGTAGTAACAACTAGCCAAATAGTTTTATGATTTCCCAAACCAAATGCTTCGAAATCACCACAGCTTTTTCATAAAGACTTAGGGCAAGGTCTAGAAATGATGATGACAATATGACCGAATAGCTTAGTTTCAATAAAAAAATAGATTTCATAGCAGGGTAGGTACTCACTAAAATTATTTATATTTTAATATTTGGACTTGAGTCTTATGATTGCAAAACAGGCAACATTGTAAAGATGACTTGTAAGTAGCTCTTAATAAAAAACTACTATTCGAAAACTTCCTCCGCTGTTGATGTTAACTGGCAACACTCATGGCACAGATGAACAAGCTCATCTGCCAGTATTATATAAATATATAATGACATTAAAAGTAACCTTGCAGTATGTTCCAAGGCAATAAGTCTGTACATGTAATAGGTGAGGCTAGGTTTAAATCTTGGTGGCGGTTTCATAATCCTGTAACAAGGGAGGCGCCGACCTCCTTAATACGGCTTCCTGGTGCCCTCGTACATACCAGCCCAGCGCAACGGTTACAAACATTTTACTTTTTATTTATTCTACTCTAAATGGAAAACTAAATTTTTGTAAGGTATTGAAAATCTATATTCGCTTAACAGTTATCAAAATAATCAAATTCATCAGAATTGTCAAATTTGGATGAGCAGTAGAGCCTTACTCTACACTGTAGAGCCACTGTAGAGTCTGCAGTGAAACATATGTACGTTACGTACGTTATCTTTTAGAATCGTACCTTCCATCCAGCTTCCTTCATTCCAGCTTTACTACATTTTTATGAAAATTTAAAAATATATATTATATTCCTATTTTTTTTTTTGTTTTATTTTTACTAGTCACTAGACTTTCTCGAAGATATTAGAATTTCTCGGCTAAAATTAGCTTCGAGTAATTAAGTAAAATCATAGTACCTACCTATTTTTATTCTGAAACGAATAAAAATAAGTAACGAATAAAAAGTTCTATATTTAGTAACGAGCAAGCTATGACTGAAAAACTATTTTTAGTAGTATAGCATAGGCAGATAAATGTTTTTAAGCTTTTTGTTTATATTTTAATCGATGACCTTTTAACTGTATTAAATATTAAATCTATATTAATTGAGAAAAGTGATTAGTCTCTCAGATCAGAATAGCTTGATAGAAAAACCATTATTATACAATATACATTATTAAAAATTTCGAGTGCAAAATTATTAAGAAAGAGCAAAAAAAGTAAAAGAAAACCGGGTCGATAACAAAAACAAAATACTCAAACATCAAAACCGCAAAAATGATAATGCGTAGACGGCTAGAATCAAACCCTTCCTTACAACTTTACCGTCGTGTGAAAAATCGCTGTCCGCCCCGCCTGTCGCTTATAACTCGTCCCACAACAAATTAAGGCTGTTTAAGTTAGGCTCGTTTGTGAGTATAAGGTGGTGTAGGTTTGCATCGCTACTGGTAGCCACTCGCGCCCCGGCCCACCTCGGGCGAGCACGTTACTTACCCCGGGTATACTAGTATTTAGTTTGTTTTATTTGTGTTGTTTGCCGTTGTAAGTATCAAGACTGTTTTTTTTTTACATCGGTTTATTGTTTTTTCCAATAATGATTGTTTTTTTTTAATATTTTTTTATAATTATAAAATTGTGTTGTATTTATTTTACGGTATAGCTAATATATAAACTCAAACTACTTTTAATTCATATTCGCGGATTTCACAAATTTCAATACTAATTTCTTTTATTTAAAAAAGGAGGAAATTATTTAAAAGGTTTTCTACCAATAATTTTTTTTTTAATTATAGAAAAAAGTTAAGAACTTACCATCCGTTACACGTATGTACTTGTTTCTTGTGACTAATAATTCAACTAATTATTGTTAATAGTCTTTAACTATCAATTTAATAAGTAAAAAAAGATATAACAGTACAGTGAGCAACACAGTGGTGCATTAAGTTAAGCCGGTAGTATGGTTTCCGAGCTTGTGCGGCTTCTCGTCACACGATACGGGAATAAAAAATATATGAAAACATATCGGATGTCATATCGTTTACCGTGTTGACGGCTCTCTTAATTTGACAATAAATAAAATAGGAAGTTTTTTTATGGAAAGATACTAGGCAAGTCGCTATTATTTTAAGCATTTAATACATAGTATATGCTACCGGTCAGGATAAAGATACGAGTATTTAGTAGAACTAACAGCTTTACCGGATCTTAGAACCGAATCAGTTCCTTAGCTTTATCTAATAAACGCGAGATCATTTTTTTCGCATCGCAAGTAGTTAGTCTTTGTTGTTTTATTGTAATGTTTAAATGTTTTTAAAATAACTAGTTAAATTTAATTTATAACAGACTTGAGTATACGAGTAACATCTCATTTTAAATTCTAGTATAAATATTCATACCAGGATATACGTGAACTTCTTTTAAATTTATAAGCCAATTCAGACATTATTTTGTAAATTTTAATTTGGTATAGTAACTTCAACAATCAAATAAAACCAATCAAATTGAATTTAGTTTAAATAGTTCGTTTTATAATCGGTTTCTGTAGGTTACTACTTCTACATAGAAATGCAAATATACAAATACAAAAAATCAATACCAAACTTTTTACTTTGTGTTATTTATGTTTTTTATACTTTTATTTTATACCTATCTACTTCCGACTAAGAACATCTACGTGGCGTTCTGAAGACGTTCATATGAAGCCCTAAGCAGCTGCTGGCCACTGCACAAGATTAGTTGGTCGTATACTCTTGTGCGTGTGACAGCGGCTATTGTGGGTGGTTCATGGTCTACGGACGGCTGCGGGGACCAACGGTTACTACCAACGTAAAACAAGATGTGCAACTAATCTAATATACTATAAATTTAAATCGTAAAAATATATTTCATAACGTTTAAAATAAAAGTGATTTTAAAGATATCACTTTTTTATATAATTTATCTATCATTATACATTATAGTGTTCTTCACATGTTTCGGTAAAAAAATGTACATCGAACAATATAAGAGCATTTATATAATATCTGCTTGAATAAGAAAACCTAATTTATGAAATAAGCTCATATCGTCACCGTTAAAAATGTACCATAATATATTATTAAATGTTTATATGTACCTAATGATTTATTTTTCATCAATATTGTTTAACCATCTTAAAGTTTAGCCTTATTTTTTACAATTTTATGTTATAAAATGTACATTATCTTTACTTAAAATCAGTTCTTATTCACAATTACTGTTAAGACTATCGAGGAGATATAATATAATATTTACAAAACACACGAGCAAGAACTAGCGTAAAATATCGCGATGCCTTAAAATATTTGCATATATATTTAGATACTACTGTAAAATAAATGAGTTCTTGTATTGCTATTTAGTAATATTAGACGGACTTAATATTAATATTAGTAAAATCTTGTGATTAGGATAAGGGACATGAAAATAACTATTGTATATGAGTAATCAGCCCCTCTAGACAAGAGGCAAACGCTCGATAATAGTAAACGCAAAGGAATAGGTCCTTTGCGTTTACTCACTGACTCCATAGGGTTGCTGCAGTTTAAAAGGAACATTATTATTATAATATTTCTTGATTTTTTTTAATGTCGTAATCTACCCATTCCCATACAACAAGTATTATTTTCTATTTTATTCGTTTAGCGTTTATGCCACTCTTCTAGGGAGGACGAATTACATAAGTTTTTAGACGTTTTTACAAATAAAACCATTATATACTTTATGTGTCTTAATAAAACGTTCTTCAAACATTTTGCAGCAGCCCTATGGAGGTAGCGAGAAAACGCAAAGGAATAGGATCGGGCGTTTGCCACTTGTCTAGGGGTGCTGAGGTATTAATATTTACAATGTTGATAGTGAAATCCAACCTTAAAAGTGTGACAGAGATAATATTAAATTAAGGGCCTGTTTCACAATCTCCAGTTAAGTTCCCAATAGGCTATCGGCAACATATTTGACAGATATTTGACAGATACTCCATACTCTATCGGTCAAATATGTTGCCGATAGCCTATTGGGAACTTAACTGGAGATTGTGAAACAGGCCCTAACCTAATAATGTCGAATATAAATTAGACTCTTTAATTCTAGTGCGTGAGATTAGTATGTCCTATTTGTCATGTTTTTAAGATAACGTCATCATTAATGATAAAAGGTAAAATGCTGATGATGCTTAAATATTCGATTTTAAATGAGCAGTGCTCCCACCAAGATCTGAATTTTAACTCAACTATACTATTTTAAATTTTAACCTAGCTACTGTTTCAATCGGACTTTATTTTTGGATCTGTATCCATATTCTCTGAGAAATTTATCGGGCCTATTCCACTTAAAGCTATGCCTTAATGCCTAAAGATACACGTTTTCATGAGGGGTAACTTCGGAAAAATATTTCGCTATCCAATTGTCTCTAAATTGCTTTTTTTAATCGATGGTTCATTTAAAGGAGATTTGTAATTATCTTTTAATCGCTGACTTATATCTTTGACTCTCCGTTCTCGTAAAGCAACTTTCAGACTATCTCTAGATACAAATGGATTGATATAAATTGTACACATAAATATTGTCTTAATTATTATTAATCGTATTTTTTTTATTTTATCGATATTTTTTGCCAATTGCAATGTTTATGACATAATACTTGTATTAATAAAATTTGGTAAATAATGTTACCGCTAAATTTTTTAACGTTTAATAAATTACATTAATATTACATGTAACTATGTTTTTTGTAGTTTATTATATTTGTAGAGATAAGTTAATATAATATTATAAAATTGTTATGTATGTTAAAATTTAAGGACAATCATAGAAATGAATAAATAAGCATGACTTATATTATTTCTGTATTTCATATTGTATAATTAATATGTGTTTATGTATTTATTATTTTTAACAATAATATATTTTATTAAGAATGTTTAATGGAAATATACAACTATGTATATAACCATTATTACACGAAGCTTCTTTGGTATTTTGCATCTACGCAAAATTCTAGGGGTCGTGAATGGTCGCCGTGGCTGAACCCTGTCGGGCAGATCATCATCATCATCATCATCAAAAAGATATTTAAGCTTAAGTATGATTTTGTTTCCAGCGAATAAAGAAGATGCAACAAGAAACACCGTGATGAAGCCCAAAACAACTATTGGTCACTGCACAGGACTAGTGAAGTGATTATACTCTTGTGCGTGTTCCAATAGTTATTGTGGGTGCTTCATAGTCGACTTCAAGACCCAGATTACGCTTGGACTCAAGAATTAGTTCCGTGAGTATGAGAAACAGAAACTCATAGAATATTCGGGAAAGAAAAAAATATAAAATTAGTATATGGATATGTTTGTGACTACAATTTAACTTCTGCTCCCGATTGATTACCTTTTATTACTGACTAATAAAATAAATACACATTATATTTAATTATAATATTATATATTATCGAAATTAAAATTATTTAAGTTTGTGTAGATTTCTTACAATAATTATTTGTGTTCCATCAATTTATTCGAATCTAATTTAATTCGAATGTCCAATTGTCACTGTTTGTTGTGATTAATGTAAATTTGAAAATAAATTTTAAGAATCATCAAAAAGTTAATATCGATGTATAATAAAAATATATCGATATTTTAAAAGGAAAACTATCGAAATAATCAATTTTTATGTATTAGTATTTTTTTTATTTTAATTAAATTTTGAGCTTTATTTAAAATTAATTACATAAGTGATCTCGTACCTCAATAACTTAGCATTTTATGCCGTAGGTAAAAGGTATTTGTGGTAGTATATTTCTTCCATTCACTCTATATAAAACGGAAGCTCGACGTCAAATTTCCAAGTTTGACTTTAAAAGACGTCACTATATGTATTTCAGGAAGATATAATGATATTTATTGTATCTAAGCTGCGATAGAAACTAGTATACCTATTATATAATGTATGTGAGTTTTCATGTTGATGTCTTCAACTACAATCCAATTGAAAAAAATCTTTCACCAGTGCATTGAGTGACATAGGCTATAAAAACAAACTATAGGCGCAAACGTGTTACATAACCGTATAAATATAGGTTACGCGTCCTAAGCGATACGGCAAAAATACAAAAATATACTTAGTATAAAGCTAGTACTGACCCTGAGGGACAGAGGCTACAAAATGACAAATACAGATCATCTAAGTAAACGCAAACGAAGTTTTAAGCAACAGCTGGTCTCATATTAAATATCACACGAGAATTCACTTACTGTATATATGATAAGTAGAAATGTTCTGGAAACCTACCTATTCAGTTATGTTAAGTAGAGCTGAGTACAGCTATGATTTGTTCCAACAAGGCTTCGGCTTAAAACCTGCAATCTGATCACGACTGCTGTAACCCTTTAACAGGATTACACTAAGTTAACACGGTAAGAATATAGAACAAAGAAAACACGCAGAGATTACGTAAGTTACATGAAAACTGCAATTTCAAAATAAAAGATACGATAGGAATTTCAATTTTTTTTACGCACCTAATGGCCACACAAATCATTTTTACAAGAGGAAGTGCTGCTATGCTCCTTTGTAGCCGAACTTGGCAACACGACCGACAGCTATGCTTGCTGAACTTCTGCTTATAGCACGTAGATAGCTACTCTGTTGAATAAAATTATTACCTATATCCCATTAGTAGGTATGTGCTAAAACTATATTACAAAATAAAACAAATAAAATTTTGATTTTCAAAATATTAAGGGATCACACTGTTAAAAAAATTTGGGTTCCACGTGGGGAATCTAAGCTAAATGTTTAAAATTTTCCCTGCCAAATGCCAAAAAACAGTATCAACCCTTATATGGCCTACTGCTGGGCACGGGCCTCTTTCTCGAAATCAGGCGAGGAGGGTAATGTTCACTTATGCTCTGGCCCAATGCGTGTTGGTGAACTTCAGATACCTTTAAAGACTAATCTCATCGGGCATAAAGGTTTCCTCTCGATGTTTTCCTGCACAGGTAAGCTAGCGATGGTTTCGTGTTTTAGGGTGCACTTGGAAATGTAGAAAAACTAATTACAAGGCACACACGGGGGTCAGGATCGAACCCGGAACCTATCTCCTAAGAGCCGAGTCCAAACCTACTCCATTGTCCATACCATCGTCGCTTCCTGCCAAATGTACTCCTAGACAGTGTTTTTTTAAGAATAAGATTTTCTAGGAATAATTCTAGATCATAAGCTATGTGAAATAGCATAATTGGCAAATAGACTTAGTTCAGCTGCCTAAGAAGAGAGAAAAATAAGTTCACTTAAATAAGTTCAATTTAAGTAAAAGATTTCATGAAAGATACTAACTTTGGGAATAGAGCGTAGCTCCCAGTTGTTTCAGATAAACATGTAAAATTCGTAATATAAGATATTAAAGACTATTTCCACTGAATTTGTTTGACCGGTTCATCTCAGCTTGCCTTGGAACCGATGGTATGGACTCAATTGACGTTCAAAAAGATACTTTGTCGGTACTAGGTATTTTGAATTAAAAATTAATTATTTAATTTAGAAGTGGCCGATATTATCAGTTAGTACAAATGTACATTATTGTTAATTAAATCCACATACATATAACTATATCTAAACAGCAATCCACACTTTACATTTTGAATATCATAAATATAGCGCCATCTAGCGATAACAGTACGAATGATCAAATCCCTTATTGTAAATATTTTGTTCAGAACCTGAAAAACTTTTTGCTTTTTCGACTAGGTGGAGCTGGGTGCTATAATATGAAAGCACTATATTACCCGCTTGCTTGTACGATATTTAAATTAAAATAGTATATTTCATTACAAGTGCGGAGAGCCTGTCATTACAACAAGTTCCGACAAATGTTGACCCGACACGAGGCGCAACCGAAGGCGAGTGTTGACAGTCGGAACAAGTTGCAATGACGGTTCCGCACGTGTACTGAACGACTATTTTTAATACAGTTGCGAAAAAAATTAAGCTATTTAATAAAATTATAAAAGTACAAAATGGCGCCGAACGTAAAAGGTAAAAGAATATAACAGAGATTTTTTTTCTTCACCCATTCTGGGTAGGCAAAGGGATCTATGCCCATACAGCCAAGTCTTCAGTAGAATTATTGTTTTATCGATATTATGACATAAAAATGAAATTTAATAACATGAAACCTAACCTAACTCATTTAATCAAATCATTAAATCTGATATTGAAACAAATTAGTAGCTTCTTTTTAAAAATATTTGTAAAAACTTCGTGCTTGGTATTTTATTCTTTTTATTAGGTATACATTATTTTGATAGTTGGGAAAGAGAACGCACGAGTTCGGAAAAGGTAAAGAAAAAACACGAGTGTGTAATAACCCACTTTCCAAACGCTATACGTCCCTGGAATACGCCACTTTTTGAGTAACTGTATTAAAAATATTGTTTTTTATATACACGGTCAACGGTGTATTTGGAACGCTTTGAAAAGCGAAAAGGTATAATAGTGTAGGCGTGGCCTGACACAATAAAAGTGAAAAAAACTCGAAATTATAATATTTTTTTTGGTTGTCTTTTTTAACTTTTCTGCGTATAGTCCGGTTTGGTAAACATAATGAGGAATGATACAGACATTTGATGACAAAACTTTAAAATAATCGTTTTTTGAATAAAACAGAAATGTAACAGCTGACTCACAGCCGCGTCGCTTGAGGTGAACGAACTCCCGCACCGCGCGCGGCTCGCGGTCAGCATAAAAAATTATAGCGAGTATGCATACATCACGGGCATACATAATACCTGAAATTTTCTTTAAAAAAAAAGTTTCTGAGACAAATCGTTATATTATATGCATTATGTTGTATAATATAAATAAGTAGTATATTATTAGGCTTAAATCTTTCAAAGCGTTCCAAATACACCGTGTATATTATATTCGGAGGGCAAAAAACGTTGGTTATAAGTATCTTGTCATTTAGTACTAGTGATGTTAAATAATTGTCTAATCTATTTGTGGATATAATTACACTTCCATCCGTTCCATAATCTATTCGTAATACTCGACTCGAATATTTTTAATGCATTCACAATTTACATTACTCTATCTACATAACAAATGAGTTATCCTCCTAAAAAAAATATATATTTAGACCTCTGTACCCGTACATTGGCCTGAACTAATCTTCCTTCCAGAAAGACATAAGCGACACTTGTATGTCCCACTGCTGAGCGCGGCTATTTTTAGCACCCCAAAGGATTTTAATTTCAACACGCATACAAGTGTTTTACGTTTAGCTTCACCGTTGATCAAACAGTGTAGTGGTATTCACGTGTTTTAGATCGATACAATTTAGGGTAGGAACTATTGTATTTAACGATCGAGACCATGCCTGCTAGACTTGAGAGTTATGGAGTTTTTTTCACCTGGTAGAACCAATAAGCACACAGAAAAATTCCGCCATAGTCAAAATTATCATCGAAGAAGTTAGAAAATAAAAAAAACAATTAAAGTGTAATCTTTATTTCGATTACCCGTGCTTCATGATAATAAAACATGTAAAACCGTTGCCTCAGCGGTTACATTATATTATGTTTATATTAACTGGATGTACAATATATTTTTACCATCGCGTATATAAGCTGGCTTAACTGTAGGGAGGGTGTATATGTTATTATAGGTAAAGAATTCAGACGTACATAGAAGGACAGTTCTTATGGGCGCTTTGAGGACAAACTCTGCGATGTAAACGTCCGCTTGGCGGCCGCGGCGTGGCGAGAGGGACACCGCGATGTTCCCAGCATATGAGCCTACGAAAGCGAGCGAGTGCGAACTGGGGACATTTCCCCAATAAAGTCGGCACAAAAAATCCATAAGAACTGTCCTGCTATTTACGTCTGAATTCTTTGTTATAGGTGAAGTTAGCTAATACAATATAATAATTGCAACATCACTTTTAGCTAACGTCAGTCTAAACAAGTTTTTTTTTTTTGTGGTGTAGCGATCGGTATTACAGAGTTGAATAGTGGCTGAAGCAAATTCGAAACCCGCCGTAAAAATATATGTATCACGCAAGAAAACGCAACTTCTAGTGTCATTCAGTGATCTTTTTTGTAGCGATATTTATACAATTCCTCAGTGGGATAGTAAATTAAATTTGTTACATTGTAATTTTTTTTTTTCGAATATTCTAGATCACGAATATTTCGTTACACAATAGAAATAGATTTAGATTGCCCTCCTTAATGTAGACAAAATTTGAATGGGGACCTGGGGACCTAGCCAAAATGCCATTAAGAAAGCGTTAGCGAAGTTCGAAAACGATAAAATGTATGAGATTGACATAAGGCCGCGCTTAATCACGTGGTTCATTTTATACATTTTATCATTTTCGAACTTCGCTAACGCTTTCTTAATGGCATTTTGGCTGTACCCCCTGAACGCGTATAGCGCTTGGAATACAAACTGTGACTTAATACTAACATTATTCTTTCGTAAATACTTTACATATCCCTGTAGTGTGATATCGGTATACTAATTTATATTGAGTATTCGTGTTGTTAAAGATTAATTAATGACGAGTTTTGTTCGGCAATGTCTTAACTATGTCATTCGCAAAAATTTAAAACAGCTGACAAGGATGAGAAATTATTATTATAACTCTACTATCCACTACTAGAAATAGATTTCTTTCAGTGAATTACACAATTCATAAAAAAGTAACAGTCAAAACTAAGAGGTAATATTTAGGAATTTGGAAGATTTTGGAAGAAGAAGAAGGAAGGGAAGTCTTTGAAACTATGTCAAAAAAATCTTTTATATTATATTAATCATCAGATCACTAAGGGCAGGTTGCATCAACAGAAAGATGGCGGTAACGAACGTTAGTGACCAATGAGCGTTGTTTTTAACAGACGTTAAAATTTAACGAAGTCTCTTACGTTAACAGATGATTTGAAACCGACCTTTAGTCTGTAAGCGTAAATGAACGCGAGTTATAGCATTAATAAAGTATTATACCGATTACACAACTAACGGTTACGCACTGCAACCGATCCGATCCGTACAAATACAAAAAAAGCCTCTTTATTGAAACTACTTAAAACGGGATATTTACCATGTTTTTATTGAATTGAACTTCTTTAGAATCGTTGTGATTTCAAACCGGATGCAACGGAAAAAACGACAGGTAAAGGCGGAAACATACTTACGTGTCATGGCGTGTCGTGATGCTTACTGTCGTGACGGTAAGTGTGCACATTTACGTGTCTTCTCGTGGCGTATTCTGATGTTATTTCTGAACAGTACTTACTGCCTTTGCAGTGTTCAAACATACATAATGTTTTTTTCTGATTCGGATAGTGATTTTGATGATGACGTGCCATGAGCCACGCGCCGCTATAGAAACACATTTGCCTGTTGTGTCGTGTCGCGTCATAGCCCCCACCAATGCTCTGGCGCAATCGGTCGCGAGCAGTCGGCGCCACGATAGAACGTGTTGCGACACGACACGATGTGCAAATATGTCCCTAACCATATTAAATGTATGAAACCGATATGCTTCTGGCGCGTCACGACACGCCACGACACGTAAGTATGTTTCTGCCTTTAGAAACACAAATACAAAAGAGCGAGAGAGCAAATGTCGGTGTGTATGTATATTGCACACTGTTTAATACTTGCTTGTATTTGAGCTTTTAAGATGTGTTTCACTTCTATCGTGTGTGAATCGCACACACACCTTTTTTTTCTTATTTCGCAGAGCTCAATAATTAAACATTGTCTATCAATATCTTGTTAACGAAACTAAACTAAATAAGAATAAAAACATGGTAAATATTCCGTTTTAAACAGTTTTAATTAAACGAAAATAACCATGTTAAATTAAAATCCTAATAATGTTAGGATTTTCAATCCTAAAAAGCCTCTTGTTTCATTATCATTGTGCTTATATAAAACTAGCTTCCTTAGCCCGTCATATCATATCAAGGAGAAAAAATTCATGACAGCATTTAAACGAAAGATATGCATATTGTTCTACGGCTACAAAAGATGTTTTATGGACTTGGATTAGGAAACATCATCTGTAATATTAGCTCAGTAGTCGATTCGTCCTTATACTATTTGTTCATTGGTTGATACGTCCTTATATAGGTCAGTTAACTAAGGCTGGCATGTTGACAGTAAGCACATGAAATTTCACATATTAAATATATTAATTTCACCATAATTACCAAACCATACAGTTGCTTGCCAAGAAACAGTCTGATATAAATGCACATTTGTTTGGTTGCATATATTTACTTAAATAATGCACAATCCAGCCCTATAACATTTTTTTTTGTATAGGACAACGTCTGTCGGAATCGCTAATAGCATATTAATATATATTTAAAAAACGAACAACAAAGATTTATCGAAAAAAAAGCATATATACGGTGGAATTGAGAAACGCCTGTTTCTTTGAAGTTGTTTAAAAAGACATTCTGTATTTACGAGCAATAGCAAAAACTAAACTGTTGCTGTCTCTTTTGTACTTATAAAGTTGACCGCGCGCGAGAGAGACGGAGAGACTTTTCATTATGTACATTCAGTGCGCCGTCATGCCAATTCACAGACAATAGACAAGCATAACGTGTGAATGTATTGACCGCGCCAGCTTTAGTTAACTGATTCTAATTCTATACTATTCGTTCATCGGCATCGACCACATAACCCATAGACTCCTAATAACAGGGAAACGGGTTCTGGCGACACATCTGACTTATAGTTCCGATGTAAGCCGTAAACAATGTACTCAAACTATCGTGTCGTCTCATTCTTTCCCGTTGCGAAATATATATATATTTCTTTTTAACGTTCCGTGATTGGTAATGTATTACATTGAATTAGCTAATCACAGTATTGCTACCCCTTTCGTCTCACCTCAGCTAGTTGCCAGAATGCATTTAATACGAAAAATCAAACATTAGGAGTCTATAGGTTGTGTGGTCGATGTTCATTGGTCTATTTGTATTTTGCCGGACCCTGATTGGTTGCACGTGGGTGCACGTAACCTGTATCGTTTGTTCGTCGGTAGAGAGCTAGTGTTTGTCGTCCGTCTGGTAAAGCATGAGGCAGATGGTCCCGTGGAGGCAGGCCTTGGCGGCGAGGTACTGGTCATCCAGCTTCAGCGCGTACCGGTACATCCATATCGCTTGCTCGTACTCTTCCTAAAATCAGATAAAAATATTATCTAACATACGATTTTACACTATGGTTTGGATATTAATTACATCCAAAATATGAACATACTGTTGTATTTTTCTTTTCAAGTATCACATAGACAAAGCTTCTGGCTGTGTATCTGCCTCTGATTTACACCTTTTTTTTAAATTACATATCTTGGAATTTAGGAACTTCTTCAAAGCTTTTATATGGGCGTCGGTAAGTATTATAATATAAATGACATGAAATGGATCTTTATATCAAAATGTAAAAACAAAAAATTAAACCAGCGTTCAAATGACGTCATTTTAATTCTTTCAACAAGCAAATTTTGTTTTTACTTAAATACGTTTTGCATTATAAAAGATGACTCACGCCATCTCATTCTCATTATTGTTAATATAGGTCACGCAATTTAACTTGGCTGGTATAAAGTTTAATAAAGTAACATCGCAGATGTCACCCTTAAGGTAAGCCATCCACTCTGCGCATCGTCAAAAGAGGACTGGAAGTCCTTCAGTGTGATAGTATTTTCGTTCCGACCAAGTAAAATATACAAACGTAAATGCAACAATAATAAAACTCACGAGATGGCTGTGCGACACCGCTGCTAGAAACGCTTCTATCTTACTCTTGGGCGCCGTGTAGAACGACAGATAAGCCATTTCCTTAGCGTCTTCTAGCTTCGATTGCCTGTAAGTGTACCATTAAAAAATATATTAACAGTGTAAATAAAAAAGTTAATCAGAATATTCTCTTTTCTCAGAAAAGTTCTCATTTTAAAAACGATGTCTTTTTCTTTGTTTGCTTCACTCAGAGCTGTATAGGAGCAGCACTATGGGGCGTCACACGCCCCGCCCACCTGCTCCCACTACCTCACATTTCGTCCAAGACACTCACAGATGCAGCAGCAACACCATGAGGCGCAGCGCGAGGTGCGCGCGGTGCGGCGGCGCCAGCGCGTGCGCGGCGGACACGCAGCGGCGCGCGCACTCGCCCCGCCCCGCCACGCCGCACCACCAGCTCGCGAACAACGCGCCCGCCCACGACCGGCTGCGCTGCGGGCCGGCACACGCGGTCAACGGATACCTCACCTCACACTAGCGCTAAGGCTGGGATTCGACCGGAGCTGAGCTAAGCTGCGTTGCGAGGAATGTGTTTTTGAGAACCAATCGAAACGCTTCATTTGCCTGACCACGTTCAGCGCAACGTGTCTATTGGTTCTTGTAAAACACATTCCTCGCAACGCAGCTTAGCTCATCTCCGGTGGAAACACAGCCTAATGCTTGGCCGAGGTCATTATTCATGTTATAGGCAAGACGGTTACAAGTGGCCACCCTCACTAGACCAGAGCCTACGCGATTCGGACGTTGGCAAACTAGCGAACCAGTTACAAGTGGTTAACGTCACCCAATAGTAACAGATCCGGATACGAGGAGCCCTTTAATGTATTAACGAGTTTTTTTGACCTAACATGGCCACTTGTCAATATTTGGTGGTAATGATGAGATACGAGACATTAGTTTAAACTATTGTAACGTTGCGCTAGCTCGTTACATGATTTAAGGTTTAAATTAAGAATCCAGCAATAGATATTGTTTAAACTAAGCATACTGGTGGTATAAGCGCCATCTATCGTTAACTAGTGTCAACTATTGACATACTATATTGGCTCACTAGCGACCTCTCTAAAATTCAATAACCGTTTCTACTTTCCTTTTTTCAAATAAAATTAATTTACCTCTAGTAATTAATAATTATAAATATAATAATTTAATCTAATCCCTAAACAAAATTACAAATAAACTAAATTAAAACTTAATTAGTTATAAAGTCCGTTTGACAATTGACTATACAACTATATTGTTTATGGAACGATAGACAAGCTGTGATTAGGCACCTTTTGATTTGCTGTCACTTCTAACCGACCTCTTGGCCCCTTTTCTTGTCCTGACTTCGTGGCTGGCGGAAGCCGAGGCTAACCCTCGTCTAATTTTATTGAATTCCGCTGGGAGTTCGCGGAGCACAGTTCGGATACTAAGTATCCAAGTATAGAAGACCTAACAGCCGGCCGGCTGAACCGAACGCCCAGCGTGAAGACCCAAGCTGCAGCCAACCTACCATCGCCAGGAGTCCAGTCAGGCCAGTGATTCCTCCCTTATTACCCCTACGCAATACGCTGTCGGAACGTGGGCCAGCTAAAGAAAGTTTCTGGCTCGAGATAAGGTGAGACTTGTCCGAACCTACACTATTCTACCCCTTCCTATCGTGCTCGCTGGGGGCTCCTACCACCCCCACGCGACAGCTGGCGCCCAACGTGTATTCTTTCTAAGGCCTGTCCAGGTTCTGATAGCGTATTTTTAAGGAAATATAGTGTTTTTTCTAAAATTAGTATCTAAAAATTTTTTTTCTATATACCCACATATACTAAATGTTGTAAGCGTGAGGTGACGCCGAGCGAGCTGGTACGTAATTATTTAACTAATTAATATCTGTTTGTTACAATTTCATCTATATTTCCTTATTTTGTGCCTATATCATAATATTTTGCTACAATATTTTTGTTTCGGCCGTGCTAGACGTCAAAATTTAAGTGTAATTATCTAACCTTTTGTCTTTAATACTATTGAAATTACTATAAAAACACTAAATACTTATTGTGATACGTAAAAGTTCGCAAAGCTTTAGTAATATTTAGTAAATTCAAGTTCTATTTTCAAAATATTTAAATACGTAGTTGATCTTCAATTTTTATTTTAAATTCATAAACTTCTATCGTTGATATTTTACATTTCACTTGTCACTTAGCGTAATAGGGAGTTTGCTTTGTAAAAAACACTATTTAACTATAACTACTTGTAAACAGCTGATCTATCGTTCGATAATCTTTTAACTACTTAAGATTTTTAAACCTACATAATCTAATTGTTTTCTATAGCATAATACTAATAGTTTTGATAGCTAGATAATATGGAGACTTACCTAATTAAATTCTTTTTGCTAAACAAAAACGAATTAACCTATGAAGTACTGATCAGAGGCGAGGATGCTGCCCTAGCCCTCTTCAGGTTAAGAGTATTGATATAGTAGGACCCTACATCTTACTAAAATCAAATATCTTTATTCTTCAGGTTATAAGTATTGATTTTGTAGGACTCTACCCCTACTAAAATCAACTATTTTATTCTAGTTGTAACTTGTTGTTTTGGTATGTATTGCTTACTTTTTACAATCAAGAGAGCAACCGCTGAAACCGTTACTAAGATTTATTTTCATTTATTCAATTCATTAAATGTAAGTAATTGATAAAAAGTCTCCACTTGTCTACACACTTGCTGATATGTCAGGTAGACTTCTAGGTGTCTGGCATATTAAGGATATTAAATTAGTAAACTATAAATCATAAAACCTACTTAAATAAAACTAAATAAATTATTTTAACAAACCTAATTGAACTTTAACTTAAATTCAAATATTTAAATAATCTAACCTAACCTAACTTGAACTTAACTTAAACTCTTAATATTTAACATCTAGTACATACCTAAACTATGCTGTATTAATTAAACTAAATAATACTAATTAATACTCTTAAACTAACTTATTGAGTCAACAGCGGCTGGGTTGTTTACTCTATATGTAAGGATCTTTAGGTTACTACTATTAACTTAAAGATATCATGAGAGATGCAAGAGTGTATGTGATGGGATGTATGTATAGGTGTGATGTATGTATAGGATGGAAGTGTAGTAAGTTTAGTTCTATGCATAGTTGGTATGTATGACTGCAGTTCAGTATTTTATCTTGCAGTGAGTTTAATAGATAGTTAGTTTAGTCGGATTTTGCTGTAGTAGGCAAAATCCTACGCTTTTTGGCGGGGTACTGTAACGTTGCGCTAGCTCGTTACATGATTTAAGGTTTAAATTAAGAATCCAGCAATAGATATTGTTTAAACTAAGCATACTGGTGGTATAAGCGCCATCTATCGTTAACTAGTGTCAACTATTGACATACTATATTGGCTCACTAGCGACCTCTCTAAAATTCAATAACCGTTTCTACTTTCCTTTTTTCAAATAAAATTAATTTACCTCTAGTAATTAATAATTATAAATATAATAATTTAATCTAATCCCTAAACAAAATTACAAATAAACTAAATTAAAACTTAATTAGTTATAAAGTCCGTTTGACAATTGACTATACAACTATATTGTTTATGGAACGATAGACAAGCTGTGATTAGGCACCTTTTGATTTGCTGTCACTTCTAACCGACCTCTTGGCCCCTTTTCTTGTCCTGACTTCGTGGCTGGCGGAAGCCGAGGCTAACCCTCGTCTAATTTTATTGAATTCCGCTGGGAGTTCGCGGAGCACAGTTCGGATACTAAGTATCCAAGTATAGAAGACCTAACAGCCGGCCGGCTGAACCGAACGCCCAGCGTGAAGACCCAAGCTGCAGCCAACCTACCATCGCCAGGAGTCCAGTCAGGCCAGTGATTCCTCCCTTATTACCCCTACGCAATACGCTGTCGGAACGTGGGCCAGCTAAAGAAAGTTTCTGGCTCGAGATAAGGTGAGACTTGTCCGAACCTACACTATTCTACCCCTTCCTATCGTGCTCGCTGGGGGCTCCTACCACCCCCCACGCGACACTATTTAAAACGGGATATTAACCATGTTTTTTGCCATTATTTCGCAGAGCTCGATATTTCGACATTGTCTACGAATTTCATGTTCACGAGACTCATAATGCTAAAAAACATGGTAAATATCCTGTTTTAAATAGTTTAAATAATGAAAATAACCATGTTAATTTAAAATTCTATGAATCACAGTATCATAATAGTAGTACTCGCGAAGCGCCGTATTCTTAGGACTAAAGTCGATAAGGAACGAGTTGCCACTGGAAAATGTCTTGAAGGGTCTCCCTGCACCACATCTTATAAAAGGTAAAGCTATTAATGTGTATTTTCCGTGTGTTTGTCTATCGAACTGATTCATACTTACAGTCTCAACATATCTGGCGATCTTGGAGCCGAGACTGACGTAGTCGTATATGTTGAAGAGCTCGGCGAACTGCCTGGCGATGGTGGTGTAGGGCTCCCAGCCGTCCACGTCGAGCCTGCTGAGCCGCTCCAGGTAGAAGTCGTCGGCCGCATCCACGGGCCGGCAGTCGGGGATCTTCTTGCCGGTCGTGGTGATTGCGTTGATCTCCGCTATTATACTGGAAGTGATGTTATTATTATAATAAAAACTCTCTGGCAATCACGAGACTCGAAACATCAGTGTTGATACTTAAATTTGTTGGTAAAAATAGTTGATAACTAAGGATCGACAGCGACATGCCTTTTGTCAGTGCCATATTCGACTCGTTCGTTTGGTTTAAATTGTTCCACGCCAATCGCGTCGATTTAAGTAAGGTATTTTACATAAAAAACTAAATGTCGATGAGCCCATAAATTTTGAGCTTTATTTTTCAATAAAATATGACGCCATGTTCTAGACTTTATTTTTAAACCAGGAACAATTGATTTTTTACTACTGAGTTACATTCCTTCTACGATTCTGTGCTACCTACATCGCCCGTACTCACGTTTCCTCAGTATGAAAGAAGATTCTCCTCAAAAATAGGCTACATTTGCCATTTCCGATACATGCTGCATTGTGTTTTAATTATTCTTTTTTTTTACTTACTTAAATTTCTTCCTTCGTCTTTTTTTCCTATCGGTACTTCGGAATATATAAAGAGTACGTCTCACCCCATGTCCGCCTCCACGATGTCCTTGATGTTCTGTATCCAGTAGCCGAACTGCACGCGGTAGAACGAGCAGTCCTCCTCCTTGAGGGACAGGTCTGCTGGGGTCAGACCTGCCAATCATATACAGTTAGGAAGGAGAGGGATACGTCGTCCCTCTCGCACATCTAAACGTCATCGACGTAAATTAAATAGTCACTTAGTTTATTTAAAAGTAAAAGTAGTAAAAAGTATAATTCCTAACATGTGTTTACTATTTACTTAGGGATACCAGAGGATTAGTGGATGAATTGTCGGCTTTTTAAATATGAGTATACTCTTTAATGAAGGTCCCTTAAATAGTTGAAGATGATAATGAGACGACGGATGGTTGATGGTGGACGACGGAGAGAGATGACGGATGATGATGAGAGCGACTGGAGTGATCATGACGTAGCACAACTACTGTACCATACTAACTCTTGCATCCCTTCGGCCCGCAGCCCTTAAGCTGGCCCACCACTTTCATCAGGGCTTCGAAATGTCGCGTGTGCGCCGCCTTGTCGAAGGGCGTGGTTTTGTCGGCAGGCTCGGCCTTGTCGTTCGGCTCCGCCTTGTCGGCGGGCGGTGTCAGCAGCCAGTCGAAGTACTTGTCGCTGATGAAGCCCGGCTCGTGCAGATCGTTGGAGTGGTCCAGCTTGCGGAGCAGCCCGCCCACGTCCGCTGTGATCGAAAGAATGTAATACATATAATATCAATAAAACGCAAACAAGTTCACCTGCTGCGTGCTGACCGTACAGTGGCGGCACCGCCTTTAACGTCCCTATCTTTGAATAACGCGATTTTTGTCTGCGGCTACATGGCGCAAATATTGACTTTGAGTTAATATAATATTGAGCAAGAGAAGGGGGAGATGTAAATCTTTAGAGGAAGCCTTTGTCGCAAGACAAGCCGTTGCAGAGTTACCGTTTGCCGATAATAAAGAAATATTAATTAGGATAGATATTTAGTATAGTAACAATAATAGGCATTTGTAGATCTTAAACAAATTATTTTGTAAGAAAACAGCAATAAAGGTTACATATAATATTATATAATATTACTGTTATGGAGTGGCCGGCGAGATCACCGGATATGAACCCAATAGAGCACGTTTGGGACTTGCTGAAAAGAAAAGTTAAGTCCGGAATTCCAGCTCCTGCCAACGTGGGTGAACTGCGAATTGCCGTAGTTGAGAAATGGCGGAGACTATCCCAGGAGACCATCGATAACATCATTCTCAGTATGTCTAGACGGGTAGAAATTTTAATAAGAGCACGTGGAGGTAATACTCGATATTAATCACCATTTTTCTAATTAAATTAATTATTATTTTAATATTAATTTTCACTTTTCCCGGTTACATGAAAAGTTCAAAAATGTACAATTTTTCACAAATAGCCTTTACTCGCAAAATCTGTTCTTAATGTGATCTCATTTTAAGTAAAATGAGATCACAAAGACAGTCAGGTTCAGTTCACTTGATGGTAAGTGATAGCGACATCTACAGACAGGCAGGAAATGCCGTAAAAAAACAAGATGTGTGGGTGAAATTTGGGATTTTGACGTGATGTCCGGTAGTGGAATTCAGCTGCAGGTATTAGTCCGAACAATTCCTCGGAACATTCCCTGCGGCAGATGCGCTAGAAAATGCAGAGTGATCCAACATCTTTACGCAGCGAAAAGGAATAAAGTCGATCGGACAGAACCGATCAAATGGAAGGAGCTGATATTGGCCCAGAGGTGAAAGCGGTATTCCATACAAACGATACTTAAACAACACTATAATTCGCCTTTGATTTATTTATATGTCTAGTAGAGTGTATAGGGTACTCACCGTTGCTGTCGCGGCACTTGATGTTGGTGATGTAACAGCTGTCTCCGCCCTTCTCGCACACCACGTTAACGCCCGGCTCCACTTGCGTGCAGATCTCCGAGTCGCGGAAATCTACATATTACATATCAAATAATACAAATTCAAAACAAAAGTATAAAAACTGTTTGAACATACAAATAAAATTGTGTATTTTTAATTCGCATCATATTTCATTACTGGGAGTCCGACATTGAAAACAGAAAAAAAACATTTTCTACCTAAATTTTTTGTATTCTGCACTTTTGTTGCACTGCAATTTTGGTTACACACAGTGAACAAAACCAAATCTATTACAATTTTTTAAATTTAAGTTTTCAAATATCCGACTTTTGGACATTTGAACCAAAATTTGGCGGTGATGCCATAAAGCTAATTTATTGACTTTGTTATGGCGGAAACTAGATAGACAGAGTTTTAACGATTTAAAACAAATTATTGTGTTACTATTATTATTTTTTAATCTTCGAAGTTATATCTTTTTTTGAACTTTTCATTTTTTAAATGTTTATTTTATGTTCAAACACATGGTTTTGCTTTTAGGGTTTATGTGGGTATGTACTGGTTAGGACCCAAGGCTTAGCTAAATTACAAAAAAAAACAGGTATTTCTCTCAATTATTTACGAAGTTATAATAAAAAATAGCGCTAAAGTCGAAAAACAATTAAATTTAAAAAAAAAATCATATCTCCTATACTATAAATAAACGGATCATATACATAGGGGTGATTTGGAATCCCCGAGGGGTGTTCTAGCTCTGGACTACCGCTTGACACTCTTTCCTGAGACACCCTGTCTAATGTATATTTGTAATGTGGGTCTCACCGAGCTCCTGCAGCGTGGTGACCTGCCGTATGTAGCAGGCCCAGCCGTCGAGCAGGCGCCGCGCCAGCCCCCCCATGAAGGTGTGCTCCACCCGCACCACCTGCCTCAGGTGGAACATACGCGTACTGCGATGCTTCTTCAGCATGTTAATCTCGGCGAGGAGGAAGTTGGTCGCGGGCTAAAAAGGAAACGTCGTATAATTTCGAGGAGAGTCCACATGGTTTTGATTCGATTCAATTCAATTCAAAAATGGAATCTATTCCAAATTTGATAGTTTATAAACATTTATTAGATTTTCTTATGTTTACGCGAATTTCACACGCTTTTATCTTTATTTTTTATATGCTAGACGTATCGGATACTTTACAGCAACCATGGTCACGGAAGGAGTTCGTAGTAAGTGGAGGGTTGAGTCCTCGTGCCGAGACGCTTTGTGTTCGCGTCTCGATGGCTCACGCAGGACGTCGCCTTACCGAACACCTCATACCGCATACGCGACTGCCACACAAGAACTAGTTACCTTAACTAGTCCAAGTTAAACGATCTGAGACAACACTGAGTACTTACCATCAAGATCGTTTGCCTGACAGCCTGACTGACTGATGTATTGTAAAAGCTATAAATAGTACCTATTATGTCGTTATAATGGTAGACTACGTACCTCATACAAACTCAATTTGAAAGCCTCCTCGGCCGCGGCGATACCCTCGTCCAGGTGGCCCATCTCCAGGAACACCGAGGCCAGCGACACGAGCACTATATCCTTGTACCGCGGGGGGACACTCTTGGCTGCGAGAAGGCAGTGCAATGCGTTGGCATTGTTGCCGCGGACCCGCCAGTACAGGGAGGAGAGCACCAGCAGCATCCACTTCGGCGCCACTTTCTGTAACACCGTATTAATCACTATTATTAAACTTAGAAAAGAGACCTCGAGGTCCACGCAAATAACTAGATGGCATAAAGTGGACTGAACTAGTTAATAGAATCAGGCGTTATTCAGCGGAAATCCATTATACAGTAAAGTAGCAACCCATATATGTCACACTGCTGGTCTCGGATCACCTCCTCGAAATCAGGCGAGGAGGGTAGTTCACAGAGACGCTGGATATATGAGATATTAAATTATAAATTAACTAACAATAATCCCGAAAACCGCGTGGTTTTTACAGTATATGAGAGTGCACGCATACAGAATCGCCTTCTTTTACCCCACTTGCAATCACCACAACTGCACGCACGTTTCGCCCCGACACCAAGGCATCCTTAGATGTAGACTTTACGTTGAACAATCGTTAAGTCACGTGCCGGCTCTAACTATATAGTCCTCTTTTAATATATTGTATTAAGTTAAGTCAAGTATCAACCCTTTTATGTCCCACTGCTGGGCACGGGTCTCCTCCTCGAAATCAGGCGAGGAGGGTAATGGGCCAATAGTTCACCGCGCTGGCCCAGTGCGGGTTGGTGAACTTCACATACCTTCAAAGACTTTCAATCTCATCAGGCATGCAGGTTTCCTCACGATGTTTTCCTTCACCGGTAAGCGAACGATGGTCTCGTGTGCACTTAGAAATTTAGAAAAACCCATTTCAAGGAACACACGGACGGGTCAGGATCGAACCCGGAGCCCCTCGCATAAGAGGCCGAGTCCGTCCACCACTGGACCACCGTCGCTCATATTGTATTACTTCCCCCTAAAGGAGAATTTGTAAAATCGGTTTTAATAATTCAAAAACGCAATCGTTTTATTATTTTTGTTTTTAATTCAAATAGTAAAAGGGACAGTGACCTTCTGGAATAAAGTCAATCGACTTTCAATAAGATGGTAAAACTCCTTGTTAAACGAGAGTCATGGCGGTGTTTCGAAAGAAATTATGATACGAGGGTCTTAAATAAATTCACCAGAGACATGCTATGTTAGTTAGCTATGTTTAAAAAATCGTCTTTAGATATTTTTCTATACTTACTCGCTAAAGATAAAGAATCATTAATAATATAATATAAATAATTGTATCATCATCATCTGCCTAGCCTTTTCCCAACTATATATTGGGGTCGGCTTCCAGTCTAACCGGATTCAGCTGAGTACCAGTATTTTACATGAAGCGACTGCTGTCGGACCTCCACAACCCAGTAACTGGGTGGTATGGTACACCGCGGTTAGACTGGTTGTCAGATTCTCGGGCTTCTGACGACCCGTAACGACTGTCAAAGATCCACAAATGACAACCGGGACCTACGGCTTAACGTGCTTTCCGAGGCACGGAGGAGTCTCGGTATGTAAAGATGGTCACCCATCCACGGACCAACCTCGGCAAGCGTTGCTTAACCTGATGGATCGATCCGCGCGGCTGTTACCACTGCGCCACGAGCTCCTCTTGACTAACTCCTAAGATAACTGTATATCAAGTAATAAATACCTTTTGAGTGGCTGAGTAAATCCGCTGTCCTATTTCGACGTCCTGCATATTTTTGACGAGCGCCGGGTTGTCGTTGCTCACATATTCTAGAAGCTTCTTGCGGAGATATCCGTCATGCACCACCTCCGCGAGCAACGCCTGTCTGTTAGTTTAAAGGGAACATAACGATTTGGCGTGGTGAGATAATTACGGAGACTCTCTCTCTCTGTAGCTTAAGTGGCTATCGGGTAAAGACGATATCGATTCGAGTTCACTCAAGTCGTTTTATTTCACGATTTTCAGAAGTGTGAATTGCCTTACCTTATTACGTCTCAGGATATGGAGTTTATGTCTATTCTTAGTTAAGTATGTTTATCATGCGTGAAGTTGACTACTTGCCATTGACTACTTACATTGATTTAGGGACCACATAAAACCAGGATTCTGGCCTCTTCGGATACCACAATCGCTGAGTGATTGACTGACCTTCTGAGGAATTACGCTGTTGTGCGTTTTTCGGCTCATATTTATGTCTAAATTTTCAACTTTATTTTTGTAACTACACCTATTTTTAACTTTAAGTGTTTTAATTTGTACTTAAGTAAAGTTTTTATATCTGCTGTGTAAGTGTGTATTAGATTAAGTATGTATATGTAGCAGTGTATAAATGTTTGTTCTATTCTATTCTTTTAATTGTTAATTCCTGAATCTAAACTAAAAAAAAATGGTATAAAGATAAGAAATGATAATAATTACTTGGACAACTTCTTCTGCGTGTACGCGGCCGCGTCCTTGTCGTGCGGGCAGGTGGGCGGGTGCCACGGCAGCTCGTGCTCCTCCCACAACGGCACGCCTATCTTGTCCGTCAGTAGCGCGCCCAGCCTGTAACCCGCCTGGATCGATTACCGCCTTTAGATGACATCATTCTAATAACTATATAATATTTTACTATTTCCCCTAAGACATTCATTTACTAAGGGCCTGTTTCACGATCTCCAGATAAGTTCCGCATAGGTATATTTGACAGATAGAGTATGGAGTATCTGTCAAATATGTGTTGCGGATAGCCTATTCGGAACTTATCTGGAGATTGTGAAACAGGCCCTAATAGTAATGAATGCCCTATTTGTGTAATATAATAAATTACCGATTTATATTTACCCAATTTATTAAATTAGTTAGTGTAAATATTGGTAAAATATTAATTGAGTCAAATGGATTTAATATGTTATTCTTAAGAGAGAAGATAAGACTGACTTCTGTAGATTAATAATATAAGATACACAATTTCCCCAATACATTATTTTACTATATTGCAAAGGGTTATAATACACCCAAATATTTTCTATTTCTTATTATTTACCTACTATTCAACATTTAATAATATTGAGTAGACTAGTTAAGTAACATTTATCTATTAAAAGTTGATAGTTTTATTTAGTGTACCTTATTCCTTTATTTTCAAATGGTAAAAATACTGGATATAAGGCTTCAATGTTATCCGGAATATTGGATTCCTTGCAAAACTCCTCAGTTGGCCAGTCATTTTCAATATCAAAATCTTCTGTATTTCTACTTATTTTCATAGTAGGCGGATACCTGGAAATAATAAGGTCATAATTAATGTATGGAAGAAAATCTAAGCCGCTACAGATAGCCCACCTCGGATGCCCAAGAACGCTCCTGGTGATCTGCGCTGATATCAAGAGACTGCTAGCATTCTTGCGGGAGCTTAACTGGCAGTACAGAGTGCTTTAGGCTCGCAAAATAGGCGCAAAAGCGTCGTGTTGTAGAAACCAGCCTGACTTCAAGTATCAATAGAGTATGTATGAAAGAAAAAACATCCCGGTTCACGAAAACCTTGAATCTGTAGTTTTTTGTTGTTATCAATTACGTAGTTTATTATAATGAAAAAACTTTTCCGCATTTTATCGCGGTTTATTAAGTTTTTTATGTGACAGACGTTTCGGATACGTTACAGCAACCATGGTCACGGGAGGACTGAGTACTATAGGTAGTTTAATATTTACGTACAACCTCAGTTGAGACCAATGAATTTATAATATCGAGATGTTTGATGTTAATCACTATAAGGTTTTTTTTAATGAATGCTTAAATAAACGTAATAAAATGACTTACATAAATATCCCAGTTTCATATTCACTTATTTTCTTATCTGCCTCATTTTGTTGCTTATTACTAATATTACAATTGGATCCCACTTTCTTATCTTTACTAGATTTATCTGGAACACATATTGTTGTACAATAATTTTATTTAAACACTAGAAATAAAATAGAAGAAGTGTTACAAGTGTTTTGGTTGGATGAATAATATACCTTTAGCAAATCAGTTACAATGACTACTAACATTATAGACAAACTACACTATATCTTTATATTATTGGAACATACAGATTATTTCGTTAATCTTCAAAGAAAAATAAAAATAAACCAACATCCTTGATACACTTACCACTACATTGTTTCAGATCATTATCCATATGCACATGTTCTAGTTTTATAATTGTGTCCGGAGACATGTTCACATTTTTCTCTATATGTCTGATCAGCCGTTGCAGGCTGTACACCGCATCTACTGCAAGGACACCTTGAGTATTCTCCCATTTTCCACAATAAAGTGGATCATCTAAGAAGTATTTCATCAAGTAATACTTGTCTCCATGTTTCTTCAAATCCTTAACATCCTTATTTATTATTTGACTCATTCTTTCACAACATTTGTCAGCGCTTCGTATATCTATAAGAAGAATATAGATTTGAATATCGTTAAGGCATATTCAAACTATGTATATACTAAAATATGGTATGATTAGGTACTACATTTTAGCACTGCAGTGGGCACGAAAATTATAAAAAAAAAACTGGCAGTTGTCCATAGCTTCGTAATGATTTCATTATAAGCCTACTTCGCACAAAGAATATAATGTACCAGTGAAATTTTTTTTAAACCTATTAATTATGATGAATATTATATTACATCTAAATTCTAAACACATAAACATTATTTCTTTATAATATTAGTTTATAAATATGAAGGATACAGCTAATGAAAGTTAAGAATTAATAACTACTATATTATCAACTAGCGATTTACTACTGTTTAAGAACAAGATTTTTAAAAACATTTTCAATGAAAATATGGCAAACAGACATAATTAGTAATCAAATAGTTTTATTAAGGAAACATATGTGCAACATATTATTATCAAAGCAAAAATCAAATAATTTTAGTTTTACATGCAATATATTTAAAAAATATATTGTCTAAAAAACAGTCCTGTTTTTTTTACCATTTTACATACAAATTTAAAAAATTAAGTATATAATTATTGCAATAGAAAAGATTACCAAATTCTTCACTATGCTTAATAGTTTTTAAAAATTCACGTTGTATTTTCGGCCATGCCGTTTCTTTTTGATTGTAGTCATTTAACTCTTTACGGAGTAATTCCAATGTCCTAAAATTTGTTAATAAAAAATATTAATTGCATTCACACACTTTGTACAAATATTTCAAGCAATAAGGTTAAACATCAATGCAATGAAAGGAAATATTATATACAAAAGATTACTCCTTACTTTTTTATATTGTCAATTTTAGGCGTGAGTGAGGCATGGCATAATATGCAAGGAATATATCTAAACTTGGACTCGCTCTGTGGATTAATCTTCTGGCTTTGATTAAAATGGTATAGAGATAAATTATAATTGCCAGTTACCGCATACGCATTTGCGAGAGAAAAATGACTCATATAACTTTGGGGATTGTGGTCCACTGCCGCATTTAATATTACAATTGCATCCTCAGTCATTTTACTTTGATGTAAAATATTTCCCATATTTAAAAGTGCTAAATCCTTGTGTTCCCTGCAATAAAAACAATTATATTTTATTGAGATTTTTTATTAAAAATTTGTTTGGCAGACCCCAGTATTTTGGACATAATAATATGTTATTAATTAGCAACATAATATAATGTATTTGCCTTACCTTGGTACATAATGTACTGCTCTTCTAGAACACTCCATTGCTTTTGGTGCATTTCCCTTGATCCTCCAATATATCACTGCCATATCATAGTGCAACCAAGACAACGTGTTTTGTCGCAGCAAACCATATAACCAATGACCAAACAAGTCTAATGTTTGTGGAGATTCAATTAGTGTCAGATCTGGATGCACCGTTAAATTATTTCTTTGTTTTACACTCTGAAAATATGGTCATATATTATATCATATCATATAATAATAAAATAGTAAAGTAATAAGAAGAAATATACAACTAATATTATCTTTACTGTCTCGGTAGCTATTGCTTAGTCTTGTCCAGATTGATCACAACTCACAAATATTACCTCTTTATTATGGCAGTTATCTACCTTAAACAACCATTTATAAGCCAAAAATAATAACGTTATTGTATATGTAGCTTCAATATGGTTTCTCAGTAAATTTTTTGTTGTAAAAGAATGAACATATCTACCTCTAAGTGTTCAAATGTAAACATGCTGAAGATTAATGATGATATCTTCTTGCAATCTGGTATATCATATGTTGAGCCAGTTTGTGGATTCGACATCAGGTGCTTTGGCTCGGGTATGTTTTTTAAACTACCTTCATCAAGGAATGAAATATACCAATCAAACATATTGAGATTACCGGCCTTTACGCAGTGTTCATTTTGAGATAAGTAAGGTTCAAGATCTGTCTCCCTGTCTAAATCTGCCCACAACTTATTCACTCGCACTTGTCTAGTAACTAAGTCATGATATATATTAAAGATTGTGCTCCAACGTTTCTCTTGATCTATTAGGGCCAATAGATCATACGGCCGATCCATATTGAATGGCGAGTGATGCTGAAAGAGAAATAAATTATTAGGCAAGTGTAACATAATCGACTCTGAGTAATCATTATTAAAAGCTTATAACTTTGCAGTAGTGCAGACAGGCCTTGCTCTATGAATAAGAAGGCAAATAGTGTATGCTAAACAATAATATTTTTTAAGAACCATTTCATCCAGAAGTACGAAGATTATCATTTCATAATATCAAAGGTTGACTTAAAGCTTAAAATAATAAACTCGAATGTAATGTTTGCTATGATATCGATGTTAGTTGTTTTATGAGATTTATATCCGCATATTTAATTTTATATATTAACTATACTAGATTTTAATCAAACGGACGTCGCTGTCGTACCTTTGGTTCTATTAAACCACTCTCTGTAACCATCCAATGTGTAGCAACTTCGGCTCTAATAGTAAAAACATTAAATACGATAAATAACCAAATATACTTAAAGAACTCCATTATCACGGTCTAGTACGTTTAATTAATATTTAATAAAGCATGATGTTCATTCATAAAACCGTTTTTGAAACAATTTATCAACATGAATTTTTATCAAAACGAATCAAAACAGTGCGAGTCGCGAGACTTGAGAGAAATCTTTACATGGTTGTCACTTGTCACTTGTCAGATTGAAAATGACAATTGAAATCTGACAATTTGTAAGTCAGTTTTTTATTTGCTTTTGGTACATGGGGTTTTGCCTATGAAAAAATTAAATCTAATAGTTAAATGTATTTGCTTGTAAAGAAGATTAAGGCCCGTATTCTAAAACGTGACCTGAGCGCTGATACGTACTTGATACTAGTTTTGGCAGTACCAAAATCTAGTATCAAGCACCGATCAGCGCTCAAGTCACGTCTCTGAATACGGCCCTATGGTTGAAAGTAGCAATTAGAACATTTTTTTAATAAATATAATATAATTTAAAATGCAAAAGTTTTACTATTCCAAGCTTTTACTTAATATTTCGCTTACTGTCTACATTGATGATGATGATGATGATGATGATGATGATGCTGAAGTACTTCTTGTCATATCTGACAACGGCGCCCTTTGCTATAAATTACACACTTTTACTACTACTACTACTACTTTTACTAGTTTTACACAATTACAGAAACGAATGTGACTTACAAACCCTATCTTCGCTTGAAGCATTCTGTCACACTGTGCTCAGTAAAGAGACCCAAAGCTATTGAAGGTATAATTGTAGGAGGGTTTTGGACGGGATTTAAGTGTCAGATGCTTGGCATCTAGGTCTTCGAGCTAGGACTCTTCAAACTTCTTGAGTCCTCTCTGAACAGCGGTGCGCCATTTCGGCCTCTTCGGGACAAGCTCGTCCCACGTGCCTGGTGAAATGTCTCATGCCTACATTATATAATAATGTAATTCTCGTTTTTATTTTCAGATAACGATAAAGCATTAGGTTTTTATATTAATCTACATTAAATGCTCACTAATGAGAACTAATGGAATAAAAATTTCAATGGTTTCGGGCCGAACATTTTTCTGTATAAGCGATCAAAACATTCATTGTAAAATATATAAATAAATAAGGGAAAAGATCTTATTTCCGTAACCAGGCCAAGCCTATTTAAGACCTAGACAGGCAATAGAATAAGAATAGAACAAAAAATAAATGTGTGCGTGTCTAAAACATGTGTGAGCTACGTCTGACTACGTACAGGCAGAATCTGAACCCGCGTTTCGGCCTTCCACGGATCTTCCTAGCCCGGGATTGCGTCGGTCTCGCGCTTGAATGGTGCGATTCTGCATGACCGCCATTCAATAGTCAGCTCAGAACTGGCACGGACAAGGGGAATTTATGCCGAACAAATAAACATTAAGTATTTACATATTTGTTATAATATAATTACTGTATGTTCGTTTAGCTATATAATTAATATAATAAATACTAAAAAATGAATAAAAATAATAAATTAAAAAAAAACATATTTTATTAAACTACTATCCTATTACATAATATTATTCTGTCCGTAAGTAAAATAAATAAATAGTGTTAATATGTTATACTTGTACAAAAACTGCAGTCCAATCCAAGTTCAAAATATTATCAAATAATTATTATTTTGATAATAATTTAAAATATAATACAATTTATTTAAGTTTAATCTTCCTTTAGATACGAAAATAGTAACAATAGATACCTACAGACGAAAAAAAAATTCAAGCTCCATGCCTCAACTTGGCTTCAAATGCGCAAGTGCAAATAACCTCAATCCTCACCTCAGCATTCTTCATATTATAACATTATTGTACTCTAGCACAACAATACCGATCATTTTAAGCACAAAACAGTTATTAATTATTATGTAAAACGTTGTCAATTATGTGCTACTTAATATTTGTGATTCATTAATATAGACAAAGTAAAAAAAAATACAATGTATAAAATAAAAGCGACAAGTGCTAGCTAAACGGGAGTGTAGTGTAATTATGAAAATATACATCGGAAGCTACGACTGAGACGGAAAATGAAAATTGACGCACAAGTACAATCGCTAACAAAATCAGATGAACGTGAAAAACATCGCACAAATAATTCATATCTCGAAAATAAAATTATTAGAACTATAGAATATAAGGTATATTCCAGAATTTATTACAATTATTTATTTAATAGTATTATTTAATTATTTTATTTTTAAATTTTTTGTTGGATATATTACAATTATTGTTCCAATATTGAATGTAAATATTATTCATTTGATGAGCATGAAATTAATTTTAATTATTATTTATAATAGTAACTTAAAATAAATTATTGTTCATTTTTATATAAGCATTTATTTGAAAAACATAATAAAAAAGGGAAAAAAGTACGATATACTTGATTATAATAATATTGATCTTTGCCTTAATAGCTTATTTTTTTATTGTAAGAACAAATTACGTAAAGATATTTTGAGTATACAGAAAAAGATATGCTTTATGTAAAAAATGTTTCAGGGCTTGCTATGGTCATGTGCGCTACGGGACCTATGCTTAGCAGCATTATGGTTACCACTTGGTGCATTAATATTTTGTTATGTAACAGCCTCTATCTTCCAAGCAGATGACATACACGAAACACATTGTAGGGTAAGTATGATGTTTATTTTTGTACATTATTTGTGGACTATTGCGACTTGGATCTATTCCAATAGTCGAATTAATATTATATATCCACTTATGTCGCTAACTGTTATTACCGAAAGGCATTTCATGCCAATAAAAAACAAATTAGATCGTTTATGTAAATTGTTTTCTTCAGACTTTATAAATAAAAATCGATGTTTTTCTTAGAAATATAATAAGAAATTGTAAGTGTCTATCAAAGGTACTAGTTGCAATAATAAATCGTCAGCTTTTGATGAGGACCACAAAATAAGAAGTCTGTTAAGATCTCGTTATTTTACTGTAAATATGATTATTTTCGGAGACTTTTATTAATTTGCGAGCCCAGAAGAATGTTTTATCCCGCCATTTGTTCTCAAGACCTAAATGAGCATATGGCTCTGATTGTGACATATTTTTTGCAATTTGTGTCCTAGAGTGGACACTTCTTACTCTCAAGATTGACAACGCGTCATCAGTGTCTGTTAAATGAAGATCGAATGTATCGCTGTCTAGGCTTTGCTTGTTTTATGCTGATTTTTTTTACCGCCAAACTACTTTGCTATGATATAAAAATCATTAAAATGTTTTTCATTGCGAAACCGATTGGCTAAGCATAATATCTAAATTAATAATTGATTTTTATAAAAGCAAACCTAAGCAATTCCTGGCAAATCTTTCAAAGATTATATTTAAAATAAAAACATACTTTTTTTAAAATAGGCAAGTTGGCACCTATACGACATAGCGTTTCGGACCCATCGGTAAACATTCTTGATCAAATTTCACATAACCTTTATTATAATTATATACTTAGTCACGATGTTCGTATATTTATTCATGTTTAGTAGAGATGTACCTTACACAAAAACAAAATTAAGGAGTTGAAACTTAGAAAACAAAACCTCTGACGTAGAACAGTGAAACAACTTTTACTGATTTTATCGCGGTTTATTTAGATTTTTATGAGCCCGACGTTTCGGATACTTTACAGCAACCATGGTCACGGGAGAATGAGTCCTATAAAATCCGTAAAAGTTGTTTCATTATAATGAGCGAAATTCGGGTAAACATAAAATAATATCTGACGTCGAAGTTTTTTTTTAATTAATTTATATGCACTGCTTTATACAGCGCGAAAGTATTTTCAAGTAAGCTTAATACCAATACAAAAATGTTATCCCATCAGGTATATAATGTGGTGCCGTCGATAAGTGCAATTACCGGGGTAAGCCCGCAGAGGTATGTGTGGCGGATATGCGTCGCATACCACTTAGGACCAAGACTGCTAATAGGCTCATTGTATTACAACTACCATAAAGAGCGGACCCTGTTTATAACACACGAAAAGGTAATTTTGGTTATATAAATCTTGTGAACGAGGAAAGAGTTGTGAAAGAGC
Source organism: Lycaena phlaeas (assembly GCA_905333005.2). NCBI lineage: Eukaryota > Metazoa > Arthropoda > Insecta > Lepidoptera > Lycaenidae > Lycaena > Lycaena phlaeas. Next base: position 4,556,993 of record HG995174.1, read on the forward strand.
GACGATGGTCCTGTCACTAAAGAGGCCCTTTTTAGTGAGAGGGTCCAGGTTCGATCCTGACCCCCTGTGTGCCTTGAAATGAGATTTCCTAAATTTCTAAGTGCACCCTAAACAGAGACCATAGCTCGCTCTTCGGTGAAGGAAAACATCGTGAGGAAACCTGCATACTTGATGAGATTGAAAGTCTTTGAAGGTATGTGAATTACACCAACCCGCATTGGTCCATCACCTCGGTGAACTATGGCCCATTAGCCTACTTGCCTGATTTCGAGGAGGAGCCCCGTACTCAGTAGTGGGATATGGGTTGCTACTAAATGTTGGGAACTGATGATTGAGATTCAGTTGCGGGTTGCATAATGATCATAGAGAGGAGTTTGAAGGACCAATATGTGTGCTCCAAATTAAAAATATCAACGAAATGTTTTGAACGTTCTATCATACGCATAGCATTGACCTTGCTTTTTTGATTTGTGATTTGTTTTTAGTGTCAATATTTGATCATCTTAATTTCATAGTCATTATTAACTGATAGACAATTTCAGTAAGCGCTAAGACGGGAAAAACATGGGGGTTTTTCCGTCATATCCGTATCAAACCGGGACTGTAGAGAAAGAGAAGAAAGATCTCTATGCAGTGTGCATCTAAGAGATCTTCGTCCCTTTTACTTGGAGGTCGACCTAGTTCTTCCTGAATCTCTATGCTCTATGGAGTATTTTATTATATTAACACGCTAAAGCCACCACACTGTCAGTACCTATATCATGTGATTATGTTATGTAAAATATTTTCAGACTCGAGAGTTGGCTACAAAGTTAGGCGAAGCATGTTACTGGTTAAACTTTATCGAGTTGTTGGCTCTTGCCGGTGTCACCTACGTATCAAATCGCGAAAATTACTGTAAGTATTATTAATAATATAGCTTAATAATTTATGTACATAAAGAATTTTTTTTTTTTTTTTTCGGTTGGATCTATGCTAATGGTCCTGGTGACCGTTATGCGTCATCGGAAATGGGGTGATCCGGTTGGATCATCCTATGACGTTAAAAATTTGGGGGGTTGCCCCCCGCCATGTTCATGGCGTCGGGTTTGTACCTAACTTGGTCAGCTACGGTGACTGGTTTGGAACGGGTGGCGTTAGAAACCTATCGTGAGGGCCGGCCCTCCCCTCCCCCGGTAGCGGGGGAGGCGGGTCAAGCGCGGGACCCGAGCAAGCTGCCGATAGCACAGTGCTATCGGTGATTACACGGTCTATATTGGTGTCGAAGCATAAAGAAGCAAGCAACTTTGTCATATTAGGTATTTAGAAAACATGGAAGCGAAACCTCCAGAAACAACACAACGTCAAATCTGCTGCGATAATGAAAAACCTTTACGGTATGCCTTACTTTAAAAACTGTGTTTTTTTCCCGCCACCAAAAAAAATGATATTTTTTTCTTTGGAAACATTGTTTCTAGTGTATGTAAAGTCCCAGTCGTAACTTGTGATAACGTAGACTGTCAGGTTTGGCTCGGTGATCGATCGCTGTTACCTATTTTATGTGCTTTTGGTGAATAAATCTACTGAAACCTCCATTACACTTTTAATTTTTCAGCATTATTTCATTCTCATAATAGTTCAGTTGTTAGCGTACCTATGTAAAAGAATTTCAACAGTTCTATGTAAAACGTTTTCTTGGTTCAAAAAAAAATAAATAGAGTCATCTCTACAAAGCATTATAAAGTTATATTATTTTTGTAGGATCAATGTTATGTTCTATATTCCTAGATCACATGTCATGAACCAAGTATACGAATAATTATAATTTGACGTTCTGAAGTAAGCTAATAAAGATGGCGTCTTAAAGTATTTTATGCATAATGGCGTCAAGTATATTTCTTTATCAAACTATTTAATGTTTTTTACTTCTTACCGCCATATTTATCGATTTCCAGTCGTGCACGAGAAGATCTTCATAATTTTCATGGTAACATCCCTCCTGCATATGCTGTGCCGCGCGCGGGTGGGGTGCATGGCCAGTGACGTCATAGAGCCGGTGCGGACCAATCGGCTGGTGTGGGTGTTGTTCTACGTGGCCATATTAGCGACTGTTGGACTTGTTACATTCTTCCTAAGCCATCGTCTACTATGTCGACCGCTAGGTATGTATTAAGAACTATAAGCATTAAGTTTTTTGGGTTACGTGGAATTTGTGTTTCAATCATACCGCGAGTTTGTTGCATCGTATGTTTTTTGTTTAATATTCTTGGATAGGCGCACTGGCAGACACCTGATAGTGTAGTGATCGACGTCGCCCATGAAGTTTTAGTTTCCTTGGAGTTTTCCAGGCTACATTTATGTGCTACCTCTCCTGAGACACACGATGCTAAGTCACGGTGCCAAACACAGTTTCACAAGAGAAACAAGCGCTACCCATGCAGCCAGAAGTGCGGCACAACACATCCCTCCCACCGGTGTAGCGAATTATTTTTCTCATAAAAATCTCAAAGATGACTTCATCGTCGTCATTCTCAGTACATGCTTTAGGCTCTCCTCACTCGCGCGAGAATCTGGCATTCTCGAGAGATTCTTGCGCGAGTGTGGAGAGCCTATAATTAGTGTCTTCACGAGCTCCAAAACTATCAAAGTTATATTTGTGATGTTCATATAGGAAGAATTGTTATTGAACATTGTTAAGCTACGTACTTTGAAAAACCATGACAGGCAGTGTACCTTATTACTAAAACAGACTCTTAACATCATCAGTCAATCAGTTCACCAATTACTTATTTTAAGTTTCCACGTTTTAATAATGTATTTAACCTTTTTTTCAGCTTTTACTTGGTTTTCTATTTGCGAGTACATTTTAGCAACAGCAAACATGGCATTCCATGCAGTCATAGTCCGAGATCTGCCACTACACGAGATACAAGTCGTGGGACCCATCCAAAAGAAAACCACATAGATATTATAAGTTCAGCCGGACGTGTTTCATGAAATAGTTATAGATCAATAGTTGTTGGTATTACAAGTCACTGTACAGTACGAGAAATTTACCTTTTCGACGCTAAAGGTAACAGCGCTTTAAGCAAGTGTAATGACATTTCGCGTTTTCTACGACTTTGCGATGTCACTCGATTGCGATGCGATTGCGATGTAAAAAGTTGAATTTCTCGTACATTATGTATATCAATTGTATGAATCTTATCGAAAAACAAAACGACGTAGAAATTTGTCGAATATTCGAGAGTTTGTTGTCAAAGACATTGCTTTACGAATTGGCGTTCTTTCAAAGTGCTTATTTGTTTTTTATGACCAATTTGGACGATGTCTATAAAGTTCATGTTTTTAGATATTTATACATTTAAAATCGTTCGTAATTTGAATTCTAGCTATGAATGTATTTTAAGTCAAAGTTAATGCTTGACGTCATTATTGTAATGTGTGGTAAGTTGTATACATTTGTTTCGCATAGGCAGATAATAGAATGACGTAGTCATATAACTTATAATATAGAAACGTAAATTATATTATTTAGTATACGTATAATATAGTTTAATATATTATTTGTACTTAAGTGCGATTTACAAATATGTATTAATGAAGCTATATATTTAAATATACTAGCAGGAAAGAATAAATCAAAAAACATAGATTAATCGAGAGGCAACAGAGACAAGTTTTAGGTGAAAAGACTTGCAAGTTTTAAAATGCCATAAATTTCTAATTTTGGTATTCTTACAGCATCATATTGGAACTGTCAGGTGGCTTAATGACTTGCTGTCAAGCTACTTTATATCCTTTCTGAAATTGTTTACTTCAGACACTCAAACTTTGATAAAGAAAAATTAAGACGTTTCAGAAAATGGTTGCTTCAAACATTGCAGTGAACTGAGGTAAAAATACATAACTCTTGTGTGCTTCTTTTATCGCCATTCGCAAGTCGTTTCTTCTGAAGCTACTCTATGAGAAATTCCAAACCAATCGTGACCAAAAATCTAGAAACTTATAGATTACTAACAATCACAGGCAGCTTATCAAGCTCGAGCTCCAAATTAAATTCTATGTAAACTTCCATTTAATAATTCAACCTTAAATTTTCTACTGTTGGATACGAGTATTTTTATTTAAAGCGGTCGATGTGGGGGTAGCGTACCCATGCCTTGCCCAAATATTAATTTGTCATGCTGACTAATCATTATAGGCTTATTTTTATGTTGACAGACGCCTTTCAGGAAATTTACATGAAAATTTGTAACATTTATTAGGATGATTTCCTAATTCATTTACGTCTCACAGTTTGATAACTGAGTTCGTTGACTTTCGTGTGATTAGTGCTAATAAAGCAAATAGAACATTTTGTTATTCCATTAGAATAAGTAAAAAATTAAGTTAAAAAATACGCTGTATAGTTTGCTGTAGTAAAAGTATTATTATGATGAACTCTGAGCGTGTTAATAATCTTAAAACGCTTTTGTTAAAACTTATTCTTAGGATATGATAAGAAATTTTAAAGACAAATGTTTTCAATATATTATTATATAAATGTTGTACAATTTAGTATTAATATAAGTTTCAAAACAAAATATCATATTTGCGCTCAAATTATTCGAATCGCGTTATCCTTGTTTTTATATTTTTATTAGGAGAGTTCGACATAAAAAATAAAACATTTATTAGTTAAGACATAATATTATGTTATTAATCGGTTTTAATGCGGACGTAACATTTACAATTACATAGGATTTTAAATTAACATGGTTATTTTCATAATTGTAAACTATTTAAATAGTTTACAATGATGATATGATAAACGCGAATATAGAATCTCCTTTTTTTGATACTAGATTATGAGTGACGCATTATAAAAAAAAAAACATTTTAATTTATGCCCACACGAACGTAGCTGCAAACAATAGGTAGTTTTTTTTATAAGTTTGAAACTAAGTTGCTTTCTAAAATAAGGAAATTCAAGCGCCAAATTACTAATGCTAAGGGCTAAACTAATTAACTGATTAATACTAAATTGAAGAAAGGATATTAAAACCTAAGTTAGGTTTTAGCGTAATATTATATGCTTGTCTATATTTGATAAAAATGGACGTCTGGACTGGACATAGCGACTTTCTATCAGGTGACTTTTTGCCAAGCTAGGCATATTGTATATTAAATAATATATATTATAATATTAACAAACTAGAGAAGGAATAAATCATAGATACATAAAACTCATGTAAAGTACGAGTACTTACCTACTTAAACAAGATAGAAGTTAACTAAGCACAGTTTTGCTTTCCATCACACGTAGCTAACTTCAGACCGGCCGTGTTAAATTACTCGTACTGTACTTCTGGTTTTTACCAAATATTGTCGAATTCAACAGCTGTGTGAATGTCCTTTTAGAAAATTCTTTTTTAACATAGACCCAACGATAAGTATGTTTCATGTGTTCAGCTTGTGTTGTGTATAATTATTATGGGATCTGAATAATATTTACCATGACGACTAGTCATGTGTATCGAACCCATTATTTCCTTACGTAATGTAGTGATTGATAAGGATCTTCTTAGACATAACGGGGAAGTTTCTTCCTAATACTAAGCTTAATGCTAGAACTAGTTGGTCAGTACCCCCGTAATCGGGGGTCTTTCTGATTAGAATGAATTACTTTGAGTAGTTTGTCTTTGGTTGTTATAACGGCGAGCATTGAGGCATTATTTTAGCAGTATTAATAATTTTAACAATTTGATGATGTTTGATGATTGATGATCGTAGAAAATGATTCACCAAACCTGCGGTGCCTTAAGTGAGGCGTATAATAATTTAAATATGCCTTTAAAATAAATATTCGTCTATTGTGGTGTATGATAAAATGATTTAATGAAAACGGACCAAAGTCTTTCGTTAACAGCTGAAACATATCTTGGTAGAGATTTAGACAATTCCATTCAGAAACGTTTGTGATAACTTTACACTCGAGTTTCACACTTTCAAACGTTTTATTAGCTTTGTGATGATCGCATTTAATGCTCAAGCCCCAAAATGTAAATGATTTAAAAAAAAACAACTCTTAAGCGCGGATTTGTACAAATAAATGTGAGGTTGTTGTTCTTCGAATCTAAAAATTGATCAATAAAAACAATCCACTGATAATAAACAGTAAGACTAATTTATAGAGGACTTATAATTATTGTCTGATGACTGAAAACTTAAATAGTGTCCTTGGTGGTTTGTACAGATTCTTCGAAATTTGTCCCGAAGAAATTTTTGTTTCATGAAGACATTTTGAACTTTTCGGCTATGCACTAATTATGCAAACACTTGTCAGTATTGAATAACATCATCATAAAGTAAGTGATCGTTTTAAAAGGCATGGTCCAAAACTCACATTTTATTATAAAATGTTTTCATGAATATAAACTTGGATGAACTATTGTTATTTTAATATTAATATGCTTATTATTCTGCTTAGTTACTTGATAGTTTACATAATATGTAAGTCATCGAAATCTTTTAAAAATAAAAGTATATTATACTTTATATTGTTTTTATTTTAATCAACTTAGTAACACCTATCTATATTAGACACACTTAAAATTCTACTAAGCTTTGCGAAGTAATGTATTTATAATTTAACAGAATGTACATAAAAAATAAATAAATATTTTTCATGATTAAATAGCACTCGGGTTTGAACACTCATACTAGCAGTGCCCCGCGGTTTCGCACACGGACTAGGTACACATCTCTGTGGGAGTGCGGGGATTAATTAATTATTCTAACATATAATATGTCACTCAAAAATAACATTCTTCATTTTTGTACTGGATAGTATTGTTCACGTAAGTGATTCTAGAACATCTGAAAATACTTGCAACGCAGTAAAATGTACTTATATTAACATTTTTAAATTACCTATGAGACTGTGAAGCCGTCGCCAGCCTTTACCATATAGGAAATACGATACAAAAAATTATATTAATCCTAGACAGGCCGTACACACCATCATTTCTAAGAACAGAATTATTACGGTTATAAAGAGGCAAATCGAACAAATTTAAATCATAGGGCTTAGAACAGTGTTTTCTAATTTCTTACTCACTCTCATAGAACAGATTAAAAAAGTCCTCATTTTTTTAAAGAAATGGAAAGTTTTTCACTGTACCAGTGTAATAAATGTGCCCACTTGTATTTAACCAATATTAGCGTTATTATTTGCGACTCAATTATCTATATCCTGTTATTTAGTTGCTAAAACAGGTTGTATTAGGTATTTGAGTAATCGTTTTTAAAGTCCGTTTTAGATGGTGTAAAGCTGATGCTAAAAGGTGTAAGTTCAATATATCGATTTATCAGGCTGTAGATTCGAAAATATTATAAGTACAATCATCTGATGTAGAAATCCTACTGATTTGAACCAAAGAATTTTTTATTTATTTATTAAGACACATTTATAACACCATTACAGCATAACATACCAAGACGATGTTACAAACAGAGTAAAAACGGAGTAGTAGAGACATTCATTCATTGAGAGAAAGAAACCCGTTTTCCCGCAGACACAGACTCGTTCGCTCTTGACCTTAGACTAGTGTAAAACTAGAAATATTTGGAGAAAATAGGAAAGCATATACCTAATGGGCATCAACGTTATTATTTGTGATTAGCAGCTTACAAATTCTACTCATTCTAGTAACCCGGTGGTAAGTGATCATAGACACTCATCCGATGTTTCAGTTTCGTTGCCTATTTGATATTACTCATTTTAAAAAAGAATGTAAGTAAACTTGTAAAGATTTATTTTATTTTTTGTTTGTTAGATTTAGTTTTTGTTTTCCTTTTTTAATTTGTATGTGTAATGTGGAACTGTGAATAAAAACTTTATTTATCTATCTATCTAAACTAATTAACGTAAAATAACGTTGGTTTAATATACACTTTAAACTTAAAACAATAATTAATGATTAATAAACTGGTACCTAGTAAAATAAGGTAGTTGGGAGAATGAGCTCGTTGAAGTTCCAGTTCCCAGTGGGCTGGTCACACACTCAGAAGAATGGATGGCCAATGGGCCAATAGTGTAGGGAAGTAGTGTTGTTTGGTACGTTCATGTTGGATACGAATGGCAAGGGATTGGTCGTCTTGGCATTCATTTAGGGAGGCCTATGTTCAGTGTACAATTGTATGATGACTCTTCTCCTAGTCTTATTTATGTAATTAATAACAATAAAAAACTGCTTTTAATTACGACCACAATATAATCATTTAAAATTACGGGTGCACCGTGCAAGGATAATCACAGTGTCGATAAAGTCCGAGTCCTAAATAGGTAGGTACAACTTTCCCGCTTCTTACATACTATGGACTTATGAATTAAGATCATTAAAGTAGAACCACATAAAGTATATGAAACCAGTTAACAATTTAAGCCTTTTAAATTCTAAAACTTCATTATTTACACATAAATATTTATTTCATTACTTAATATCAATTTTTATTCCGATTAAAATAGACTTTCTTCATGTAAATATAGTGCGTCTATTGATCTAAGCATAATGAGAGAAAGCGCCCTCTATCCAAACAATATTGTCTTTCAAAACACCAACTAGATGGCGCGGACACCTTTGACATGTTGAAAGAAAGCATCATTCGCTCTCTGTCACAATAAAGATGGCGGCGAACTGGTATACGCAGGTATAAAATCTTTATGTGTGCGTGTATACGTACACAAAATTTCACGTTTGACCACTTTATGCGCGCACACTATCAAACCAAAACGGGTGTGCGCGGGGCAAGGGGAGTAACGTCCGTGAAGTTGTGTCAGCATATGCGCAAACGAGGTGCGCATTCGTCGCGTGCGTTGTTGAGATTCTTTGTGCCATTCTTCGCATACCAATAAGAGTATATTCTTTAAATTCACTCTTAAATTGACACTTTATCAAAATTCGCCCCTTCACTACACCTTCAAAGATCGCTATAGGTAAGTAAAAATTAATTTTAAAGTGATTTTCATACAATTAACTCGATATTTAAGTGATTTTTATTCGGGAATGTCAACAATGCGATCGCAATCCTGCAATATTTTACATAGTTGTCGCGTTTGCTTCGCATCGACTTCCGGTCGTTCGGGTGTCGGCATTTCGCGATGTAAACATTATCTAGTTTTAGGTTTCGGGTATCTAGGAGAGCTGTTAGGGCATGAAGTGTGCTGAAGGTGTTTTTGTGTTGTTAATTTTGCTCGAGTGTGCTTACTGAGATGGCGCAATTTTCGAAAGACGCGGTATGGTATGGTTCGCCCGCGTTACACTTCAGTCGCGTTGGTGGCCTTACGTGATTTGACGTATTCTGCGCGCGGTTAGGAGTGATGACACTTGTCAGAATTATTTATGAAATGTCAAGCGTTTTACATGTAATGCGTGAGTGAACGGTAAACAAATTCTTAGTGAAATAATATTGATGCAGTGATTTTTTTGTGTCATGGACTGTTACTATTCCAAGTTTTACCCCAGGCGTGAGTATTTACTACAACCTAAGTGAATGTAAACAAATAAATTCCTGAAATATTTTACCGAATTCCTGGAATACTTTCTAAGCAAATTTAAGTTTAGAAATATTTGAGCTGTGTGCTTGTGTAAAATGAAGTCTTATTAACTTGCCGAAACTATCAAATATTTAAAAGGTGTAAATTTTGTTCAAAATTTGAGGACCATATTTTTTTTTTTTTATAATAAACGGAGATTTTTCAATTTGATAAATATAAATTTTTTCGCTATGATAAATATGAAATAATAATTGAGTTTAATAATTTTAGGTGCCAAAAATTCAAATGACTAGCTACTTTAATAATTTTAAATAAGTATATTTAATTGGAAGGTTGAATAACGCAATTAAAACTTTACGCTCTCCCATAATATTTTTATTGCCTTTATATAAAGAAATTAGTTGATTACTATTATAATTATTAATAATTAAGTAAGTGAAATAAAACTAAGCGTGCTTCTGCTTTATTACTTTATTGTAGTGTATTAATTTACTACTTATTTAAGTTTCTACAAACATGTTTAAATCAAGAGAATTATCCTAATAGTTCATTCTATTCTACTTGGATACGCGGAAAAACGTATGATTTTTGGCATTAACTGTAAAAAAAAACATGCTATTGTGTTTAATGTTGTTTATGACTATATCCTTACAATCAAAAACCTTTTTATAGGTAGTATAAATATCTACTTATTTTAAACACGTGAATTTCACTTATTACATACAAATAATTCTTACGGGTTTCCGCGATTGATAATTCGTTTTACCGAAATGGTAAGAATTCAATAAATATGCTACCATGAATATATGGTAATTAGTTTTCATCGGCCCCACGAGGGTTTGATGGAGGTCCAAAATAGAGGGTTCCACTGCGACGGGTGAAACGTACAGATTAAAAAATGATAAGGATTTATAAAATAGATTCAGAGCGGGAAGGGTACACTTTTTATATTTTATAGAATCTTAGGTCAAAATCTACAATCAGGCATTTTAAGTCTGTTTTTAGTTATCATCAGCTAATATTTGTTAAATCTTCATCATTTGTTAATATACACAGGACAAAAATATTAAATAATTAACAATTTTTTTAATGATATTTTCGAAACAGATTTCAAAAACATCTAAGTACCTAAATATTAAAAGGAAATGTTTGTCTCTCATTTAAAACTATGTCTAATCTAAGTTAATTTATTTTTATAAACCAATCTATATCCCCGACGGCATCAGATCCTATTGTTAAACTCTACCCTATAAGATGAGTATATCTTCTATCTCCTAATGAGACAGACTAAAAACTACACTCGATTGAAATGTAGTTACGTGGGCAAATTTTTGTTTTAAAATAAATCGGCTAAAAACTTTAAAAACACAGACATAGTAGGTAAAGTTAAGACTAAAATAGCTTTGTATTGTCGCAATTCGAAATGACTGGGCAAGTCACATTTTTATGCTCAATAGTATGATAGTATATTATTATTGATTATCATAACCACTATATTTATATTACTAGTGAGATTTAAATACTACACCTACGTGAAATTTTCTAAGAATATAATCGCGATAAGTAACGATAAGCTGCGTTAATTAGCAAACATTGATGATGCCAAGCGTGTTAATGATTAAAAAAATGCATTTGATAAATCAATTGCCGATAACATTACGTTATAATAGTTGTAAACATTCTGAACTGCCTAACCCGAAAACTGCCGGAGTGCTACTTGATACAGTACCAGCTACTACCCATCGCAATTCTACTATGTCTAGTCTACGATATGTCTAGTCGAGAAAATCAATTGATGAGTATATTTCGTCTACCGTTTTACTTCAAGTCAAAAGCGACGACGTTATAACAACAGTAGAGGCTGTATGGACTCTAGTCCTTGCCTTTCCTCATTGGGGATAAAAAAAGTTATAACAACAATAACAAATAATCTATCTCTAGTGATATTGTTAATCATATCTCTATGGAGACCTCTGGGGCTCAGTGGTTAGTTATATTCTTAGTGATCTAAATAATATTATTGAGGCAATATAGGTTTTTATGTTTTTTGATCATCTACGCAAAAACTAAGAAATAGATTTTGATGAAACTACAATCTATATGAATATAGCTTACGCATCACAATAAGAGATAGGCTTTAATTTATCCCCGTACCTACTCCCAAGGGAATAGGAAGTAGGCGGGTGAAACTGCCGGTCGCTGCTAGTTTGTACAAAATAAATTATGGATACTCTTGAATGGTAGCCTATAGACAACATGACGGTATTCAAAACCCTTAAATAATTGTATTATATTTCTAGTGAATCACAAAAATTCAGTATTCAGTTCAAAATATAATTTATTATTTAAATAGTTTATTTACGCTGTTAGGAAATTGCAACACCTAGTTAGTAAATAAAATATAATAAATAGTTATAATAAAACTAAAAATTGTCTACAATCGTAAAACTAAATGAATAACAATTCAAGTATAACGAAATCACTAATACCTACTAATCTTTATTTTAAACGTATTTAGACTGTCCCAATTTTAATGACACTTTGAAACTTACCATTATACAAAGTGGTAGAGTTATTTAAATGATTTGATTAGAAGTGTCTAGGAGTGTATAATTAAAATGGTCGTTACGAAGTTAACTTTTGTATGTGTCAGTCGCGAGATCGTGCCAAGAGTTATTTTGGTCAATACGGTAGATGTTTTTATTGCGTCGCGACGAACCGTCGAGAACAGGACGCGAGAAGTGCTGACACCCCAGGCTCCAGCCCTCCAGAACTAATGCTGGAGATAAAAGGATCCATCACGTCCGTGGCGGCCGTATTGAAATAGATAAACGTTCTGTTTTAATGTCAAATTGAGTCTTCCTGTTACCATTGCGAAGTCCGAAAGAGAATGAAAATCGTACTGATATAATATATTACAAGTTTTATCCTTTTAATATTACTGTATGAATGTTTGATTATTGCTACAAACTACTGAATGTATTTTGATAATTTTTTACACACCATAATAACTCAATTTATCCCATTAGGTACTCCCACGACAGTGGGAAGTACGCAAGTGAAACCGCGGGGCGCTGCTACTTACGCTACTCAGAAGTATAGTAGAAAAAGCTATTATAGTAAAATTATAATTGGCGAAAGATATTATATCCTGTTCAAATCCAAAATTGCATGCAAATGCACATCAGAAATATATATATTTTTGCCCATATTTTGTTAATCTTCCCCATGAATAAAGAAATATCACATTTGTTTGAATCAAAATTCTTTCAATTAAAATATAATTCGTGTTCCTCGGTAGGCACATAAATGTTTTAAAAATCACACAGTTCATATTATTATACATTTATATTCATGTAATTCATATTATATAAATATTTTTACAAAGAAATATAAAATAATAAAATTTGCATTTTTTTTCTCCGATTCGGTCCATATTATGATCAATTGCGTTTCATACCAAAGATATAATAATTACGGAATAATTACAATTTTCCAAACATAAGTCTGATAATTCTAAGCTATTCTGCAATTTACTGTTGTAAAAATTATATGCAATTAAACTAAATAATATTACACTTGAAACTGACACGCGATGTAACATGCAAAATGAGTTTCATGGAAGTTACAATAAAAAAAGAGTGTTCTTAATTTAAATACAAAATTGACGTATCAGAAATTATTGTAAACAGGATATTAAAAATACAGATAAACATAAAACTTGGAATTAAAAAATTGGCGATTGGTATACAGCAACCCGTTGTCATGGGATGACATAACATATAGGTAGTGAAATTAGCTTAAGTTTGGATTAAAAATACAGTTACAAAATATTGCAAAGTAAGAAATAATCGTTTTTGTTGAACTAAACAAATCAAAAAAAGAAAAAATAATTTTTACACTCAAAAATGAGAATCGTTTATGATTCTCATTTTTGCAACCTCATCAAAGCAAACAAGCATTCGTTTTATTTTAGAGCTGTCGATTGTTTTTCTATTTTGTTTGAATTATAATTAATATATATACTTATAGCCCCTTTTTTTGTTTTTTCCATTCCCGTGGGAGTACGGAGATAAATTATAGCCTATGTGTTATTCTTGTGTGAGCTATGTTACTAGATGTTACCGTCAAAATTCATCCGTCGTTTTTGCGTGAAAGAGTAACCAGTCATAGCAATAAGAGAATATCCATAAATTATTGACCTTTCGTAATTTTAATACTAGCAGGATAATCAACCTCAAGCTTTAAGTTTTTGGATGCACCAGCTTCTAAAAATGTATTTGTATATACTAATAATCCTTATTTTAAAACATTCGACCGTCCACATTGACTGTACCTGCTTTAATTGACTTTAAAAAGGCTTTAATCCCTTAGCAGACCCTGCAACCACGAAATAATCCCATTGTGTGTGCTCATACAATCTTCAAACTGTTTTATACAAATTAGATTAAAAGGATCCAAGTGTGGATGACTTTATAACATACGAGAGAATCGTCAATATATTTAACAACAACCGACTCTTGTTTATGTTTCTCTTATGTTATTTAAATCAAACATCCGTAAAGTAAATAAATAAAAGAAAATCACATACGCCTGAAGCTATAACAGTAGGTGGTATATCGGATATAAGATTTTTCAAATTAAAGACACTTAAATCTTTTTAGGCATTTAAAGCATTAGAAATTTTGCTTATTCTGTATGAAGGTATCCAAAAATATAGAGGTATTGTAGTTTGAAATGCAGTTATTGGACACGTGTGAACTAAGCGCTCATTAAATGATTCAGAAATGTAATATTATGATCTAGTGATAGCGATAAGGAAAGCAATCTGTTTTCGTTATAAAACTTCCATGAAGTACTAGGCATAAGAGCAAACAAGTGTATTTGTAGTATTACTCACGCGGACAGAAATAAGATATGATTTTGCGTACAATAGCAGTTGTAGCTGATGAATGTTTAAAAGGCACTTCAAGTCTTATTTTATCTAATATTTGTATCACTAGATCTGGCATATCAATGATACAGACCTCTGGCCTTCAGGGGACTAAAAGTGTGTAAGCAATTTAAAATATTGTTTAAAAATTTTGTCCGACATGATCAATACGGAGTCTCGCTAAAATGAGATCTGCATTAATTGTAAATTATAGATGTCAAGTGTCAACCACCCAAATTACCGTAATATATAATGTTGGTGAGAGATAGCATTAATAGTCACTAGGGTCGAAGAAATTGCAAGTGCTTAAAAATTTTGCATCAAACTGGAGATATTACGTGTGTCCAGTAACCTCGCTCTATTCTAGGACTGCTATTTGTGGACTCGTGTAAAACTCACGTTAACACCAAATGAACCTTGAGGCGACACCATAGAGTTACATTTTGTCTCAAAAGTTCATGGTAACTTTCTCGCACTACAGGGGATTAAGCGAAAGGACTTCTTGTCGCTTATATCTTTTTGCTTTAGTGACAAAGGATTATAATGCAGGGAAAAGGTCTTATAGGACTTAGGGTAGGAAGAATATTTATAGATTGGTTATTTAATAAATAAAATTGAGGTAGTTAACGTGTTAAAGATAGTATATTAGTGTACACCGATAATGGTTCTCCTAATTTTATATACTTCATTATTTAGTAGTTTAGATATTTCTTGATACATAATAAGTTGATCTGTCATCGTGCAAAATTTTGCTACTAATTATTAGTTGCCAAGGTTTTCTTAAATCCACGTTTATATTTTATAGAATTATATAAAAAATATGAATTTATAATTATTTACCAACATAACTATAACAATAGCTGAATGAAAATGGTAAGGACTTTTAAAATATTTGTCTTCTTGTGTATCATTCTCAAAATGTATAAATTGTCTTATAATCTAATTTATATTTACACCACGCAATAGTCAACTTTGCCAACGTATAGTTATAACTATTATATTGATAATCTATATTGATAATCTTAAACCCAAGTAAAATAAAAATTTGCGCCAAACGTGCTTGCTTCTTTACTTTGGCAACAATATCAATGAGTTAACGCGTTATATTTCCTACCAAGTAAAATATACGCATAATACAAAATTATCGAGTGTGAAATCGATATATAATTATCTTATTTGCAATAATTGTAGATATTGGATAATCTTGCAAAGTAAAAGTGGTAATTGCAAAACGGACTGAAAAATAAATGTTGGCCTTCAATTTGAGCTGCTCAGTGAGAGCTTGGTAACCCAGAACACTCTTTAACAAATAGCAAGCAATAAACTTCATAATGCACACTGATATTTTTATAGATTTTTTTTTGTTAACTTATAGGCATGTGGGCATAAAACAGAAGGTAGAATATAGAAGGTAGCAACCAAAGTTATAAGAAGAGTGATTCATGGAATAGCTGAAGTAGCAATGACAAAACAAAAGAATAAGGGGTATTCTGATTTTTCTGTTACTTCACAGCTTAGGAAGCTTTTGGGTGATTAGTTATATGTGTAATAAATTCAGCCAAATCACAAAGATACGGGATAGTGTCTAATAAATACACAAAGATTTATTAAACACTTAAAACGTGATATTATGATCAGATAAAAACAACAAATCACAAATTGTTAACCGTACCTATATTAAAGCTACACAAAACGGGACTTGTGTAAAATCAAACGAATTATTAATTTTACTCCAACTTTAGCATTCGTATAAAAGCAACGGAAGGGAAGTTTTGCAATAATTTTCTCGATTGAGTTCACCGCGTATTGCAGGTAGCATTCGATATGAAGCTTGCACCGACTTCAGTTGTTAAACTATCGTAGTTAGAATTGTTCACTCCGCACTGTTCTTGGCGATTTAATTAAACTTGTTATTTGTACGTTTTATTTCACAATTGGGCTCTCGCTTTGATTGGCCCGGCCTTTTGTCTGCACAAAGGTATTGAGGGAGCAAAGCAATAAATGCAATGTTATTTATCAGTTTTATCAGTGAAATGCAACCTGAGTGGATATTGTATTGTGTAGCAAGTACCATAGCCTATAGTTGGTGCAAAGGTACTTTTAAACTAAATTGGCTATATTGCGATAAGAGAGATAACGAAATCACATATACCGTAGAAAACATCTAATCTATTATTGAAGTTTGCGAAGGATATACTTAGGAATAAGAAGAGTTAACAACTGCTTAGTTTTCTACTGCTAAATGCTGAAAGGCAAAACTATTTAACTTTAGCATTATCTAATAACCAGAAATGATGGTAAATATTAGACTAATTAGGAACCTATCATACCAACTCGATTAAGCATAGTTTCATTGAGGAATTGGTAATAATTAATGTAGGATCTAAGTAGATTCAAATGCGTTACTTTCGCCCGTAAATCCCTACAGCAACTTTAAAACTTATAGGTGTGACATTTTCTACGATCGCAGATGGAGATAACTTCCTTGCCATTTATTCTGCTGACCTTTGCAACGTGTACATTGATATTCCAAGAAATATGTTGCTAAATCTTATTTATGGGTATCATAAAATTTAATTGTCTTTGGAGGATTCGTTTGTTTAATCTCATATCTATTTTTATGTATACCAATATTAAAATTTACTAATTGAAATACATACATATATATAACAAAACATTCAAAAAAGCATTTTTTATTTTTTCAGATCATCGCGTTTTGATGATAGTGTTTAAACATATTGGAAAGTTTTAAAATTATTCCCTATTTTTTAAAAATTCATTTGTTTAAGGGAAATAATATATACTAAGCTTCAGCGATTTCGGCTCGACGATCTTGACTCACTGATAAAAAAATTACCCACACGGTTATTTTTACTAATATGGACTTTGCAGAAATTATATATTAATTAAATCCGCGTACTTCCTACTCTCGTGGGAGTACAGAGACGATTAATGAGCATATGTGTTTTTCCGATATATGAGCTATGTTATTGTAAAATTTCATTAGAATCCATTCAGTAGTTTCTACGTGAAATAGGAACAAATATCCATACAAACTTTCGCATTATTTGTAAGTAGTGTTTGTAGGACTTGGATAGTAACAATCAAACTATACATCTGTCACTTTGGCATCTTTCATTGCAAGCTAAGTCCAGCTTTTCTTGTACCAGACAATGTCACCTTATCAAAAACATAATCAAGCTTTCACGAAAATTTGAACTTCAGAACAAAATTGACGCGTCGTTTTTTGTAAATAATGTCACAAATATTAAATTTTAAAAGGCAGGTGGAATGCAAATGCAAAATATGAAAACACAAGTAGTGGGATTACATTAGATTATATCATTATAAAGCAGAAGCCCTCGTGTTATTTATTATGTAAATACTATAATTAAAATTCATGTATTGTGATTTTTCAGGGTTCCGTTTAGCGAAAATATTTAACTTTGTCAAAATAATCTCATACGATGTAAATTTGTGTCCCAAATTTTAGTTTTTACTTATCGTAAACGGCTATTTGCGGATGAAGTTATATTCCCGAAGTTTCGAATACTTATTAACTATTGTCACAAGAGGACTGAATCCTTGTTAATTCATAAAAAATCATTTTAATACAATATTAGTATAGTATTACAGAAATATACAGTGAATAAAAACCCCGAACTACCACAAGCGACCCCTAAATTTGGGTCTGCGTATCCGATATGAAAGGCATATTTCGCAGACGGGCTACCTGCCTCCGGCGGCAATTTGAAGGGGCGCCAAATTCATATGTTCGGAAGAAATTGTATTACTAAAGCTTACAACATCCTTTCGTCTTGTATATTGATTGTTTATTGAGCTTTTAAGTTATTGATGTTTTTCGTCTTTTCAAAAGTGAATTAAAGTCAAGTTGTGATGGGTACCGAATATTAAGATTTTGTTTAGGATGGAGAGTCGTATGAATTATGTACTATATTATGATGTCATTGAAAATAATATCTGATTTTCCTAGCATAATATATCAATACGAAAAAAAGATATATAGGCCCCATTCTATAACACCTTGAAAATGGAAAATCCAAATGGAAATTTATTTGACGAAAAAATTTTTTTCGTAATATTCGTATTTAATTACTAAATATTAAAAAAACACACCCACTTGGTCAGATTTTTTGAAGTTCAAGGTTTTGGCGTGCAAGGTGTGTTAAAATTAAAGAGCAAAATTTTAATAATTAAAAACTTATTACAATGCTTTATGGGGGCAAAATGAGCATCGACCTCAAGGTTTTTTAAAGTCACATTCATAATATGTATATAAAATTATTTGTTTTATTTATTTTTAAAAAGTAATATTTTTTTAATATCACTAGTTAACATTGCTAATATTAAGTCATTAATTAAATTTAAAAAAATAGTTCATTTAGTAATTTTGCGTGCATATAATATATCAAATAACTTTCCGTAGACGAAGTGCTGCCTAAGTGGGAAGATGATCTCCGAGCAGTGGCCGGTCCGTGTTAGAGGCGAGTGGCAAGGGATCAGTCGTCTTGACGTTCATTGTGGGAGGCCTATGTCTAACAGTGGACGGATAAAGGCTGATGATGATGACTCCTTTTAAACATGGTAATGCATGTGGTAGGAGACTGCGTTCTTTCCATTCTACATAGTTACTAATCTTATACATTAAACCTAACTTTCTAACAATAAGAAGTGAAGTGATAATACAATTATGAAATTTTACGTGAGGTTCCTTTGATGATCTTGTCAATCATTATACTGATCAATAATTAGATAGAGGTTCCTCTTAAGATTATTATGCATGAGATATTACGTATTAGAAATGAATGCACTTTGAGGAGCGTATCTGTCTCAATATTTATTATTGCTGTCCACTTATTAATTTTATCCTCCAAATACATACTCGTAGGTACTGTTTACTGCAAGACAGGGTCTTACGTAGGAATTATACCCAGAACAAACAGTGTTTAGTCTCAAAATACGCACCGATATGTTTTGAGATAAGACAATCCAATTTTAAAACCACTTACCATCTACTTGTAGGCCGGATTGCATTTCGCCAAAAAAACATAAGTGACGTATGATGTAATGTATAAATCGAAATAATAATATATCGTTTTAAATATATCGGCTAAAAAGGACAGTTTCCTTTCACTTTCAAAACTTAAGTAATATTTCTCTTGATTACGTATATTTATGAAATTTTATTGATTCGGCCCTTTCATTACGGGAAACTATGATCGTTTACGAAAAATTGCGATTGTCGTTACCTACTTAAAAAAAAGAAAGAAAAAGACAAAATTGCTGAATTATGTTAATGTATATCTTCCAATACAATTTTCGAAATAGGATGCACGAGGTTCCACTAAGTATTTAATGTCTCGCCTTTTTTATATGTATCTTTCAGTTAGGTTAGTGTGTCTTTAAACGATAACTATTGAAATTATATCTTTTCTCATCTCCTGTGTATGATAGTCGAAATTCGTCAACAATAATAAGAACAATAAGGATTTTAATTTCTTATTATAAACAATAACCGTGATACGTGGAAGAGGTTGGGGGAGGCCTTTGCCCAACAGTGGGACAGCATAGGCAAATAAAAAAAAATCTGAATAATCTGATCTCTCAGTTATAAGGTTCTGAAAATGGAGGAATAACAGGAAAACACACAGCCATTACAGATTGTTGATCTTGACGATAAGGCGATTCCGCTTATCACGTAATATGATATAATAGCGTGATTCATTGATTTAATTTTAACGCGTATTTCAGCGGGACCAGAGATTGATACACTACCGGTCGAGGAGCCGGCTAGCGGCTGTCACACCATAAATTAACCCGAACTCACATTAGAGGCGGCATATTAAAAGGGCACTGTCTCCCTCTAACACCCACTAATGTGCCGAGAGAAAAAGGGACGGAAGGACAGCTCGCGACAGGACCACTTTTTTGTTGTTCCACGACGACTAACCGTTAGCCGTAACTTAGTAATGATGGCTTAAGTAAAGACTTAATGCTACCAATAAAAATCTTTTATGCAATAATTTTAGTTTGTTTTAATTATTATTATTATTTATTGACTAGATTGATATGATAAAGAAATATATTAAGTTATTATTTTATATATTTTCAATTACCTTTTCCGGTTTTACTAACTAAATGATGTAATAAATCCTTTCACTTTAATTGAATACAAAAATACATTTGTAAATGGACTACGTGTTTTATGATAAGTCTTAATACGATTTAATATTATAATTAATTTAAGTTTAAGAAAACAAAAATGAAAGTAAAATCACAAAGTTGAAGGCAGTATAGAGTTGCTTTACTATAGTAAAGAGAAAGATTAATCTCGTTTATTCTAGAATTCATAGTGACCTGAATTTATTACTACTGGTAGTAGCTCGGAATATAAGCCAGAATAATTACGTGCTTAGCCTCAATTTATTTAGTCTCAATAATCCCTATCCAGACTTTAGTAGGTATTCTAAGAGATGATTTATATTTCTATAAGACAGACATAATATGGTAAATAAAATTCGGCAGCAAAGCTGAGGGGGAAATAGCTAGTTAAATTCTTCAATCAAGAACAAGCTTGGAATCCATATTTCCACTAATATAAGAAATGCGAAAGCGACTATGTTTGCTCTACCTGTTCACGGATAAACTTTTGGTCGGATTTCCATATTTGGCAACGAAAAAATATAGCTATAGAAAGATCATGAAGGCTTTTATATCAATAGGGATGTTGACACATGTTACAAATTCATGTAAAGTTATGTTTTACATATTAAATACAGTATTTGAAAACCTAAAATAACATTTTAAAAGTCTACTTATTTGTCTTAAAATTTAGAAAATGAATTTAAAATGCGTTATTTATCATGCATTATCACGTGACTGCAAACGCGTATAAGGCGATGACGTCACTGAACATTGAGTTAAGTACAAACTGTCATAACTCACCTAACATAGCGCGAGCTCTGAATGCGGTGTGTGACGTAATGACGCTTGGAGCGTTTTAACGGCAATTTTAAAAACTATTTTTCTTTATTTAATTTTTTATTAAAATTGGACATATTTCTTTACAAAAGTCTTTTTTTCGTGTTTATCTATAGTATATCTATCAAATAAAATCAATTAAAAAAATTAGTCAACATCCCTATTGTCAGGTGAAATAAGGTTGAATCCTAATTTATTTAGAGCAATAACATGTTTTAGTTCCACGGTGTCGTATATTAGTGGTGGCAGTGCTCAGACATGGAACCACGGTCCTAACTGTTTTTGTTCCAGTTGGAACATAATACAGTACTTGTCTGGCCGTTAACGAGTGCAGGATGCCACTAAACATTATATGCCATTAGGGCTGTGGCAAAATTATAATGTAATCCCAAGATGTAGTCACAATTTACATCTGGGTATTATTTACACCTATTATTTATATGGCATAATTATATTATTATTATATGGAATTTAGGACGATGGAGCTTATTGAGGTCGTAAGCCTCAAGATTCCGTACTTGTATTTGATAATTATAAAAATTTAAGTTATAGAATTAATGACAGGTCGGATTATGCTAACGATAAAATAGCCATTTTTATTAATTTCTTTTAAAAACTAACTTGTATTCATATAACTTTTGTTATAACAATATGGTCAAAATTAATTTTACTGTAAATCTCATTTTCGCATGCATGCACTAGTCATACTTAAATAAAGTGTTCCTAAACTACATTTTAATGTACCTACACCGAATGTACAGTACCGGCGAACTTTCAATTTAATAACCTTTAGTTATTAGATTGCAATAAAAATAACATCAACGCAAACCGCTACGGTATAACAATATAATTAGATTTAATGATTTTTAAATACGCGAAAAGTATTTCTCGTTAATTTAGGTTAAGTATATGTGGCAACAGGTATTCTGACCAGGTCCGGCCCTGGCGTATCTGCGATCGGCCAGTAAAGACTCGATATGCCGAGTATTCTCCCAGGAATGTCGCCGTAAATGCACTGTACTTATATGCGCTCGGTCGGACTGAATTTTTTCTTATCACCGATGCATTTTCTGCGAGTTTTCAATGCGAACGACTTGCACGCGTTTAATGTGGACGTTAAATTGGCTTCGAAATTAGCTCAGGGATCGCAAAATAAGGATAACAGATAACAAAACTATATCATTAAAACATGTTTTATGATATTCTATCTATTACAAATACATTTAAAAAAAAACGTAATTTGTATTATGAATTAGAATGATTTAATGTTGAATTGAATATTTTCTAAATAAATCATCTTTAAAGTTCATGTAAAACTCGAACATAGTTTTATTGTGATGCTCACAATCATCAAAACAACAAAACTAAAACAACAGTTATTATTTTTGCATAAAGTATGTTTTAAAGGTTTTCGTATAAATATTATCTTTTAAATATTAATTGGTTGCTACATATAAGTATAATAGTTTTTAGTCACACATAAAATAAAAAATCTCAATATACTTTGACTTTTTTCTTTTTTACGAAGGCAGTAACTTACATGTTGAGAAATAGTGAAGCATTTTTCCTAAAGCTCCCCACGAGATTGCCTTGTTTTTCATTATCCTCTAATTCTACGGAGTAATGGGTCTCTCGTCATCCATCACAGCAGTGCAATCGTTGGGCTGTCAGTTCTATTCCCGGATGCTTTACGCTAATGAGTCCGTGAGATCATGCGACATTTCAAAATGTCGAATCTACGAGTTTATGATATTACTATATTGCCAGTTGATGGTTTGCGTACATTGTCGGGTCGCAGCGGAAAAATCCACTCAAATCGGTCATTATCATCATCATCATCATCAGTCTTTATCCGTCCACTGTTGAACACAGTCCTCCCTCGATGAACGCCAAGACGAACGATCCTTTGCCACTCATATACACTGTCCACTGCGCGGAGGTCGTCTTCCCATCTGGTTAATGGCCTACCAACACTTTATTTGCCTTAATACGGTATCTACTCTTCAACCTTGTTGGAAATCGTCATGTATACTATGATGAACTATAGCACACTATGTCGGGGCGCAGCGGCTGCGAAATCCGCCGCGGATTTTGATGAATGTGCGCGAACCTTATTGAAATAGTCTAGCCTTATGTTTTTTTAATAACATAGGAGTTAAATATCAGCACTAAATTGGATAGTGTGTTGTCTCTATTCACCTAAAGATCTCGTTGTAGTAGTTTGACTTCTACGATGGACAGACTTAATACTGTCGATTTTAGCTAAGTTGTTGCTTCTTTTTTAAATAATTGACTAAGGGAATAATCATATAAGAGTTTACATTACCTATTCCTTATCAAAGCACGATTCTAAGTGGATTAAAACTGGTCATATAAAAGTGTTTGCTGTTGTAATGCTGAATGCACGGTTTCGGAAAAGCTCTAAAAAGGCATTCTGTTAAACGTTCGTTAGCGTATCCGAGTCAACAAATAAAAGTGCGGATCGCGTTCCACGTAAGCGAGTTCATAATTTATTTGTGTCGCTGTTTTCTGGCGACGATTTTCCCACAGGGGCGGCGTCTCAAAGGCTCGCCCGCCCTTTATGTGGTTTTTTGTGGCTAAAATACCCCGGTGGAAAACATTCAGTGATAACTGGTAACAATCGTGGCCGCCGGATACTTCTGTCATTCCACACATGCCGCGCTGGACTCGACTCGGCTTTTTCATCTAACTCTCCAACATCTTGGGTACAGTTAGGTACTCGTGACCGGCCCTCTAATGAACTATGATTGATTGTGTTCATAGGTTGTACTTTTTTTTTTGCTTTCTCGAGGTATTATTTGATAAACCTGTTGATTTGCCACTGTATTTGGCTACTTATTTTCAGTAGACCTACTCAACACTCCGCGATCCTAGTTTGTGATAGTATAGATTACGGAATAGAACTGTGATTGTATGTACAGTGTTGCATTAGTCAAATATTATTTGAAGGTATATCCATAGGGACATCAAAAATATATTCTATTATATTATAGTAGTTATGACACAGATGGTGTTTAAATCATTGATAGACTAAAGAGTGAAAGCGGGCTATGTATCGATCTAGATGTTATATTATAAATCTATATTTACATTTTTCAACAAATGAATTTTGTAATATTTTTGTATTTTGTATCAAGTATCAGACCGCCACTTATATAATCCTATGCATTTACAATCGTAGTAATGGAAGCTTATTAATTAATGTTCGTATCTTAATATTATTCTTATTCTTAAAAGAAAAGATACTTAAAAAGTATCTATATCTCTATATAGTGAAACCCGAAACACTCAAGTGATTTACTTTTAATTATAAACTCTTAAGTGTCGCAGTAGATTCTAATGGCGGATTACTTTCTATTTCTATTGCAGCGTTTAGATTAATGCTGAAACATTACTTCATTATGAAGTAGATTAAAGTAGAATTTAATTGTATTTATGAATCGCTAGGTACAAGCAAATAGTGTAGTTTTTATGTGTTTTATTGCATATAAAGGGCCATTTTAGACTAGGCGGTGGTTTTTAGAGAGCTAGCGTTGGAGGGTCAAACGTGGGACAGCTTTTTAGATACAAGGTGATATCAGTGCACTATCGAATTTCATGAATGTTGTATTTTCAGCTGTATACCTATAGACAAAGTTTGTTTTAATAAGATAAATTTAATAAAACATAATAAATTATTAATAAAAATAAAACATTAACATGTTTTCCATTTTAATTAATTATAAAAGTAACAAGAAGTTTTTTTTTTGGAAATTATTTCTTTTCTGTTTTGAAAAAAAACCTACTATGGAACAACTATATTCCAGTTAACGACGGGCGTCCAATTCGATGTAGAATGTCAGTAAACAATCATCAAAAGTTGACTTTTAGGGTTATCTATCACCTCAGATTTTTACATAATTTCACACATAATAGTTCTAGCCCAAAAATCAATTGTCATCCCTAATGCAATTTCTTTTAGTTTTTTTTTTATATAAACAATTGATAAAATATGTTTATCCTTACTGTTGGATGTTTGCCTAGCAACGCTTTGTGATTAAACATGCTACATCGAGCTTAATTCGAGTTAAAGTACATTTACAGAAACTGAACAATAGCTTTGGCGTTGGCTCAAACCGATAGTTGGATATCAGCTAATTACAAGCAACTTCTCGTATCTATGCTTCTTTTCGTCCAATCAAATGGTCGTATTACTGCCGTGCTGTCACGCGTAATATACGAGTACAGCATCCAGATGAACACACGACGGTAATAACGATAAGCAAGTGGGTTTTTGTGTAAAAAATAATATTTCCATACCGTACAGCGCTACGAATGGATTCTATTAATGTCCTATTGTTTCTTAATCGCTCCCGATTTATAGCGATAAGTGTACCAGCGACCGTACGATCGAAAACTTATCTCCAACTTAGATCGCTACTTAACTGTTCAACGTTAAGATATATTTTTTTTATCCAACCGACGAATAATCGACCGGGAAATAAATAATGGTTACCGCATTAATTAAAATTTCTTGTACAAATGCCTCTGATATATTTTTTGGTGTGGAATTTCCTGAATGTGTATTGTGGTTAATAAATAGATGCTTGATATGGTGAAAGGTGATAAAGTGTAGGTCGGTGGTTTTCTGTTTTATTCATTAGTAAATAAATAATAACATTCATAGTAATGTATTGAAAGAGGGACGGTACAGATTTTTTTAATATGTACATACTACCTAATATACATTAGTTGTTATATTATGTAGGCGACGATGGTCCAATGGGTATGGACTCTGCCTCTTGTGCGAGAGGTTACGGGTTCGATCCTGACCCCCACTTAATTACTAAGTGCACCCTAAACACAAGGTCATCGCTCGCTCACCGGTGAAGGAAAACATCGTGAGGAAACCTGCATGCCTGATGAGATTGAAGTCTTTGATGGTATGTGAAATTCAGCATCAAGCATTAGGTCAGCGCATCGGTGAACTGACCAGAACAGACCCGTTCCCAGCAGTGGAACATGTGCGTTGATACTTTACTTTTTTACAAAGGTATACATATTCAGAGTTAGTTTCTACTTATAACATTATGTTGATTTTGTTTGTCTTTTCATTTGATAGAGAGCAGAGAGAGTTTCAAATGTGTTTGGAATTTCGATGATAATAATAACCAAAAAATGTATACTAGGTGTTTTCATTGCTCATTCACTGCTTAATGCGTCTAAAGTATTATTCCATAAAGTGTTTATGGTCAGAAAATATAATGATAGTGAAAAAAAAAATCACAAATCGCAAAACAACATTTAACACTTTTTATTCGTATTGGTTTTAATAACATACACTTTTAATTTTACATTCAAGGTCATACATATGAGTCGCTTTGTTGCCACACGTATTGATCAAATGTGACGTACTCTCATTTGACAACTAGCACGCTTAACGTTTCTGTTACGTACATGTAATTAACAATACCGTGTCAAAATGTCGCTAATGACAATTGAGACTGTTATTGACAATGTCAAGTTCACTGATTTGTAACATGCGTTGAATGACTACGTTTACATTAAATCTCACCAAGTATTAATGTGACAGTCTAGTTTTGAAGTAAAACCTCTTTAGGCGCGACTATAGTCATCGCCACTTTAGAAGTCCGATAGACGCGGCGCTGCGGTATCATAACTCAATGTTGCCAATTTATAGTGTAATGATTTTCCACCAAGTCTAGTACAATAAAAAATTTAAATAATTATAGGGCCTATGGTCAGTAGTGGATTGATAAAGACTGAGTATGATAATAATGACAAAAATAATTATAGCAGCAAAATAAAAATCTCCCTGCCAGGTTTTAGTAAAATAAAACATTTTTTTGTAAATATTTCATTTGTATTTTTTACGTATAACCGATTAGTAGAATTCATCTAAAACAAGCTTCTTCGGATGTGTTCGGCTTTTGCCAGGAGTGACGATTTTCTCAGAAGTAAATGCTGCCATTGTTACTTCCTTTGTTATTCGAGCTTTTTTACAGAAACACCTGAAAATATAATTCATCTGAACAAGATTTTAATTCTTTTACCTTGTATTTATATTCATATAAAATATCATAAGATAAATGTAGGTATAGAGTTAATGATAATATTTTAACCATAAATTAGGCAAAAATAAGTGACTCTGGCGTCTCTAAAATTTTCCCGTCATGTCAGTGACATTTATAAACATATTATTCAACGGGGTTAATTGTTGTTTATTTTTACTTTCTAATTCACAAAATTATTTCAGTTTAATGATCATTATACGGCCTTCACTTTATACACCTCACTTTATATTATATGCTCCATATTTCACGTAAAACAATTTAAAATATCACAACTTCTTACTCCAGACAGACGTCAAGATGTCAATGTTGTCAAATTTAGTTCGGGCATTAGTCGCAGGACTTCTAAAGTGGCGATGACTATAGGGAGTAACTCAGATTCTGGCGGATGTAACGCTTACTCTATGGTCTGTGTAGTTTCCGCTATTCAAAAAATAACATTTTTTTCTCAAATTTTGTTGGAACAGGCTAAGACCAGAGGTCATACATAAAACAAATATGATGACATTTATGTATACACCTATTTCGAACTAAAAAAATGATATTAATATATTAGTTAAAATTTAATCATTTCAGTGATATATGCCGTCAACGCCAAAAAAGGTACTTCAATCGCGCGTAAATGTTACACGCACACACTTTTTTTTTTAAATTTCAATACTGTATAAATATTTGTTTTCTCAGTTTTGTGCGAAAGAGAAGGGATCGCATCTCGTTTTACGTGGATACCTTTGCGTCGTCTATGGAACGGAATTAGGTAAAAAATAAACCGGCTTCTAGATGTTATCTCACTGTCGGCGGTGCTGTGCCAAAGAGCGGATGACTAATGGCCCGAATGGTTCCGAGATGTTCAGTTACTGGAACTGTTTTCGACTAGGTGGGTTCATTCAATGGAACCGATTGCAAATGTTAATGCTCTTTTTACAAATCTATTATTTCCACATATTTATATTATTAAGCTATCCTTTGACAACCTTATCCAATATAGCAGCGTAAGAAGAGTATTTAACTAACTAGGGTATCCAATAATTGTCGTTCTATTGCTAACTTCTTTTGGTCACGGCTTCAGGAACAAAAGAAATCCCCGAACACCAGTTTAATCCATATCTCACGCTCCACTCGGTACGCAATAAATCGTATGTTTAGCGTTTGTATATAATTAACAATGGAATTATACGATTTCCAAACTGAGCTACGCGGAGCGTTTGTCATGAACTAATTGCAATTTATGAGGATTATCTATGGTGTAGTGTTAGCTTAACAAATACGTTGCGTCATGATACATTTGCGTTTTGTGTGTGTTGTGTGTGTTGTGTTTGACGTTGTAATATGACTGTTTTGATGAGTGATGATGAACTTTCTACGAGATTAGGTATTCATTTGTTTGTATAACGCTAAATAAAACGCTCATCCTTGTTTCTTGTGACGTAAGCGCGTTATCTGTGTCAAGAGAGAGATGATTGAAACAAGCATAAGTTTTTACAAATGCTATGCACCGTGTGTATTTAATAATAATGTATCTACTTGTTTTAATGATATTAAACCTAATATGACTATATAGGGCATACATTTGGCCAGCAACGTCTAATATAAAGTATCGACTTATTAAATAGAATTAAGTCATTCCTCAGTGAAAGAGTGCATTAGGTTTTGTAACCTCGGAACGCCTACTCAAAGTATCGCTAGTAAACTAAATCCTCAATTATAAATCTTGAGTTCAACAAATGTTACGCATTGTTCAATGATTGATATATAAAATTTGTGACCGCAACTTGGTAATGGTATATAATAAAATTGCACACAGTTTATGTTCATACGAAACCCCATGACGACACGAATGTAGTAGGTATGCGCCTGTGCGGAATACTTTTAGGAATTGCCTCTTATTTTTTTAAACATTCTAAGAAAATATACTCTTTGCGAATATGTTTTCGTAACTTCCACAGAAAAACTCGTTTCGCAAATGAAAACGTGTCTAACGTGATTTTTATTAATCTCCCAAAAGTAGCCATAGAATTAATCAAATTTTGAATTTTATGGTAACTTATGTGAACAATAATTAATCTTAGATTAACAGAACGTATTTCGACAATGCTAATAACGTTGCAAAGTCTAAAATATGTGAAATTGTTCTCGGGGTATATTGTACGCAAAACATACAGCTAATAAATAAAGCCATCGCTATTTAGCTAACAATCGAGCAGCGATGGGCATTTGGTTAGATTCCGAGGCAGGCAGCCGTGGAAGCCATGTGTGCCTCCGCATGCCTCGGGCTGAATATTCAACCCTTGCTACTTGAATTTTGGCCCCTATGCCGAATATTCCATGCACCGGACATCGGTAATGCGAGCGGATAATTCAATGCTAAATTTTAATGTCATTCGGCTGACGACTGTTATTCTATGCGCTTAATAAACTCAACTTCAACGCATAAAATGCCAATGAACAGTATCTGGCGTGAAATTGTACTGTATATTCATGATTGTATTAATGTTTTCTCGATTCATATCATTTACATACATTTTTTTCATGCAAATACGTTTTGCCGATTTTGTTTGTATTGAAAGGTGGCGGGCGTTTATAATCTCGTTATGTTGCATATGTGTTAATACACGGGTATGTTCTCTATTTTATTTTGTTTTTAGGTAAGTGACAGATGGAAAGTTGTCTGCGGTGATCGGTACGATGCACCCTGCCGGGTACTACGCGAACCTCGGTAAGATTAAAATTAGGATTTTGTCTGGTCCTGCAAGAAGTTCCATTATTGAATCTTGCAATTCCATTTTTTAATACCACTACCGTTAGTACTGGAAACCCGAGTGATGTTCAACGAATACTTAAGTTTTTTTAAACAGTACTGATTAATTCGTTTTCACCAGGGGGTTGCCACAGCAACAAGATATCCTAAATTATAAAGGATTTTGTCAAAGGCAATAAAAAAGGTCGACCGTGAAAATAATTAACTTATGAATTAATGCATAAAATATACATTATAACTAATTATATAATAAATTTTAATTATTTCTCTACAAAACACAAATATTTTAGCTTTTAATTTAATAGCTTCATTTCGAAATAAGTTTTTCTTTTCAAGTCTCTGTGATCGTGGTTATAATTGATTGCTTTATTAATGAGCATTCTTAGCTAAAATATTTATTTTGTTTAAAAAATGCGGAATAATTTGTATTACAAATGCAATATTGTAGTTTTTCTGCATCCTTATTGTTAAAGTAGCAGATATTCTTGAATATGGTGTTACTATGTTCTTTTTCTTTGTGAGTTGGATAGCTAGACTAGCAATTCAACGTTGACCATGAAAATAAACTAGTTTGCATGGAACTAGCCCAGGCAACTCATTTATGTCTTACCTATCTTGTGATAGAAGGGTTGAATCTCGATGCCAGTAGTCACACTATATGCTTTGCCCTTATCTTCGAAATACAGCAAAGCTGTTCTACATGAGAAATAAGTAAGATGGTAGTTCCCATGCAGCCAGGAGCGCGTCACAGCGCATCCCTCCCAAAAAAATGTTAATGTAATTTGAATGCTATAGGTCAAGAATTTAGGTACAAGCTTACAATGTAAATGTAAATTGGAATGAAACCATGGTCACGGGAGGGCCATGGTTGATGTAAACTATCCGAAACGTCGGGCTTGTAAAAAACTAAATAAACCGCGATATAAAATCCGTATATTTGTTTCATTATAATGAGTGAAATTCGCGTAAACATAAGAAAACAATAAATGTACGTGAATTGTTTTCAAGCCTCAATCCGCAGGACACATCTTACTATTATACTTAATACTTATACATGTTATGAACACGATTTTTTTTTAGAAATGCATGGATGTATGTTGATTACTCTATCACGCACAAACTACTGAATTAATTTTGATGACACATCAGGTTAACACATAATAAGCAGCTCGTAGCGCAGTGGTAACAGCCGCGCGGATCGATCCACCAGGTTAAGCAACGCTTGCCGAGGTTGGTCCGTAGATGCGTGTCCATCTTTACATACCGAGACTCCTCCGTGCTTCGAAAAGCACATCAAGCCGTTGGTCCCGGCTGTCATTCATGGATCTTTGACAGTCGTTACGGGTCGTCAGAAGCCCGAGAATTTGACAACCAGTCTAACCGTGGGGTACCGTATCACCCAGTTACTGAGTTGTGGAGGTCCGACAGCAGTCGCTCCATGTAAAATACTGGTATACAGCTGAATCTGGTTAGACTGGAAGCCGACCCCAATATATAGTTGGGAAAAAGCTAGGCAGATGATGATCAGATTAACATATATTGTATGCTAGAATTTATCCCCGTACTCCTACGGGAATGGGAAGGACGCGGGTGAAACCGCGGGGCATTGTTAAAATTAAATAAGTTTCAACCTTTTCAAAATTTTGCGGTACGTATGATGATAATAGCACATTAATCATCGCTCAGTCATCACCAACTTATCAATGATATAATCCTGAACAATTATCGTTATCAGTTCTGGTAAGTGAATGATAAGAGCGTTATTATGACATAGCTAATTTAGGAAATTAGTGTTTTATTATTAAGTATGTATTTAAGGAACATAGTTGGTAGTTTTACCAGAAAAGATCCCTTGTTACGTTTGTTTGCTCGAGTGCCACAATTTTGATTATATCTTACTAGCAGCGCCCCGCGTTTTCACCCGCGTAATTCCCGTACCCGTGTGAGTAACGGGATAAATTATAGCCTATGTGTTATTCTGATGTATAAGCTATATTACTGCAAAGTTTCATTAAAATCCATTCAATAGTTTTTACGCGAAAGAGTATCAAACATCCATACTCAAAAACTTTCGCCTTTATAATATTAGTAGGATACTGTCTGATCCCCCAGCCACCCAATTTGGTCCTGCCACTATTCCACCGGAGTTCTTAAGCTGTGAGTTAGTAATGAGCAGTATAAATAAAAGCCTATTGCCTCCCCTAAGGAATTCCTAATCGCTATCAATTCGTATCGAATTTGCATTGGAATTGAATCCCGTGCTGTTAAAGATACACCTGTGTCATTAACATGGAATAATTTCCAGAATGTTACTTTCCCCGCTAGCTGTTTCCTGTGGCTTTGTGTAGATATAAATAAATATAAATTGCCAAATAATCACACCATATTAACTTAGTACCCGTAGTAAGCTCGAAGGAACTTGTGTTACAGGATCGCGGGATCGCGGAAATTTAATAAACATACGGGTCTATGATCTGTACCGATATATTTATTGTACAAATTATCTGCACTTTGCGGGATTCAAACCACCGACCGCTGCTCAAAGTATCCACTAGGCCCACACTGACCAATGACCAATAGACCAGCCGCCAGTCAAATAATACATCCTGAATGAATTAATGAAAATGAATGAAAAAATGGAATGAATATAATTTGCGAATAATAACGACTCACTGAGAGTAATTGATGCTAGGTTAGTACTTAATATTAAAATTAAAATGGAATAAATATGTCATTCGATTAATGGCTTCCATGTTTTTCACTTTTTCATGTAACTTTATATTTTCAGCATTTTTAATCTGCACTAGTAGTCATAAACATATTAAATGCTAAAAATCGGTCTAATTCAATCGGCTCTCCTTCAGTTAGATGAGATAATAGCAATGGTTTGATTTTCACTGACTTATATTCCATGTAGGATGAACACAACAGATTATAAATTGCTAGAACTTTATGTACATGCTTGATGATATTTTGATACTACGTTTTTTCAGATACAATATTATGTTTAGAAGTATCCCCTTTACAAATGTATAAATTTATATCTATAATATAAAAATAAATAATATATTTAAAATATATACGAATTTAAAATTTTCCTAAGACATTAACAAGTTAACCTTCTTTAAATATCCGTTACTGTTGTGCAATAAATTATAACGTAATGTTTAAATTTAAACCGCAAAAGGTTTGTTAATGTGAATACTCTTTAAATCAACCGAAAAGAGAGTAATGAAGAAATTACATTCACAAACATAGAGCTGTATTTTGTATATATTTATGCAGCTATGATAATAAATATAATTTATTACGAATTACCCGAACAGCACAACTTTTTATGTAAAATAAATTATTTTAAATTATAATAATACATAAATAATGCGTAATTAAAAATATACTACAATTAATGTATATAAAATATTCTCATGTTTTTAGTTTTAGTGTATTTTTGCATACCATGTTATTTCTTTACCGTTACTAAATTTAACTGAGACATACACAATTTATGGATGGAATTGTCATAAAATTTTACAGTATGAAATAATTTTCTATTATCATTAATAGTTCTCATTAAACGAACCTCAACAGCATCTGAAAATCCTCTAACTTGTGGCTATAATTAAATATTGTTTACGCATATTTAGGTAAATTTCACGCCTTTCAACAAAACGCCTAGTTAACTTTATGGCGGTTTGTGTCTTTTCTTCCATCGAATCCGACATTTCGAAAGCTTTTATTTGGTAAGACTAAGTTCGATAGGACGTCCGTAGAGCCTTTCCTTCTAAACAGTTGTTGCCAAGCATTTGAAAAAAAAAACTCCTTAAAATGATTTTTGGAAGAAATAGCTGTTGCCCGCGATTTCGTTTGCGCAGTATTAAATTTTGGACATTTCATATGATATCCTTATAAGCTTTAGTATTATTCAAATGTGTAAAAGCTATATCATTGTTAAGTTAATTTTTATTAAATCTATTTAGCTGTTTTTTCTGTATGTATGGATGTTTGTTTTGTTATGTTATGGATGCTTCTTTCGTGTTTATAATATTAGTAGGATCAGTATTTTTAAAGCGTAGGTATTAATTACTATCTAGTCGATAGTCGATACATAGATAAACAACAAAAAACTTGTGCAAGCAGAAATGTAACTCCTCGCACGCCGTTTGTCAAGGCGATGTTTATTATGAGGAATCGAGAAAAACAACGGATGCATCGAGTGCATGTGAACAACTTCGGACGCCTCTATCGGCCTGACTCGACACGGCGCTCGCCCCGCCCCCGACCTCTCGCTCCCTCGTGCGCGTGCGAGGGAGAGGGCACGTCCCCCGAAGCCTCCACGCGTACCGTTTCTAAGAAAAGCCAACTGTTATTATCCGTGGATTGTTCTCGAGCCCGTCTCATCGGCCCATGAATGAATCCGATCCGCAGGTGCAGAGCCCGAAGCGCCGAATTTGCGCCAATCTTCCACATAATTCGGTAACGATTTTTAGCACGCCACACGATAATTTTCGGTTGCCGATTACGCTTTTGTATAATCTCTCTTTTCACCGGAACTCCAAGTTAGAAGCCAATTTGATGGACTATTTCGTTTTGTGCTGTCAATCAGAACGGTGATCGAACATCAATCACACTTCTGTTGGCAGCGGCGCATGCGATAATTTAGGCGTGTGTATAAAAAGATCTCATACTCTTTGCCAATGATTAAATAATCAGTTTACTTACATATATACGCGAAAACTATAACAGAGCTTAACATTTATAGTTTGTGTCAGTAATTATGTTCTCTTCAATTTTTATAAATATTTCATTAAGATCGACACCCTTTATAGTTTATCCTCGACTGCTGGACACAGGTCTCCTCTGATGAACGCCAAGACCGATTCCTTGCCGCTCTCAACCAGCACGAATAAGTTAATAAATACAATATATACCGCGGGAAAATTAAAAGCTCCGTATAGTTCAAAAATTAATTTAATGTGTTTAGATTCGTACGATTACGAATACGTTAATTTTGAGGTTAATAAGTGTGACAGCAAATGAGGAAGCCATAGTTTTTGGCAACGGCTCCAGCATTCTAATTTATGATACCGAATCGCGTACACGACACACGAGACGTGGGAATGATGAATCATCGAAAAAGTAAATTTAAATAAACTAATCTTTTAGTATTAAAAACAAATAAATTTAATGATACAGTCATATTGTATGTATGGTTATTTTTTAAATCTGATCTTATACTCTCGAATCGTCCATTCCTTGAAGTTATCTTATGTTCAATTTTTAAGAATAAAATATATAACCAGCTAGATTCTTTATCTAAGAATTAATTTGCAAACTTGTGAAAAGTTGTGGCGCAGGCGTAGCGGAAAAGAAAAATAAATTACTTATTCAGTTTATACACATGAAAATATCACTCAAATAAACATGCAACTGTAAATAACATTGACAAGTTACAATGTAATACAAAAGAGCGTAAACAGATTAATAATGTCGTGAATTTAAAGCAACAGCCGATCGATAAGGAGAGAAAGCATGATCAATACAGGCGAGTGGAACTGGTCTCTGGGACTATAAACCAGTTGCTCTCAATCCGGGTTCCGCGGAACGGCAATGGTCCAGAACAAATGTTCCAAAAGATTACAGAATTCATTTGTTAGTGTTTTAAAAGTAGTCATAAGTTACTAAGAAGTTTTTTTTTTCGAAAGGTCTAGACTTTTAGGCCCGATGGCCTTTAAGCTCAATCGGTAGGTAGGTGAGCAGATGGCTCACCTAGTAAAATTCGAAAGAGGGCGCCCCGAGAGTAGGTGTTTGGCTAGTCAAATCCAATACGGTCGACGAGTCATGAGGCAATTTTTTGCCTACGGATTTGTACAAAACAAATTGTGGGTCAAATGATAACAAAGAACACGTCGAAATAATTATCGTGAATGAAAGTATATTGATTTTAAATTATATCCTTTCTAATACAACTATTTATACTTTGAAATCAATAAGTAATAGTTTTTCTTTAAAACTATTTCTCTCAATTTCATTCGATTCCAAATTTTATTGAAATTGATTAGTGGTTAGGCGCTGCAGGTAAAGACAATCGTTAATAATATTAATATGGATTAATTAATTAATTTGGATACGTAGTAAAGTCAAAAGTAGGAAGAGTGTTCCGTGTAAACTGGTTCGGAGTTGTGAGCTGTGTCGATGCGTAGCGAGCGGGCTTATATTAGTGGTTGGACCGGTTGGCTGTCGTAACAGTAGCCTTAGCGATTGGCCTACAATAAAATTATGCTTTGTCTTTATCAATAATCGAACCCTTTACATTTGTTTATAAAGATCTGTATAGGTTTCTCGTATTTGGACTTGATTTTCGTATGCGCACACCGGGCGCTTGAGGGTTTCGAATTTGATTTGTGGTATAGTTGCAAATGACATAGATTTTTTTTTTGGGTGGTCCGATGTCTTTTGCGCAAGTGATTTTGTGCTCAAATTTTAAGTCTTTTTTATAAATTATATTATTTATATTTAAGTTTTAGTGTTAATTAAATAATAAAAAACATTTATTATTAATTGAATTAAATTGTTATTGTAGTATAAAACAATTTTTTTATTACGTTACGCAGTAGCGAGTTTTCATAAATAATTTTGTTGGCATTCGTCCAACCATTGAATATTGTAGTGCTATCTTAAACACCGATAAGATATCTGATGAAGCCTGCTTAGAGGAACAGTAATTTTCCAAATTGAAAGGATCATCACACCATAAAATAAAATAAAAATACTTAGACGTATTTTTTCCGCTACGACTTATTATTAACTAACTTATTGTTAACTAACTTATTGCTTATTGTTTAATTTCGCATATTATAGGGTCTTGACAATGATCACTTATGATCGTCTTAGCGGCTAAGTTTATAATTAGGGTTCGCAACGCGACCATGTCAGAGAAGATACCCACAAGAAACTCTGCTGTGTTCCTATAATTCTTTTAATTGTGATCATTTTACAAAGTCACTTAAATCTAGAGCAATTCATTTCCAAGCGTTTTTGTCATTTATATATATTCTTATTATAATAGGATTTAACTTAGTGTGTATTCTGAGTTTGAAAATGGAATAAATCGTCTATGAAACCTTTCACTTTATGGTTGTTTACACGGACGCCCCATGAGAGGGTATCACCACCAGGTGATAAGGCTGGTGGAAATATACCATCAGGTGGTCTGTTATTGAATGCCACACAGTCGCCGTAAAAACACAATCAGCCGAGCT
The DNA here is from genome assembly GCA_905333005.2 of Lycaena phlaeas. Lineage (NCBI taxonomy): Eukaryota > Metazoa > Arthropoda > Insecta > Lepidoptera > Lycaenidae > Lycaena > Lycaena phlaeas. Next base: position 4,594,557 of record HG995174.1, read on the forward strand.
TGTTTGTCAACACGGGTGTAATAAAAAATATGAGCCGATGGACGGTTGGTCGTGGTTTTTATTATCTTTTTTATTAAAAGGCTATAAAAATATTAAAAGGGAGGAAAAAGGTTTATTTGTACTGCCGACCTATTTTATACATCAGTATGATTTATGGTTTTACACCGATTTCTGCCACTTTGCCTATCAAACTAACATAAAAAAAACCTAGTTTTGTCTTGTAAAATTGTAAATCTCTCTGTTTGTTAGTGATCGATAACCGTTAATGCAAGCAAAATTATATAAAGTTCTAGTAATAAGTACATGTATGTTACAGATCTTATAACTTGTAGGTAAGATAATTTATTGCTTCGTTTCATATTCATTTCATTTATTTATATTTATTTATATATTCATTTCATTCATTTATTTTGAACATAGTACCTACTTTCAAAAAGTATACGAATAATATTTTATAATTAAATTCGATATTCTAAAAACAATTACGTTCATCATAAATTTCAATAAACTTGTTTAGTCGTTTGAAAGCCAGGTTAAAACAAAGAAAAACCAAAACACAATAATTTAAACATGCAGTGCAGTAAAAACAACTTGTCGAACAAACAACTGAGATCTACAGTCTAACGAGTACCGCCAATAAACATGCATGTATTATATATACAGTACACACATGCGTATAATCTGTATATGTATACATGTATCTGTATATATATGCACTATGCATGGATATATAATATTTATATTTTATACTTACGTTTAAGTTAACATTTATACTTCATAGTACTTAATATAATGTACTTATTTACATGATTAACTTTTTTACACAACAATAATCATAAATAATATTAAAGAAACATTTATTTTGCAAATTACATGCAATAAAAACGCCTGATTGTTTAATATATTGGAGGGTTTTTTGACTTATAGTCAGCTGGTCTGTCACGTGACGGTACTAGTCGAGGACACGGGTTCGAATCTAGCATTTCTAGATAATTTTTAGAAACTCTATTCTTTTACATCCGTAAAACTTTTTCTCATACATATGATAACATTAATAACTCAATTTTTTTATTAGACTATGCTTTCTTATTGCTAGGCAAAGGCCTCTTCTAATAAGTCATATTTAATGATATTTTTTTTCACGTAATGAAGATCACAGAGTTGTGTAATGTGTAATCGTCAATTTTCAAACCATATCGCAATTTGAGCGTTTAGTATCATACGCTGACGATTTCTCTGAGAGAGGCGAGCAGAAAAAAACATAATGATTCACCGAGACGTGATGATTTCCATCCAGTCGGAAAATTCCTGTAATCTTTATAGAGACTTTCTTCAGCGATCACGGTTGGCCAGCATGGTTGGAACTTGCAACACGCGACCACAACTCATTAGTTTTCTACTGACAATTAATATTGCATAATAAATGACGGACATCTATTTCGCCGCTAATTGAATTTATTTCGTTAACGAGCGCCAATCTAGCGTGCCTTAAGAGAGCATTCCTAGCATTATCAGGCGAGATAAGGACTAAAGGTGACATCACTCGCAGACCGATAAAGAAAGTGTTCAGTAGGTAACCTCAGATAAGATGTTCAAAACAAAAATACTTTGACTAATCGATGTAATTATCGACGGGAAGTTAATCGATGAATGATGGAAAAAAAAAGAAAACCATAATCCGAGTTTTGTGAACGGAACGAGTCTACTCAAGCAAGTCGAGGAGATAGGAGCATATCGGATTGAGTCTCGAAATCTCGAACCGGTTTCGTCTTGCATCTCTCTCCTTCTTGCGGTTGTCTGTATTGTCTCGCTATATGAGTCACCGTTTTTACGTATCTCTACGCACTCATGGTCACTCGTTCAACTCAGTCACGCTTTGACTGCAATGACTCTACATTATGCGACATTAATTTATCGTTCATATTAAGATTAATATTGAGTATAATATTGCCATGTTAATCTTATTTATTATTATTTATATACTGGCATTATTTTAATACAAATTATATTCATCATTGTTGAGTGAGAATATTAGTTTTTAGGTCTGTACCTAACAGGTTTTTTTCCAGTTTCAATTGAAAGCTTAAGAAACTTATTTTGTACATTGAAGCATATTTCCATAATTAATTGATATTTAGGAGGGTTATAAAGATTTAGACCTTTCGGATTTTTTTACAATCGGTACCTAATAATTATCTTGAAAACGTATAACGCGATGAAAATCAAAAGAGTTGTATTTCTTATTTTTCAAGTGTACTGTGTTTTGTGTACGAAGATTAGAAATAGATTAAAATCTATTTTTCGATTCCGTACAACAATTGAATTTAAATTTCATGCACATTAAACTTTCAATTCCGATGAAAAGGTTTATTATGAAGGTTAAAATTTAACCTAAATTATTAACACAACGGACGTGCTGTCAATAAAAGGTATTGTATCAACTATTGATTCATGACAATTCAATGCATTGTGCGAAAGGAAATTGTATATTTTTTAATAACTAGTTTTAGAGCGCAGCTTCATCCGTGTGGAGTTCGAAAAGGTAGCGTATTCGAAAAATATATAATTTATTACCTTGCTAGTAAATGAAAAAAAAAACTATTTAATAGTATTAATCCATATTAATCTTATAAAATAAAACCTTTGCTTTTTAAACACATCTCTACATACATAGCATATATCCACGCCCCCTCCCGAATTTTAGTGCCCCCCTCTCTCGCCAGCTCATAGAGGATATTACACCAGGAATAAAGCGATATTGATATGAGTTTTGTATTTTCCGCCTAATTTGCGCTATGGTTGGCCGACTGATTATAACGTAATAGATGATTGACCGATAAGACGTACACGGATCACTGGTTGGTTAAATTGCTATTGTGTCAGTGATAAACATCTCCCCACCATGGTTCAGGCCTTGTCGTGGCTGTGGGGCACAGTAGCCCAGGGTGACCCAAACACCTTGGGCGAAGCGAATTGAGCCGAGGGGGCTCTTTGTCTTATAAGAAGAGGGGACAAAAGAGCAGAGGGCAAGGGGTGAGGATGGGAACCTCACCTCATCGTACTGTCCAGACGTTGGGAGTGGTTGTTCTGTGGAGCGGGGCAACCGCTCTGTGGAGGTGGCGTCAGTCCCCTGAGGGACTGACTAGCCGTCGAGGTGCCCTGTTGCTTGTAGGTGTGGCACTCGCCGGGTTTTAGTGGGTAGAGCTGGGTTCACTTACCATCTTTCGGGCGTAGCGAGTCCCACATACCCGCCTGGGGAGACCCACTCCCCAGCGGGATACGTCAGTGTATTTCCCGGCGTAAAAGAAAAAAAAAAAAAGTGACAAACATCTGAATAGTTTGAGATTTTTATGGCTTACTACTCTATCCGGCCATACGGTCGATGGTAGCGCCTCACCAACGCGGGGGTGTGTTTTTCTTGTATTACATATATACCTATTGACACTTAAGTTCGTAATATCTTAAAAGTATGCAATCAACAGATATTGAAATAGTATTTAATACAAAATTATTTTTTTCGATAAAGACATGGCTGATCGTTACATCAGGAGTTTTACATTACGTCACTATTATTTAAATCAGTGAATCTGTCGTTTACTGTAGCTATAATTAATCAGGCTATGACAATTACTTATTTAAACGTTAAACGCATTTTAAAATAATAACTCTGGCGATGTATTAATACCAAATTGTTTATCATTGGAACATTGGCAAAAACATTTCGATAAAAAACAATTTAACGTTATAAATACGTGCGAACTGACAGTATATTTACGAGCAGTATTAGCCTGTAATGAATGGCCCGAACGTGCAACTGGAAGGTGTAGAAAGAGAAAGGGAACTTATTCAAAAGTAGGTAATGTTTTTGCCGTATTGCGGCATGGCCTGCGCCGGCGCATGATTCATAGCGCGTGGGCAGAGCTTATTATCTTCTCTTACTTTCCTATGTTGTGGTGTGTAGCTTCTGTCGTATGTCGTATTTATAAAATACTGTTTATATTTAAGCCGATTTCACGGTGCTTACAGTGCTGTGGCAGGCCCTGGTTAAAAATTGTGATGATGAAGATCTTGTTTCTTCATTTTTATTTTTGCTCTACTTAAAACTTGTAGTAATGATTGAATTAAGGATATCACAGCCACATCCTCCCTTGAGGATAGTTTGTATAAAATGTCCGAATTCCGAAAATTCGAGAAATATATTGTACATAATATTTGTAAATATAATTACAATACGATATGTATTATGTGTAGTTGCATGTTTTTATTTCATAAATTGATGCAGACTAATAAAAAAGAACATGGGTGCGTCCGTCGGTTTCCAAGAAACCATTTAAATTCGCTAAATTATTTTGTAAGCTTATGTGTGATTTTATTTATAATTTTAGATATTTATAACACCAATTATTGTTATGTACGGAATATCCAAAGTTTTTCTGCGAATCCACAGGGGCGTTTAATTTTTTTATAGTGGTATAGGATGAGAATTGGGTGTACAGGTGTCATATATTGTTTGCGGATGTCCTTTATCTATTTGTTCATAATATGCCATCGTCTGCTCTATTCAAATCTAGCAAAGCTGGCACCGACTCATTTGCTGTGTATTCAATAGGATTTAAACATTTTTTAAGTTGACTGACGCCACTATTGTTCAATTTTTAAACACGGGAGTAATGAGGGATTAAGGTTCTTTGTATTGTGTGATAATAAGTTTTGAGGAGCTTAATTTTATGTCAAAAGTATACAAGTCAATGTATATTCTTCTTTTAAACGATTTCATTTACAAAACGTATAACAGGAAGTATCAAAAGGGTCTAAACATATACAACCTTTTTAAATACGGTAAATCTGCTTAGTGATAGTACTTTGCAATATTCTACATTCGTAAATTCTATTAGAGGGCGGGTGGCTTGTGTTAAGATTTATAAAACTTATAGAAGTGGCAAACATAAACTTCTATAAAAAGCAACTCCAGTAGCATGTTTTAATAACTAATAATATTGTGTAAAGTTTAACAATATTTGGTCCATTTTCATTCGCCTCCATTTGTTAGTTTCGAAGTGCTTTAGCCGTCTAGTGTTTCCCACACTGACACTTATTATGGCTTCGAAACAATAGCTTTCATGAAACGAATTAATATGAACGCGTACATATAGCGAATAGCAGTGCTTCAACTAATGCATGGACGGTTAAATTTCCGCCTGGATATGGAACTTAAAGGTACCGACTATCTGTAATTGTATACGTTGAGTCCATATACCTCATATATACTGTAGATCTACAATAATAATCTATAATCAATTTCTATTATTATAATAAAGCTACCCAGTTATTCAGTTATTCATTTAGGTAGACGAAGTGTTGGTCAGCCATTAACCAGATGGGAAGACGATCTCCGTGCAGTGGCAGGTCTGCGTTGGATACGAGTAGCAAGGGATCGGTCGTCTTGGCGTTCATTGAGGGAGGCCTGCTGTTCAGCAGTGGACGGACAAAGGCTGGTGATGATCATGATGATAATGAACCAGTCACAGCCCCCAGATTAAATACGTTTTATTCCATTTATTTTTATTTTTGAAGAAGGTGACGCCGCTGAAACAGTATATCTTATAATTGATAAAGAACCAAATAATTCAAAGGTCGAACGTTAGCAGTAGGCGTGAGGCGATCACAAGTTTATAATTCCGTGTGATGGAAGGTGGGAGGACGCGCAGGTTTGATGCTGATCTTTAAGATGACCTTTTGTTTGAGGTGACTACAAATGGCGCAAACAGTTGAATTGGGACTAGAGCAATGAGCTTATATTATACTAGAGCAGAAACGTCAAACAAACGATTCTCAGAAATGCGTAACCACTTGATAGTTCAAAAGACGTAGCTTTGAAATTGTACATTATGTCAAAGAAAACTATATTTGTCTCGTTTCTTCCACTAATTAGCTAATTACCGTTGAAGTGAGACAAAATATTGCAGGCGTGAAAACGGACAGAGTTGTCAGTGAGTTGCCAGTGATGAGAAATATTTCCCCAAAAATAATGAATGAATAAATGTATTTAATTGGTTTTATGTGATTAATATTGTATAATCGAAACATAATTTACCAAAACTTACAATCTATACTATTATAAAATTGTAATGAAAGCGTGTCTGTACACTGCAAATATTTAGGGAAACCTATTATTAGTACGTAGTAAACAGATTATGATAAAAATAAATGACCGAGTTTTTTTTTATATTTAAAAAGTTAGTAAATTGTAAAGATCGAAGAAATATTATTAACATGTTATGTAGATAGAAATAAAAAATGGGTAAATGTATGTATTTATTTTTGTTCTCGTATATTTACAATAATTCTTTTTTAATGTGATAATTTGTTCCTATACGTTTTTATTGTAAATTAAACTTAACAGGGGGTTACACAATGGACGTAATAATATATAACAGGACCGCGACTCGTAGCAGAAAAAAGCCATTCATTCATTAATTAACTAAACTCCCCAAAAAAGTGGGAAAATAAAAAACAATTTACTGATAGCACCGATGGTAAAAATAATGCACGATGTATTTTTTTGTTTTCTCATGTAATTTTAGACAATATAATCAAAATTATATAGACTTACTTGGGAAAAGTAACACCACTCGCTTTACTATCTTTTTCAGACCGTGATACACAATTTTTAACCACACATTTCACCATTTTGAATATCTAAATTAATGCGTCACACTCACTTAACGTCAAGCGAGCAACTGACTTCAGAGTTGACTGCAGTCAACTTCGAAGTGTCAATACATAGCTGGCTCAGACTGCCAATCTAGTACATATAATATCATTGGACTAGAGTGTATGAAGCGTTTCGGAATCTATTGTAACTTAAGGTTGTGTTGTTACTCTAGCACGTATGAAGCTTTATTTAGAGTATTTTAGAGTTAAACCGTATGTAGAGTATTGTAGAGTAGCCGTATGTAGAGTATGGGGGCAGCGATTAAAGAGCACCACAGGCGAGGAATTGAAATCCTGATGAGAATTATATTTATTAAAGGTGAACTTCACCACACACCACATTGGGCCTGCGCATCGTCGAACTATGGCCTAACACCCTCACCGAATTTCGAGGAGAAAACCGGTGCCCAGCAGTGGGACGTGTTGACAACAACCCCAACAGGGGTTGATATTATTATACTGTAGGCTAACCTTAAGGTTTTATTGGTTGTAAGCCTAATGTAAAGATAAAAAAATATTGTAGTGTAAACCAAACTTTTGGATTAGTTTGTTAGCTATCAATATTATTAATGTAAGGATAATTTAAAGAACAATAAAAACATTATTATATCTATCTATTATAGTCATTGTCTCCCTTTCTAAATTATTATTAAAGTGTGGTTTAAAAATAATTAAAGCTTTCATTACTTGTTCGTCAATTATCCTTAAGTATTTACTCTGTATTAGTAGAAACCGTATTCTTTTAAAAACAATGTTTTATTATCGTAGCGCTAAAAGATATACAAGCTTCCTAAACATACTCTAACTGTTACAACACGCTATTTGTTTTCGTGTTTTGTCTACGCCGTGTTTTCTTTTCGCTTTTACTATTAAGCACTGTTAACTAGAGATGTAAAGAACTCGAGCCTTTTGAGTCTTAAATTTTAGACTCGGCTGACAAATTGCACAGCTCGACTCGTTATACCAAGAACCCCAGACTCGAGCACTTAAGTCTAAATAAAGACACGAGCGCAACATGGCGCTCGAGTCTTGATTCGCGCTCGAGTCGTTTTACGCGACGAGTCGCGCTCAAGTTCTTTTCCATTTGGAGTTCCTTTATAAATAAACAGGAAATAAAATATGTAACTTTGTGAGATATAATAGTAATTTAATTATTTTTGTAACGTCTAATATTAAAAAAGAAAAAGCAAAAAAAAAAAAGCAAAAAAAAGCGTAAAATAAAAAGCAATAAATATTGTTCCGTACCCACATAACAAATAAGTGTCGCGTTTTTATCCCTCTTGAGGTACACAGAACATAATAATGCCATGCCTAAAGGCCACATTTAGCATGTTGCCACATAAACTATGTATTTTAAATAAATCAACCTTATTACGCTCAAGACTCGATACGCTCGAGCTCTTTTTAAGACTTGAGTTCTTTTTGAGACGTGAGTTTCTTTTTTAAGACTCGAGCTTTTTTGAAATACGAGTTCTATTTTGGCGCTCGAGTCTTCGAAAAAGGACTGGAGCTCGGGTCGACTCATAGCTCTGAGTTTTGTTAGCACACCGAGTCTTGTAAAATTGAGCCGAGTCTATCGAATTAAGACTCAAAGACTCGAGTTCTTTACATCTCTACTGTTAACTATTACTAATGCTTGACATAAACATTTGTGAAGCATAATTCAAACAAAAATAAAATGTACAAGCAAATAATCCTACAAACAAAAGTTGACCCCAAATTTATGTTGTCATTTCTTTAGGTACGAATAAATTTCAGTTGCGAATTAGATATTGATATAATCTTATAGCTTTTTATTTAAAATCGTAAGATTTTTTTACACCGTACAAGTTTGGGTTTTATTATAGGAATGTGTGCAAATAAAACACTAAAATATTTGTATTACGTTCACTATCATAGAGTAGACAAAGAGGAAAAATCAGATTATGATAGAAAATATGACCTAGGTTGTATTATCCTTTGCTACTCTGTTCCTTGAATAAACAACTTTAATAGGTCAAAGTTAACAATGCATTTGCTCCATTACAAAAGAATTTGGCCATGAAAACAACTCTAATACTAAAATTCTTCGTCGGTCAGGGCTCTCGTAAATCTTTAAAAATCCCACTAGCTTCCTGAACTCCGAAGCGTTTTCTTTGTAGAATTTAATAAAGTTGGTCTTTAAGTCCTCTTTGTAATTAATCGTCTATGTACTCGCAATTTTCCCCTTTAGCCGTTTCTGTTATCAATACTTTTGTTTTTAGATTAATAGTAGTACAATACTTGATACCTGAAATGTTTCTGTATACCTGGACTTGCTATTAATCGTACATCTTCATTTTAGTGACTCCACAGAAATAATAATGAATACATTTTTTTAAATTATATTCTTCGTTCCTGAACGAATAGGACTCTGCAGCTGTTTAAGTAATAGTAGTAGTAGTTTTATTTGTAAAACTTGATGGGTTTTGTATTGTATTCAAAATGTCATTAGGTTGATTGACAGCTAGATGGCATGATGATGAAATTTAGTATAGTCGTACGTTCTAAAGACGGATTTTTACTAGATGACAATGGATAGATATGTATCGAAGCAATAGCCAGTTTATGGGAGATGAATTGGTAAAAGGCCATCTTGATGTCAAGAAAATAAAGCTTTATTTCTAGATAAAGTAGGTTAGATGAGAAGAATTGGATACAAAAAAATGCATAGACAGCTCGAAAATAAACAAAACTTAAACACTAAGAAATAAAACATTACACAGCTGAAATTGTAGGACTCAAATCCAGGTCTCAGCAAGTAAAAATAAATTTAAAAAAACCCAGAATAACGCACATTAATATGAAAGCGTTAGTTAACTATGAATATACGTTTATTAGTCGGGTAGGAAACGGCTTAGGTAAATCAAAATAGAATGGTGCGCGAACGGCTCGTTTCGTTCCCACTTTGATTGCACCCAGTTAATGTACCGTCACTAGACTAATCACCGCCACGTGTTTGTTTGCTCACCAAATATTACGTTTTAACGGAGAGCACATTCATACGATCTTGTTCTTGGGAGATATTTCTTGAGAGAGAACCATACTCGTATTATTGCTTTAAAACAAGAAGCGAGACATCATATCGACAGGAACAAAACAGTGCTGACAATATACAGATTACAGATATACTAAATTAGTTATATGACAAATATTAAATATATTATATATTAATTTTAGATGAAGGTCTGAAAGGAAAAACTGTTAGCTGTTTGTTACAACTTTTATAATTTAATACATTCTAGGAACTTTTTAAAATACGTTTTTTAGAGATCAGCCGAATGTAAACCATATCAGTTTCTATTATTCCTCAAGCTTATTATATTTTATCAATTAACAGATACTGTTAATTGATAAATTATTTTTAAATTTTATCTTATTGCATATTTCTGTTACATCTGTCTCATTCCAAGAAGTCACGTTATTATGGAAGTGTTCGTCACACAGTCTCTACGGGTTACCAATTTATAGGTAGGTAATAAAACCTTAAATATGCACATTGCATATTAAGTAGTAATTTTATACCCTAATACACTTATTCCTGTTACGACTTTTCTTTAAACAAAGCTCAAATACGATAAGAAAAAAAATATTCTCATAATACTAATGACAAAAAGTCCACTTTCCGGTTTTGAACTTTTACACCTTTAACTTGTTCATTTCAAAGTATTAAGCGATAAATTTGAAGGTTGAAATATTTATTGATGATGTTTTACCACGGGCTCCGGCAAATCAGTTCGGTGTCGGAGCGGGGGGGGGGGATGCATTATTCATTGCTCATTTCTATTCAACGTCGACGCGACCGATAAAAACTTCTCGTTTGACAACTCGGACGCCTGCACCCTTTGTACTTACGTCATATTTAGCTTAGCACATTTTAGTGCTTTTCATTTTACATGTCAAGTGATAGGAGTGAAACACTCTAGTGATTGATCCACGTTAACACAGATAAGATGATCTCCTGTTAGATATGATTTAAATCTTATAAGACCTCCGTTTGACCGAGCATTTGCTCGGTTTTTTTTGTTTTGTTTTATATACTCTTAGCGATAATATGATAAAGTTTTTCTTTCAAAAAATGAACTGAAAAAAAAGACAAAAAAGTGATAGGACTGAAGAAACGAACCAGGCTCATTTCGATTCAAACTGCCTAATTTCTCCACTAAGCTACCATAACATATTATTTGACAGCGAAATTTACGTTCGTATTCTAATCATATTTTATGATTGCCTCAAAACACGGATAAAAAAAAGTTTTCAAACACTTTGATAGAATTATTAAAATACATAAAGGAAATAAAGGTAGTTTATAATTATTGAAATAAAATCATGTTAGTTCCCATAAAGTTTAAACTTTAGATTTGAAAGTAATGCAGTTTAATAGCCCTTTAAGTGGTATAAGTGTTCATTGGTAAACGTAGTAGGTGTGTTATTGCGTGTATATCTCCAATGCAAGTGAAGGTCCCTCACGTTGAAGGTTACACTATAATTAGCAGACGGAAATTTAGTTTACGTGCTGCAATACTAACCAGATGCCCGACATTTTAGGTTAATACTTTCTACGGTAATGTTTTTACAACAAAAACGCCTTATAACCTCATCTCTAATAATCAATTTGTATGCTTAAAAAAGAACGATTTAAATTCTTTCAAACTTTTACAAAGTTTTTCTAGAGCTTGAAAGTTGAGGGTCGACTTCCATTTCCGAATAATAGATTTAAAAGCCTAATCATATTATTACTAAAAGTAAAGTAAAGTATGAATCCTTATTACTCCCAATTCTGAACACTGCTCCTCAAAATCATTTGTTAGTGAAGGACCTCCAACGAATAAAACAGTACCAATAAAAACAGTAAATTCAAATATATCAAACATAAGAGATGTTATAACTTATTATTTTCATTGCTCCTCAGTATAGCAATTCACAAAATTGTTTTTTTATTTGTTGTCTGTATTATTGTAATACATTGAACAGAGCACGGTTTAATATGTGTGTGCGGTTCACAGGGATTCTGGAAACGTGCATCGAGTGCGCTAGGAATTAACCTTTGGCAGTTTGCCTAAACCGATCTAAGAGATCGTCAGATTTGGATCAAATCGATTACAAAGAAAGTGAGAATAGTTTTCGATGGTTTTTCATTAAAATTCTGATACAATATAATCTTGTAAAACTTGAGAAGTCGACTAGAGGACTTATTAAATTTGCAATGTATGTTACGCTACGTTGAATTTTAAACAAATAATAGATACAATATACAGTTAGTTATATTTTACAAAAACACATATAGTCTTAAGTATTAAGGACATTAGTAATATTAGCGTTCCCTAAGGGCTTGATTGGCTTTGGACGTATCCAAGTTAATCATGATGATTATAATACTTAATGTACTTCATACCTACTTAAAAAAAATGTTCGAATGATTTAAATTGCTAAACGATACACCTAGAGGTCATAATGTTAATACAAACATAAGAAAATCAGGCCCATATATAGTGAAAAAAACGCGCTAAATATTATCAAACATTGGTCACGGGTATTATGAAAGATACGAATTAATAAAATCATGTGTGCTTGCTTCAACAGCCTACAAATGAAATACGGATAGTAATATTATTATAAGAAAACTTATAAAGGTGCAAAGTCAGTAAAACTATCAAGAGAGCCAGCCTTGTCTAGATGCTAAATCATAAGAGAATTGATCAAAATATACTGCAAGGTATTAGATTTCCATTAAGAAGGACCTCAAAGTCCATATGTTACGTCTGAATATTGTGGGCAGTTCTCGCAAGTTGAAACCATTTGAGTGAATTGTGTGTGGGCGACCTGAGACCGATCCTATAAAGACAGGGATATCGTGTGGGCGTAAAGCCAAAGGTAAAATTTAACCTCATCGCCCACACGGGACCAGGAAAAGAAACACACGTTGCAACCTACCAAGGGAGTGCTTAGACTTATTTTGCAAGGCTTAAACACTGACAGATGAATGGAAAGGTAAAATAGAGCTTTACGGTGTACTTGTCTTGGTAGTAGGAAGGAAATGAGAACATCGACACGTTCAGAGACGTTTTAAGACTAGTTATGGCCGTCGACCACACAACCTATAGACTCCTAATGTTTGATTTTTCGTATTAAATGCATTCTGGCAATTATCTGAGGTGAGACGAGAGGGTTGCAATGCTGTGATTAGCTAATTCAATGTCATACATTACCAATCACGGAACGTTAAAAAGAAATGGATATATTTCGCAACGGGAAGGAATGAGACGACATGATAGTTTGAGTACATTGTTTACGGCTTACATCGGAACTATAAGCCAGATGTGGCGCCAGAACCCGTTTCCCTGTTATTAGGAGTCTTTGGGTTATGTGGTCGATGGTGATGGTAGTGATGTCATATGACGTCAAGCTGAGAAGCTTTCGCAGGATACAAGTATCGACCTGTATTTATCGTGATCGGGCTGACATAATTAGATTCTTATAATAGTAAAGTCTTTGTCATGCTCGCATAGTATCACCCATGCAGAGTGATCGGCTCGAACACTATTCTCAACTACTCACGCCGTGTACATTGTTCGCGGCACAAGCTACCGCAGGCTACGTCACAACACGTGACTTGTATACATTTCCTTCAGTCGATATACCTGTGAACGTGACAACTAAGACGTTTTTTTAACGATATCAACAGTAAAATATGAATCAATAGTATGTTTAAGTTATATTATTCAGACGAATGATTTGATTATTTGTTTGTTTGCAATGAATAGGCTTGAAAACGACTGGTCCAATTTGAAAATTTCTTTCATCCATAAAAAGCTACGTTATCACCGAGTAATATATGTTATAAAATGTTTACTAGCGCAAAGTCGGGACGGACCGGTAGTATTGCACAATACCTATGACATCAGCTTGATGAAATAAAGAGTTTAAAAAGAACGTTTGACCACGTCCATAATTTGACTACCCTTTGGTGTAGGTAGTGGTAATGCTAAAACACACGGTCGCAGATTTGAATCGTGACAAGAGCAGATAGTTCGATTGGTATCTACTGCGGTGGCCTGATATTAATATTTAGATAATAAGATACTTCAGGCAGTGATTAATAGTTCAGAACCCGGCAAATGAAATTCATATTATGAATATATTTATAGAGAGAAATTGTAAATTGCTTTTTATTTTCATTATAACTACCTGACGAACACATATCCTTTTAAGCTCATCGCATTTTTAAGTTAACGCAGTGTTTTAAATAAATAATGGTCGATAAAATGTTGAATTTATTTCATTATAATTGAGATATTAGATTTCAGATAAAAAACGGTGTCTGAGTTTCGTGACTCATAGAAAAAACTAGTTTTTAATTGTAGATATATTTTTAGTGTTTACTGATATGCAACTATTTTTTGTTTGATTCGTGTAATAAATTACTGTTATTATTTTTATAGACGTAAACTTGCGATCTACAGGCAGTTATTGTTATTTTATGATTCATATTTTCTCGAGAGTCCACAAGAGTGTTATTATGCATATTGTAAACTAACTTCATTTCAACAGTCCAATACGTTTTAGTTACTTGCAATATGCTAATAGCAGACGGCTACTTCAATCAATCCATAGCCAATTCCAGGCAATCCCTTATCGTGTCGAATCCAGGTGAATCTGAAGTTCCAAACATTGACTATCTTGAGACGCAAATTTTACTTTCTTTTTGGAGTGAAATTTCTTAGAAGCAAGCATAATGGATATCATTGTAGAAGATTGCTATAAAGCAACAGCTACCAAACGTATTAGTATTATGTTAGGTATTCGTCATCATCAGCATTATCATCATCATCATCATAATCGACCTGTTTCTGTCCACTACGGGCTTCCTTCAACGCCAAGATGGCATAACCCCCGCCACCACTATACAACTAGAACCGACCACTGTACAGAGCACGACGTCACATCTTTTCGAATTTTACTAGGTGAGCCATCAGCTCACCTACCTACCAATTGAGCTTAAAGGCCACCAGGCCTAAAAGTCTAGCCTTTCGAAAAAAAAGACGTCACATATAGATACTCTTTTGCCTTACTAATAATAACTTTATTAGTTGACCAAAAAGTATTACAATCAAATATTTTCGAGCAACAATTTGCCACCGTTCCCTAAATTAGGGCAAAACCCTGTGTATTAGGTCAAACAGAGCTTTCCTGTGAGTGCATGTGTGTGTGGTTACCTAAGTTAAATCATGTTATGTTTATTTTATATATTTTGTACAAGAATTGGTGACGTATCAATTATGCAAACGTTGACAATAATGTAGAAATGCAACAGTATTAATAACCCGCATAGTAACATCGGGTGTGTCGCAATGGCGTGATCGGTGTGACAGCAGCTCATTTTCTAATTGCACTCGAGCAATTGCAACAATAAACTTGCGTAATCGTCAAAATCTAATGCCCTTGTTAGTTCATTAATGATGGAGTTTTTGTTAGTAATTATAACTAAGTGCTAGGGTGTATGCTTAGATCAATAATATGTCTAGAGAGAGTGTCGCGCGGAAAATACGTAAAAAAAAATAGCGTCCAACTGTTGGCCTCTAAATGTTTTCTCCGTGTTTAGTATCCATCCCGCTGTCATAGAACACGCATGAATTGTTACGCATTATTGATTTTATTTATAATGAAGGTTTGTGTTGAAGTGTAACGAGATTAAAAAGGATGATTATGGGAGAACTGTAGTAGCTGGTATCACTATTCACGAACACATGTTTGAAAATGTTGGCCAGGTTTTTTTGTTTTGATTGTAGGGCGACACTCCATCTAGACATATTAATGATCTAAGGGTGTATGTTCTTGTGCAGGCTTAGGATATAATATTGCCATTATAAATCCTCCTTGTGTAGAAATAATGAACAAGATGTGTGAAGTGTAAATATAAAAAAATGAAAAAAACTCTACATCTATTTCTATCTCGTATCTTCGTTTATTTTAATAAAATCACTACGTAATAATATTCTCATCTATTTACCACCTGAGAGATATGGAAGTCTGCTTTCGAAAAGGTTACAAGAATTTTGTTTACCGATAATAATTGATTGACATCATCAGACCAGCCTTCTCCCCATTTAACAACAGTGCAAATAAAAAGTCTGACCAGATCAAGATCGAACTGTGACCTGGATAGGATGGATCACGTGATTAAGCGCGGCCTTATGTCAATCCCATATATTTTATCGTTTTCGAACTTCGCTAATGCTTTCTTAATGGCATTTTGGCTAGCAAATCGGTTCACAACTCGCATCCAACCACTCAACTATCGCTTCTTACAAAACCGTATAGACTATAGATACGTTTTACGAACTACTTGCTATTATATTAAAATTATAGACATCTTTTAATGTATAGGTATAATTGTTATACATCCATTAAATGCCGTTTTACAATGTGTTTCACATTTATTATTACCCAACATCTTTTCACAGTGGGTAGCTTTCGCCGCTTCACTTATTTAATATACAATATTAGAGCGTTACTATTACTGTGGTCGTAATTACGACTACCCTAACGTATAAGTTTCATATTAAGGTCGGGCGTGTTTTATTAATTCAACAAGCTTTAATTTATCTTGATATAAATGTAATTGTCACTTCTTAATATCACCTTTATCGCTGTGCCGTTTGTTTGCGAGTAACATAGGGATGTTGACTAATTTTTGTAATTCATTTTATTTGATAGGTATACTATATATGAACACGAAAAAAATAATTTTGTAAAGAAATATATCCAATTTTAACAAAAAATTAAATAAAGAAAAATGGTTTTTAAAATCGCCCTTGAAACGCTCCAAGCGTCATTACGTCACACACCGCATTCAAAACTCGCGCTATGTTAGGTGAGTTTGTACTTAGCTCAATGTTCAGTGACGTCATCGCCTTATTGGCGTTTACAGTCACGTGATCATGCATGATAAATAACGCATTTTAAATTAATTTTCTAAATTTTAAGACAAATAAGTAGACTTTTTAAATGTTATTTTAGGTTTTCAAATACTGCATTTAATATGTAAAACATAACTTTACATGAATTTGTAACATGTGTCAACATCCCTATTAACTGGTGATAAGGAAGCCACCCCGTCCAGCTTATCCCTGGGGATCTTTTCTCACCAGGTAAACTGGGTCCGTATTCCTTCGTCTTTTGTGAAAAAACAAGTGCTTTAATTCCTACAGCTTCATATTTGGGCTTTGTTTCAAAAGCATGAGATTAAAAGGAATTAATTTAATATGAAATTTTGTATTTTCATAAGAGTTTAATCTCTTGTTTATTGGTGGGGAAAACTTTAATTTTACAAAGCTGTTTTCATTGTTTATGCCGTACTTAATTTGTAATTCCAATAAATTGTATCTTTTATGCAATTCATCTTATGAGAACGATTATCTCCTAACATGGTAATGATAATTAAACTATAGGTATAGCAATTAAAAAAGTATAAACATAAAAAGAGCATTACCTAGGACGGTATGTGGTTGATGTGTCAGCACGTCTTATAACGTTTATGGCAAGTCAAGTAGCATGCATACATATGTTGCAAGATCCTTGTTTTTTACCATTTATATTCTATAGCGGGAGTGGAATTCCGCTAATCGGCACTGGCAACATTTTGCGCGTGCTTTTGTTGCTATAAATGAGTAAATTACAATTTAAACAGTCTCCCTACGTTGGCAGAGGTGAGGCTATGGTCTATAACGGATAAATTAATGTGGCGTATTAAAATCACGTAGTGTTTTTCCTGGTAATGTTATGTTAAAATTGCGGTTTTATAAACGAAGCGATTATAACAGGTCTGATATCATATGTATTTTAATATTTAATTAAAATTATAAATATATTATTCTCTTTATATAAGTCAAGTTTATTTTTACTTTAAACTAAAGAACCTATTATTTATCTTAAGGGACTAAAAATACATAGTTAAAAATAAAAAACTTACAAGTTATATACGTACCTACGTAAAATATACCGCCAAAAATTTATGCTAAAATAAATTTGGCGCCACCAATAACTAAAACATTATGTATTTTTTCACTGAAATAAAAATTAAACAAGAATAAATTATATGTAATATAATGTAAAGTGCGATATCAATAACGTGTATATTAATTGTATTGATTATTTTGTAATTATAATGTAATATATGCGATAAACTTTAACCCCGACAATAAAAACTACGTTACTTAATGTAAATTGATTACACACATTTGTGTACTATTCCACGCTTGATTAACATTATGTTTATATTATAACCTTTGCACTGTGAAAAAGGAAAGGTTATCATTGGTCGTAACTAACCTGCTCCCGCGGCAGCGGTTGCGTTAACTGCTGCCTTTCCTTACCAATGGCGGCAACAGTAGGTAGAGAAACAGCTCTGGCTGATATACTGTTTCAACTTTTAAGCAGCACTCTCCGATGAGTATGAGATTGCATTTATAAAGTTTAGGAGGTTTTTACAACATGCGTGTATGTTATGAACACAGATTTATAAATAAAGACAGATGGAGCATGCCGAACACGCGAGTGATGCCACCAAAGCGAATACAAATCCAAAAGCGAACACAATCTGCTAGACGTTTAGAGTACGATGCCATGTCAAGCACTTGAGAGCGCTTTTGAATTTGTATTCGCTTTGAAGCGTCACTCGCGTGTTCGGTATGCTCTATCTGTCTATATTTATAAATCTGTAGTTATGAATATGTGAGTAACCTATAAGATACATTAAACAATTACCTACGATCGTCTGTCAAATCAAATTAAATAACACGATAAAACAAATGATAAATAACACATTACACAGCGTGTAAGTAAAATAAATACTGAATTAATTTACAACATCATGAATTGCACCTAGATTTTAATGTTATAAAATAATCTAGTACTTGTTAATTGGCGTAAGAAAGTTTCTAGTAATAATTGCCGAGTAACAAGAGATACTGCTCGAGTTTATGTAGCGGTTCATCGTTTAATATTTTATATCAACAAACAAGGAATAAAGCTTTGCCGTGTTCTGGGATCGATGTTATAATGTGTTTTTATTTATTTATAATATATCCTACTAATATTATAAACACGAAAGTTTGCAAGTATGGATGGATGGATGTTCGTTTGTTACTCTTTCACGTAAAAGTATACCGAATGGATTTTATTCCAATTATTTAAAACGGGATATTTACCATGTTTTTTAATATAACTTCGCGGAGCTCGATATTTCGACATTTTCTACGAACGTCATGTTCGTGAGACTACGAATGGATTTTTATTAAACTTTACATTTTACAATAACATACCTTATTATCAGAATAGCACATAGGCTATAATTTATCACCGTACTCCTATGGGAATGGGAAGTACGCGGATGAAACCGCCGGGAGCTGCTGGTTTTAAATATTACCCAGCAATCTTCATTAACCAAACCTGTACGAAGTTCTTAACTATAACAGACGTCCATGGCGCAGTGCCAAAATCTATATACATCATGGAAATCATCTGCCCTTGGTGGGATTCGAAGCCGCGATGGTTTCCACTCACTCGGCTGTTTTTCTTATATTCCGTAGCCGCTTAGTTACTTTTATCTTATACCTTTAAACGAGCAATTCTTGTATATATATATAATCTAAATCTCGGAAACGGCTCCAACGATTTTCATGAAATTTTATATACATGGGTTAAAAACGGCGATAAATCGAACTAGCTAGGATACATTTTTAGAAAACTTTTTTTTATCCGTGTTTTGAGGCAATGATAAAATATCATTAGAGTACGAAAGTAAACGCTGTCAAATATTATGTCATGATAGCTTAGTCGGGAAATTAGGCAGCTATGAATCGAACAGAGCCTGGTTCGTATCTCCAGTCCGATCACTTTCTTGTCTTTTTGTTTTCAAGTTCATTTTTTTTTAATTTTTTTTTATTATATTACTAAAGGTATATAAAACAAAACAAAAAAAACCGAGCAAATGCTAGGTCAACTAGGTACTTTTCCTATAAATCACGGTAGTTTAGTGAAAGTATGCGGGTATTCCTGGTGGTGTCACCGCGAGACGTGGTGTCAGCCGAGGCCGTAATGTACAGGTGTTATCACCCGCGCGGCTGCCCGGACTAAATCACCCGGTACTGCCGCTCGGTCGGGCCAATGCTTTTTAAACGAATGCAAAATAGTCACTAAACAACAAAAATCTATGGTTACCATCTTGATATATAAAAAAATCCAAAAAAATAAATAGCGGTCTGTACCTTGTCTACTAGGCTATCATAATATGCAATTAGTTTTTTTTTCAAATTTAACAGAGTTCTAAAGATTTGCATCTCCAAACAAAACTTCTTAACTTTATATTGGTTTTTTTTTTGGCAAATTAATTTATAATTTTCTAGGTGGATATAAAGTTATGTAACGTTATCATACATAACAAGGGGAAATACAACTGAACCGAAAAGCCTTTTTTAATCATGGATGTAGTATAATAACAGGATGGCTTACTCGGAAAAAATGTATTTACGAAAGTGAACACTAACTCAACGCATTAAGTATTATATTCTAATGGGCATTACACAGATGCTGATCCGAGCCGAGCGGGATAGCAATATGTAAGAAGTGTGACTCGTTCTTTTATCTTGCCAGCTTAAAAATGTATTTTATTAAAAATTTGGGCTGATCAAAAATTTCATCGAAAAAAAATGTCTTTTTAATATTATTTTGACAATCGCATGTCAAGAAATTGTAATTGAATTTATTTATTTAAATATATTTCCAATTCAAAAAGAAAACATAAATTATTATTTTGCTTATTTCTTTTATTTCTTATGGTAGCCCAGTTAAGTGTCATCTTGACATTTTGTATTGTAATGGTTGCTATGGTTACTTAAATAACATAATTAGTCAATCAAACTACTATGGTGACCATGATTTTTTGAAACGAAGTTCCTTACGGCAGGCTTGGAGGGGAATAATAGCAATGCGAAAAGCAATGGTCAGAACGTGAGACAGAGTGACTCCGTACTAAACTTCCCACGTTCCTAATTATTTTAATCAGTTTGAATCCATGGCATCTTTAATTGTTTTGTAATCTTAATTCAAGAATGCGTTATAATGAGAGTAAACCTAAGATTTACAGTTAATATTTTGGGATGATAATGATAACTCGACCACCTGATGACGGATTCCTGTCAAGTCTGTAGTATGGAAGTATTTGTATTATGTATTTCGTAATCCATCTACTATTCTTCAGATTTTAACCATTGCTAATGTTGGTATTTTCGTTTATAAGTAAGTATAATACTTGTGTCAGATTTTTCAAGCACCCTAAATGCATTCAAGCTAACTTGCGATATCTGCCGGGGCTAAACGCGCCTTTTGAAGAACTTAAAAATTCGAGATTTATAATATTATGGCAGACGTGGTAAACTCATGCAGCTTAAAACTGCATACATCAAGTATGTTCTAGTAGGATATAAAAACTTACAAAAAAAACCAATAAAAAAAATTAAAATTAAATAAAAATTTTCAATACCCATTTCCTGACAGTTTGAATTTTTGAAAGACATTTGTCCCACCTGTCAAAATCTTATTGTCACCTTATAAGAAAGGGACACACTCCTTAACACTGGCTATCTCTGTCGGCTCGTTTTTCTGTTACGAGTGCTCGGTCCTGTTATATATTATTACGTCCATTTTTTTAATACAGTTGCGAAAAAATGAAGCAATTTAATAAAATAATAAAAACACAAAATGGCGCCGAACGTAAAAGAATATAAGCAGATATTTTTTTCTTCACCCATTGTGGGTAGGCAAAGGGAACTATGCCTATACAGCCAAGTCTTCAGTGGACTTGTTTTATTGATAAGAAAAAATAAAATTTAATAAGACAAAATAAAATGAAACCTAGCCGAACACATTGAATTAAATCATTAAATCTGATATTGAAACAAATTATTAGCTTCTTTTTAAAAATATTTGCATGAATCATAAAAACATCAATGAATTCTTTTTAGTAAAAAACTTCGTGGTTGGTTTTTTTTTCTTTTTAATATACATTATTTTGACAGTTGGAAAAGAGAACGCACGAGTTCGGAAAAGGTAAATAAAAAGCACGAGTGTGTAATAGCCCACTTTCCGAACGCTATACGTCCCTGCAATACGCCACTTTTTGAGCAACTGTATTAAAAAGCCTTTTTTGAGATTAGTGCCACAGTAGACAGCACATATTAAATTTATCTACACTTTTATTATGAACTAGCAGCGCCTCGTGGTTTCACAAGCGTTTCCATTCCCGTGGGAGTACGGGGATAGTTAAAATTGCTCTCATAAATAATGTAGCCTTCTAGTTGTAAACAATTTTCATCATTTTAAAAAAATCGCTTCTGTAGATGCAGAGATTCCCCACACACTCAAAACCTTTATCTCTTTATAATGCCAATATATGGAATATGGATATAGAAAGTTCATTTTTTTGTTTTCAATAAAGTCTTTAATAAAAAAGAAAGACATTAACAGTAAAAAAGTACTTGTGTCATTGAGTCGTAGTTATAATTATAAAAAAAAATGTTGTGTTTGGTAAAGACATAAGACCATAGACAATATTAGTAGGCTGGGAATGTTGGCAACACCGTATTCTGTAAACAGGCGGGGCGCGCACAATCTATGCAAATCGCGGACTAAACTTATTGCTCTCGCTTCCACTCCTTTTCAAATGCATACTAAATAGCTCCAACACTATTGTTTCCCGCTTTTTCACTCAACCTCCCAATTTGAATGCATTTCGACTTTGACTAGGCAACACTGGATAATCTCATTATTTATGTAATTTTTAGTAGTAATTACTTTGATTGACTTTTAATTGTTTTCAATTCGCTAAAAATGATTATTTATTTCACAATGAAACTGAGTAATGAATATATTAGTTGATATTAATTAATTATTATTTATCTGTTAAAATTGAACATAGCTACTACCGTATATTATATGTCGTCCTTTTTAAAAAAAGTGCATTTACGCATATAGCCAATAATATTCTAGGTTAGGCTTCTGACCCTATTTTGAACACGCACCTACCCAAAGACAAACCACTGCGAGCGCCTGCAACTTCTTTTTGAGGGTCTCGAATCTGCAGGCAATAGGATCACCTGCGACCATCCTGCGACAGTTTGGCCCCGGCGAAGACCAGACTACGCCTCGTAAAGTATACACGGAATAAAACTTGCGTAGAACATCAAAGTTCGAGGTCAGAAAGAGTTTCTTCCGGTGTTCCCATTGACAGTTGATATAATAAACACTGATTAAAAACATACATTTTCTACTGGACATAGGCCTTTACGAACTCTAAGTTTCTAACTGTTGTTATATTCGCTAAAATAACAACAGATATATGTACAGATTTTGGAAAGTTAACAATAATAATGACTTTATTCTATCAACTTTGATGCAGTGTTCCCATGGCATTCTCAGAATAAGACACAGAATGTAACCAAAGCCGCCGTTCTCTTGCTTCCGCATATATCAGCTCGCATTGCTATCCAATTATATGAAATTACACTTATAATAAGATAATTACAGTGAGAGGCTATTGTGGCGATGTTACGCCAAAATCTTATGCTAATGCCGCGTGATTGTACCATTTAGTATGCCTTAGGTGTTGAGGTCGGCCGTCTCGGTGTTCATTGGAAAAGGCCTATGTCTAGAGAGAGAGCAAAGGTCGATTATGATGATCATGGAAAAGAAGTGCTACCAGATTTAGTTTAAATTTTCCTTGCGAACTTATAATCTATACCGGGACTGTTAGTCCAAAATCATAAATCTTAAATATAAGTATTAATATAAAAAGTATTAAATATATGTATTTCCGTTGTCTGGTACCCGTAACACAAGTCTCTTCGAGTACTTACCACGGGACCAGATTGACGTGGTGTAAAAGCGTCCATAGATATTTTATATAAACAAAATCATTCATTTCAATCCACTTACTAACCAAATACGCTTCGAAAATTATATTTTCCACTTATTGCCTAACTAGTGTAACTTGTAAATTATTTATTTAATGACTTTCAATTTAAAAGTAACAATGGTAAGTTAATTAACTAGATCGTTAACTTTATATCCACAATAAAATATATACTGCAAGTTTAGAAGGGTTTTTGAAATATTGTTTCTCCAATTATTAACCGTTGTACGTACTAAATGTTAATTCTCACAATTAAATCTGATAAGGAATTACGTAAATGATATTATTTTAATATCATGCAGCATTCTTTTCGGAAAAAAGCGATTATATGGATTTTTCATACTTATACTAATTTAATAACAGTAAAAACAGCGGGAGTTAATTATATATATATATATATATATCTTGTATCACTACCACCTGGGTATACTTGACGGCAACCGTGACCAGTCATGGCATCCGAAGCAGATTCAATAATCATTAACATCACGTCAACGTCCACGGCAAAACAATTTTGACAATCTCGGAAAAATTATAAATTATAGTAATTTTTGTGCTACTGAATTTCAAATTTAAGATGGCGCCTTGCCCTCGGCGTTCATTAAAAGTGATAAAAATAGAAATATTCATAAGTGAAATTCGTCTAGATCTTTATAAATTTGGAATAATTTAAATGTAATATATTATATTCGTGTATCCGCGTGTATCAATATAATTGTAATATATCAAAGATTTTTGAATAAAAAGTAACAGAAAAACTCGTAAAGTGAAATCGCAGTAGTAAAATAGTGGTTGTTGAACCCAGTTGTCAGCGGCAATTGTCTCGCAGCTGGCCCTCGGTCACTAATTGCCATAGCATTTCATAAACCTTTATGAAACACATCCGTGGACGTTCTCACGAGATGAATCTCAGTATCATCCACCCACCATCTCTCAATGAACGCCAAGACGACCAATCGGTTGCCACTCATATTTAATGTGTTAATAACTAAATTTTATTTATTACCCACAATCGCACATCCCTAACCTAACGTGCTAAGTTCTAAAGAAATTGTGTTATAAGTACCAGAAATAGAAATAAATTCAATGAAATAATATATGTAAATGGCTAATCCATCCATACGCCGATTACCCGCTGCTGCCATCTATCATCATCAGCCTTTATCCGTGCTCTATGTTCAGTACAAATTATCACCATTTGCTGGGATTCGAACCCGCTACCGCCGAGTAAAGAGTACAGTCGCCTGACCACTCAAACTACACTGTCTTGTGTATCTTATATTATATACCTATAAGTAATCTGAGAACCATATAACCGTACTATTTATACATACATTGAGATCAGTACAAATTGTTAGACTAAGTAAACGCACGTAACATGCACGTTTGATCACGTACGTAAGGAAGGGAATCCGAGTGCTTTGGCGGTATCAAGGTGTACTGATAATCGAATTAATTTGGTCTGCAAAGCCGACAATGTTGCCGGCGGAGTCTAACTTAGTTTATGACGATGCTAGATACGCTCGGAGTGCAACAAGTTTGTTTCGAACGTCTTGAGTGCTTTGAAATCGGTTAAGCCATATAGAGCCATTCAAGTGAAGAGACGCCCAGCCACCGAACAACGGATAACGTTTAGCTTGCACGTGAATATCCTTTGAGCTAGTCTGGGTCTAGATTTACTTGTATCGTACGTCTTATGCTATTATGTAATGCGTTTGGGCTAAGACCTTTACTTGAAACTTGTCTTATGCAAGTGATGCAGAGTTTCGTAATTTATTAATTCTAAGATGAATTGTTGCACCCAAAACTGTTTTGTATGAATAAATGATGTCGCCTTTAAACACAAATCGTACGTTTCTTAGATGTGTACGAATATATATTACGGTAGTTTTCTCGTTGGTCTATTTAAATTACTGTATCTCGAAAATAGAAAACAGTATAGATTAATGGAAAATATAAGTTTTTTTACAGTTCTGTAGTTAATGATTAATTATATGTGCACTCCTACCTCACTTTCATAATTATCATCTCTTCACTAATCGTTGTCTCGACGAGACCGCTTGGAGCGGTAAGACCACCTTTTTTGTACTAGCTTTTAATTAATTTTTGTTGTGTATTTGTTTTTTTTATTATACTGGAGCAAAATATAGCATATTATTATTAATAATGAAACCGCTAGGAACTGAGGCTACTCTATCCGTATACCACAAAAGTTAATAAGCATTAAATAATTAACTATCATATTCGCTAATTAGACGGCGCGTAACTGTATCGGATATAATTTCCGCTGGCCGATAGCCGATATTATATATGGGATTCCAGTCGCACGTAGCTGGTCTAATATCGATACAGAACATCAATATGCACCTCGATCACATACCGGCTGTTATTGGAGGGACAAATATTTTATCTCCAAATATTATACTTATATCTGTATTTACAGTATTATGTATCATATTCGGTGTTTCCCGTTTTAAAATATTAGGTTTCGAATAATCCATTTGAGATGATCAAATCTGAATTTGATTTATTATAATAATTATAATTAATCCCTCTAATTATAATTATTATAATAAATCATTTATTATTATAATAAGTGTTTTTGAACAGAAATCAAAATATCTTTTTCTTAATGAAAATATAGAAAAAATTTAGTCGTAAAAAAGATTGAAGTATCAACCCATTTAAGTTCCACAACTGGGCACGTTTCTACTCCCCGAAATCAGACGAGGATGCGCTGGCCCAGTGCGGGTTGGTGAACTTCAACTTCCAACTTCTTTATCGCAATGTTTTCCTTCGTCGGGTAGCGAGCGCTGGTCTCGAGTTTAGGTTTATTTGGAAATTTAAAAAACCTATTTTAACGCACCGCATCTGGTACCAAACATGTACATCCCCCATGCGGCAAAAAGTACCAAAAATTATAAAATTTAAAAAGTTTAAAATAGGTAAGTTTAATGTAGGTACTCTTAACTTACTCTTTACTTAGTTCCTTTAAAATAAGGCACAAAATATAATCTATTTATTCTAACAAAAATTGTCCGCCCCAGGTTCTAATAATTTGAATCTATCGTCTTCATGTACATTACGTCTCCATAACTCGAAGAGCATCTCCCGCTATCTGCTTATTTCAGGTATGTAGTACACAGTACTAGTAATACTAACATGACAAGTAACTAGCACCTAGGCTCCAGATTGTAGCAAATGAAAGACATCGGGGTCCACTAACATACTTTACAGCAACTATGGTCACGGGAGAACTATAGTTATAAAAAACTAAATAAACCGCGATAAAATCCGTAAAAGTTGTTTCATTATAATTAGTGAAATTCGTGAACATAAGAAAACAATACCTTACAGCAGTTACGATAGAAAGCTCTGTGTTGAAAAATAATTATATGCTGCTATTTCTACACTTAAATGGATTACAAAACTTTTTACAAGAACATTAAATTGATTGGACATTAATTACATATAAACCAAAACAATTAGTATAAATCGAAGGAATAACAATAAAATAACACAAGGGCCATTTGACTTTCTTAATCTCATAAAGCTTTTAATCGGTCAAACGTCCTACTTATTTCACCATGATTGCTTCCATGTATCTCAAATGTTTAATTTATTTGTAATCATAAAACCTGTTTTTTTTTAAACTTTAAAACAAAATTTTTAAAACATTTTATTGCTGTAGGAAATACTTAAAATATGTAAAAAAAGAAAAGATCTTGTTGAAAATAAAAGAACCTCTAAGTTTTTCTCGTTTTTATGAAAATCTTTTTCCTGCATTTGAAATATTTTTTTTTACATATTGCAGATATTTTTGACGTATTTAAGTATACAAGTTGTTACCAAAGAAATAAAGATATTTCGAATTGATTTTATATATAAATACTTTATGATGTTGAAGTGAAGTATAAAATAACTTTAAAAGTATGTGGATTTTGCGTGCAAGTTCTCGACATCGAAAGTCAACCGTCTAGACAAATTTAAGTACTTATAAATGTCGTTGAGGTTATCAGCTGTTGAACACCTGTTCCATTTGAAAAAAATATAGAATATAGATAGTGGGGTCACATGCCCGATGAGATGACAAATGCAGGAGTAATAGGAACAATTACAGCCTTATTTGATTAATACACGTGATGCGTAATACATATGAATCTATTTCTTATAATAATTATACTAATAGTATTTATGCGGTCAAATATGGTACAATTTAGTTGTTACAATGTTACGTTGGGTAGTGTCGCATATTCTGTCGTTAGTGTGTGTGTTACCGATGTCCTTATAGATATAAGCTGGAAAGCGTGTTTACCTGAATTTAATTTACTTTGTGATTGTCATTTTTTCAACCTACCTTAATTCTAACATTCTGTTTAGACTATACCTATTAGGTTAACTTACGTCCATTTTAATCTTTGCTTACTATACATTTGACACCCAGTCCTCCCGTGACCATTGTAGCTGTAAAGTTTCCAAACGTCGGGCATAACAAAAACTCAATAAACCGCGATAAAATCCGTAAAAGTTGTTTCATTATAATCTATATAATTACATATTATGTACAATGCATTTATCATACATATATCACATAATAATATATGAGTGAGCGATAAGTGCCAATAAATAAAAATAGCTTTTTAATTTGAGATTGCAATGAAGTATAAAATGTATTATATAGGCGGTCGCTTCCTGCGTATAATGTATGTTGATCAGGCCTCAAACGGTTTCTAGGTTTCTAAACCACACCGTCTCGTTTTGTTCTAGTAATTTGTATAAACGTGCTTAGTAATATAAATATTGATGTGTAAATTCGTCAATAAAAGTTCAAGTAACTGAATCATCGCGTATCGTTAAAATTATGGAGACCGTTATGCTTAGCTGTCATTAAAGTATATATGTAGGTAATTTAATAAAAATTTTGTAGCGATATATATAGAATAGGATATTTTAGCAACTGTCTCTGTTGTTCTCATACATTTCTTCTGGTCTCTTATGTCCCACAGCTGGGCAAAGGCCTCCTATGTTTTCTATGCATCTCTATCTACAGGTATAACACTGCACCAGTCTTTTCGAAAAGCATCAAGGTCGTCCTGCTATCTCCGTTTCACACATAATATTATTAAAAAACTAAAGTTGTCTTAGATTCTAAATCATATGTAATTTTTTTAAACGACATGGAGGCGATAAAATCCATAACATTATTCCATGTATGTTACCTGTATTATGATGTCAATGTAATAACATTCCAAACAGTTTTTATATAATAATTATTATATAAATAATGTATTACCTGGAATTACTAGTGTTACTCAATATTCCGAGGACGGGGTACTGCAAGTTGGTCGTGAGTTCATTGTTTTTGACGCTTCAGCGGTAGGAAAGAGTTCAGATCACGTAACAAGTATGGACGGAGCGGGAATAATAAAGTTCAAACATTCAATGGGTCGACTTTTTGGAATTCCTCCATTTTATTTATGCAATGAATATTAAACGGCGTATTGTTCATAATTTGTTGGCGCCATTTTTGTATTGGTATAAAACGATATTAGAACAAGTCGCTCTATTTGAATTGAACCCAAAAATATGTCTTAATTACAAGAGATTACTTAACATCTTATATGTTAATATATTACACATTTGTGATGATTTGGATACTTTACAGCAATCATAGTCACAGAAGAACAAAAAAATATTTAAAAGTCTATGTCAGCTCTATTTTTTTTAATTGACATAAGGAGACAAACTAGCAGTCGGTATGTACTCAGACTTCGGAGCCTTATGGAGATTTTTTTTCGAAAGGTTTTAGGCCTGATGGCCTTTAAGCTCAATCGGTAGGTAGGTGAGCAGATAGCTTGGTATAGAGTATTTGAAAAGATTAGTTTAACTGAGTTTGTTTCGTCGGTTCTTCTAGGTGTGCCTTGAAAGTGATAGTAGATTATATTAACATTCAAAAATATAATTTAGCGGTACTATGTTCAATAAAAAAAAATATTAAAAAAATGTAAGGACCTATAATAGACAACCTTCAGTGTGTACTAATATTAATTATATAGATAAGATCAATGTTGGAAACCTAACCTACATAAGCAATGTACTATGTCTGCCTGTAATGGTTGCATCAAACGTTGCGAGGTAATAAACATAATAGCTATTTGTATTGAGTAATTTGTATTATATATAAAAACCACAAGTTTGCCGCTTCTTTGGTGTGCCATGTTGTTTTCTTGCATAAGATATGATACTTTGGTACGTCAAATTTGAGTCGCCTACAAGGTAATTTGTATGAAGATTGTTATTAACACAAGCTCGTAGGTGCTTAATACAGGACATAATTGTATATTTACTATGGACCAGTCATTTAGGGTCATGAGTTACAAAACACTGACTAACAAATAAAGATGATTAAATATTTTACGTAATCAGCATTAGCTCGTATATTTCGCAGAAATTCTATTAAAAAGTAAGTTCCGCGTTCAAAAAACGAGAAGGGCGGATGACACGTGTGGGGCTTGTGTTTGATGCTAAGACCAGTTTTTTTTTAAATATAATTGTGATGATTACTTTAATTTGTCATCTATTCACCCATTCATGATCATAATAATTATAAGCCATTTCATCTTTGGCTGGAGTTATAGGTCTCTTTAACGCGAAAACGTTCGATCGCACAGAGATCCATCTGTTATCTTTTCTTAAATGAACTCTATCATCGTCTACTTGCAGGCAGTAAAACTGACATTTGGGACTGGGATATTATGTAATATTGAGTAGCTCGATACATTTGATTTCCTTAAGCCTTTACACTCGTTTTGCATATCTACGTCCTCGCGTCAAGTACGAGTTTTGTTATTATATGAAAAAGAAGTGTTTTTCATTTCATCATTATCATCATCAGCCTTTATCCGTCCACTCCTGAACCCTATCTCAATAAAAGCCAAGATGACTGATCTTGCCACTACCATCCACACGGAGCGACCCGAAGATCGCCTTCATTGTTACTGCCTAATAAATGAAATTGAATTTGTGAATTCAATTTGAAGTATTTTGGCAGAATAGAGGTTTCATTGTCCATTATGGTATATAGTTTCTTGGATATCTGATTTCTGACTTGATCTACAATTGCTTCGATTTCTGCTTGTATATCGGTAGATGCACGTAGAAAAATGTAGTAC
Source organism: Lycaena phlaeas (assembly GCA_905333005.2). Classification (NCBI taxonomy): domain Eukaryota; kingdom Metazoa; phylum Arthropoda; class Insecta; order Lepidoptera; family Lycaenidae; genus Lycaena; species Lycaena phlaeas. The sequence continues at coordinate 4,625,430 of HG995174.1, forward strand.
AACTTGTTGATATTTTTTATACATAGTGTTAATAGTAGTATACATAGTATTATGTTATTAAAATTTGCGAATGTTTTCATTCATTTCAGAGGTTACAGTTAATATGAAAACAGATAATAAATTCTCGATTACAATTATTAAAAATGATCCGTGTGGGTTAAATGAACGAATTCTCCCATAAAGGGGTAAATGGGAAGATAAAGTTTGTGTGGAACTTTTCTAATTTCCGGACTTAGCAATAAGAAAATTGTTATGAAGGTTCCTGATAAAATGAAATGCGTAAAGATAAGGAAAGAAATAGTGACTTCCTACGTATAAGCAGAGAGTTTCTGTGGGACAATCTATCTACCGATTGAACTTAAAGGCCATCAGGCCCAAAAGACTAGACCTTGCGAAAAAAAAATCTGTGGGACTTTCTTATTCTAAACTTGAAAATATAATTTGCCACACTTTAAAATGATCAGTATGGGAGGCAGTTTTTCATACATTTTTTATTTAATATTTTGCAGGCTAATATTAGGTGAAAATAATTTATATGGCAGAGCAACGCTTTCAGGATCAGCTGGTTTTTAATACGTATAGCGGACACTACTATGGTAAGGTCTATATTATGCTATAGTCTATCGACTGTGTTATGTAGTTGATATTCAGGCTAGCGCCATACATTATTTACATACAACCCGTTGTTCTGAGCTCATTCAAGCCGGGCCCGCTCCAGCTGATTTATAGCATTAATTTCATAAGTATCTCTTTGTTACCACGCCATCTATGTAACATTAACTTTGATATGGTGTCTTCGTACGTCGGATATTAGGTAATTCGATGGAAATATGGCCTCGCTTATTGTTACCGTCTCCGATTTAAGGATAAATGACTTTATACTTTCATTATACTTTTTTTTTAACTTGTTAAGTAAATTACTTCGTTATCTTATTGTTATATGTATTGCTATTTAATACCTTAATTAAGGTTTTAATACTTCTTTTCATTATTAAATTGATACTATGTAGGTAATTTCAGGCAATCATATCGGAACATATTTTTATTTAAGTATGTAACTTTTTAAGTGCTATACTTATTTTACTTAGAAAGACTTGATTTATTAATTTAATAATTATGGAATGATCATATCATAATAGTTGATGAATGTTTTTGATGTAACAACGTCTAATAATAACTCGATATACGAGCAGCATGCACGAAAAAGATGACGTCATGTAGCGTTCCGCCATCGAGAGGGTGGCACGAACGAGAGCGAAGCATGATCGGCTCGAGCAATCGGCTCAGTTCGGTTCGTGTTCGTTAGTTTGTTCGTTCTATGCTGTCACTTAGTGTCATGTGAACGAGAGGTGCCAACCCGACCGTGCCGATATGCCCACCCGATTCGGCTGCAAATCAACATGGCGCTATATCTTACTAAATTATGATTACGCCGTGTCTAATAACTAGCTATCTTGGTATATTGTAGAGTCAAAAGTGGTTTAAACTTAGTTAATCGTATAATATTCAGTTGAATGTCGCTTTCAATGTAAACACGGTGTACCTATTCATAACGTGCAGTCACTTTGCATGTCACTGTTCTACTAATATTGCACGGCACATTACTCCTATCACTACTGTATCTAATGGCGTGGCCTACTTTTTGTATTTAATTGAATATCAGCATTAGACCCCGGTAGTTATGAAAGTAAAAATGATGAACTGACAAATCTTGTTACAGCGGAATCGATATGGCTAAACAGATAGCATAATCATCATTATCAGGCTTTATTTTGATACTATAATCTTAGTCGTCCATTCCATGAGCATCTTTCAATGAACAACAAGACGGCCGATCCCTTGCCACTCGCATCCAACGCGGACCGACCACTGCACGGCGATCTTCTTCCCATCTGTTTCATGGCCGACCAATACGTCTTCCTAAATTCAACCTCCACTCTTAAAGCGTTTGGCCCAGCGGGCATCCATTCTCTTGAGTGTGACCAGCCAACGGCCATACCGACGAGCTTATTCTTCGCGTGTTATCGGTAGCTTTAGTTCTCTGGCGGATATCTTCGTTTCGAATCATGTCAGCTTAAGAATGATAAAGTGAAAAAAAAGGGTGATGAAATGAGAAAGTCTAGTAGTAACTAGTCTCATACAACAATAGCCTTGTTTCTTCTCTTTCTTCTCTTTCAAATTCTCTTAAATTTGGCATTTGTAATAAAAAAAATGATGTCAATCAATCAGAAGAATTGATCACTTGACCAGGGAAGCGTTTATTATTAGCTGATGAGGTCGCGTTATTCCATCCCAAATAAAGTAGATTAATTTCTAGACAGATTCTTCCTTAGCTTCAAGCGTTAGATAGTGTATCGATTACAGTGTCGAACGTGTAAGTGCTCACTGGCGCAGTGGTGCAGCCAGCTGGATGCTTACAGTCAAATTCACTTAATGAAGATGCAAGCTACGGAACAACGGAACCAATTACAATGCATTCAAAACGATAAATCCAGCTAAAAGTATGTCAGTAACATTGGAGAGGTATCATACGTAAGAATAATATCTAAGAGGAATATCATTGTTACGATGGCTATTGATAGATATAGATAAAACAAGGAAAGGTACAGCGGTCTAGTAAGACATAGACGGGGACCACCATTATAATGTTCAAGGTACTAATATCAAAATTTACCTTAATTTTGAACTTTATAGCTTTCGAATTTTTTTCCTTTGCTGCAAGTACTGTGCTATTGTAAAACGTTGCCAAAATTTACAATTGTTGGTTAACCGGAAAGCACCCTATGGGCTTTGAGTCGAAAACTGTTGACCTAGAATCAAGAAACTTGGCAAAAAACAAGGTTTGACAGTACAAATAATGATTAAAAAAATATAGTTGACGCCAATTGGAAGGCGCTTATACAATTTATTATACATAAAGCGTCTATTCTTGAAAAATATATTTTACGGAATTATTCGTGCCCGAATCCGATTCTCACTTGGCTGGATTTTTTAACATGTCTACTCAATAGGTACATGTTGAGGATGATGACGCGATGATATTCTGAAATCTGCCGTCCTTAACTGTATAGATATTGAGTCTCGACGGGAATAAATGAGAGATATTAGTCTTCTGGTAGAATCCAACGCTCGAGTAGCCGAATATTGATTTTCTTTTATTCATGAAAGGCTATGTACAGCTAAGAATATCATTATAGCTAGTAGAATAATGGAATATTACTATTTATGTTTTAATCTGCGCGTAAATGGTGAACATAAAAAAAATTTGGTACTTTAACTTTTGTCGCTTTATCTCACGCAGAATTTTTATTTTTGGAACAAATATAGGAAAAAGTACAGGTTATGTCGTATCACGAGAGGAAGGTGTTGGCAGAGAAGAGAAATGTGTGGCGAATACTCCACCGACCAGAGCAAAGCTCTTAAATAAAGGGAGAGAATATTGACGCGTAGTTAAAAACATCGCCAGTTTTATTCCAAGTCGTGATATAGTAACTAAGGAAAAAATAATTATCTTGAGACTATCAAACCAATAAATCCATTTCGACACAGACCATTTGGCGAATAGCCAATGATTGCTTTGGTTCATTCTGATTGTTGAAAAACCTAATAGATTTTTGTCTTTATATCGTGGATATAGTTGTGTATTTATTTACGAATATAATATATAATAATGAGGTAGCACGGAGCAGCTTGTTATTGTTTTCATTACGATTCATTTTGTAAGACGAGAAGCGATATTCGCCGAGAATATTGCAATCTGAGTCTTTATTCGCAGCTGGCGGTTCGAGCGATGATTCATTATAATCTATGTTCAACAGTTGGGCTATATTCATCTCGTTGTCCATCTGTTTAAAGTCGCAATTTGAATAACCCCGGGTAATGGATAGTTCTTTATTGAATGTACTGGCTGTTGGCAGCCGCAAGTCTGACTCAGAGGTGCTCCCATCATTATCTTTCTCGATGCGTTACTTTGGATTTGAAGAAAAAATAAAAACACATTCAGAAAAACGACGACGAAAGTGAACGCGATTATATTTCATGTACTCATTAACAACTTTTTTGTGTTGTTTTTTTGCATTTGTTTTTTGTTCTATCCATTTAAGTACTAGGTTTCTATCATCAAATACGCTATAAGCAGAGAAGCTCCTTTAGTGAACAGCTAATAATCTCTAACTAATCGTAGCTCAATTTTAGAAAACTGATGCAGAGCGATCATGAAATATTAGTCATGTCGTTTTTTCACTGTTATTAATATCTTTGTGTGCTATTTTCAGATTTGTAGATCAAAGCGTAACTGATCTATTTTTAACTGACCTGTCCTTAGCTTTAACTCACTATTTCAAATGATACAAATTGCCGAGTCAGAAGTTATTAATAGCGGGAATATTAAATTTATGTCTTCTATGTGAATAATTAATTAATACACGTCAAACCTGCTGGAAACATTTGTAAAAAAAACCAGCTATATGAGAAGCTATTTGTTTTTTTCTACCTCTTTCGTTTAGGGATTTTTATTTTGTATATAATATGTTAGTTTTGAGAAGAACGCTTTCTGCTTTTTATTTTGGTGTGTTGTTTCGGTAAGAAGGCAAGCCGTTACTTGCATCGAAATCTATGAAATCAAATCTCACGACTCAGATTAGGCACAAATTTAGTAATAACAAAATTATGTAATAACAAAATAGTGCTTTTTATTTATTGGTATGTATAATAAGAGACTCTGATCCCGCAGACAAACTGTGCAAACAGTTTTGCGGGACAACTTTGTAACCCCATGAATTATACTGTAAGTGTCATAATAAATAAATAAATAACTTATTCAGGTTATGTTAATTGACCAGATGGATTTAAAACTTTGATCACTTATATAAGAATATCCTTCCATATTTAAAATGAATTGTATATTTGATGCGATTTGTGAACCATCGTATTTCGTGATTTTTATAGACACGTTGATTGTAATAGTGTCACAGCTCACAACACACATATCACAAGAAGCGGTGTTGTCGAATACTTGTATGTTTACCACCGGTAGCGTCTCATGTCTCGCGTCTCTTGTAAACATTTGCACAACACAAACATCTTGGTAGCACGCGCCTACCGTGCTCCGATATCGATCGGAAATGTATTAAAATCATTTAATACCTATGTCAAGCAAGGGTGGACTGGTTTGAATAATTAATGAAAAGGGGTTCCTATTTCACTAACGCTATTGATTTGTTTTTTTTTTTTAAATTGACTGTTGCTGTGACATAGATGATAATAGGGACGCATGAATGATGAGTGACTTCTTTGGATGGGATATGCTTTTAGTTTTTTAGTAATCCTCTTGTTTTTTGTCGTGGTTGATGACTTATTGTTAATGACTATTTTAAAAAAATGTGCTTTCTCGTGGAATATTCTATCTCTTTGTCACACTTTATAGCAGTGGTTTAGGCGGGAAAGAATAAGTAAAAAGTGTTCGCGTTCGCAATATCATGTAGTACGGAACAACGCGACGTTTACTTAGATTGGGTGAAATAAGTTAATTTTTATTTTGGGGATTGTTGTCTCTCCTTGCTGTGATTTTTTTAATTCTTGCCATAGATTTATTGACATTTGAAATAAAATGCGTACTTTCATAGGTACATTTTGATTTTATCTACTTAGCCTCTGTATTGGGAAAAATAGTTTATGTAGTTGATATTAACATAACCATAAATTATTAAAATGTTGAACATAAAGCGGACTTTGAAAGGGCAGGATACTAATTTATTGTTTCTTGTATAGGTACGTTGTTAACGTCATAGAAAAAAGAACATTAGAAAATACACAGTTTTATTGCCATATACAACTTGTTTATGGTGTAGTCTTAACCTTATTTAGATTGTCTCTACTTTAATCGCCATTACGTATTTATATATACGGTGTAGTGTGTTACAGTGCGTAATAAGTGTGTTTTCTTTATGTCAGTAGGAAACCAATATTTGGTTGCTGATGACGTAACCCAATGGCTGTACCCATAGTTCTTGATTGAAATTCATGTCTCTTAATAATACTAAAAATAATGTTTCACTTTTTCCACTTTTATTTAATATAAATGACAATCAAGAGATAATTACGCGAGCGGTTAACTCCAAAGATTCTTAACATGACCTCTCCACTCAAATTCTTATCCTCTGTTAGAGAGTGGTGTTATAAGTAATAACAGTCAGCTGTGTGCTGTCTATAGCACCGGTAAGGCGCGGCTCCAGCGCGGCGCACGAAGGGGCTAAGCATTGGTGACATCCACAGCAACCCCAAGACATGTTACGTATAATCCTACAAAGCGAAGCTTATCACACGTGCCAACCCTCTCCGTGCTCCGCTATAGAGCCGCGCCTTAACTCTTGAATGAGTTTTTTAGCAGTGAATCTCCAAAATATTTTATCAAATTTGATAGAAACATTTAAATGTTCTCTCTCTTTTGCTATTCTAACTCTTTTGTTTTATTCGTTTATGTTTTACTAAAGTGTAATTATTGGTAGCATAGTGTTTATAAGCGTGTGCGAAATCGAGTTTCACTTCTAAACACGTCAGGAATGTATAGGACCCATGCAATGTTTAATATTGTTATTCTAGGTGGAATATTTGGAATGAAAATATTATAAGGGGCTCCTTAATTGGGGACCGAAATTTCAAATTGGAACGAATGTGGGGACAATCGAATGAATAGTATTTGTCGTTGACCTAATAAAAAAATCACACTATTACTTTTTTACTCAAATGCTAAAAAGATATCTTAACAGGATGTCATAATCACATCCTTTATCGTTGCGAATAAAACATTTTAAGATTTTCTTATTACGGTTTAACTACCTAATGTATACAAGGCGCTTATCATCTTTGCAAGAGCAGGTTCAACACTAAATAATTAAGTATCTCACGCGGGCAAAGTAGCTGATGTTCATAGAGTATTATATAACAATATTATCACATTGAACACAATAGAAAAGTGAATACATGATACATATTGTAAAATTATTGGAAAGGTTAACTGGGCCTTTGTTATATGAAAATGGACGCAAACCGCACGGCCGGCCGATTTTAGCTGCGCGGAGCGACGGTCAACCGAAAATTAATTAACATACTTCGGTGCGCAACCCTGGCCGTTACAGGTGGGTACCACCCTCACCACCCTTCACCACCCATCACCCTAGCACGGTACTCGCCCGACCCTCTGAGCCGACTGATACGGAAATTATTTCTCTATTTTCCATGGACGCTTTATTTGACGTAACATCTCTGATTTTTGCGTTCATTGCTCAAATAGAGTGGTTTTTATTGGATAAATGAATTGTTTCAGTTGCGATTGTTAAACGCAATTAATTGAGTTACTTTATTGATGGTCATGATTACCACACACGTATTATTTCTTATATAATGGTTTTTATTGTGGCTAAGGTTATTCAGTGTACGTGGGGACTGCCAAGTCGTAGCCGGGCATTCCCCCTATTTTGGAGAATCTGGTCTTGCCGGGACCAGTCTGTCGCTGAGGGTTTCCCGTCGCCTGCAGATCCGGGTAGATCCCTTAGATAGCGGCTGAAGGCTCACGCAGCGGTTTTAGTGGGGGAGTGCACCCAATGCGAGTCCCTACACACGTCAGCGCGCCTACCCGAGGCCCTGATATAGTGCGACGGCATTTCCACTGCGACATCAAAAAAAAAGTACTACCTAAAACGTTTTTTTTAACCATTGATATAAGACTTACTTTCATCAAGTCATTTTCACGTCTCCCACTACTCGATTCATCAGTCAATAGACGGAGATCATGAGAGCATTTAAGCTGATGCCGAAGAAACTCTTCCGAACTTTGATTATGAATATGAAATATTTTCAGTTTTAATCATGTTCCATAAAACTTCATTTGTAAACGTAATGATCGTCTTGATTTATTAGGATTTCATACAGCGTACAAATCTCACGCTGTCGACTGTTAATATTTTTATTATGATTTTTCATAACATTCAACAAGTCTTGTTAAGCTTTTGGCAAAGTATCATAAAGTTTTGGCAACGTTTCGATATATAAATTCATTCAACAAGTAATTTTTGAAACTGAGATGCGATTTTGATTTATAATATTTTGAGTTATTATTTTTGAAACTGATACATGTATGACTTCTAAAACATTATGAGTAAGTCTCTTATTGAAGACATTAAATAAATATATGTATCCGTGGAATAGATACTTGTCTCTACGTTTACGTGTTAATTAGAAGAGAAGAGAGACAATTCGTCTGATCAACGTCATATATTATGATACATACATCACTAATAACACCGTCTGTCCTGCTCTATATGGAACATGACAATTGTGCTTAATGGGGAACATAAGCTGACTGACTATAAGGCGGCATGCTATCCATAAAGACTCGGCCTCTTATGTGAGAGGTTCCAAGTTCGATCCTGAATCCCCGTGTGCTTTGAAATAGGTTTTTCTAAATTTCAAAGTGCAACTTTGAATTTCCGTCTATTTGTGCCCAAAAGCGCTAAAACGAATGCAGGTCAGCGGGCACCCCTGCGACGTCTTATGCACACATATAATAATAAATTCAATAGAATTGACCTGTTTTCTTTGTCTTTACCTTCTTTTAAGAAAGAAATTATTAGCTCTCTCTTCAATTATTAAGTTGATGTATGATGTTTTACCATATTTTGTCATTAATGTTTCACGTAGGTATTATTTTCATTTCTTTGTTTTTTTTTATTAAGACTTAAAATTTTGTATTTCTTTTATTTGCTACTTTGCATAAAAAATTTGTGCTGCAACTACTTTGTTTATTGTTACACTTAAAATTTAAAGTAATTTGAGGATAATGATGTTGATTGTACAACTACACATATGCTTAGTTTTAATATTTTTTATTTTTATCTACTGTACAATTGTTTTTTTATCCTGAATAAAATAAAATAAAAATAAAATAAAACTTAAACACGAGACTATCACTCGCTCACAGGTGTCGGAAAACATTGTGAGGAAACCTGCATGCCTGCTGAGATTGAATGTCTTTGAAGGTGTGTGAAGTTCACCAACACGCACTGGGCCAGCGCATCGGTAAACTATGGCCTATTACCCTCTTCGCGTGATTTTGAGGAGGATGACCCGTGCCTAGCAGAAGGACACACCATATTGATACTTTTTATACTTTTTGTGATCCATAATGCCAGGTGCATTCCAGTATTTTTCTTTAGCCTACGTCATAGTTTCTCAAAAATATATTTTATTTTTTTACTTCGTAACTCGTATGTAGGTACATACTGTTTCACACATAAAGGCGTAATATATGCACTGTATGTAAATTGTAGAATCTGTGAAGGGATATTTAAGCCGTGAAGCGAAAATTTCTATTGCACGTTTGCACCGGTCCTTTTTATTGAAGTGGACGTAAAAAAATCTCCACAGTACACGCGATATGACTTAAGCGGCTTTAAATTACTCAAATTATACTGTTGTTGGTATAAAATACATTCCAGCGGTGGAATCGCGTGCCGTTTCAATAAGGGATAGGGCAGTGCATAAAGCTTCTTAATTTTTCCGTTGGTCGATACAAATCGCTCTTATCAACGCTTTGATTGGTGTAGCGTTGGGAGACGCTATTTGTTGTTTTTTTTTTACTTTTAATGTTATGAATTGTGAGAAGTCTTCATCTATGTTTGCTTTTAATTAATATGCAGTTTTGCTGTGTTTATTACGTGATCAACGAATATCTCACGTGATCAGTAAAACCTTATAGTAGTATAAAAAATTTACAACACAAACTTAAAGTCAATAAAATGTATTAAAATGGATGTGGTTAAATTGATTTAAAACTGACTTGGTCTAATCAGTGACTCTGACCGCTAAACCAGAAGGTCGTAGGTTCAATCAATTCAATCCCTACAAGGCACAATTTTTTATGCGATAGATATGAGCATATTTTGTTCTGTGTCCGTGCGTTAGTCATCTATAATATGTATGTATTTTGAAATATATAAGTATGTATCAGTTATCTGGTTGCTATGTTACCTATATTGAAAATAATTGCAAAGAAGATATTATTACCATAGGGATAATATGTGATATGATGGTGAATACAACATAAATTGTGTGCTATATTTCTATAAAGATAATCATTTATATAAATAAAACAGGAATCAATAGTCGTAGTAACTTATTCACGATTACCCGAGACACATTATCGCGAGTGTATTATCTACCTTTATATCGTTCGCGTATTAGTTTAATCACACATACAATTACTTTACATCGCTTATGTTGATAAATATAATCATTGTACACTCATTTGTGAGTCTCATATTTCTGTCGTGTTCAAAATTATAATTATCAGGGAAATGTAACAATATTTTTGATCTGAAATGTAAGAGTTTGACTATTGGTAATTCACGTTTTGTAATAAGGTGTAGAGTTTGTTACGTCTGCTCTACATACGGTTGTATAGTCTGAAAATGCCAATATGAAATCCTAGCTGTTGCCCGCAGCTTCGCCTGCGTTAACTATGATTTGTAATGGCGACTTAGCGGGATGGTATATAGCCTTTCACGATAAATAGGCTATCTAACACTGAAAGAATCATTAAAATCCAACCAATAGTTCCTGAGATTAGCGCGTTCAAACAAACCTCTCCAAGCCTTTTTTCGCAATAAAAGGTAGCCTATGTCCTTTCTCAAGCTCTGGTCTACATGTGTACTAAATTTCATTTAAAATCAGTGCAGTGGTCTAAGCGTGAAAGCGTAAAAGACAGACAGACAGACAGTCACTATCGCATTTATAATATTAAAAAGGGATTATGACGATATTCTCTCTCTAATTTAGACAAATTTCAGCGTGGGATCTTTATCATTTATACCATTCATATTTATTTTAGTCTGAAGATATTTTCAGACATCGAAAATAATTATGAAGACTCAAATTGAAGATGCTATGTACCTACAATATATTTTGTACTTACCTATTTTCTTTTCTTCAATTTTGTGTAATGCCAGTATTTATGATACTACTGTCATTATCATCGGCCTTTATCCAACTGCTGAGCTTAGGCCTCCTTCAATGAACGCTAAGACGACTCATCTCTTGCCCCTCGAATACAACACAGATCGGCCACTGCACGGTAGACCATACCATTATACTATAAAATACCAAGGCTCAATGCTAAATCATGATCTAAATTTCCCTGACCACCACAAGGTTACATCGATTTCCTTATAACATAAACTACTTATAGGAAAATAGATGTATGAATGAATCTATTTCGAGTTTATTTACACTGCTACAAATATCAGCGGAATCGTGAATAAGATGTCAATCTTATTTTCAGTTGCCTGTTTGTTTGTTTTACCAAGGTTTTACTAAATAAATCTGTTTATTATAATAAACTCGGATGGAAAAGAAACACGTAAGGAAATATTGTCAATAAAAGTGTATATTGACGGAACCTTTTTTTTTATAATATGTAGCTTGCCTACTTAGCATTGCTAGAGTATTTTCGTTCATTGTTTCTGAGGTAGATCTTGAACACAGTTTCGTTCAGAATTGTGATGTAAGAAAATTTCACTTGCTGTTATTATTACTTCAGACGAACACAAGTAGATTTAATGGTAGATAAAGATAAGAGAGATACTGGAAAATAAATATTGATGTTGAAAGCAAATTGAGTATTTTTGGAAAAGCTCAATTATGAAGTTATCTGTGTCACAAAATAATTCAATATCCAATTATACGTTAGGTCAAGGATGCTATAAATATGCTCCAACATGAGACGAATCTGTAATTCCAATATTTATGGCTGTACCCACTCAAAAATCCAAATATCATGTACATCTTCATTACAATTTTCTCCGAAATACATATATTCCTTTTTTATTACCTGGCAATCCTCTGGGGTAGCTAGTGTAAGTGGTGGACGTCACTTATCATTAACCACCATGTAAACGGATGGTCCGATTGCCCCCTTTTTATAAAAAAATGTATTAGGCAGCGATGACAGTGTTTGAGCAGTAAATAATCTACGAACATAAACTTATTCTCTATTAAGTAAATATGCGCAAATAGGAGACGATCTTAGAGGTCCCATTTATATCCATTTCTAAATTAAAAAATGTATATAAGTACTAGTAGTATTAATTTTTGAAAGTTCTGGAGTATTAGAACATGAAGGGAGATCTTTTCTATCCAGATGGGAAGACGATTTCCATGCAGCGTACTAAGTTGGATGCGAGTGGCGCGATATCTTCCCTGTTGACGGCCATTAATAGAATCCTATGCTCAGCAATGGACGGATATAATGATGGTGATGGTTAGAACAAACAGACGGAGCAGACACTGAATACCTAGTTAAAGTCGTGTATCGAACACGTTCGTTTTCGAACGAAACGAAGCCTTGCAAATAATGCGCAGAATAATCAAAGCGCATCCCCGCCGGTAATTGATTCATAATATTGACAACAATGTGCCTGGGGTCAGGAGCATTCGCTAACGGGGGTCCTTATTGCGGACACTTGTCATATCAGCGCGGGGGCTGGTGCTTTATTATTTTAATTATAGCGGCCACCGTCGCCCTTTGTGCGCCACTGGTTTAATGCGCAAATTAATATCAATTGTCCTCGGTATCCCGTTTGAAACTTTATGGTGGGAATTTACCCGGTGCTGTGTATGTGTAGCGAGCGCGTTATTAATTTGATGTTATAAAGATGTATATCAAATTATAAATTATTTCTGTGTAAACTTACGATCCTATTGGAAATAAAAAGACGACTGAGATATTTAAACAAACGATCACGTCAGTACCTCTCTCACATGATACTTGGGTAAAGTGACAGCTTGGCTGTCCCGTTTCGTGCAGTCTATGAGTTTTCAATGGCCCATTGGGAGGAATAGGGAAAAAGGAGGGCAACGCATCTGCATGACCTCTGGCTGTGTGGACGTTTATGGTAATCCATAGTCGTGGACTGTCCTGTCTTCTTTTGCCCCCATATGACATAAAAAGAAACTAGTAATCGCTATTATTTTTTGTACAGATACACTATACAGCTACAATTAGACCCTCAAAGGTGACTTATTTTATTAGTATTTTAACCAGGTTGTAACGGTAACTCAGAAAATATTCGTACTTGGAATCATGTTGCGTTTCCAATAATATTATTGTTATAATGCAAATAAATCATTATACATTTGCACAAAAAATAAAAATAATCAGATTGAATTTCCAAAAAGTAAAGGTATTTTAAATATTTATATTTAAAATTGAATATAATTTTAAATAAGAGGGTATAAATTATGTAAATTTCAACCAAAAGCCGACTCTTGTTTTAAAATTGTACTCCACAAGATAAAGATTTTAGTTTTAACACAGTTCATTCTAGTTGTAGAACAGTTTATTTTCTTTGTATTATTTTTATCATATTTTATGAACTTATGTCCATGTAGGGTGCCAGACTGGCGATTGTTTTATCTTTTTTTTATATATGATAATATGATGCAGTCCAAGGCACATGCGATTCCATGGCGTTTCTAAAAGAAAATGTTTATCATGTTCATTACTTGCCTAAACAACTCAATGACGACCGTAAATTCAATTATATAATAGAATTTGACGAAAAAGAATTAAGAGATCAAGTTGAAAGGCTAAATATATAAGAGTGGATATAACAAGATTTATAAAGTAGCGAGGAGAGGACTAGAGGAGGCGGGCGCATACTTTTACTCTCGCCTCTCGATCCGATCTTCATAACGAAATTCTCCGTTTTGATATTATATTTATATTGTAAACGTTCGTACCTGCATATTTCCACCGGTAAATATGAAAATTTCAAGAATGCCTACGACCTCCGCTCTATCTTCGAGCAAAAGATCTGTTCGGTATTAAGAAAATTTTAAATTGGATGTTTGCGTTGTTGCTCTTGTATGGTTTATTTTCTTTTTTACTATATTTTTAGATATGGATTGTTAGGATTCTTCTTCGCGTAGGAATACAATGGAAAATTGTATAAATTTTAAGCTAAGTATTTATTAAAAATTAACACTTAAGTAATTCAATTACAAAAAATTACTAATTATATCTATCCATATAGATTATTAAAATTAGAGTCTGTTTGTAATATCAAAACAAACACTTTTTATAATGAAACAACTTTTATGGATTTTATCGCGGTTTATTTAGTTTTTTATATGCCCAGCGTTTCGGATACTTTACAGCAACCGTGGTCACTGGAAGCACTTTTTACTAAATGCATTTAGTAAAAAGGGCTTGTTTTGATGAATATATACACGATACATACACCAAAATAACATATTTTTTTTGGTCTGTCTGTTTGTTTTGTCTAATCTCTAAAATGGCTGGACCGATTTTGACAGTACCTACGTTCACGGGCAGATAGTGGATGTAACAAGGAGTAACTCAGGCTATAAAATCATTATCATCAGTCCGAATACGTCCGTAAACCTGAGCTAACGCGGAGGAAGCCGCGGGCAACCGCTAGTAATTAATTCTCGAATATCACAGACAGCACATTATCGACATAGAGAAAATATCTTAGGACTCATTAATATGCATTATTGATATTATTAGTAAAAAGCCGTGACGGCAAACTGCATTATTCCACCGCTCTCGACTCTTCTATGCGCGGCATATAATATTGTTTTTTATTCTATCTTTCGTTATTGATTCCCATAATGTATAAAATATAAATAAACTAAGGGCGGATTGCATCGACCGATTTTAACGAATATGTAATGTCAGTGACCAAACTGCGTGGTTTTTAAGAGACCTTAAAATTTTATGAAGTCTTTTACATTAACAGATGATTTGAAACAACCGACACTAAGAATAACTGCGTTTATAGTATTTTATATTAAACCTCTTATTTAATTAAGTATATAGATAAATTTATTATAACTTGGTATAACAGAACAATAAGTATATGAACTTGAGTGAGCAAATTCAGTTAACACATAATGGTGTTTATATGGATCGACGTTTAGCATCGACGTATGGTATATCAAACGAGATAAACAGCTGTAAATCTTGTTGTTGCTTACATTAGCGTTAGTTGAGGGAGCCACAATATAGCCGGCAACCCGAACGGTGAGCAAACAGCGCTTGCGTCAGACGCAACCAAATTATTAGCCCCCATTAATGACTAGTAACAAAAATATTCATACACTGAGTTTGTTTTTCCGGCTCTTCTCACTGTGCTTTGGAACTGTTAGTTCTAATTTAAAAAAATATAGTCTTGCATTGTTTCCTTATGCACGATTTCGGAATATTTAAGAAAGAAAAGATTCATATTTACATCCATTATGACGGGAGGAGTGTAATGTAAAACAAAGTAAACGGTAAAAGTTGTTTCGTTACAGTGTAGTAATAGACATGACATAAAGGCACTTGATAATAATATCTATGGACGCTTTTACACCACGTCAGTTTAGTCCCGTGGTAAGTTCTCGAAGAACTTGTGTTACCGGTAATAACGAACGGAAATATTTAATACTTTAATCCCATACATGTATTTAAGATTTTTATCATGATACACATATATAATACAAATCCATGAGAGATGAGAACTTTTTGTTCTCTGGCTGGATTCGAACCCGCTACCTTCGGATAGCGCTAACGAGCTATTAGGTCACAGAGGTAGTCAAAAAATTATATTTTTTAGCCCCCGGTATAAGATAAAGACTACTGTAGTTCGTATTTTGGACATGACGGGATTCGTATTCGGTACCTACCCCACGGAGTATCTTTCACAAGTCCGCAACATTACCGTATTGCCTTAAAATCATGAATTCGAGTATGGCACCATGACACAAATGCCGTGATCTTGATTTAGGCCTAAGGTCTTCGAAGTTTATTTAGTGATTAACCTTTAAATTTATTTGTTTGTTCATTCAACCAATCTTATGAATGTATAACTAAAATGCATAATCAAATAACGTCTTAACAACACTTCATAACGTGACAAAAATTTGAATGATCTGCACACAGATTTATAAATAAAGACAGATGGAGCATGCCGAACACGCGAGTGACGCCATCAAAGCGAATACAAATTCTAAAGCAGTCTCAAGTGCTTGATATACATAGCGCCGTACTCTAAACGTCTATTAGATTGTGTTCGGTTTTTAACACGTATGTAATATGTATGTTTGTAACAGACTTCTTTGAGCTCAATTTTGTCCTACTTTGAACGATCAGATTTAATTCAAACTTTGCAGTTATTTTCCATACGGCAATTCTCAAAATATAATAAAAGCTTAAAATTCAATATACCGTGTGTTCGTTTTTTACATCCATAATTTAACACTTACTTTAATATGCAAATATATGTTTGCTTGATGTATGCAAGACATCGATAGTCTTGGCGTTCATTAAAGTAGGCATGTTTAGCAGTGGACGGATAAAGGCTGATGATGATGAAACGTGTGCTACTACCATTTGGAAGCTTCAAATTACAAGATAGGTTTATGATATGCTACAAACATTATTGCAAAAAAATACATTGAAGATTGAAATCAATAATCAGTTATTGAATTTGAATATTGCAAATTAGTTTCTTTTAATAGACGTTTCTCTTTTTGTGATCGGGAGAAAGTTTATCTAAAAATAAATGTTGTGATCCGAGTTTTTATAAAACGTTTTTATTTTATATCATTATAATAATATGACTCACCGGCTGACGACAGATTAACCTACTTTGTAAACTAGTTGTTGTGGCTTTGTATAAACTCCGTCTGTCATTATTATCACACATAGAATTTAAATTTTAGATGAATATTAAGAGACATTAACTCATAAGTTAGACAAGAAAGTATCATAGTGGAAAGAATAATACTGAATTATGTAAATAGAGGATTCCTTTTACTGACGTTGATACATCAAAAATACATAATAGATATAGTACAATATAATTATATAAACCACTTTAATATTATAAACGCTAAGGTTTGTAAGGATGTATGGATGTTTGATGGTTGCGTTTTTACATAAAAAACTACCGAAAGGATTTTGATAAAACTTTACATACAGCTTACAGATAGGCAATAATTTTGCCCCGTACTCCCACGGGAATATGAAGTACGAGGGTTAAACCACGGGGCGCTGCTAGTATACCATATAGAGACAAGAATCTCAGTCTGGGGTCCCTCTTGTACTGTCCCGCCTTACGTAGATATCTAATGATTTCTTGTATGGACGTCTACCTCCCTCGTATTTTTAATTTTTTAAACCTCCTTTAGAGTTGATGATATTATGACACTGGCTAATAGTGTATGTCCGTCTGTTGCAGCGAGCGGCGCGCTCGCAGCCGGCACCATTGCTTCTCCGTGGAGCGCGGCCGCCGGCGCGCCCGACACCAATGGCTCGGGCGGCGCCGATGCCAAGCACCTCGACGTGGGCGACGCCAGCGACGATGAAAAGGTAACACTTCATATACTCTTACGATAGTTGAAAGGAGAAACTGTGGAGGGTAGAGGTAAGGAGTACCATCTCATATGGGGAAATAGTATAAAAAGTGTCCGGCTGTATGCTATAAATAACAATTCAAAAACCGTCCGCAATGGCGCTAGTGTAGGAAAAGGGTATGGTATTGGTATACATATTTATGTGTGTGTGCGTGATTTCTTGGCGCACACACGTTTAAAAATTTACCCTTTTGTTATTGTGGCGCCACCCTTATTAAATGCTTTTCGACGGACCATTTGCATACACAGAGATGTTACTCCTTACCTCTACCCTCTATAAGAGAAACTAACACAGGCCAACATACTACTCTTTCATGCGTGGTCTATGCCAGCACATATGACGGTAAATATCGGTGCCATACTGCCATATTTACAAAGTATACTGCCAATGAAGCAGTGGTGGTACCCGTACGTAAGTTCGCGTGGCATAGTGCAATTCCCTCACTGGTAATATGTACAAATAGATTGATAAAATAAGCGACGATGGTCCAGTGGTGGATGGACTCGGCCTCTTATGCGAGAGGTCCGGGTTCGATCCTGACCCCCCCGTGTGTGTCTTGAAATGGGTTTTTCTAATTTCTAAGTGCACCCCAAACACGAAACCATCGCTCGCTCATCGGTGAAGGAAAACATCGTGAGAAAACCTGCATGCCTGATGAGATTGAAAGTCTTTGAAGGTATGTGAAGTTCACCAACCCGCACTGGGCCAGCGCGGTGAACTAATGACCCATTACCCTCCTCGCCTGATTTCGAGGAGGAGACCCGTGCCCAGCAGTGGGACATAAAGGGTTGATACTTTTTTTAGATTGATAAAATATTTATTTATTTATTTAATAATTTATGTACACTGAGAAACATATACAGGGAAACAGCGAAAATAAACACTGGTACAAAGGTACTACTAATTCCATAGGTGGAGTTTCTTCCAGTAGTCCTACTACAGGAGAATTTAATTGACAAAACAAAATCAGTGTGCACATAACAACCTAATAAATACTCTATATTGTTAATATTTTATTATTTTTCAATCTGGTTTACCCAAAAAAGAACCTACCGATGATTCTTCGTGTATACGCATTTAAGGTGATCACCCGAACATCAATAGATTTAGATAACATCTTGAATATTTAACGTTTTCTAGTTTTAGCGAATGGAATATAAACCACATTAAACACTTAATTGTGTTGCCATACAAATATTAATATGAAGGATGTTGTGAATAAATATGCTAATATTAAGTCGGAGCGGCTATACAGTAGGTATAGTGTAGGGTTGCCAAAAAATGTATGTGAACCTCCATTTTTTAAGGAAAAATAGTAATTGAATTAGAAACTTTTAAGTATAAAACTTAGCATATTTTGTATAGATTTTGTTTTAATTTCAAAGACTCAACACAAGATTTGCCTTGATATCCGATTTAAATTTAAATAATTGCCCGTTTTTAGGTCTTATACAGTAACTTTTTATCTTATTGGATATCAAAATATATATAAAAATTTTATACTTTGCTTAAAACATCACTGTAAACATGTTTGTATAATTTAAAAAACTATGAGTAATATATTTAAAAGGTTATGAAATAATATCGTTGACAGCCCTACTACAATAGTGGTTCCAGTAACGAATGATTCACTGTTGTCGATCAGAGGCAGCTATTTTTATTCTCTTCAGAATAGAACTCACTCTTAACAGTGACGCACGCGGCACGACATAACAAACTATCGTAATTAACATGTTTTGGTCGAAATGAAGCTATTGCTGAATTTAATGATTTCAACAATTGTTCGAAAAACAACAACATATTTAATAGAAACCGATTGTAACCAATCTGTATTCTGTACTTAGATCATTAATATGTCTAGATGGAGTGTCGTCATACAATCAAAACAAAAAAAACAGGCCAACATTTTCAAAGATGTGTTCGTGAATAGTGATACCAGCTACTACAGTTTTCCCATAATCATCCTTTTTAATCTCGTTGCACTTCAACACAAACCTTCATTATAAATAAAAACAATAATGCGTAAAAATTCATGCGTATTCTATGATAGCGGGACGGATACTAAACACGGAGAAAGCATTTAGAGGCCAACAGTTGGACGATATTTTTTTGGACGTGTTTTCCGCGCGACACTCTATCTAGACACATTATTGATCTAAGATTCTGTACTATAACGGGATAGATTTTTTTTTGAAAGCACTTTGTTGGCCTTTAAGCTCAATCGATATTCTAGATGAACACATGGATCACCTAAAAAAAGGGATAGCGATTGGTATGCGAATCTGGTGCCTTTTGGAATAATAGTCAAAATATACCTACTCTCCGACTTCGGCACAACCAAAACCAAAACAAAATGATATTGAGTCAATATGATGTAGTCTTTATTTTAAGACTTTAATAAACTGAACTTAATTTAACACTTATTCAATAAAGTTATTCTTAACGAAGTAAGTAGTAAAATCTTTCTGAATATAAGAAAATTTATCTTAAAACAATTAGCCTAACATAAGTTAATTAGCATTAACTTCATGTAGTTGTATTTATAACATGTTATTATTAATTAGAATATAAAAAAGCAACTATAATGTGTTATAATGTATTATATTGTAGATTTTATAATGTTGTACATATCATAAAATCTCAATGGAGTCTACTATTAGCATTCAATTTAATCTGGCTACTGTACGGAGCCCATTACCCTCCTCGCCTGATTTCGAGGAGAAGTCTCGTGCCCAGCAGTGGGACATATAAGAGTTGAAACTTTACTTTTTTTTACTGTACGAAGATCATTATCCCGTCTCCTTTGAGTTCTAACCCACCGCCCCTTTGAACGAGCCCTCGACTCCATTCCTCTAAGCAGCATCTATCCTTCCACCCCTGGGCGGAGAGAAGGCCTCTCTTACTAAATTGCAAGACAACTGTCCGCCTTACGAAGTTTTATCGATTGATTTTATATTGTGTTTCAATATGGGTCGTACTAGGGCCACAGGGGGTCGCCAGAAAAAAAAAGTAGAGCTTAAGTAAAGCTATAGCAAAAAAAACTTTGTTTATTTGAAAAATATCACATAATCTGTCAATAATTTGTACTTTTTGGTTTGGTCCACGGGGTTCACCAGAAGTTTTGAACCTTGCTTAGTGATAATGAAATTTGAAAAACACTATCTTAGTTTATACAACTTTTTTCACATGACTACCAAAACTAATATGAAGCTTGTCAATTATAAATTATAAAATGGCTAAAGAAAAGCCTATGTCCATTGACAAGTATAAGACGGAAAAATAGGATGGCGATCAATAAACTGCGAAGTCGTCAGAGCTTTTTTTATTTTTGTTCAACCTTTGACCTTTCAAAGAAAGAAGCTGTAAGGCTACATTTCGCTATAATTTGCGAATGGTTGTATCGAAAATATGTTTTGAGTAAAACCTGCAGATCATGACTAGTATTAAATGATACATTAACATAAAAATGACTCTATTTACATGACTTTCATACACAAACGACACTGTGTTGATAATGTTGATGGCTCACATTACCTCGTTCAATTTATAAGGCGTATTAAGACAATTTAGTCCTGCCTACTTATCAGTTTCAATCTGCTCCTATAATTTATTGCAGCTATGATAAGTGAGTCATTCTAATTGTCTATATTCAATTTTAAACGTGGACACATCTGGTAACATCTTAAAAACCCTACTTTATGTCTTTCTCTAACATTGCAAGTGTTCGTCATCAGACGGAACAGAATATAATATTTTGAATCTCTCACTCCCTCTCTCTCTCTCTTTCTCTCTCTCTCTCTCTTTCTATCTATCTTCCACACACACACACACACACACATACACACACTTTATTTAAAACCCCTGCTCTTGTTGGTGGAGTATTCGCATCACCAACCCTTCCTTTTCTTTGTCAATTCCTTCACCTCCTGATATGATACGACCACCTTCTCCGTTGATCTGTAAGTAATGAACCCTTCTCGGTCTACCTCTTCCTCTCTTTCTCTCAATCATTCTTATATTCTCGGGTCTTTCGGGTCACGTGGTCACATCAAATCATAGTAAATACTTATATATAGCCTATAAACAAATTGTGATTTCGAAAAACCCTTATCGTATGCGATTTGATTATTTACTTTCGCGTACCGCAATACAATTACGCTGAGAGCTCATATTTATGACATTATCAACGTGAACTCACAAACGCATGCGTTTAAATATTCGTGACATTTAAAGTGATGCAAGTACTTAGAGGCAATGAAAGCGAGAAGATAATAAAAGTAGTTCACGATCGACATTAATTGAGTTTGATGATGTGCGATCTTATTAATGGGATGGGTAGTGCGCTCCCTTAGGACTCTTACGCACTGCATCCGATTAAATTCGTCATTGTAAGTTCCGAAGTAGCCGTAAAATTATTTGTATGGTAATTCACAAACGATATCAGTTCTCGTCATTCGATTTCTCAATAATTCATGAATCTCCATGTCAGAGATGATTTTTGGTGGACTGTACTATTTGTATGATTAAAAACGAGGCAAGAGATTTTTTTAACACGATTTTATTGGCTTCACCTGTATATTTGTATGTTTGTAACCGACTGACTCCTTTGAGCTCGATTTTGTCCTACTTTGAACGATCAGATTTAATTTAAACTTTGCACACCTGTCAAAGACCGTTGACAATGCAATAATTCGATTACAAAATCCGATTATCCCAATTAAATTCGCCAGGATTAATTAATTCCTTTCCACATCCTTTGCATGCGAGTAAGAGAGATAGAGCTAGTGCGCGAACTCGGAGAGACTTGTAAAGCGTGTTTTTTTTTTAAGTTTTTTAAACTATTATTTATTTTAATTATATTGCTACGAATTCCAATTGGATTGGGATCGGCCGAAGTGCGTACTCACCCTTGCACAATTAACGCAGTGCAATATGAAGAATATGAATGTGAGCACCGAGCATCTGTAATTACACTAAATTATCCGTCTTAATGAACATCAAAGAGGCTATTTTGGCGAGATATATTGCCGACTTTTATAGTAGGAAATAAGACTATAAAAAATTGGCTTCAATAGTTCGTGCCAGTTACTCGTACGTACTAAAAAAAAGTCTGTTCACATGATTCCGTTGATAGATCAACCTTTATCTGCCCACTGCTGAATATGGGCCTCCCTCAATGAACGCCAAGACGACCGATGCTTCGATAATAATAATAATAATAATAATAATATTTATTTATTTGCTTCAAGCATGGTATAAAAGATGTTACAAATATTATGGTACACATGTTTCGCTACGTTATCGTCTTCCCAACAGATTAATGGCATACCAACACTTTCGCCCGGTTTCTGAAACGTTCGGCAAAGTGTATGTCAACTAACATGGCTGTTAATGCCAGTCAACATACTATTCTAGAGTCAAATTTGACAGCTTTTCATTGTAGTTATGTCAACTGATAGGCTGATCAAATTAAGTAATTAAACTATGTTTCTAGCCACTCATTTGGCACTTAACAAGACACTTGACAGTTGATTAGTTAATTTTTGCGCTGATTAGAAGCTTTCGAAAACCGGGCGTTTGTCTACCTAATACGTTCATTTTTTTATAGCATAGGAGGGCAAACGAACAGTCGAAGCCTTTTGGCGACTATCGACGCCCATAAACATCCACATAACCAGAGGTAATGCAGATGCGTTGCCCTCCTTTTCCCTATCCCCCCAGTGGGCCACCGGAACTCACAAACTGCATGAAATGCGACAGCATAGCTGTCTGTCTCAAAAGCTTTTTTAAGGTGTCTAGATTCCAACTGTATGTCACGTTTGCAGGATATGTCAGCGGCGGACGCGGAGGGAGTGTGGAGTCCGGACATCGAGCAGAGCTTCCAGGAGGCGTTGGCCATCTACCCGCCGTGCGGCCGGCGCAAGATCATACTCTCGGACGAGGGCAAGATGTACGGTGAGTCCGAACACGCTGGGAAATAAACCAACTTCTTATTTATAATAGTCCGAATAGAATTTGCTGTCAAGACGCGCCAAGAGATACACAGTAAGCCCCCGTTCGCACGAGCGCCTAAAATCCGTGGCGTCGCGGTAAAACTCGACGTCGGCTTGAGTTGCGAGTTTGGCATGCTAAATTCGATTTAACGTCAAACTCTCGTCAAACGTCGAAAATCCACAGTGCTCGATAAAAAAGCGTTGCGCTTTAAAAACGCCTTCGTGTGAACACAAACATTTTATTAAACTGATTTTGATACATTTTTCACTGTCAGCTTAGTTATAGGGCAGATTTCTATGTATGAGGCATTAATATTTTTGTCATAGAAAGTACAGATTTTTTTATTGTTGGTTGATTGGGAAATAACTCAAAATTTACCCAACCGATTCTAAAAAATTATGCCTAGAATTAAATTAGACTAGACACATAATCTACTTGAAAAGTAACGTATGGGTAGATATCGATGAAAATGTCACGAGTTAACTTGGAGGTTACTGCCAATTTAATTGATAAAAAAATCCACAAAAACGATGTCAATCTTACAAATTACAATATGGCGAAAGGAGCGACAGTTAAAAGTAAGGCGCTGTTGTGAATGTACATTACGCGTATCGAACTGATCCAGGATAACCGGTTTAGTACAATCGCTAGTAACCCATTTAGCTGTAAACCGGACAAACCGTATCTTTGGCTGTGCGTTTACATTTAAGAAATCGTATGCAATCAGTCCGAATCGTAATGAGCTATATCCAAAATCGATAAAATCGGTTGTCTGTAAAGTCGGTTTACTGACGATAGTTGAACGTGACAACGTCATAATAAAATACTGATGGGCCAATTGTGCTGCTTTGTCGCTCGTTTCGCGCTCTCACTTGCACTTCAAGCCTTAAATGGAATGCCTCAGAGCGAGGTAACGCTGCATGAGTCATGTTTTTTCGTGCGTGCAGCCGGTTCCATCGAATTATAAGACGTTGTCACATCAAAAAATATAGAGAAATAGAGTTACAACTGGGTTCCGCGATTACCAACTTGTTCGCTACCATAGACGCTCCTGCGTGCAACAGCTAATTATTTATAAGTGTAGCTTACTAAATTGTTACTGGACTTACTTGTAGGATCTCTGTGCAGTGGCCGATCCATTTGATGCGTACATGTCGGCCGTCTTGGAGTTCATTGAACGATGTCTATATTTAGCAGTAGAATGATAGACGCTGATGGTAATGATAATGATTATTATTTCAGAAATATTTTGGCCTAAGTTTAACACGCAGCTCAGAAGTAGGGCATGGTTTAATAACGAATTCTGCATACCAACAGTAATGCACAAAAGGTCACAGCTTTTCGACGACATATCATTTTGATTGAATCGCAAAGCGATAAAGGCCCTAAACAATTGTTAGCACGAGACAAAAGGTATTGATGGAGCCGACAAAGCGGTTTGCGCAATAGGATTCCGCGGAACGACGTGCTACGTCAGTTAGTATCACCGACGTGTTGCCGATTCGCAGAAACCCCCGATATTGTCTCGAAAAGTAAAGATTTCATCTTTAAAGATAGAAATAGTCTATTTTTGATTTTGGAACCTTAAAAGGTTTTTCAAGAAAAGTTTGCTAAATATTTATAAATTTAGACTTGACTAGCGGCGCTCCGCGGTTTCACCTGCGTACTTCCCATTCCCGTGGGAGTACGGTGATAAATGCCTATATGTTATTCAGATGTATAAGCTATATTATTGTAAAGTTTCATCAAAATCCATTCAGTAGTTTTTACGTGAAAGAGTAACAAACATCCATACTTAGATACAGTTTATAATATTAGTAAGATATACATATTTAATTAATCTAGTGAGAAAAGAAAGATCGTCCCGAGTCTGTAAAGATAGAAAATGTATATTTTTTTAACTTTGATCCTTTAAGCTTTTCAGTAAGCCTACCCTACCATTTTGGATTTTATGACTTCAAATTGAATGCATATAATTTGTCAGATACTAAGATTAGAATAACACACAAACATGAATGTAGGCTACGGAATACTTGTAGCAAAGTCTTACTGTGCCAATTATTTCTGTATTTAATTGTTTAATGCACTATAATCCTTAAAATTAAACACAATTAGATAAACTCGGATATTATAATAAAACAACTTTTACGGATTTTATCGCGGTTTATTTAGTTTTTTTTACAATCCCGACGTTTCGGACACTTTACAGCAACCATGGTCACGGGAGGACGTGACCATGGTTGCTGTAAAGTGTCCGAAACGTCGGGATTGTAAAAAAAAAACTAAATAAACCGCGATAAAATCCGTAAAAGTTGTTTTATTATAATGAGTGAAATTCGCGTAAACATAAGAAAACAATATGTAAACTCGGATATGTTTTTTAGAATAAATCTATAAAGATTTAAAATATTCAGTTGTATATAATACAAAATTATCTTAAAGACATAACTAAGATAAAGTAAATTGAGTAATAGGAAACAATTTTGTTTAATTAATATTTTATAACAACTGTAACAAAAATAACTGAATAAACGTACATTATTACTATAAAATCATAAAATATTGATGAGTAAATAAACTTTCTTATTGATATTCAAGTCACCAAAAGAAAATTAAAATATAACAAAACCCAAATGTGATATAATTAAATAAACATATAAAGCGCAATCCATTTGAAGATGGCGGCAATTTTTTCTAACGAAATGTTAAATAAGGAAACTCAGGGACGCTACCAAAATAAACCTTCTTCTTAGCAAATTAACGGCTAATGCTAATCTCTCACGATCTCAACTAATTTGCTGGTGGATTTTAAAGACCAGTGTTGATAATCGTCATCATTTACGACCGACGAATTAGGATCGTTGCCAACCCAATCGAATCCCTATTTAGCTTGTTTCTAAATCTTAACGCCGCCCATATGTTTAAATTTTTAATTTGTTTTTTTTTTTTTTTATATATAGCATAGGAGGGCAAACGAACAGTTGAAGCCTTTTGGCGACTTTCGACGCCCATAAACATCCACATAACCAGAGGTTATGTAGATGCGTTGCCCTCCTTTTTCCTATCCCCGTAATGGGCCACTGGAAACTCACAAACCGCACGAAACGCGACAGCATAACTGCCACTTTATGCCGGTATTATGGCAGAGAGAGGTACCACCCCGGTCGTGCCGGCTTAATTCGGTTGCGAAGCAGCATGGATTGTTCTTTCTTTCTGGATTGATATATATCTATATATTAAACTACTACTTCGCCTGCGCTAATTTAGATTAAATAGCCTGATTCATGAGGATTATTTCAATTTCTTTGTGCAATTATGTAAGCTAGTATTTGTAGAGGTTAAGCTTTGAGAATCTCCGTTTCTCCCGCGCGGTTCCCGTTTATTGGGAATTTTTTGAGTATAAAGCTATGCTATCACCTTTTCTAAGTCTTAAACTGCCGATATATTGATTGCAAATTTTATTTGGATTCGGTTTAGAGGTTAAACGTAGAAAGAGCAGTAGGTATAAATAATGACATTTAATTATCTTAATTAGAATTTCCCGAAAAGAAAAATCCAAACCGAATAATTTGAAGCGGAATTTACACGCAGTTAATTAACCTTAAATATGAAAATATGGATTAATATCCAGATACTATTTTCACAACCATTGGATTCCATCCATATTGAAATAAAAAATTTGATGTTTCAATTTTTACGGATTTTATCAAGGTTCATTAAATTTTTAAATGCCCGACTGTCGGACTATTGGAATTCGCGTAAACAATAGAAAACAATATTAAAAATTGTAGGCAAAAACTGTATTTGTTGCTTAGCTATAATAGGAAAACGATCTTTGTGCAGTAGCCGGTCATCTTCTAGATCGGTCATCTTGGCGTTCATTGAGGGATGCCTATGTTCAGCAGTAGACGGATGAAATCTGGTGATATTGATATAATAGTCACGCATTTTTTGTGGGTAAATATATAGAACTCATATCATCATATAAAAATATTAAAAAAATAAGTGAATAGTTTTCCTAGGACAAGCAAATTATTTAATTTCATTGACAATAATTTGACTCCTTTTGTTACATTGTTGGAAAAATGATACCTACCTAGGTATTTTTTTTTTGAAAATATAATATCTAATGTCACTCCTGTGTAGAGTAGTGTTATAGTACTCATAGTGTAGCTTTCTGTTAGTGATGTATTCGTATGATCGGATCAGTAACTCCAAAGATTACCCCCTACAAACATATTGCAATTTGAAACGATAATAATTTTAGTATAAACTAAACTTTGTTGGTACAGATAGACTATATGGATTTTTTTTATAACTGAAAAGTATTTGATTTGTGATGCCCTGATTCACATTGTACTAATTTTGTCTGTTTCTATATCTTCAGCGTATAACTTAGAACTAGACTTGATTAATCTTATTAAAAATGGCACATTGAATTTCAAAATTGGGACATGTGTCTAATCATGTATGTCTAAGTCATCTAATGATGTATGTAAACTCAGTAATTATTTACACAATTTATGCCAAGCTGCAGGGCAGCTCACTTTATGAAGTTCAAAATGTCTGCCAACATTTTTGACAACATTTTTGGAGCGTTCATAAAACGGAATTGTAATTCACGTTGGAACATAACATGAAGACGTATTCTGTACATTGACGTGAGACCATTAAAGACCCGCCGGACTAACATTAAGTCCTGCTACACCCGCTTTAATTAAAGGTCCTCTGGGATGGAATTTCCAAACAAATCTACCGCGTTGTCCACCTTAAGTGATTTAATAGACGGAAAGAAATGCGTTTTAATCTTATCGTCGGAAATAATCCTTGTGTACGAGTGAGATTAAATGGACTTATGTAGGTACGTAATGGTTGAACGAATTTTCCTAGGACTAAAGTATACCTACCTATACGTACATTCGTAAGTCTCATCCAAAAACATTTTAGGAAGAATAATAATAACTTCATTAGTTGACCAAAAAGTATTACATGAAGAATGTAAAAACCGTTTGCGGATTTTTATTCAATATCATCATCATCATCATCGTCAGCCTTTATCCGTCCAATGCTAAACATAGGCCTCCTTCAATAAACGCCAAGACGACCGATCCCTTGCAACTCCAACACGGATTTTCGTCATGATGAGTAAAATTCGCTCATCAGTCTTTATGTCCCACTGCTGCACATAGGCCTCCTTCAATGAACGCCAATACGACCCATCCCTAGCTACTCGCATCCAACACGGATTTTCATTATGATGAGTGAAATTCGCTCATCAGTCTTTATGTCCCACTGCTGCACATTGGCTTCCTTCAATGAACGCCAATACGACCCATCCCTAGCTACTCGCATCCAACACGGATTTTCATTATGATGAGTGAAATTCGCTCATCAGTCTTTATGTCCCACTGCTGCACATTGGCTTCCTTCAATGAACGCCAATACGACCCATCCCTAGCTACTCGCATCCAACACGGATTTTCATTATGATGAGTGCAATTCGCGCAAACATAAGAAAACAATATCCTAGAGGGAGGAGGAGATCATAAGAGATGTGAACTCTGGATTACGGATTATGTGAATTTAAAATGTCAATATTGTCATACACATCGACATATAATCGACTCATTAATTGTGTCTAAAATTGAAATGAATCCTTAGATTCATCCTGAGATGAATGCTAAGATTTATCCTAAGAGTCATCCTAAGATTGACGATGTCCTTGGGGACCTTCCATCTTGATCCTCATCAATCTTTTCCCATCTATTGATGAAGCAGAGTATTTTACAATGTTTTTTTTTACTTGAAGACATAAGGATGAATATTTATTTCATGTCTTATTTTTTATCTACACTAATATTATAAAGAGGAAACTTTGTAAAACAAGTACTGGACCGATTTAAAAAATTCTTTCACCATTCGAAAGCTACATTATCCACGAGTAACATAGGCTAAATTTTATTCTGAAAAAAAAATAGGGTTCCGTAAGATATTTGGGTTTTTCGGACACAAGGTGTAAAAAATCAACTAGAAAAGTTACTTATTATTCGTACTAATATCCCTGGTTATAACAACTGGTTGGAAATAAAATACGCGGTAAGAATTTGAACAATGTTGGAAAAGTTGTAATCTTATAATAATACCTTCGAGTATAAGGTCATATTTTTTTTTCAGTAGGTACATACAGCAATAGCGTACTGTTTCTTACATTTATTATAATACTATGCGTATATTAAATACAATAAATCTAAAACTCATATGCTTAAGAATGTAAAATTAAACAAGACATTAAAACTTAAAAGTAATTTATTTTTTATTTCGACATTCTTATCGTTATCATCATCAGCCTGAACACATGCCTCCGTCAATGAACGCCAAGATGTCGGATCCCTAGCCACTCGCATCCGACACTGACCGGCCACTGCACGGAGATCGTCTTCCCACCTGAGAACAATTGACAATCTTATACTATCCCGCAATAATTGTTACATAGCATCAGGGATAAACAGACAAACAGAGTAATCATCGTATCGTTCCCGTTGGATCCTATTTCCAGGACAAAATGTTTCCTACGTCCCAGCTTCTGGTCCATGGATCTACTGATTGATAAAATTGTTTAAAATGATCTTATTTTTATTACATTACTTTCCTTTTTATTACAATAATTTTACTCTGAAAATCCTCACTAATATTATAAATGTGAAAGCGTGGATGTTTGTTACGCTTTCACTCAAAAACTACTCGATTAATCATCATGAAACTTTGTACTTACACATATTCTGGGAGGTACTAGAAGCAACATAAGTATATATTAGTAATATATTAAGAAAAGGGATTTATTTTGCTAACGCGGGGGAAGCCGCGTGCAACAGCTAGTATTCTAGAAATAAATAAATGCTAATATGATAAAGTTTGTTTATTTGAACACGTGTGTTTTAAAATCCTCAAACCTTTGCATCTAAAGACCTAATTTAAAAAAACATATAAGCTATTTATTTTGGAGATACTTTCTTTTTTTTTGTGAGCTGGACATAACCGCGTGTACCAGCTAGTTAGGAATATTATTGAATTCAATATGTTATATTTAATTAATACACCCCGGTACAGAGCACAGGAGATAGGGGAAGTCAATCCCCCTAACGTTATAAAGCTCTCATGTTAAGACCAACACAAAAACCATGGCATTAATAATATTTTTTTGTATTGCGGGCGGTGCGAGTAGCAAGGGATCGGTCGTCGTGGCGTTCATTGAGGGAGACCTATATTCAAAAATGGACGAATAAATGCTGTTGATGATGATTATTATTGGGTGCGGGGGAGGAGACGCAGGGGAATAATAATATAAAAAAATATGACTATTTTAGGAGCGTTAATTTAAATAGGTCCAGCGGTTGACAGAAAAACGTCTGCGATTTCGTGGTTTTTTTTCACAATCTGTAGTCTGTACATTGTATTGCATAATAAGTTCCTACTCGTAGACATGTCAGCTGATGGCAAGTGGTCGACGTCACCCATGAAAAAAAACTAGTTTATCTAGAACCGATGGGATTTGATCGTTACCTCGACAGTGAGTCTTTAGACAACTACACTGCTTGTTTAAAGATAAAAATAGGCAGAGAAGTATTTCAGAGGTTAAGTCGCTGCATAATTCGAATTTCAATTGCATCAGAAAGGGTGAAATCAGTTAACACCATTGTCACGAATATCACTGGACTTAACATTTTATTTTTAATGTCTTATAAATGTTTTCAACTACAACATCAACAACAAATTATCAAGTCGGCATTTCTTCTCACATGTGATACTTGAAATGCTAATGTTTTGAAAATTTCTATAACAGATAGAGATAATAGACGAAGATGTAATTTTAAATACCATTACGTGCAAAAGCCGATTCAAATTAAATTGAATTGCTACCGGGGAATCGGCCATCATGTCTTTCATTGAAATAAATCTATTGCAGGATGATGATAATAAAATATTCGGTAATCGATAACAACTTAATATGTTGTTATCGATTACTGCCTATATTAAAGAAGTTAATTTGATAAAATTATTATAGTCTAAGATACGGTATATAAAACGACCTTCACTGAGATGCTTATTTAATGAAACTTGTTTTATTTTCAATTTAATATGTTGCACATGGGTTGTCTAAAAAAATTCAGTCCAGGATATGATTTTCAAAATTCGTCAACCGGAATGCGGTACTGATTTTTTGCAGGCATTTTTTAGGCAACTTAATGTCAGCATATTCCATGGGGTTCATACTTTCGATTGGTATAGAATTTGTCAAATGATCAAACCGGATAAATGTTTTAAAAAAATACTATTTTTAGTTATTAATTAATCATATCCTGCACTGATTTTTTTAAAATACGTTTCATCAAATAAGCATCTCGGTGAAGGTCGTTTTATATACCGTATCCTATACTATATTATTTACGCAAATACTGTCTCGGTCCAATATTAATAAAGCTTCAGACGAATTGAGTTCAAAGAGTACCCACGCCTATACAATTCATAACACTACGCATTAGTAATTCGCACTAGCAAAGTAAAATGTACGTCGATACTATTATCAACATTTCTCCGAAACTAATGTAGTGATAAGGAGCGATTAAAGACGGTCGAGTGTTTAATAAAGTTGGCACTTTATTCTCATAAGGTTACGAAATGTAAAAATACGGCACATAATTGCGGGCACGCGTCGTCCGGAGAATATATGACCACATTACTCGTGGACGTGTTGGCCCGGGCTTAATCTAGCGGCACCCCAGCCCCTGGGTGACGGGTGACGGGTGACGGGCGACGGGCGACGGGTGACGGTCACCCTCGACCTTGTCCAAGACAATCTGCACTAACTGCTGCGACTTATACATCGAAACACGTCACTGCTTTCAATTTCTTTCGATGTCTAAAAATTTAGCTTCACACTAATCAGTCTGCGTGTAGGTACATAAATCTCAATGTTTTGAGTTAATTGTAGTCGTTCAAATAGCCCATGATTAGTTAATTTCCGTAACTCGTAAAAACATTATGGGTGCGAGTCGAATATTATAAGTTATAACCTAATCACTCGACAAATATTTCGTTTTGAGATTATAATTTATACTACTTACAATACACGGGCTATATTATTTTTCCGATTAAAGATTGTTATGGTGTTTAACAAGATTGTACAGTGAAATTAATTGTGTGTAATATATATACGTTGTCCGTTCGTTGACGACACAACTTTTGTAATATCTCGATACGTGCAACGTGCGGCGACACATCACACAGACAACTCGGGCCAACTATTATGAAGTGCACGACCGCGCTGAAAGGTCTGGGCCAGTCACAGTCGCAAGTGAGCAGTAATTTAGCGAGCTCAAACGATGCGGTGAGTTGTTGGAAACAGTTTGCCTACAAAGGCAACACCGGCGGGAACGCTCATGAGTTAAGACATTCAAAACCGCTCAATACCCGAGTATGAAAGTTTAGTCGGCGCACGGTTTCACGTGGTCCGGGGGTAGGGGTTCGCCGGGAGGGCTAAACTATGCGAAGAATGCGCAATTAGTGAGCGAGCGAGCGTGTAAGGGGCCCGGCCGCGCCAGGCGAACGCAGTAAGAAAATATAAAGAAGGGGCGGGCTTCGCGCCCGTTGTTTAGCGCCCGCCCCGCCCCGCCCGGCATAACTCCCGATTGTCTCCCGAGATATCCTCCTTAGAGCCGTCTCGACTCAACCCTTCTTCTGGGACTCTGCATATCTACTGTTTGGGTCAGCGTGAATTTCCCCTCGGACGCCCGAGACGCTACTGAAACTTTCTTTTATTGAAATCGCTTATGCCTAAGAACGTGATGATTAATGTAATTGGAATAACAAATGTGTAAGTAGCGTTTACGATTGAAAGATCGGCCGCATTCTTCATCTTGTTACGTAAAACAAGTTTACAAACAATGAAATGACAGCCAACTATGACAATAAAAAAAAATTGAAGATGCAAAAAAATGTATAACAAGAAAGTTTCGCGCTTATAACGCATATGATTTTGTAGACATCGCTACGTCGCTAGCTGAAAGTTAAACGTCGGAAAGAGGCCTGAACTTGACTAGATAAAGCCTTTGAAAGCATGTTACTAGTTTCAACTACTGCCACAAAGGTAACGTTTATATCGAAGTTTTTAATTTTATTATAATTCACGCTTAATGACAGCGTTTAATAAAAATAAATATACAGTTACGTTATAACAGCTTCAATACCCCAAAGTAAATTAATAATTATAGCCTTATAATAGTCCGACCAATAAGGTTTCACGAATGGAGGCCGCGTTTAGGTAGACGGTAGAAGACGATCACCGTGCAGTGACCGGTCCATGTTGGATGCGAATGGCAAGGATCGGTCTTCTTGGCGTTCATTGAGGGAGGACTGTGCGGATGGATAACGGCTGATGATGATGATGACTAGCCCGACTCGACTGATTTGAAGGAACCCCGTGTCGATATCGTGTCGGTTTCGTAGGTATATTACAATTTGTTCGACTCTATTCCGTAGATTCGTTGAAGACGGTAAACAATTAAAGCTATTTTATATAGCCTGAAACTCCTTGATATTTTCTCGAATAAATTCAGGTCCAAGTCGTATTACTTCAAGTTAAAAACAAATATGTTATAATAACAATAACAAATGATATATCTCTGGTGATTGTTAATCATATCTTTATGGAGACCTCTGGGGCTCAGTATTGGCGCACAAGCCGGAGGCAGCGGGTTCGAATCCCGCCAGGGAACAAAAAAGTATGCGCGTTCCTGGGTCATGGATGTGTATTAAATGTGTGTATTTTATAATAAGAATCTTAAATATGTATAAGTATTTAATATATAATGTATTTCCGTTGTCTTGTGTTACAAATTACCACGGGACCAGATTGGCGTGGTTTAAAAAGCGTCCATAGATATTATTATTATTTGACCCCGCGATTGCCAACCCATTTCATCCATCCACCACTGGACCACCGTCGCTCAGTTTGACATAAAAAATTAAGCATATCAAAGGCTGATGATAAAGATAAATAATAAATAATGAAGTTTCGTGTTGAGCTTACTGAACACAATGTCCTATATCATCGTGTGTTAAACTAGATTTTATGTCTGACTCGACAATAAAACTAGTGCTTGGGCACACTCATTATGATACACATATGAAAAAATATGTAATAAAATATAATACTACCACCAGCCATGAATGACAATATTGAACTGAATTTTGTATCGGGAACGTTTTGGTCATTATAAGCGCGAATATTATCTTGTATTATATAGTCAGACCATGTAGCCTGAATGTGATTGCCGACGAATATAGACGTAACAGTAAAGGGATTGCTATGAATTTAATTTTTTTTAACGTTAACCTAGTCCCGTGGTAAGCTCGTCAGAAGTTGTGTAAGTACTAGGAACGATAAATAATGTTTAGCAATTAATATAAATAGTAAATACTACATATTATATTTTATCCATATCCGTGACCCAGTGCAGGTGTTTTTATTCGTCGTATTTAAAAATTTCGGGATACGAACCCGAAAATGCCGTGTAAAGTATTCGGTGATACTGGTGGTGATGCCGATAATATTCAAGTAACTATTACTGTAATAAGGCAAAGTCACCTACCAAAAAAAGCCACACAAAGCCACCACTTCATCTTTGTCAAAGTAAAGTATCAACCCATGTATTATATCCCACTGCTGGGCATAGGTAATAAGCCATAGTTCAACGATACGCTTGCCGAATGCGGGTTGGTGAACTTCACACAACTTCAAAGACTTTCACAATGTCATCAGGCATGCAGGTTTCCTCACGATGTTTTCCTTCACCGGTGAGCATTATCGTGTTTAGAGTGCACATAGAAATTTAGAAAAACCCATCAAGGTACAAGGTACATTATAATATTTCTTGATTTTTTTTCAATGTCGTAAGCTAGTGTGATTCCCATACTATTCTTTTCTATTCTATTCATTTAGCGTTTATGCCACTTGTCTAGGGGGGACGAAATACTTACGTTTTTAGACGTTTTTGCAAACAAAACCATATACTTTAAGTATGTGTTTGAATAAACGTTCGTCAAATATTTTGTAATCCTATGTCGTTATTTTTTAGCGTTTATCGCAACTGAGCTTTGAAGCGTTTGCCACTTGTCTAGAGGGACAGGACAGAATCAATCAGAATTCGTTACTCAAGTCTGTAATCAATTGTGATCTGTCGCTTAAATATATATAAACGTGAGCTAAGCTTGTGGAAAAAGTTGTCAATTACCAAGTAACAGAAACCAATGTCGATTGTGAAAGATCACCCGCTGAGTTTGACTAACCGGTCGGTGACGGCGAATGGTCGGTTCTTGTGATTAATGTTTAGTAGATCTTATAAATCTAGATTCGTTAGGTTTTCGTACACGTATAATGTTGTATATTTAGGTTTTATGATCGAAGTAGGACTTTGAATAAAATACAGTGTAATATTTTTTACGAATAATAATGAATAATGAAGAAACGAATTATAAAGGCGAAAAGGAAATTTACAGACCAGTTACTGTAACCCTCGTGGTAAATTCTTCAACCCCAGTAATATTAATACATACAAAATCACGCGAATTGAAAGTAACTAAGAGAAATAAAAACTAAGTAAAAGGATTTTACTTTACCTACTTTGATCTCGAACCTGCGACACATAACTGAAGTACCATATGACTATAAAGACGTTAAAGATATGGATTGGCACAATAAGATATTGCACATTTAATTATAAATTGTATGGCATTTTTATGAAAAGGAAGCGAAAACAATAGAGGTCTGAGGTGAGAGCGTTAATGTGTTTCTGATGGTTCTCCGATGGCTGTCGGAATCAATTATCCAAAATATATACCGACCAACTCAACCTACATATTTTGAATTAATTGTCTCCATTGACACGTTAACGGTAATGATGGCCCATTAAAAACAATCGATCCGTTTACACACAACACATGTTAAAACATATTGGCTTTTCTAATTGTAAAGCAATCTTAAATATTGATACAGATTATCTGAATTCGCGGAAAAGTGGACAGTAGTATGTCAATTAAAACACTTCGTTAAATTTGCGACGTTTCGGTCCTTTTATTGAAGTGTTTAAATTGACATCCTACTGTCCACTTCCCTGCGAATTCAGATAATCTGTATATATATATATATATATATATATATATATATATATATATATATATATATATATATATATATATATATATATATATATATATATATATATATATATATATATATATATATATATAATGGAAGCAACTACAAACTATAACTAAATATTGATCTTGATTATAAAAATCACAGGTGGGAGATTCGCTGTGTGATCCCTGCTTCATAGATAACACCTCGGATTAATAAACAAAATTATTTATCAATCTGTAGATAACACCGTCTTACTTCGTGTAGTGTCGCGCGGAAAACACGTCCAAAAAAATAGCGTCAAACTGTTGGCCTCTAAAGGAAGCACCTCCGTGTTAAGTATCCGTCCCGCTGTCATAGAATACGCATGAATTGTTATGCATTATTGTTTTATTTATAATGAAGGTTTGTGTTGAAAAAGTGTAACGAGATTAAAAAGGATGATTATGGGAGAACTGTAGTAGCTGGTGTCACTATTCACGAACACATGTTTGAAAATGTTGGCCAGTTTTTTGTTTTGATTATAGGGCGACACTCCATCTAGGCATATTAATGATCTAAGGGCAAGACATAACATAAAAAAATCTCGCAATGTTTCACCCATACATTCATTTAATGCTTATAAATAGTGTATCTTTACGAATAGTGCTACGCGTTTACGCGAATTTCACTCATTATAATGAAACAAATTTATAGATTTTATCGCGCTTTTATTAAGTTTTTTACAAACCCGACCTTTCGGATACTTTACGCCATTACCACCTGCTTGGGATCCCATTATCAAATCAAAATCCAAGCATAACATGTCACAGACTAAAGACTCAGTTAGCACATTCTGCGTAGATACGACTTATTAAAATATTGTTCTATCATAGGATAGTTTCGAATAACTTTGTTACAGTAGGACTTCTGCCACCTTAGTCCTCCCGTGACCATGGTTGCTGAAAAGTATTCGAAACGTCGGGCTTGTAAAAAACTTAATAAACCGCGATAAAATCCCTGAATTTGTTTCATTATAATGCTTTTTTAAATTTTTTTAAATAATACCTGTTGCTAACTAAATAAGTTTAAACTCGGTTTTATGTGAGCCTAAATTAAGTACAACCCAAGATCTTTTTACTTTCAGCTTCATGCATTTGTCCATGTGATACTGGCAGAATGTTATGAAAGGCGTTTGCCAAGAATAAAAGAAAAAACATAACAGATCGACGTCCCATCTCAGAGAATGCTCAAAGTGGGATATTTTAAGGATCGAAAGCTCTTCAAGCCCAAAATAGCCGTCAATTGTCAAGGCGTGAACGGTCTTTATGTATTCACTTTTAATAAAAATAGTTCACTTGAAAGAACCGTCTCGGTGTTTCGATATTAAATGTATTCGAGTTATGTTAAGTCGCCGGTGGTCCTGATTGTATCGCTTATCACTTATCAGATCGGTTGGTTTGAGAAATTTTTCCAATGCAGGAATTTCGACTGATGATTGCGATAAGGGAATGAAAAATAATAAGCGTCCCTAATTAGCTGACCATGGTCGCGGGAAGGAAACTGAAATTATTTTACCAATTTACTTAATACATTTTTTTATACTTGTTGCATTATTTTAATTAATTATCTTATGATTTTTTTTTGAAATACAAGTAGGTAATGTACTACGAATTAAATTCGAATTGCACTGATATTGAATAGTAAAATTTGTACAGTAATTTTTTTCATAATGACCACTTTTTGACGTTTAAAAATATACTTATTAAGTTTTGACATAATTGATAGAATATACTGTCGGTCCTTGATGGAAATTCATGTTATAGCCAATATAATGAAAATTTATATACACTTTTTCCACTATTTATTTTATAAATTGTAACTGTTATAATATAAAAAATAAATAGTGGAAAAAGTGTATATAAAGTTTCATTATAGTGGCTATTGTTAAGTTTTGACATTAAAGGCATGTTTCACAACCTCCAGATAAGTTCCGGATAGGCTATTCACAACATATTTGACAGATAGAGGATGAAGTATATATAACCTGTAATATAATACGGCAATCAGCGAGTGAAGTGAAAATATTAACAAGCTAGAGAATAATCAAAAAACACTTAACCACGAATCATCTGGGTTATAACTGATTTTTGTATTCATTCGTTTACCTATTTAACAGACAATGTACTGTTCCTATAATCAGTTTTGATATTTTCTAGGATCGTAAGCTATATTTACTTTTTAAACAAAATGGATTTAATGTTAGTGACTTTGGATTTAGGTCGTAGAAATTACTCATGTGATTTTCAAATCAGTCTGGAATAATTTTAGTCATTACTGCTAGTTTAGGAACCAACGGCAACGGCAACACTCAGACTCAAATGCAACGCAATAGGGATGTTGACTAATTTTTTTATTGGATTTTATTTGATTGATATACTATTGATAAACACGAAAAAAATACTTTTGTAAAGAAATATGTCCAATATAGTAGTAATAGTTTTTAAAATTGCCGTTAAAACGCTCGAAGCGTCATTACGTCACACACCGCATTCAGAGCTCGCGCTATGTTAGGTGAGTTATGACAGTTTGTACTTAACTCAATGTTCAGTGACGTCATAGCCTTATACGCGTTTGCAGTCACGTCATAATGCATGATAAATAACGCATTTTAAATTAATTTTCAAAATTTTAAGACAAATAAGTAGACTTTTTAAATATTATTTTAGGTTTTCAAATACTGTATTTAATATGTAAAACATAACTTTACATGAATTTGTAGCATGTGTCAACATCTCTATCGAAGCTGCGGCCTGTATAAGTGAGTGTTTGCGTTGATCGCGTGTACGCACGGCGGCCGACGCACGAGAGCGTGGACCCGTCAGCCGGACCAAATTAGCCAACTAAACCAACTAATAAATAATCATCTCTTGTTTTTTCCATTGGTCGCGGAATAGAAACGTTCCGAGTGGATCCCGGCGCTATTTATAGTGGATGCACGCAGAGATTTCGGGTTAAAGCACTCTTAATGCGCGATTCTGTCGTCGTGCATTATTGACTAGTATTAGCTTTGACTATGGTCGAGGGAAAATTTGTTTGGTGTGTACAATATTATATAATTTATTAAATATTGATACTGCCATAAAATATTATCGAGTATTAAAAACTTCTCAAGACGCTTCCATTTTCGTGGTGATTCCAACAATGTCTTGACTTTAAAAGTTTGTTTCTTGCTTACTTTAACTTAAAACATCTTTGTAAATATTTGAAGTCATTACACGGTTTGTGGATGAATGTTACATACGATTTTTTTTAGTTCTTATTAGTATTTAGTTTTATACCTATTTTATATTATACGTTGTGTGATTTATCCAGTGTAGGCTAATTGTAATGAAACAACTTTTATAATTGATTCTAAATTTTATTGATTCTAAAACTTAGTTATTTTCGTTACAAAAAATATTTAAAACGGGATATTTAAACCCGTCACAGACTTAGCTATAATATATATTTCTGTGACGTCACCAAGCGTTACCGTAATTAGTATAGAAAATATACAGTAATATGCCTAGCTATAAAAATATATTAATACTTATATATTATAGCTAAGTCTATGAAGGGCTTTACTCAGTTTTCACTTCCTTTCTATCATGTTCGACTGATTATATCGCTATTTATTTAGATTCTTACGTGTGACGTTTCGCATACTTTACCGTAACCATTGTAATGGAAGTACAGCCCTCAATATTCTTTGAAAGAATTCTTCAAATTCTGTCTAGCCGTTTCAGAGCTTATTTAATGTAAGCAAACAAACAATGAAATGTTTCCTATATTAGGTACATAATATTTATATGTGAGATAAACAAATTAACCAAACTGATAAAAGTCGTTGGCATTTTGCCAGAACATTAAATATCCCTTAGCGAAACGACGAACTGCTTTTAACTAAAACTCATCAGGTATATATATATTAATGAGTACCGATGGATTTATTTAAAAAGGTTTTATAAATTAAAGTATGTACGTTTGGTATGTATATATACTTATTATTATATCTTACGAGTTTTAGTTAAAAGCTGTTTGTCTTTACGCTAAGGGGAGTTGCCAATAGCAAGAGGAAACTCTAGTAATGATGTCGCTTAGAAAAATGTTAATTAATAGGCAGCGCTTTCGGGAGTATACTCTAATCAATCACATAGCTTTACTTGCAAAGCGCAATTCGTTTGTGAAGTTCTAACAGTTCGTAAGTCAAAAATGGCTATTTTACGGGAGGGTAAAAAAATATTTATAAAAACGTGTAAGTAATCTATTATTGATTTTTTTTTATAATATCTATGGACGCTTTTACACCACGTCAATCTGGTTCCGTGCTAAGTACTCGAAGAGACTTGTGTTACGGGTACCAGACAACGGAAATACATATATTTAATACTTTTTATATTAATACTTATATTTAAGATTTTTATTATATAATACACATATTTAATACACATCCATGACCCGGGAACGAACAAATTTTTTTTTCTTCCCTGGCGAGATTCGAACCCGCTACCTCCGGCTTGTGCGCCAACGCGCTAACCACTGAGCCACGGAGGTCGTCAAAAATTGTTCAAGTCAAAAGAATAGTCAAATCAAAACAATTGTTACGCGGTGTTAATGTTTTTATAAAAAATGGACTTCTATTATAGGTCAGTCGTGGTGTTTTAATTGGTCGATACGATGCGCGTCTTTATCCTTTATCCAATCCAATTTCAACACTCAAAGAAGTCAAAAATGACTTACGCACTGTTAAAATTTCACCGACGAATTTGACATACGTGCGTAGCCTATCCGTGCGCCGCGGTGGAAACGCGCTTTAATATACTGTAGTAGTAGTAGTAGTTTTCCACGAACAAATAATTTCAACAACCCAAAATGACATCGATATACGTCTGTAACGGGCCCGTTATGGCATATTATCGAATGAAACTTAACTCGATGTAATAAATGAATAGGCACGGCTCGTGGAGCCAAGGGGTTAATTAATTTCGCACCAGTCGACTGCCGTCGCCATCGCATTCCCCGAATTCAATAAGATTTCAATTTACTTTGGTCCGGCCCAGACTTCCTCTGTCGTCAAATTAATACACTATCGCCCAAATTAAAATCCCTCGTCCCCATGCCGCGTGAAGCGGTCACGTTGTTTTTAGTTTGGCTTAATATTTTGGTATGCTAACACCAAAATGTTTTAAAACTGATGATATAGAGAGAGACAGATTTTATTTTTGCAGAATCGAAATAGTTAATCCTCTTTGATTATGATTGTTTATATAGACTCCTAATGACCTTGTAATTGACCTTTTTTACTTTTTTACCAAATGATATCACAGTTAATTAAGTTGATAAAGAGGTATCAGAATATTTTTGTAAATTTATATTATTAGCAAAGATTTATGTGTACATTTTTTATGATAAGCAGACAGACAGACGTGCCTGATGGTAAGTGGTCGACGTCGCCCATAAACATAGCCTCGTCTATCTGTAGCTAGCATAGACAATTCATCAAAATTTATGTTTTGCCTATTCTAAGAGTAAGACCTTAGATTTTAAGACTCGGTGCGAGTCATTACGCTGCCTGTCTTAACTTTCTCCCCTAAACACAGCAAAACTGTTTAACGGGAGAAACAAGCGTATATCCACCGGCACTTGATATTTTAGCCTCCAGATGTTAGAGAACCAACTCAAATTTAAGGCGAGCTTATTAGTTTGAGGAGCTCCCAAAATATTTAAGTGGCGTTTGAGGATTCAGGCGTATGCAAGGCAAAGTAACGTGCCGTGTCGTACCTTCCATCCGACGGTGGTGAGGCAGAGACCCGCTACAGGTACAAACCCGACGCCATAAAGCCATGGAAGTCACACTACACAGCTGGCGGGAGGCAAACCCCCACTTACTATATCCAGGGTGATACCAACCGGATCACCCCACTACTGGGGGCATACTACACAAAGCATTAGGGCCATTAGCATAACTCCATCTGAAAAAAAAAAGAGTTCCACGTGAAAAGATCGTTTGCACCATCTCAAAATTTTCCGAAGAACGTCACTACGCCGAATTTTCGCCTCTTCTCTGCCATCACTTTCTATACCCACTATACCCTGTACGAAAAACTACTTAACTCCACCCCTTTTGCGAAATGCAAGGTCACTTGCGCCCGTCCCCTTAATAAATATATTCGCCCGACGATCCGGTCCGAATTCCATCCGGCTGCAGTTTCAATAATTGAAAATAGCTATTCAAAATATTTTGAAAATTGTTTCATAACGGGATCGGCATCGCAGCAGCGCCGGTATTGCATTGAGCCGCGTTCAACTGATTTTACTATTTCAAATATTCCGCGGCCCCTGTAAATTAAAGCTTGCCTTTTATATCTTACCCGCTTAATTGAATTGTTATGTAGATACTGGAAATACAACGCTTTTACAGTTCAGGAAATTGTGTGTAATGCAAAAGTTTGTGTTAATAATAAAAACAGGTGATGGAGTAATATTTCGTTAATCAATTTCAATTAAATATATCCATTATGACTCTACTATATACGGAATTGAAAAGATGCGCTCTTCAAGAGTACAATATAGTGTCATAAGTATATATATTGTATAGTCTATGAAAAGTGGTTTTATTTATTCACAAATATACAAAATTCGACTAGAGTGTTAACGCGATCAAAGAAATTGTAAGCCATATTTGTATTCGATTTTTTTGCTATGATATATTTTATATTAGTTTTGATAATTACATTGCGGGCCTATGTGTGATCATTTGTTACCAGATGAAATCTTTATCCTGTTTGTCTCCTTTACTAAAACAAGAATGAAAACAAGTTATATATTTAAATATAATATATCTAAGGGATTTTGTCTAAAAAATAATGTCACACCTTAGGGCCTTTTCTTACTTACAGACTTGTCTTATAATCAATGTGTCATCACGAATTATACTAATGAATATAATAATCTGGCTTCGTTAGAACTTGGAAGAGCTACAGTATTTTACTGTTGTTGATATTGTGATGTTTTTGATGTAGAGTAAGTCTCTACATCCAAAAATTAAATCAACCCATCGCTCGATTGTCTGGGTTCAAAATCGACCCGGACACACTCCATCTAAATATGAAACACATACTCAGTTTTGTGGCAT
Organism: Lycaena phlaeas; assembly: GCA_905333005.2. Classification (NCBI taxonomy): domain Eukaryota; kingdom Metazoa; phylum Arthropoda; class Insecta; order Lepidoptera; family Lycaenidae; genus Lycaena; species Lycaena phlaeas. Next base: position 4,669,251 of record HG995174.1, read on the forward strand.
ATATCATAGTTGGGTGAAGTAGCTTTGTCTATAAAGTGTGGTTTTATCGAATTCTGAGAGCTTTCATTAGTACTGACCAACTGTTATGGGCATGATCAAATCGTGAAGTGCGAAATACATTAGTTTTTAATGTTCTACGCCAAATACCTTTCTTCAGCGACCTCTCATGAAAGTATTCTTCCGATAGCGCAAAGCAGAGTCTCCTACTACTCCTTACTCGTATCGAGTTTTGTACAAATGTACCTACACTCGCTACATTTATTTCGTTTTTATGTTTCCGCGCTACATCTACACGTTTTATATTTATATCTGACATTATTAATAACCTACACAATTTAATATATACTTTTTTTTCCTTTTTTACAGGTCGAAATGAACTTATAGCAAGGTATATCAAATTGAGGACAGGAAAAACACGGACAAGAAAACAAGTTTCGTCACATATACAGGTGCTGGCTAGGCGGAAACTTCGAGAGATACAAGCTAAACTCAAAGTGGTAATAATATATTATATATTAATATTATATATAAGAATTTAACTAAATATCATCATCAAATATATCGTATACAAAGCTAAGAGATTGAATTAAAAAATACGTAGGAGCGGGTTAATGTGATTTATGTCCATTGAAAGATATATAATAGCAGTGCGTGATGGTGGTATTTTACCGTGTAAACGATGTGTTTATTGTCTGCTACATTACAGTGCCTAATAAAGATATCCATAGCTTAGGGCCTGTTTCACAATCTCCAGATAAGTTCCGAATAGGCTATCGGCAACATATTTGACAGATACTTGACAGATACTCCATGCTCTATCTATCAAATATGTTGCCGATAGCCTATTCGACACTTATCTGAAGATTGTGAAACAGGCCCTAAGTTAACGAAGAGTATGAAGAAATAAATACCTACTGTATTAATTTGACGAGAGTGTACATATTTGGGGCGAGTGTAGTTGCCACTTTTTCATTAAGAAGTAAGATCAGTTGATAATAATAAAATACTACATAATAGTAACAAATATTAATGTATATTATTTACGAAAGTTTAGATAATTTATCTTATCGTACATAATTAAGTTAATTGTCCAAGTGTTAAGTTTAGATAACATTGAAGCTACTTGATTATTTGAAGTAATGCTATATTGTTAGTTCTAATAAGATTGAAGTGATGATAAACAATCTAGGACGGTGGTGTGATGAAAGAGAAGGCGATGCAGTCGGTGAGCACGCTGTCTAGTGCCCAGATAGTGGCGGGTTTCCCCCACCCGGCGTACCATCACACGGTACATTTTGCAAGGCATGCCTTTGTGTTTTTTTCACCAGTGTTGCCTACTTAGGGGAATGTTACGAAACATTTCATGGATTTCGATAACTAAACACGATGAAGCTTAGGATGAAAACAGCTTAACTAAACGCTTTTCATTACATTAGATTAGCCTAACAGCTTTATGATAAGTTTCACATGTTCAAGTTTTACATGTTAACATAACAAAAAAATATTTATTTTGTAAAAAAAGGGTATATATAACATCAAATGACTGGAGTCTCCTTTTAAACATTGTAATGCCTGTGAAACATAACAATTACTAGTTTTAAATGAATATTTGCCTTTTCAAAATGAATTCTTTTATATCTATACATACTATCAGCAATTGACACGATAAATACGTGGTTGGATTAAGTTTGTGCATGTTAAAAAAAAGATTCATTAGCTTATTTTTAAATCATTTCTGTAATCGAGAACTTTCGCAATATATTAATTTCGAATTCAGATCGAGTTTCGAACTCGAGACTTAAAAAGTAAGCTGATAATTATTAAACGCATATACTCGCCTTACTTTAAGGTACACCTGTTAATGGCAGGTCGCTTTACAATGATGTAATGGTGCGATGGATATGCCACTTTCTGGGAAGTTGCGTGGTGGAATGATATTTTATTCCGATGATATGGATCTGGCGTATAGTTGGAATCATTAGTGATTTTAATGGGCAGGCGATTACTGAACCCTAGCGTCCGTTATTGTAAACGTCGTTTTTTTTTGTCAAGCGTTGTATCAAAAGAACAATGATTTTTTTTGACAAAATAGCTTTTTAAATATCTTGGAATATATTTATTAAATCAATTTCCGAACATGTAGCACCAATTTGATATAATGTGATTTTATAAGCAAATAAATAGTAGATACATCATCGTATTAGATATCGAAACTAAAAATAGAAAAAACTAATATTTTTAGGCATCAGACAGCCGTAGGTAGTGGGTACAGAGTAAATCGCCTTAGCACCAATTATAAAATACCTTATAATTATATCTCGTATTAAAAGGGTTATGAATTGCCAAAATATGTGCATAAATAAAATTGAACGGATTAAAATAAAAAGAAAGTTTAAAATTGTATTAATATTTCGTCTTCCGCTTATTATAACATGTAAGCGACTTAAGTGTATCTACAACATTTAATTATTTATCATTTATATTCTCAATATATTTACATAAAAATTTATAAACAATAGTTCTCTACACATTTACATAATACATTGTTTACATATATAATATGTTGTGTGGCTTTAATAATGCTATATAAAAACGAAATAACTCGGCAAAATCACCAACAGAGGCGGCATTCCGATGTAGCCAAAATATACGCAATTAAGTCTTGAGACTGCGCATACTAAACAGCCCTGCCGCTTCTGAGTTTAATATAGTCTTTAATGCTTAGCGTGTTTAGGTCTAACCACTGATTTTATATATTTCATATACAAATCGATATTCGTATAAAGAAAGTCTACGTATAAGTAGTACGTTTTGTGGCATTTTAATTTTAGATTAAAATTCTACATATTTCAGTGTCGCAAAGATGGCGATACAAAAAAATTTTTTATTTACGAAAATCATTAGTTATTCTTTATATTGATTACCTGCTTAAAAAAAGGTAATTCATTGTAATTTCTATGTAATTTACGAAATTAATTACACTCATACCGTTTTACAAACGTGTTTATATCACAATATTAGATAGTAATTATTTTTTTGTTTCCTTTCAGCAATTCTGGCAGCCAGGCTTACAAGCAGGAACGTCACAAGAGTAAGTAGCACACTACAAGAATATTACCTCGGGGAGATCTGAAGTTAGTTGAGAATGCGCATAACGTATTTGAATCGCGAAAAACCGCAATTAAATTTTTAAGGAGGTTGATTATAAGAATTAAATGCGTAAACCTTAGGACAGTACACATTTAAAAAAGAATTATGAAAATCGGTGAAGGAAAACATCGTGAGGAAACCTGCATCCCTGATGAGATTGAAAGTCTTTTAAAGTATGTGAAGTTCACCAACCCGCACTGGGCCAGCGCATCGGTGAACTATGGCCCATTAACCTCCTCGTCTGATTTCGAGGAGGAGACCCGTGCCCGGCAGTGGGACATATAAGGGTTGATACTTTTCGTTTTCTTATGAAAATCGGTCCACAATTGACAGAAATCGATGATCAATGAGCATACATTAAAAAAACACACGCAGTGGAAAATGTAATGTCCTCTTTGAAGTTCTTCAATAATACACATTGCATTACCACTCGTAGCTAACTTCAGACCGGCCACGTTGATTTCCTCATACCGTAACTAACTTATTAACCGTAGAAGGAGTCGGCTTAATTGCTACATATCTCAGCAACGATCTGTAGAAATCATGTTTTTATATCTTTCGTGGTATAAAATCGCGCGGTTATATTTAAATCAGAAAGTAGGTTACATTAAAAAGTTTAAATTAAATTAATTAACACTTGTTTATATTTTTCATATGTATTGTGGTTAAGATTTTATTTAAATTATTGGCTCAGATATGATAGTGGTTAATTAATATGATAACTAGTCATATTCACAATAATAACTATACGATTATACATAGATACGTTTTAATATAGTAATTGCAACGAATCGTCCCGAACTTCGTTTGCTTCACCGACTCAAACAAAAAAAAACGCAAGGAAATCGGTCCATTCGTTTGAGAGTTACGATGCCACAGACTGACACACACACTCCGACATCGAAGTCAAACTTATAACATCCCTCTTTTTGCGTCGGGGGTTAAAAATCAAAGAACATTTAAAGTTTGATATAGGAACAGAAAAGATTCCCGATTCACCCTTGCGGAAAAAAAATGTGTGCTTGTAATCTTTTCCCGCGATTGAAGTAAACCTTCACAATGATAATTCGTAACATCTTTGCTACTAGTCATTGCAGTTGTCCTTAATAGGGATGTTGACACAAGTTACAAATTCATGTAAATTTATGTTTTACATATTAAATACAGTATTTGAAAACCTAAAATATCATTTAAAAAGTCTACTTATTTGTCTAAAAATTTAGAAAATTAATTTAAAATGCGTCAATTATCATGCATTATCACGTGACTGCAAACGCCAATAAAGCGATGACGTCACTGAACATTGAGTACAAACTGAACATTGAGTAAAATTTAAGTACAAACTCACCTAACATAGCGCAAGCTCTGAATGCGGTGTGTGACGTAATGACGCTTGGAGCGTTTCAAGGGCAATTTTAAAAACTATTTTTCTTTATTTAATTTTTTGTTAAAATTGGACATATTTCTTTACAAAAATCTTTTTTTCGTGTTTACCTATAGTATATCTATCAAATAAAATCAATTTAAAAAAATAGTCAACATCCCTATTGCCACAAAGCCCAAAACATGTTGGTCGTTGTCCGAACTCACGCACCGACCGCGCTTGGCCAACGTGTACAGCAGCCTTTACAATAAACATAATATACTCACGACCAATGCAAGTTACTATTTTTGAATATATAGAATGAGGGCTACTTCCGTCAGAAACCTGAAGAAGTTTTACAAGTTACTATTTTAAATATGGAACACTGAGCGTTACATCCGTCAGAACAAAATCTGAGTTATTCCCTAGTCGCGCCTAAAGAAGTTTTACTTCAAAAACGGATTCTTTATCCGTTGTCATATTCACTACGATCACTTGAATGTCATTTAATTCCTCATTACAGCGTGAAACCGTTCCCCGGCGCGGGCTACAAGGGGGTTCCCGTGGGGGGCGTGGGAGTCCCCGGCACCACGGACGTAGCGCCCCCACCGCCATGGGAGGGGAGAGCGATCGCCACGCACAAACTACGACTCGTCGAGTTCTCGGCATTCGTCGAACATCCCAGGGATCCAGACACGGTAATGCTCGACCATTATTTACACTTAAAAAAGTATCTATAGATTTCAAGCGATCTTCGTAGTAGACAATAGACATCATCGCTTGCCTATTGTGTACAGCTCACGTATGCCGAATGAGCGTCAATGGTCCAGTGTTGGATCTATGGTCTAGTGGTCTAGCGGAATGCTTCCCAAACTCTTTTGATTCATAGACCACTTTCTAACGTTTTTTTGCATAAGGTGGACGCCTTGCTGACCTTTTTTTTGCTCGTATAAAGACCTTATGATAGTGGACCCCCATTTTATTTCACGCTCATCGTAAATCCCCTTCGAGTCTTCCGCGGACCCCCGGGGGTCCACCTGGACCACTTTGGGAATCACTGGTCTAGCGTTATGTGCTTAGCCCATAATCAGTGATCAGTTCATCTAAAATGGGTTTTTCCGAATTTCCCTATATGCACCTGAACACGAGGACATCACCTGCTCCCCGGTGTAGGGTAACATGGTGAAACCTGCATGCCTGATAAGACTAACAAATTTTTTGTAAGACGGGTTTTTCCTTACACATTCGTCATTATAAGTATGTTTTTTTTATGTACATAACTATTTATAAAATAAAGTATATTTTTTTCAGTATCCCCCCAGCACGGCGCCTGCGCAGCACCTGTTCGTACACATAGGCGGCACGGTCTCATACGCGGACCCCCTACTAGAGGTACGCCTGACGAATATGATACCCGCATCTGATGACTTCGCCATTTACTCGTTTATTCCGTATAGCTTTGATGCGTTTACAAAAGGACAGGATGTAAATTCTGGCAGTCAGCACCAAAATCGTCAAGATATGAACCTTATATGTATATGAATATTAAGTCGTCTTGGCGTTTTTTATATTTCTTTATAGTTATTTGATAATTTTATAGTCCATGACCCAAGTATATACAAACTATTTTGTTCCCTGGTGAGATTCGAACCAGCTACCTCCGGCTTGTTCGCCAACGCGCTAACTATTGAGCCACAAAGTTCGTCAAACGTAGTATTAATATAATCTTTTTGCTGTGTTATTATTTTTTATTTAAACTCGCAACACGATTGTTTCAGTCGGTGGACGTGCAGCAGATCAACGACAAGTTCCCCGAGAAGGGCGGCCTCAAGGAGCTGTTCGAGAAGGGCCCGAGGAACGCCTTCTTCCTGGTCAAGTTCTGGGCGGACCTCAACACCAACAACCTCGACGACCCCGGCGCCTTCTACGGCGTCACTAGCGTGTGAGTAATAAATATACTCATCATCTGCGTAGCCTTTTCCCAACTATATTATTGGGATTCAGCTGAATACCAGTGTTTTACATGGAGCGACTGCTGTCGGACCTCCACAACTCAGTAACTGGGTGATACGGTACCCCGCGGTTAGACTGGTTGTCAGATTCTCGGGCTTCTGATGACCCGTAACGACTGTCAAAGATCCACGAATAACAGCCGGGACCTACGGCTTAACGTGTTTTCCGAGGCACGGAGGAGTCTCAGTATGTAAAGATGGTCCCCATCCACGGACTAACCTCGGCAAGCGTTGCTTAACCTGGTGGTACACTCTGCGCGTGGTAAAATACCTTAAAATCCCAGAATGAAATAGCGGTCAAACTTATAATACACTAGCTGTTGCACGAAGCTTCGCCTGTCAACTAAGATTTAAAACGGGACCCTAACTTTTTGAAAATTTAATATAAGCCTATGTTCACCGGGGGATAGTGTAGCTTCCCAAAGTGAATGATTTTTTCAAATCGGTCAAGTAGTTTCAAGAGCCTATTCAAAACAAACTGTGGAGATCTCCGAGCGAGGTGGTATCGGTCAGGCCGAAGCCTACTAGCTATCGTGTCCGGTGTCGTATATATAGCAGTCGGGCTGTAGAATTCCTATAGCGCGATTTAGGATTTGTAGCGTTGATTGGTCCGCTACAAAACAATCGAATCTTTGTTCTTTATAATATTAGTATAGATACACTGTTTGCACTGGGGTTAAATAATACCACGTTACCACGGCTATGATGAAGCGCTGTACTTCATGCGGAGTAGTTCCCACCACACGTTCCTAACGCTACTATAATTATATATAATAACTAGCTGTTGCCCGCTGCTTCGTCCGCGTTTAATTTAGATTTACGTCTACTCGATAATTTAGCCTAAGTGGCTCCTTATTAGAACAGCTACCTGCCAGTAAAAGTCTCGTCAAAATCGATCCAGCAACTTCAGAGATTAGCCGGAACAAACAGACAGACAACAAATGTTATTTTGGTATACGTAATATATAATATATTCATATGCATATAGTTATTTATACATGTGTATAGTTTATATTAAACCCTGAGCAGCCAGGACAAGCCCAGAGATCTTAATTTACTGTAGATTCGTTACTAGTTTGATAATTTGGTATACGCGGTAGCGTGTCAAGCGAAGTTCAGCTGGCAAGCCATCGACCACACAACCTATAGACTCCTAATGTTTGATTTTTCGTATTAAATGCATTCTGGCAACTAACTGAGGTGAGACGAAAGGGCTTGCAATGCTGTGATTAGCTAATTAAATGTCATACATAACCAATCACGGAACGTTAAAAAGAAATGGATATATTTCGTAACGGGAAAGAATGAGACGACAGGATAGTTTGAGTACATTGTTTACGGCTTACATCGGAACTATAAGTCAGATGTGTCGCCAGAACCCGTTCCCCTGTTATTAGGAGTCTATGGGTTATGTGGTCGATGCGTTTATAAAACAGGGCGCAGAAATGATGATGATGACGCTTGTATCCTCAGGTACGAGAGCAACGAGAACATGACAATCACGTGCAGCACGAAGGTGTGTTCGTTCGGCAAGCAAGTGGTCGAGAAGGAGGAGCGGGAGTACGCGCGCTTCGAGGGCGGCCGCTTCGTGTACCGCCTCACCCGCTCGCTCATGTGCGAGTACATGATCAACTTCATACACAAGCTCAAGCATCTGCCCGAGAAGTACATGATGAACAGCGTGCTAGAGAACTTCACCATACTGCAGGTAACGTACTGTTCAAACTTCTGGAAACTTCTAGTTTATAAACAGCTTCTGTGAACGTTAAGGCGGGCGATCCCATACTATCGATCTAACTTGGACGGGCAACTAGGCAGATATTGCATTCTATTTACGTAAAAAAGAATAATACATACTTAAAAATCCACATAATCTTATTGGTTCGATGAAATTGACTATTTGATTCCTTCCCATCATAAGAAACATTAAATAATATGATAAATATTTTTCGCGATTCTCTTCAGCCATATTAAAATTACATTGAATTTTAACTTTTCAAACACAATAAAACGTCTAATACTCTAGTAAAAGATGCTCATGCTGCATTAATCACCATAAGGTAGTAAGGTAAATTCTATTGGTAGTTTGTCTTATTGTGACATAAAAAAAATGTCTGTAAAGTCGGTTTACGGACAGTAGTTTGACGTGAAAAGTCAATCATTACATGCAGCACGAACCGAACTGAGCCGATCATGCCTCTCTCTCGTTCGTGCCGCGCTCTCGCTTGCAGAACGCGACATGACGTCATCTTTTACGTGCATGCTGCCCGTAATATCGAGTTATTAGACGTTGTCACGTCAAAAATATTATAATTCTTAAATAAAATTCTCACAACGTTATTTGTAGGTGGTATCGAACAGCGATACTCACGAGACGTTGCTGTGCGCGGCGTTCGTGTTCGAGGTGTCCAACAGTGAGCACGGCGCGCAACACCACATCTACAGGCTCGTCAAAGACTGAACGCTCCGGGGCCACCGCCGCGACACCGTTCCTGTGGGACAACCTGCGATACGGTGAGATCGCAAGCCGCGACCGTAGCACCGCAACCGCGACGCTCCGATCCGCAACACTGTCGGCCCGGGACCTGCGATAGTCTGGGACCGCAACCGCCGATACAGTGAGACCGCAACCCACATAATTTCCGCATGAGACCGTGAACTAGGAGCTATATTGAACTAAAAACAATACAATCTTCGTCATGAAAAGCGTTTCTACTTTCTAAGCCCTATTGATATTTAAGTGCATCAACCTCGATCATTTTATTCTTTATCTTTGTTATCTTTTTATTTTTATACAACATATTTTTCCTTTATTTCAGTTTTCTTTGAAATCATATTTTTTTGTTTTCTAGATTTTTTATTTTTATTTCAAATATACATCATTGTAAACAATATAACACGACAACTTTTATTATACAAAATTGCTTTAATCGTTGATAGTGCTCATAATTGACAAAAAATAATAATATTAACAGCGAAATGTGATCTGAATGTAAACGCTATAAGTATTTTTGTAAATGAAAATTTATGTATAGATGATTTTTTTATAACTCTATAGATGACACTATTCCCTTACCCAGTATTCGTAGATTTATTTTACATTGTAATAAATGCACATTGCAACTGATCATAGCCTGATATATTTTTCTTATAATCTTACTTATTTATTGGGTATTAAATTGTTTCCTATAAAAACATACTTTTATCATTTTGAATTATTGAAAAAATATTCTTTTCTTTTTTGCAAAAATACTTCTTTCAATTCTTCCGACAACTTTGGGTAAATATGTGGCTGGTTGAGAGTTCGATCCAATGTGCATTTATAAAGTTAACAGTGAGTAAGCCCATGGAGTCCACGCGGAGTTGTATCTATAATGTAATGCCTGTAAAATAATATCAAATTAAGAGAAATATAGATGAATACACACAGTGCCTCTATTAATTATGTTACATTAACATAAATGACTTGAGCGTGTTTAATCTTTTTACTGCAATTTATTTGTAATTTTTGGACAGTTGACGGTGAAAAGATTAAATTTAGGATACACTGAATCGGTAGTTTTGTTAAGATAGAGTTATTAATATAGGAAAGTTTTGTCGTTTTAAGTCTTTGTGGTACAATTTTTGCTTTGCATCCCCTAAAATATAAGAAAGCGCTCCAAACGGTTTTTTTTTGTATCACTCAAACAATTTGAAGCGCTTTCGCCTCCCTTAATTTTTTTATGGATGTGGCAACTATTTTTCGCGTTCGTTTTTTTTTTGCACTAGCAATATTTTTTTTTCACATTAACATTGTAAATAGTGCACAGAAATCATGTGGCACACATGACTAATATGACATTGTAAAATAAGATAACGTTGTACAGATAATAATAAGATAATGTTTTATTAAAAAATATTAGTGTGAAATTATGACTCGATCTCTCCCCGCAGAGAACGGGGTTTTACAATTGATCTTATTAAGAGTTGTGTTTTAGGCCTAACTTTTTATACACTATGTATAGCTTTATTTTCTGTGGCAGCTTGAAAAATATTTGTCTGAAAACCGTTTATGTCTCTTTGTTGCTGCTTAAAGAAGTGACAATGCAAATTTCAATTATGTCCATATAATTAAAACTGTCAAATATAAGTTTTTTACAACATTCTGAAAATTGCAAACGATAAAATTACAATTATAGCAGCTATGACAATATTAGCAATAAAAATAGATTTCTTTTATTTTAAAGCGTGAGCTGCATTTTTATTAGGTTGTTAATATACGAATACAAGTTTTCTTGCATATAAAAGATCTTGTGATTTTCAATTTTAGTTTGTCAGCTGCTGGCTTAAAATTATTTTTTCTTTAACTGGTTGAAGGACCTGCGCAGACCGAGCTCCTAAATTTACATCACTAAAATTATAGTTGCTGATTTGACTTTCATCAAATTTCGTTTATCAAAAGTACTCATACTTTTGAAGATTTAAATCAAAAAAGTGTGGAATAAATCAAATTCAGTATGTGCTTATTAAAGTTTATATTTTATTGCCATAAACCATGGCACCTGTGCTTGTCTGGGCTGATCCTTAGGTAATCTGAAACAGTTTCAAAGTACAAAGCAGCTGACCGCAGCTATACAAAGTGGCAATGATTTGATCTCTCTTTTAGTCAAATATTTTAAGGGTCCTCCCGTCTGTCCGGTATCTAATATGATTTCATCAGCACGAACGATCGACGAAGTAATTTTTTATAAAAAAAAATGTAATATTGAAGGCTAAAGTTAAAAAAATCTCTATTCATCAATTTAAGTGAGGGTAGCTTGGGAAAAATTGCACTCGCTTTAATTTTTGAACCTTGTAAAAGTTATATTATACTTTAAAAAGTGTTCATTAGAATACAAATTACTTCGCCGCAGGTCGAATGTGCTTAAATAGTTTAGTTTGAAAACATGCGGTAGGAAAATATTATCTTAGATAATTATAAGAGATTTTTGTATTTATTACATAGATTTATATTAGATAATTTGTAAAGTGAATAGCTGTAAGAGTTATTTTAATATGGCAATGGTCGTTACAGAGAATCATAGGTGAGGATGACAACACTTAGTACTTAAGATATCGACTTGTTTTTTTTTGTCTTTGTCTTTAGAGTCGATCTCGTAGAGGGCTGGACTTTTTTATTGGCAATTTAAAAAATAATTGGGCAAATTACTTGTTTTAAGCAAAAATAAAAAATTCTTGCCAAATAAATGTATGATTTTAATAGTAACATGAGAACACAATTTCTATTTGAAAATTGAACAAAAAGTATTTGAACATTAAACGCCCTTATGTAAAGAGATCTGGCGATGTTTTATTGAAATGTACTCACACTGAGATTATGACTCCCGCTTGAGACACTTGTATTACTAGGTACCTTGTAAATAGTATGTATTTTAGTGCATTTCTTTCATTTTGTAGTGTTTTAAGTGATTTCGTTTGCTTGTACGAGTCCTTCATATCGACAATCTGCCATATCAATATGAAAATTAAAAAGAGAGTCGCTAGCGTTGGAGCGTCATTTATGTTTAGATTGGTCTCAAATGATCACTGCAAAGCTAGCCGACGCCTGTACAGTATTTTAAAGATAATATTACGTTAAAGATTTGTATGAAAATTTAATTATATTGTCTTCATAAAGTGTTTTCTTATTTGTGTAATAACCCCTCACATCTGTTTCTTAATGAGCGTGTAAATGTATTATCATGATGTCTCTAATTATTTCAGTATTAAATAGAACTGCACGATTTTATGATGTTAATTTCTAGGTAAGCTCACCTAGCTACCGATTGAGCTTAAAGGCCAGTCTTGAACTTTCAAAAAAAATATTTTATAATCCAAGGCAGAGAAGTAACTTTTACAAAAAGTCAACGTTCTAGACTACAAATTGAGGTGTAGATGATACATCTCACTGACTAGTGATGAAATCAACAAAATAACAGTCAACCCATGCAGCATTAAAAATAGTAAATAAATAATTAATATATTATATGCGAGAGGTTCCGGGTTCGATCCTGACCCCTCGTGTGCCTTGAAATTGGTTTTTCTAAATTTCTAAGTGCACCCCAAACACGAGACCATCGCCCGCTCACCGGTGAAGTAAAAAAACGTGAAGAAACCTGCATGCCTGATGAGATTAAAAGACTTTGAAGGTATTTGAAGTTCATCTTTCAGCTTTGGGCCAGCGCATCAGTGAACATTCCATTCCAGTCCATTACCCTCCTCGCCTGATTTCGAGGAGGAGACCCATGCCCAGCATTGGGACATATAAGGATTAATGCTTTGTCATAGACGAGTATCCTGGTGTAATACGTAAGTATAATAGTAGTCTCAGTCCAGAGAGAATTTATTTCATAAATCATAATGGGTGGCGTTGACCTATCATCTTCTAATTGGTCCATATCAATTATCAGTAAAGAATTATTAAAAAACATAGTCTTTAGCTTTAGGTTTTTATGTCTTAAGGGGCAAATAAAAATGAATGCAATGCAATACAAAAATACCGCACAACCAAACAGATGCGTACCCCCAGTGGACCAACAATACAACGGGAACAGCATAGCTGCCACTTTACCAATTCGGCTGCAAAAGCAGCATGGCACCGCCTCTCAAGATATAGATGCCTATGTCTTCGACATTTTTGTTAACTTGACAGGCAAAGGAGCTGACCCGCCACATAGCATGTGATCAGCGTGCCCATGAACGTAAAATAAACCTGATACTAGCCCAAGCAACTGATTGTTGTATTGTCCATCCTGATACGTAAGATTAGTCTTGAGGCAAGTAATATATTTTTAGATTACTTTTTATCGCAGTGGGTCATTCAAAACCTGTATGAATGGCGGCCATCCATACAGTCCTAGAATTCTCAGTGATTCGTGTTAAATGTGGACGGGCGGTACATGTGTGTCGAGCAACGCGTCTTGGTCGCAAATTACCATACAATCGTTTTCATACTTCAGTGCCGATGGTTTTAGGCGTTCATCGAACGCCTTCTAGTATTCAAATTATAATCATATCTCGTAGAAGATAATACGTTACGCCAGTGATTGATTCTTTAGATGATTATGATCAAATTAATTAAAGTTTCGTACATATTTTGATAACAATTATCTATATCATTCGCAATTTTCAGATAGTTACATTTCCATGTCACTCTGTCAAGGTAACACATTTTTTGTTCAAAATTTGTTAAATCAAAGAAAATATTTTATTATTGATTTAATTGCGGTATTTTTTAGATGGTGAAAATACGTCTTCTGATAGTGGCTTTAGTCTCATTCTTATACGCTGGCAGATGTGGTGAGTATATTTTAAATTACCTGTCAGTTTCCAAGTCCAATAGTTTTTTTTTTGGTCCTTTATAAAGTGACAGACAAATCACTTGATGTTGCAGTGCGTAAACTGGTAGCTAAAAACTATTCTACAATTATTTCGAAGCTATTTATCAGAGAATAGGAGCACAAAATCGCTCTGCTCTACAATTTTTAGGACACATGATTTTGAAATACTTTCGCAGTGAATATGCCTTACATTGCATAATTGTTACGACAGATCAACCATGCAACGCCAGAGACCTGGGAATCGAAGGCCGGTCCCTCGTGTGTGTGTGCAATGCCGAGTACTGTGACACCATCACTCGAGAAGCGCCGGGTTCGGGGAGATTCGTAGCGTATACCAGCAGCCGGGTAAGTGGTAGTACTGAACAAAAAACTCTGATGACTATATTTATGAAGAACATATTAGCAGCTTTAAAGTAGGTACTTACTACTTATACTACTAGACCTAAATCGAATTGTGAATTTAAAAAGTATAAACTACCAACCAATACAAGATGTCCCACTGCTGACCACTAGTCTCCGCCGATTGGGATCACCCAGTGACAAAGTAAGTGGGGGGTTGCCCCCCGCCAGCTGTGGAGTGTGCCTTCCACGGCTTCATGGCGTCGGGTAATTGTACCGGATTGATGGCAGATCTCTGCCTCACCACCGTCGGATAAACCAAATACAGGAATGCAGTACAGTTGATTTGTATGTTATTCTAATAAGCAAAAGATAATTTTCTATCTTTTTCTAATTCTGATTCTTATTGATCAATACGACGATTAAATGTTCAATATTTTTTTTCACATACTCACTTCTACGCATTTTATTTCAGTCTGGCAAAAGATTAGAGAAGAGCTACGGAAGTATACAAATCGGATTACCCTTTCAAAAGGAAACCAAAAAGAAGGCAAATAACCGTGATACTGGGATAGAATGTAAGTATCTTCAACGACAGGAGAAAATAAGAGAGACATAGAGACCAAGCTCTCTTACCTTGGTGTAGATATTTATGAAAGGAGTGAGTTTTACTCGTGGTTGACGTGTATACTGTATATATTAATTCGGTAGTGTGCGTGTCTGACTGCTCGCTCATATCGCTCCGTGAGACGCACACTACTACAGTGCGTAAGAAGACTATCCACTAAACCAGTGATTCCCAAAGTGGTCCAGGTGGACTCCCAGGGATCCACGGAAGACTCGAAGGGAGTCCACGATGAGCGTGACAAAAACTGGGGGTCCATATTCGTAAGCAAGGGTCCATGAAAATTAATTTGGTTTCGAGTTTTAGAGATTAGTGAAGAACCAAAATGTTGGCTTGACTTCTCATATCAATATTAAGATAATTTTAATATTATCTTTGAACGAGCAATTTTTGTAAACGAAAAAAAAAAGCTCAGCTAGGGATCCACCTGGTGCAGGAAAATTTTGAAAGTGGTCAATGGAACAAAAGAGTTTCGGAACCTAAACCCTAACGGTTCTTCTCTTCGTCTGGCCGGCCCGGCGCGAGAGCAGTGGACGTCCGCTTGCTCTCGACGACGCGGCGTTTA
This sequence comes from Lycaena phlaeas, assembly GCA_905333005.2. Taxonomy (NCBI): domain Eukaryota; kingdom Metazoa; phylum Arthropoda; class Insecta; order Lepidoptera; family Lycaenidae; genus Lycaena; species Lycaena phlaeas. The sequence continues at coordinate 4,684,663 of HG995174.1, forward strand.
ATCCGGTACTCTCTTCTAGAGGAAAGGGGTGGCATCCTCTCAACTGGTTACCGAATTATCGCTATTAGCCCGGGAGCCAGTAACAGGTTTTCATGACCAACTTCCTCCCGCGAGATAATTCGTGAGACGTATCAGAGAATAGTATTATAAATCCTTGTGGACGTCAGCTGGCGCGCGGTTGGGGGGATGAGGGATGGGAGCCTCCCAATCATGTAGAAAAAAAATCGGTCATTTCCTCTCAACTGAAATATTTGTTAAATTGTAGTTAGCCCAATATCTTAACGAAAAAAACATAATCAGCCGGTTATGACATGGTACCTTGTACGTCAGCTGGTGACTCGAACATGGAATTTTTTTTTTCACTTTCAGTGGAGTGGTTTATATGGATGATAGCTTAATATATAAAGATATCATCCATATAAACCACTCCACGGAAAGTGAAAAAAAAATCATGTTCTAGTCACCAGCTGACGTACAATGTACTGATTTTTTTTTCGTTAAGATATTGGGCTAACTACAATTTAACAAATATTTTAGCTGAGAGGAAGTGACTATATTGTTATTTTTTTTCTTCATGCGTGGGGGGCTCCCACCGCTCATCCCCCCAACCGAGAGCCAGCTGACGTTCACGAGGCTTTATGATACTGTTCTCTGATAGATAGATAGATAGATAAACTTTTTATTCACAGTTCCACATTACACATACAAATTAAACAAAAACGAAGACAAAAACTAAATCTAACAAACAAAAAATAACATAAATCTTTACAACGTTAATAAAATCACATTAAAATACAGAGTGTGCTGCAGAATCGCAAAAAACTCAGTACTAAAAGATCAATCCGAAGAAAGATTGACTGATTTTCAGAACGTCTCACGAAGTATCTCGCGGGAGGAAATGATTGACCAAAATATTTTCACCTGGCTCCCGGACCATACACGGGCCATTAGCATTTTATGTCATTTCATATTAATGAGACTTTTCTAAACACTTCTATACACGTCCGTTTCCAGGGGGATTTTGGAGGAACGTATCCATATCCCTGGACAGTAGCACGAGACATCAGACCATCGAGGGTTTCGGGGGCTCGGTCACTGACGCCGCCTCTATCAATTGGCGTAAACTATCTGATGCTGCACAGTTACATTTTATCAGGTGACAAAAAATGTTTTATTATCGGTCTATAACATATTGCTTGATTCCCCCGTGTCAGCGTTGCTGTGTTGAGAGAAGGGCAAGGTATTAATGGCACCAAACATATTATATCCCAGGATAATGATGGGCCTTGGGATTACACCATCAAATGGTACATCATAAAAAACACAACATATGAAATGTAACTCCGACGGGCTAGTGTAGTGGTTAAACACAAAGGTGTGTGTGTGCGATTCACGCACGTTAGAAGTGAAACACACGTTAAATGCTCAAATACAAGGGAGTATTAAACAATGTGCAATATACATACACAACGACATTTACTATCTCGCTCTTATGTATTTGTGTCTCTTACCTGTCGTTTTTTCCGTTGCATCCGGTTTGAAATCACAACGATTCTAAAGAAGTTTCACTTCAATATAAACGAAACAGTCATAGATTCGAATCCCGCGCAAATATAATATCAAATATGCAATATGATATATTGTCTCTATTACACATAATATAACATAACATCAAAATTTAATCAAATGCTCGTATATTATAATACTTTCTTCTAAGTCGTATTCTCTTGACAGAGCTATATAATATAAATATTTTGGTATATAAATTACTCGATAATTAATGAATTTGTATTGAAATATTCAACGATAATGTGTGATTTATTCTGACGATATGCCTTTATTATATTGACTAGCTGTTGCCTGCCGCTTCGCTCACGTAAAATTTGGAGTAGCGCAGTTCCCCTTTCCTGATTTAGAACAAAGAAGACAACTCGGAACAGAATATTATTTTAATAAACTATTGTAAACAATATTATATATTGTCTTTCCATTTGGGGATAGAATGTAGACATTCTGGGCATTGGACACGCGCGAACATGCTACATACAATTGTCAATTAGAAAAATTGTCATTACATAGTCTCTGGGCATCCAAATTTCACATGAGCATGACTGGGACACCTAGTTTTAATTTAGATTTTGTGAGGCTACATCTGACAGCTCAAGCGAATTTAGAAACTCTACGGGATATGATATGTTCTTTTCTGTACCATAACTGTGTCTATTGATAAATAATCTGTTGTACCTGTCCTGGTACTTTACTCTTACTTATAAGTCAGGATTTACTTAGTTGATAATATCATTTTTAGGTGTTAAAATTGCTTTTTCACTTTAATATTGATTTTCTTGTATATTGTTTTATAAGTCTGGGTAAACACTTGCAACTAATTCTAAACCACTGTGTACTAATTGAATCAGCCCTCTACATTAGTTTCTAGCCGACCATCTCCTATTTTAAATAGTGTTTCGGCATGGTTGCCAGCATTTGTGTCATCATATTTGTAGTCAAACTGAACTTCATTGCGGTGGCCCATATAGTGAACGACTTGAGACATGCTTTAATTTCGTCTGCAAGTGTCCCCTTCTGAATGACTGCTAACGTTTGGCGGAAATCACCAGCCAATAAAACCACCATCTCTCCCATAAATTAAAATTAAAATAACATAGGTACTGTTGCGCAAATCCCGGAGCGTTCAATTTAGTGTTTCTACCTAGTATAATATTATTATATATTAATATTTATCAATTTAGTGTTTCCAGGGGCTTCGTTATGCTGATGATGATAAATGTGTTCATTGTATATCATGTCCGTGTGTGTCTAATGTAGCCTACGCAAAATGTCTTCCGCCATGTACTCTTTATATTTGTTCCATAATTCATTAGGATAAGATAGCCCGCAAGATGATAATATTATAAGGGGTTTCATAAAGGTCTCTGATTTTGGCTGGTCATTTGCACCGGACAGCTTCCTTTATAGTTTCGTCTCAGTGATTATCATTCTCTAACAGACCCAGAGTTTCACATGCTTCTCTACATGTTCCGAATTTCTGGCCGTTGACAATTTTAAGATCATTATAGCTTATAGGACCCTGAATTTGGTGTAGCAGCAAACGTAAACAGAAACATTCAAAATTAGTATCGTGGACGGTGTACACATGACCAAGGGCATCAGATGATTCATTCTGGGCCAATTTTCAACAGACATTGAAAACGGCGTTCGCAGTCCTTTGTAGATGTGTTTCAGGTATAACAACGGGAGATTTTAGCACAGAAACACGTTTTGGCAAAGGAATCGCCCTGACAAAGATGGAGAAAGGCTGTTAATGTTGTTTTGGGCGGTGTAGATACTTTTTCTTGGAAATTGTTCTCGGTAAAATATATGCACTCTTCATTTTCTAAGTGTACAGCAAGATAGGTTACTGTTGGATGTCTTTCAGGCAAGAGGAAGCTAAGGAGCCGCCACGTTACTTTATTACTGCTGACGTAACGTCCTGCTTGAAATGTTTGCACTTCATTCAGAAGATGTGCTCCACCTTCATTCCTGAGATTAAATATTATAGCCTGTCAATTCCTTTGTTTATATATTTGTATATTTGATTGCACGAAAACTTCTACAATAATATGAGCATTGAAAATTTTATATAAAATAGGCAAATATTGTACGTCTATGGTTTCGTTCGCTCCAGATCGAGTCTTAATTGTAACTGTTCGGCCATCGTCTTCGGGCGCTGTGCGCCTGTACAACGGGTAGCCATTGTCATTTTGCACAGTTTCTTTTATCAACTGATTAGTGAAAATCCTTGTGCATTTTCCAATGTTCATGTATTGCGAGGCTGAATTTCTAACACCACAGGGACCGTGTACCATGTTTTGGATAATAGTGTCATACAATTCTTTATCTATTTGGATGGGCCGCATCTTCTTTTTTAAGCTTTATTAGAACGTACACATATAGCAGCAGCAGGATCAGATACATGCAACGCCATCTGTTGACAACCTACATACCTACTTATAAGTCGGTACTGTAAATCGTCAATAAATCGGTACTATAACGGCGGCTTTCAATATCCTATCTTAAAATTTTCTTATATATATCTTAAAATTTTGACAGATTTTCTGAGAAAATGTGTCAAAATTTCAAGATAGATAAGAAAATTTTATGATAGATAGGATATTGAAAGCCGCCGTAAATGGTCAATAGATGGCGTTGATCTGATCCTATTTGTTAAGTATCTTATTTAGCTACATTTCAAATACATATATCTTTTGATAGAGTGAAGCGATTGCCATGAAACAAAAACTAAATGTTACTCTAAGTTACGCTAAATTTTTATGGATAAAATTTATTTACACTGGTTTTGTAGTTTTCACGTGATGCGTGCACAACTAAACAGACAAACAGACATACAGACAAACAGACAAAAATTCCAAAAATGCTGGAAATGGATTCTGTTAGTAATCCTTTAACACCCAGGCTATTCTTTTTTTTAATATTTTCAATGTACAGAAACGACTCCTCTACAAATTTATTATATGTATAGATAGATATAGATATGTAGTTATTATCATGTTTTTCCACCAAATGATAACAGTTAAAACTATATTGGATTCCAAAATCTTTGAATATTATCTTGAAACTATTTTCTATGGATTCTATTTCATGAAATCAAAATACTTATACGACCTTTTGTGTTTGTAATGGAAATTACGCTCAGCACGCATAGTTTGGTGAAAACAGTAAAATCTCATCTTACTTCTTATCTTACTAATATTATAAACGTAAAATTTGTAAGTATGGATGTTTGTTAGTTACTCTTTCACGTAAAAACTACTGAATGTATTTTAATGAAACTTTACAATAATATAGCTTATACATCAGAATAACATATAAGCTATCATTTATCCCTGTACTCCCACGGGAATGGGAAGAACGCGTGTGAAACCGTGGGGCGCTGCCAGTAATCTTATACCTTTAAACGAGCAATTCTTGTATATATATATAGAATCGGGATCTCAGAAACGGCTCCAACGATTTTCATGAAATTTTGTATACATGGGTTAAAAACGGCGATAAATCGATCTAGCTAGGATAAATTTTTAGAAAACTTTTTTTTATCCGTGTTTAGAGGCATCGATAAAATATGATTAGAACACAAACGTAAATTTCGCTGTCAAATAATATGTCGGTATAGCATAGTGGTGAAATTAGGCAGTTAAATCCGAACGAGCCTGGTCCGAGTCTCCAGTCCGATTTTTTTTTCCTTTTTTTAAGATCATTTTTTTTTAAAGAAACATTTTATCGTATTTTATCACTAAGGGTACCGAGCAAATGCTCGGTCAACCAGGTACTATATAAAAATGACAGTAATTTTTCGCAGGTCATACTTCAGTAGCGAAGGCCTGGAATACAACATGATTCGTGTGCCCATAGGGGGAGCTGACTTCTCCACTCACCCCTACACATATAACGAGTATCCGTGGCACGACGCTACTCTCTCCAACTACTCCTTGACTGAAGAAGACTATTTCTATAAGGTATATGATAAACTACCTGTTGCCCGCAGTGTCGACTGCGTCTATGGTCTATATCTTCCTCGCTTGGATTCGAGGAGGATAACTGTGCCCAGCAGACAAAGGTCGCATATATAAGCTTAGTTTCATCACAAAAGAATTTCAACAAAGTATTATGTTGCAGTTACCCATGATAAAGCAAAGTCAGATGGTAGCGACAGATGAGATCAAGGTCACAGCCAGCACCTGGTCTCCCCCCGTGTGGATGAAGACCAACGGACGGATCACCGGGTTTGCCCAGCTGCGGCCGGAGTACTACCAGTCCTACGCCGATTATCACTTGAAGTGTGTTTCTGGTTTTGTATCTGTAGAATTATATTTTTGACATCGTATCGTATGCCTTTAAACGAGCGATTCTTGTATATAGATATATAATCTGTATCTCGGAAACGGCTCCAACGATTTTCATGAAACTTAGTATACATGGAGTTTCGGGGGCGATAAATCGATCTGGATATGATTCATTTCTTGGAAAAGTAGTTTTATTCGTGTTTTCAATAATACTCTTTACCGAGTATCGGTCATGCTAGTACTATATAGGTACTTAATACATATATAGGGTAAAACCGGGATAGATGCCGCAGCGGGATAGATGCCTCACATCCTAAAAACCTAACTTCCTGAACTTAAAAGTAAATGATATAAGTAGGGGCCGCAATCACCCAGCACCTTATTTACCCAAGAACAATCCTGGGATGGGAATGCATTATACACATACCTACAGAAAACCTACAGTCAGCTTTCAATGAAATGGACAAAAAAAACATGGGGATGAACGAAATATCCCAACAATTTGGAATTTCATCCCAGCGATACAGAACAAGAAACACGTTTGAAAATTCTAATAGGATCACCAATTCCAAAAATTTCTTTGACTATGGCTAAGAGGTCAAAACAATCAGCATATATTTTGATTTCAAAGGAAAAAATAAAATACAAGAAGGATGTGGCTGAAAGGAAGAAAAAAAATAAAAATAAGTTAGACAAGAAAATCAAGACTGAATCTACCAAAGAATAAAAACAACATAGAAAGGAGCCATAAAAAAAATTAAGACAGTAAAAATAAATAACAAAATGAAACAATTTTTTTAATAAAAATGACGATGATAAGTGAAATGATGCTGAATTGTATGATACAGAAAATTTTAATTATTTAAAACTATATTTGTAGTCATTTGTGCGATATTAGAATTATTTTTTAATAATAACAATTAAGTAAATAAAACATAAAATGTTTTTGTTATTATGAATTATAATCCATGTTCCTTCGAGATAATTGCTGTTTTAGGACTTACAAGGTATAAAGGGCATCTATCCTGCTCTGCAGGCATCTATCCCTATCGGTAATTTCATGGTGGGGCAACTATCCTATAGGTAGGCATCTATTCCCAAAAAAAAGGGTTCACGAAAAGCTCGTTTCTACAAAATCTATATTTGATAGGTTAAAAAAAGGTAACAGTAATTCAACATGAAGGATTGGGCTAGCTATATTAATAGAACTTATTCGTATAAAATTATTATTTTTCAAATTAGGGGGCTATTTCAAAACGTGGGGTATCTATCCCGGTTTTACCCTACTTAGTCGTATGTATGTCGAAATTCGACCGAGATTTATCTTACATCTCAGGGTAGATAGGCCTGGACAAGTCCTAGATGCACTCGTTTGTGTCGACCCTTACCATCGCGGCTTGTCTGTGTAATGGTTACAGTTACACACAAGGCTACGATGGTCTAATGGGTATGGGCTCGGCCGTTTGATTGGGCGTTCCGGGATCGATTCTGATCCCGTGATGCATTGAGATGTGCTGAACATGAGACCATCGCTCGCTCACCGGTAAAGGAAACATCGTGAGGAAACCTGCATGCGTGATGGAATGAAATTTTTGAAGGTGTGTGAAGTTTCCCATGATGTATTGGACTAGCGCATCGGTGAACTATGTCTCAACAGTCAACACCCTCCTGGCTTGGGTAAGAGGAGCAGAGCCGGGCCCAGCATTGGAACATATAAGGGTTGATTTTGATACTTTACTTTAATCATATACTGTACTATATTATCGTTAGTAAATAAATGTGGTAGAACACCGTCACGTCTTTTGATTTCAGATTTATAGAAGAATACGACAAAGCCGAGGTCCCCATTTGGGCCATCACCACCACAAATGAACCGATCAATGGCATTGTACCATTCGTTAATTTCAACTCATTGGGATGGTATCCGACGGATTTAGTAAGTAGATGTAATTACAATATTAGCAAGAAAGAGGCCAGTCCAATTAGTTACTGAGAACTGCCAGAAGTCCTATGTCACAACTCACAAGCAACCGCGTTTTACTAGGGGGCCTAGCCAAAATGCCATTAAGAAAGCGTTAGCGAAGTTCGAAAATGATTAAATGTATGGAATTGACATAAGGCCGCATTTAATCACGTGGTCTACCCTATACATTTTATCATTTCGAACTTCGCTAACGCTTTCTTAATGGCATTTTGGCTAGGCCCCCAGGTCTATGTTGGTTTGCTTATCTAACTATTATTAAAAATCAAGACCTAGCGTGGATCGCAATATTTACAGATGAAAAGTTGGATCTGGGTATACCAGGTGCGTCATGTCAAATAAAATATTAACAGACATTGAAAATAATTTAATATGTTTTTTAGGGCCGTTGGATCGCTAACAACTTGGGACCCACAATAAGGAACTCTCGCTTCAATAACACACTTATTCTGGCTGTTGACGACCAAAGATATCTATTACACCTATACCTTAGTGGTGTAAGTATTATGTATAGCTATTCGTGGATACTTCTTTTTGTCATAAATCTGGACCGCTAGCAGTTCTAGCCAACACATAATTATGAAGCCAAATGTCTAGCTGGCAACAACCAGCATTGTAAAATTATCACAATTTTAATCTATATCCCTACCTACCTTATTATTTTGGTATATGGTTGTTTTAACGAATTTATTTCCACTTAATAAATGTTGAAATCCTAATAAGTCCATAGACCACAAATTGTCCACAATGTACACTGTAAAAACTAGTTTTATTACTTAATAATAATATTTATTTTAGATGGCTTACGGAGACCCGAAGTCTATAGAATACATAGACGGCATCGCAATCCACTACTACGGTAACTTCGTCCCACCATCAATACTCACCAATGTCCAAAACAGCTATCCCGATAAAATTTTGCTGTCCACAGAAGCTTGTGAAGGTAATTTCTTAAAAATATATGCATTACTTCCATAACATGATATTTTACGAATCTTTATAGAGCGATAGCTTGGATAACCGACCGACTAAAACAGTTTCACCATCATCGCCTTTATCCATCCACTGTTGAACATAGGCCTCCCTCTATGAACACCGACGAGCGATCGCCTACCACTCGCATCCACTACGACCACTGCAAGGAGATGTCCCACCAGTAGGGCTGTTCTGTTAGGTCGTTTTCGAATCTCGAAAGCGGAATCCGCGGTGATATGACGAATTTGTGTTCTTTAAAACTTGACTAAGTATCTATCTATATCAATAAAGTCCGCTTTCGAAGTGAGCGTAAAGTAAGCCCTATCACTCAGGTGAAGCTCGATATCGATATGGTTTTTACAGAATAGCTTTACTGGTTATAAATGCCGACCAACACTTTTATCTAAACGCCTCCAAGCCTGAATCTTAACGGTTCATTGGCCATCCTGTCTCCTGAGTGCGTAACCAGCCCAGTGCCACTTTACAATCTGTTACTTTGTCAAAAATAACCACTGAATTCTTTTTTTGTCGCTCTTTCCGTTACTTCCACACAGTAACTGAGTTAAATAGTATATTTGCGAAACTACAATCGTGCAATATTACACTATGGTGCTGCTCGCCAGCTGAACTTGGCTTGACACGCTACATGGTGTCTAGAATCTAGATCCGACAGGCGTTATCTTTATGTTGTTGGTTACAGGTCCAATGCCTTGGGATATTATGAAGGTCAAAGTGGGCTCTTGGGAACGAGCTGCTAGATATACAAAAAGTATTATGGAGGTATATACTTTCATACTGTTTTATTACCAATATAACTTTAAGTAAAAACCCATAGGTTTTTAACACTCCATTTTAAGGCATTTTCAATTAAAAGCAGCATTAATTCAGCTGTACTTATATAAAATTTCTAAAGAAATACCTAATGATATATTTAGTAATAAATTAATTACAAACAAATTATTACTAAAATATACTAATTGAAAGAGGTAGGTATATGTCCACTAATAGATAAAAAAAGGATGATGATGATGACGATGAAGGTAATACAAAAATACTGATCAGACATTGCGTGGCCCACGTCACCCATTAGCATAAGCAAGTCTACCCAAAACTAGCCCGGAAAATTTTGTAAATAAATACATAATATAAAAGCCTTATAATATAGAAAAAAATAATAATATCAGAAATATCAAGACTAATATGTGTATATGATTTTTCTAGGATTTAAACAACTTTGTGGTTGGTTGGATCGACTGGAATTTGTGTCTGGACGAGGATGGGGGTCCAAATTGGGCTGACAACTTCGTTGATGCGCCAATACTGGTGTATGGAGACAGAGACGAGTTCATCAAGCAACCTATGTTCTACGCTATGGGGCACTTCTCCAAGTTTATTCCCAGGGGCTCTCGTCGTATCGGAGTTAGCAGGAGGAGCTTGTTCTCGATAGACAACGTCGCGTTTATTACACCGGCTGGAAATATCGTTGTCGTTTTGCACAACAGGTAAATATCACTGGGCATATTATGGCATTTTTTAAAAATTCCTTGGATTCAAAATTAAACTAAAAATAAAATTCGTCATTTGTAGAAATCCCAAATACTTATTCAAAAAAGTGACTATCAACATAATATTATGTTCCTATCCACAATTTTATTTCTTGTTCTTATCTTCTTGATTGAAGAAGATTGATAATGAGGATGACGTTGATTCAGGCGGTCTACAAAAAAAACTCTAAAGCTCTAGTCTAAAGTTCTTACTTTGTTATACTTAAGTGACCCTAGGATAATAATTATTATTATAACCATAAGTTTCAGTATTATATTCATTTAGCGGTTCATTAATAACAACAAAAAAGATAGATATACATTTATTTCACTCATACAACATACAAACTCTTTTTTACAGAAACAACTATGAAATGACTGTACAAATATCAACAACTTTAATAAGATACATTGAAGTTACCATTGAACCGGAATCAATTATGACTATCGAAATAAATGACAGATTGTTCTCGACAAATGACGGAAATTAAATTATTACTCAACAATTTGTTTATTATTTACCTTAAAATATATTTAGCTACTTGTAAGGATTTATTTTACTGTATCTGTATATATTTAAAGGCAATTCTTGAAATGAATTATGGTATTGTGAATTTACTATGTTCTACATTCAAACATACATACAACTATTTATGATGATATTATATCATTTCTAATTTTTACCTCTAAAATTAAATTATATCATCCAGTCTTTCCTTCATCTTTAGGATTTGATTAACTAAGTAATAAAATAGATTTCTATTTCTGACTAGTTCAAGATGGATAAATTAAAGACAAATTAGTATTGTGTTAAAGAACTTATTTTGTTTAATGGCCATATTCGACATACCACCCTACTTCTAATAAGGCCTTGAGGAATCGGACCATAAGTTCTAGAATCAGCTGAATTTCCAGAATTATCCCCTTCTAGCCAAACATGACCCCTTGGGACAACTTGACTAAGTCTTGGAAAGTGACCTCTTACTTTATCACCAGGGAGACCTTTGATTCTTTTACAAATATTTTGTTCTGGATTTGTAGGACTCTTTGCTACTATTATATCACCACGACGTAATCGTTGAAGCCGTGGAGTTATATGTTCAGTAATTAATATGTTATTTGATTCCAAAGTTGGTTCCATTGATGGCCCAGAACACTGGAAATAATTAAAATTGTTAGGAAATATGTATAGCAAATGATTTTAGGTATATATATTATATTGACATACTCACCATTACGAAATCACCAATGTATTCAAATGTACAATGGGTAACACAAGCATATTGCAAAACTAAGCCCGCTACTTTAATCGGTTTTATGATAAATTGACTAAAATTCATTTTAAACTAACTTGTAACAGCATGGGTTACAGTTGTCCAAGATCATTTCTTCTAAAAATCATAATAAAAATGAAATAAATAAACGAAGCAGTTAGTTATTTTTTAGATTTAGAACTATATAAACAATAAATGAAAAACAGTAAGTAAAAAAACAGACGAGAATATATTAAGTTAGGTCTGAACTACATAAAGAATTCACGAATCAAAGCAGAACTTCAATGTGATTTTTCTGACCCTTGTGTATTATATATTAATAATATTAGTGCCTTTTTAGTTAAAGCATGGACAGCATATACTTATATAGTTCGTATCGATATTTAATAATCAAAAAGAAATTAAGAAATAGAACCAATTTCCATCACTTTCTAGTTGTCCCTTTTCAGTTGTCACTGGTTGTCACTGGTCTGCGATATGGTTGTCAGTAGTTGTCACGTTGAAGGACTTTTTTTGTTTTATTTAAGGCATTCGTTTATAAACTATCAGCCACGAGGCAGCTACAATATTCAAGGTAAGAAAATCTTCAAAGAAGAAGAACGAGCAACTTTCTTTAGTCTGTAATTTGGAAAAACGGCAGAAAACGCCAAGGCCACTTCCACCAACCTAACTATCACTTCCAAATACATCCATCCAGAATAGTCCACCACAATATTCGACAACTGATGAATATAGATTGAGTTGTTAAAACAAACACTATAGAAAACTACTTCGAATGAATACACTAGGAAATAATAATTAATAATGGAAAATAGAAAAAAACGCAACCGCGAGCTCCTTAAAAGATGTTAGATGAGGACAAAAATGTGAGAATGTTAATTTTTTAACCATCGTAAACTATCCGTCTGTACCTATTCAATAATATGGAGATATAGCGGGAAACGCCAAGGGGCGTGGTTTCATCTTTCACGTCGCTATCAATTATTAATGATAAATGATAGGTTATATGAAGAATTGACTATGTAATTATTAACAAAATACAATAAGTAATTTTCGAAATATATATAATCTAAAAAACTGAAATTGAAATGCCGATTAATTTTGATAAAGATTTTTATAACTGAAATTTGTGTGATCCTCGATAAATGTGATTTGATTCTATTGATATTTTGGTAACGTCAAACAAAATTATACCAAATTAATTTTAAAGAATTTTTGTGATTTTTCTTTAAATTCACTTTGTTTGCTAAATTGCATTTTATTTTAATCGGCTAAAATCATATTTTTTAAATAAGATTGAAGAATGTTTTTTCAGCATTTGAAGCTATTTTGTTCCAATAAACTAATAAAGAATGTCATCATCCAATGGAAATAATAACTATAGTAAGTATATTTTTATCCACAGATTTATAAATATAGAAGCTTATCATATAAATTACATTTTAATTTCAAATTGAAAGTTTCCCAGTGCTGGGAAAGTAATAAAATTACCAAATATTGAAAAAATAGTGTGCATATTGAACCTGTGTAATGAACCATCGGTTTTTTTTTTCATAATAGAAACAAAGTTAAAATTGAATTAAACTAAAATAATTTTTGACAAAAAAGAAACGACTTTATACAGTAAACTAAAAACCATGAAATAAATTTATTTCACAGAAAGTAATAATATTATGTATTTTCATTTAGTTAAATAAAAATGATTAAATAACACGACTCTACAAAAAAATTTTCGTTCTTTGTCCTAAAGTTGATACTATTATTTTCCAGTTAGTTATGCACAAAAACGAAAAGAAAATACCTTTTTTCGGTATAAAGTTTGCTTTTGTGATAGTTATAATAATAATACTAATTTTTCAATTTTTTCATAAATTTTAATTGATTTTAATATTTTTAAAAAGACCGCGCGGTGAGAGTGGGGTATTAACGTTTACACTGTGCCGCTAGATGGCATCCGAGTGATAAACAACCATCAGGTGTTATTTACAAGCCCAGAATAACTTAAAATGTCGTCACGAAAGTGCAAATACGATGCTGATGCATTTTGTTTTATATGTGGTCAATTTATTAAAGTTCGAGACGTGAAATATGAACATATGCTGCATGCTCATTTGGATAAATTTAAAAACAATATGGGAGCCTATTCCGAAGAGCAATGAGAACGTTTCCATCAGGACATCATGAATTTTGAACAACGCTATCAAGGCCAATACAATGAAAACATGATGGGCGACTATATTTGGGGTTTATTGAGAGAAAGTAGCTATGAACATAAAAAAAAAAGGAAAAGTGTGCACTTATAAGTTATTTTCTACTTTTCTGTAAGCTAATTTGATAGTAAAACTTAATAAAAATAATAAACCTTTTTAATTTCAATAGTTTTATTTTCAATCAAAAATTAAAATCCGAGATTTTTAAAAATTCGTTCAATCAGTCTTCCAAGCACAAAAGCAAAGTTTTTCATGCCATATATATTTTTTCCGTCTAATTACGACCTAAACTATCGAAATTTAATGCTTTGCAATCAAAGTCAAATTTCATGTTGACCCGTGTAATTAATCATTTTATAATTTGTAGTCGGTGCCGATGGATGTAAAAAAAATGTTAATTTCACCATTACAGCTTATTTAAAACAAACAGTTTAACATATTATATATTTTAAGTGTGTATTTTCACTTGCCACAAAAATACACGAAAAATCATTGAATTCTTAAATTGGTGAATTTTTATTGTTTTTTATTAGAGCTCATGGATTTGCCAACAGCGATAGAGACAAATGACAATTAATGACACTTAATTTGACAGACGACAGTTTAATGCAGGCGGTCGTAGATTATGTTGTGAATAGTGATCGAACTTGAGTGAAAATAAATTTTATGTAATATTATATACATATTATCCCAAAAATCATGCATTTTTAGATACATTGAATATTGCTCTTAGTTTATGAAATTAGACGTAAATAATATTTGTATTCTAATAAGTTGCACACTTTCACGTGAAACACTCATCATTGTTTTAAGATAGAATTCATAGAAACAGTATTAAAAGGATTTGTTTACAATCAGTGTTAATTATCATCGTTTTGTTTGTTTTAGAAACAAAATTTATGAAGTGTTAAATCTATAATGTATTTAAGTACCAAAGTCAACAAATAGTTTATGTATTTAATGCTAGAATATATGTGTCATGGATTTCTTTAACTGATATATTGTGAAATTCACTGCAGTAAACTTATACATAATCGGTAAGTACGATAATCTTTACACATACATAATTATTAAGAAGCATGTTCCCATGACATAGTCAAAGATTTCTGAAATTGCTAAGTATACTTTGGGATTATCAAGATATCATATTTTAATACTGCACATGTATTAAGGCTCCATAATGAGCATTCCTAACAATAATGAATATTGAAATCTGTGTACACAAAGTACACAATTTATATTTTTATAGTAACATGTATAAAAAATGCATTGTAATGCCTTGTGACTTGTGTATTTTAGATTTCATGATTATATTAATTTCATAAGTAATGAGAAAGTACATTGTAAATATATATTGGAGGAGATGTTAGTAATTTTTATTAAACCTAGTAAAATGTAATAAGAGTAGTGTAATATATCAATATTATTAGTATATTTATGGACTATACATATAAATATACTACACATATACTACTATCTACTGCATCATAATAATATGCATTGTCATGGCATTAACAGTCCCAAGATGGCAAGGCATATCATGTGGCCTGGTAAAATAAAAACCAGTTCTCAACCACCATACCATATTCTATTAGATCTTTTTCACCTGAATTCCCTTACAACTAAGTTGGGACCTTAGCTTAACAAAAGAAATAACACTTATAAAATACTTAAATACTTCATAATATTATATTGTAATCCTTATTGTTTTTTTGTATATTAATAATAAAACCACAGCAATGTGTTATTTCAAGATTACAGTTATTTTATATAATTTATACAATTTATATCAATTGACATATATTGTATAAAAATATTGAAATATTTATATAAAATTAGTCACCACAAGTAGGTTTGTAGGTGTTTACAACATACAAGATGTTAATGATTTTATTATCTTATAATTAATATATATTATCAGTCTTTTGTGCCTGTGTGTACTCAAGTTTCCAGGATGGCTTAGATTTACTATTCTGTCTTTTGGAGACACTAGTTATATGTATTCTTATTTATTTATTTTTTCAACAGATAATGGGGAAGTGTACGGGAAAAAAATGTAGGCTCCTGTCGATGTTATGTCTGACGGGAGGATTCTTCTTTGTGGAGCTGATCGTTGGCTACTTGACCAACTCCATGGCTCTTGTGGCTGACTCGTTTCACATGCTGAGTGATGTAGCTGCGCTAGTTATTGCCTTTTTATCTGTTAAGGTAAGCCATTTTTATTATTCATACCAGCATCATTAACAGACTTTTCTTCTTTCTTCTTTGGCTTGCTACTATGATAGGCCTCTTTATATGGATGTAAAGACAACCAAACCTCCAAAAGCATTACAAGCTTAAATAATGTATATTCTTTAACATATTTAAAGTGCAAATTATCTCTGTGTAAAGAGTTAATAACATAGTTGTGTTTTGAAACAAAGGATATAATGTTATATTAATTATAATTATTGTATACGCTTTTTAGTTAGTCTCATCATTATTATCCTAATTACAATAAAATAATAAGTAGTAGTGTGAGGAACTGTAAAATTAACTTAAGATCTAATAATGTGAAGTATGGATTTTTTCTTGAAAGGTCAGTGACTTGAGTAAATATTTACATGTCATCCGAGGGAATTGCACAAAATATGCAAATATTATTAAATTGCCAGAAAATGATCAATTTGTGATTGTATACTTCTGTTTATGTTGCTGTAATTATATATAATATATGCGTAATTATGCTTATAAAAACTAATAACTTGATTGAAATGATTTTTTTTCTCATAAGTCATTCAACTCTATATTTTGTTCTAATAAAAATTGGCAACACTAGACATGACCCAATATTAAGTCCTTTTAAAATGTGAATGCTGAAATTACTCATATGAAACAAAGAATGCGGAATTTTACCAATACCCTATCCTATATACCTGGCTTAAATTTGTTAGAATTTCATTCTGGTCGCAATTAAATATGAGTATTATTGCACATAAACGTATAGACAATAATACATAATACACATGGCAAACATGGCATAAATATATGGCAAAACCTATGTACATATATCTTAGTTTAAAATGGTTTACTACAATTATATTTATGCTTCTATTGCTTCTATAGGCTCTAAATAATAGTTTTTTTTATATATTTCATATAATCTAACAACAATATTTTGAATGTTACTATACATAGCTGTTGTGTGCTATATAAATGCCTGACTTATTTAGATCCACCATCTATCCTGTATATTTAGTCAGCTACAATGATAAATAAATGTACCCCATAGAAATGGGAATAATAATGGCTAGGAATATGATAATTATCATGACTAGGACTTGCCAATAAATTCATGATTGTTAACATTCGTGGGAGTATAGGTGAAAGGCCCCAAAGGGCCGAAGCCCACTAGCTATCGTATCAGTAGGGCTGTTCTGTAAAAACCATTTCGATATCGAGCTTCACCTGAATGATAGAGCTCACTTCGAAAGTGAACTTTATTGACGTAGATAGATAGTCGAGTTTTAAAGAATACAAATTCATCATATTACCGCGTGTTCCGCTTTCGAGGTTTAAAAACGACCTTACAAAATAGCCCTACTGCAGGTGTTGTATATACCGGATGAACTGTTTTAATTCCGATAGCGCGATTTAGAACTGGCACTGATTGGTCCACTACGCATTACCATCTGCTTGGGTATCAACATCCAGCTTGTTTCTACCGTAGATTAGCCTGCAATGGAAAGGGGAAAATGCGACTCATCTGCTGGGCTTACCATAAAAAATAAATACCAAAAAAAAGTAAATTTTATTAACAGATGTCGCCAAAGAAATGGTCGAAAAACACATTTGGTTGGGCGCGCGCGGAGGTGCTGGGTGCTCTAGTCAACGCTGTGTTCCTGGTAGCTCTGTGCTTCAGCATCACCATAGAGGCCGTGAAGCGGTTCATCAACAAGGAGGATATACACAACGCACAACTCCTCGTCGCTGTTGGGGCCCTGGGACTGCTATTGAATATTATCGGACTGTTTCTGTTTCATGGTAAGTGGATATTTCCATTTGTATCACCAAAGATCCCAGTTGATTTGATCACAAGTAATAGTGAACATTAATATCATACCTATAACATTTTAGCCAGCAATGACCAAAAAAAAAAAAGCCCCCTGGTCTCGGTGACAGAGCCTATCTTGCCCTTCTCTCGAAAAGACAGTTAAACTGTTCTCCGGGAGAAACAAGCAAGATGTAAAGCAAGACTTATGAAGCGGGGGACGATGCTCAGCGCATCGCTCCTACAGAAATCTTATACTAATATATAAGACTAAAAATTTGTTTGTTTGATCCCTCTAATCTCAGGAACTATCGGTCAAATTTGAAAGATTCATTCAGTTTTAGATAGCCAGTTTATCAAAGCACGCGGTCTTTGTATCATTCCGCTAAGATACGGTTGTAAATCTTAGTTATAGACAACAGCTAGAATTTAATATATGTGAATTAAGTTTTTTATAAACTCAATTTATCTTAATGGGACACGCAGCCTACCTAGCTTAGTGGACTTAACGGACGCTGCGAACATCGAATGTCACTTCTAAATCCTTATCACATGAATAAATGCAACAGCACTCGTTGTTTACTTTAGTAATTAGACAACATTGTCCTACTTTGAGTAATTATAACATTGATAATGAGGTATAAATTGGATAAAGATTTTAAACAAATGTATAACAAAAAAATCTTTATATGTGGTAGCTTATTAATGGCTTTTTCATATACCTCCTTTGTTAAAACTACTTACGGATTGCGTGCTGTAAGCTATCCCCTAAGAAAATTAAATAAAAATATAATCATACAAGTCAGGACGGTCCCTTCTTTCTGACACAGCAAAGATGCTTCACGTAAGAAATAAATACTTCTTATATATTTCTCGCATCGCCCATCAGTTGAGCTGTTTCCAAGGTTTTAGTAAACATAGTGACAAGATTTTATAACCACGATATCTACATCTACACTTCTACACTAATATTATAAAGAGGAAAACTTTGTTTGTTTGTTTGTTTGTTTGGTTGTAACGAATAGGCTCAAAAAATACTGGACCGATTTCAAAAATTCTTTCACCATTCGGAAGCTACATTATCCACGAGTAACATAGGCTACATTTTATTCTGAAAAAAATAGGGTTCCGTAAGATATTTGGGTTTTTCGGACACAAGGTGTAAAAAATCATCCAGAAAAGTTACTTATTTTGCGTACGCTGCCTAAACTATAAAAGATAGAACCATAAAATGTTCTAATTAATTGTAGATCTTATAATTATCAATAAAAAAGTCCGCGACACGTTACACCTATCTATGTCGAGTGAGGCACAGTAACCATTTTTTTATTTAGATATTTTGAATTTTTTTGGACTACATTTAAACGCGTTTATTTTACTCATGCTTTGGATCCTTATCAAAATAAATTATTTCATCACTAAGTACAGTTTCTGTAGATAATATTTCGACTTTGAATGATTAAAATTGGACGATCGGTTTTGAAGTTATGGCGAAATCTATCTATACTATATATCTACACTAATATTATAAAGGGCAAAACTTTGTTTGTTTGGTTGTAATGAATAGGCTCATAAAGTACTGGACCGATTTCAAAATTTATTTCACCATTCGAAACCTACATTATCCACGAGTAAACATAAGCTAAATTTTATTCTGGAAAAAATCAGGGTTCCGTAAGATATTTGGGTTTTTCGGACACGAGGTGTAAAAAATCAACCAGAAAAGTTACTTATTTTGCGTACGCTGCCTAAACTATAAAAGATAGAACCATAAAATCTTCTAATTAATTGTAGATCTACTAATTATCTAATCTAAAAAATCTATAAAATAAAAAATCTATCTACAAAAAAGTCCACTACACACTACCTAGGTATCTATGTCGAGTGAGGCACAACAACCATATTTTATTCAGAAATTTTGATTTTTTTGGACTACATTTAAACGAGTTTATTTTACTTATGCTTTTAATCCTTAAGATATGAAGCTAAAGAGTTTGTTTATTTGAACGCGCTAATCTCAGGAACTATCGGTCGGATTTTAATGAAACATTTCAGTGTTCGATAGCCCATTTATCGGTAAAGATATATCATCCCGCTAAGATCCCGTTGTAAATCTTAGTTAACGCAGGCGAAGCTGCGGGCAACAGCTAGTTATGTATAATGAGATGTGTATTTGAAACTTTAATATAGAATATAAACTTAAAAACTCATTATCACCGAGTGAATTAAGGAAAAATATTGAGCAAAAATAAATTAAAGTAAATTAGTTAAATTTAAATAAATTTAAGTTACCGCAGGAAAAACAGTTTAAAAAAAACGAAGCCTCCTCTTTTCAAAACGTGTTGTACATATGGAGGAAATACATAAATGACGTGTTCTAGAAAGCGTTTTCCAAACTTTGAACTCCTCCGTGACCCCACTCATGTTTTAAACCCTCTAAACTTATGCATTACAAACATTACTAAGAAGTTGTAGTAAAAATAAGCAGCTTCATCTGCTTATTTAAGACACCAACTTGAAATTTTGGCAATCCAAATCAAAAGGCCATATTTATTTTGAAGGTCTGTTAATAGGCAGCCAATGGTGCGACCCATCAAATGGAAAACGCTGGTCTTCGAAACTTGAATTGAGTCCTACTTATGTTACAAAAATGGAACATTCCAAAAATATATTTTGTAATTTCTTTTCTTTTTCAGCTTAAATTTTTCCGATACACTGGATAGTACTTTATTTACGTAATTCGCAATTATATAGTATTAAATCACTTTAGACTCATTACTTTTTGTAATTACTTTTTTCTATTCGCTGATATAAATATGTTAATTAAAGTTTCAAAAAACGCCAAATGGAAGAACAGATTTTAAAATGTATAAATGATTTTCCGGGGTTTACGGCTAAAATTTCAATAAACACACCCGTAAAATATTATACTTTTTTATAATAATTGTTTCGACAATAGTTATGTAACAAACATCACATTAAAAAAATATATTGCCAACGCGAGAATCATTAGAAACTATAACTTTCTTTTTTAAAATAAAAAGTATCGCCGTATAATGTTTGGTTTCACAAAATTCGAAGAATAGCAACTAGGGAAATGTAAAGTAGTAATAAGTAATCTTTTTTTGTTTGTTGCAATCAGCAATGTTATTACACAGTCATGCGGTGATCTGAGATGGCTGTCTTATTCACATGTTCAATATTTCAATACGCATATCTATAAACCTGGATGGAACAAAAGTCGCCTTGGTTCGTGCTATAGTCCAGTGGTTCCTAAACCCTAAAGTGGTTAGTAGACCCCTTTCAAACTTTTCCTGCGTCAGGTAGATCCCTTACTGAGCTTTTTTTTCAAGAATTGCTCATTTAAAGATATTACATTATTATATATTATATTAATAGTGACATTCACTTTCTCTTAACAATATTGATAGGAGAAGTCAAGCCAACATCTTGGTTCTTCACTATCGAAACCAAATCAATTTTCATGGACCCCCGCTTACGACTGTGGACCCTCATTTTTTGTCCTCGCTCCATTGGCCTCGCTCAATGAACATAAAGACGCTCGTTCCTTGTCACTCGTAACACGGACCGGCCGCAGCTCGTCTTCTATTTGTGTAAGGTTGCCAGGCGTCCGGATAAAGCCGGACATAGGTAGGCTTTTTTAATTGCGTGTCCGGCCAAAAGTAATCGGTGTCCGGCTTTTGTTAGACTTTTTACATTTTGCAAACGAGCGATGCCGAATTAGTAGGCTAAGACTGTCTTGGTATTCGATTTTATCTATTAGTTCACTATAATTTTACAAATTTTATGGTACTCATAAAAAGCTTGATTTTACATACAATTTCTTTATCGTACCTATAAATACTGAGACAGAATCAATTATGTTGGGTGTCCGGTCTTTCTACCCAAATGAGCGGCCAAGCTGGCTGGTCTGACCGGCTTTAAGGTTTGGCGACTTGGCAACCCTAAATATGTGTATGAATACAATGCACATTCATAATACGATGATGATACATCATACAAGTTATCGTGCGGCGGGATTCGAACCAGCGACCGCTGCGTAACCTTAAAGAATCATATTTTGTGATAATCTATCGTATTATGAAACGTGTGTTTGATATAGATATGCATCTTTATTTACCGATAAGATATCCCAGTAACACAACATGCATTATTTATTTAAGCTAAATTAACAAACAATGTAAACCATTTCACTGTTCTAATTTACTAATTATTATTGATTACAATTCGTAAATAATTTGAAGTTAAATATAGAAAATGATTAGTAACATTATCGGGGTTCATGATTCATCATCATCATCATCAGCCTTTTTCCGTCCACTACCGAACATACTACTACTATGTCTAACTACGTCGAATAACAAATAATTAAGTTTTAAATAAACGTCTCTTTTTCGTTTTGTTTTATATTTCTAGTGGATTTACTGATTTCTGTGACATTTTTTTCAACCAATTTTAAGATGAAATATAAACGTTTGTGTCCCTTGAAATAAATAAATTGTAGTACAAAAGACAATACTAATATATCCCTAGAATTATAAAGTATAAACCCCCTTTTAGAGCGATAATCGCCTCAGTTAAAAGTACTGCGTTATACTTTTAGACTGCTATCATGTCTCAAGTCTCAACATATTTTTCGGGTGTAGTGGTAAGGTGATTGGGCACATAGAGTTCGTAGGTTTTGATCCCGCTAGACGCATATAATTTGTATCATGAATATAGACATATGCATCGGGTCATATATTGCACTTCTCATAACGTGAGTGCTTTTTCTAAGTATTTATACTCATTTTACATCTATTCCCCTATCTATTGCCGGTAAAGTTCGTACGAGATTGTCACGGGATCGGGTTGACGTAGTGGGATCGCCCATAAATTCATCAGCGTATATGACTCAACGAACGCCAAAATAAACTACACAAGTCGTACTATTGTCGTTTCGCATTGACGAATCATCAAAAGAGCGAGTCTACATCCGTATCTGCTTATCTCGAGTGGATGTCTGTATCGTTTGCTGCAATGATTACGCCTGATTACCTACTTATTGTTGCCATGGCACAGGACACGATGACGTCAACATCTTCCTTATACCTTTTTTGCACATTAGATGAGGTCAGAGCCAAATACCTACCATGGTTCAAGCCTTATCGTGGCGTGGCTCAGTAGCCTAGGGTGAACCCAGCACCTTGCACGAAGCAAATTGAGCCGAGGGGGCTCTTTTTATACCTCTTATAAAAAGAGGGGGCAAGTTGCTAGGACGGGAACCTCGCCTCATTGTACTGTAGCGACGTTGGGAGAGGTTGTTCTGTGGTGCAGAACGACCCTTCTATGGAGGTGGCGTCGATCTCCTGGGGGACTGACTAGCCGGCGAGTCGCCCTGTTGCTTGTAGATCCGGGGCACCTCACCAAAGGCGGCATTGGTGGCACTCGCCGGGTTTTAGTGGGTAGAGCTGTGCTACGGACGACCGCTAAGACACTATAATACAGGTGTATTGAGAAATAACTAATTATTACCTTCATATCGAAGCGAAAGGAACATTAGATTAGAACAATCTATGAGCTATAGACTATAGTGATTGAAATAAATGATTTATTATTATATTATTATTATCTTAGATTGTTAATATTATATTAATATGTTATATATTTTTTATATCAAAGGCAAGACTCGCTGACCATACTATTAGCGCACAACTGAACTTATTAAGTAGGTATAGGGGTTCCATTCATGATGTAAGTTAGCACATATTTTTAGAAATTCAACCCCTAAAGGTTGGTAAAAATTATTTAATTTGTGTAGGTGAAATGGAGGCATATCTACATTTTCTATGAAAATTTTTTCGTTACTTGACTTAACAGTGTGAACATTTGTATAGGGTTCTTATAACAAATAGAAAGGATTTGCCCAGGCAAAGATTTTTCTTTTTTTTTTTAAAGAAGAAATAGTATGTCATAACCATAACGGAGGGTAATTCAAACATATGCCCTTATAACTCGAATATGAGCGAGCGTAGTCGCGGGCTAAAGTTAGTTATCTTATATAACTCTGGTACATGTTTGTTCTAATTAATATTCATATACATATTATATAGTACTTACTAGTATCCGGTTCTAAAGTACTTATTGCACGTTCCATGTTGGCCGTGTAGCTACGATTGTTTATCTAATGTGTTTGGTGGTTGTATAAATATGTTTATAATATCATTTTAATTGATGAGCGTATAGGTGTTTTATACTCAGGGCCTGTTTCACAATCTCCAGTTAAGTTCCCAATAGGCTATCGGCAACATATTTGACAGATAGAGTATGGAGTATCTGCCAAATATGTTGCCGATAGCGTATTGGGAACTTAACTGGAGATTGTGAAACAGGCCCTGTTGAATGTATGGAAACGATTTTTATGGATCTTATCGCGGCTTATTAAGTTCTTTACATGCCCGACGTTTCGGATACTTTTTTCAGAGGACTCTTGACTTTAAATTGTGTTGTTGTCAGTATTTTTGTGTGAAAGACACAAAAATGCTGCATGGATTTTGATGAAACTTTATAGTGATATAACGTACACATCAATAAAATATAGGCTGTGTTTATCCCAGTAGGAGTCTACTGGGATAAACACAGCCGTACACTTTATGAGTATAGAGTGTACGCGGTTTAAAACGTGTGTCTTTTTTCTCTTTTTTTTCGAAAGGTCTAGACTTTTAGGCCTGATGGTCTTTAAGCTCAATCGGTTGGTAGGAGAGCAGATGGCTCATCTAGTAAAATTCGAAAGGTTAAACCGTGGGTGCTTGTGCTTAATACCTAATACTTTGAATGAAGCAAAGAAAATAAATACGATACACTCTGTGAATACACCATGAAGTAATTTCCATAAGAACTTCATTGTTTTCGTTCGAATGACAAACAGAATGTTTAACAGCCTATAAAAGGGGCTTTATTTGGTAAGTAATGCTTTGTGCGTTTATGAAATAATGAAGGATATTTTACAACGAAAACAAAATACATAATTACTGTAAGAGACCTGTGTCCTGGGATTTATGGGGTCTGGGGGCCTAGCCAAAATGCCATTAAGAAAGCGTTAGCGAAGTTCGAAAATGATAAAATATTTGGGATTGACATGAGGCCTCGCTTAATCACGTGGTCCATCCTATACATTTTATCATTTCGAATTTCGCTAACGCTTTCTTAGTGACATTTTGGCTAGGCCCCCTGATGATGATATTCGCCTTCGTGTATGAACTGATCAGCATATGATTCGTGAGAACTTTACCTTTTCCTACCGTTGAATCACAGCATCATTTACGTATTTCGCAAATTCTCGCAATACCACGAGTGACTCACTACAGCATCGCGTACAAAATAGAATACCTACAGAAGTCTGTATGTTTTTAACCGACCGAAAAAACGAGGATGTTTTTATATGACATGAATATATTAACGTTATGTATGACCACGTGTGTTTTTTTATTAGATAACCAATATTATAAGTTGGTTTCTTTTAATCGAATATTTCAAAGTTGGTTCATATTGTACTTAAGTTACAAAATTACGTCATTCAAATTTGCGTTTTGTTAAATGGATACGCTACAATCGTGTACAATATAATACATGTTAGTACAAGGGCTCTCTCATTGCACCCCAAGCATGCGAAATCCAGCTACTTAACGGTAATTAGCTGTTTAACTGAAAAAATATTTGTAATTTTGATGTTGTTTTACCTAAAAGCGCAGAGGTTTTTGTTTTGCAATTCAAAAATCCAATTTGAGTGTGTGAGGAACAAAACACCAATTATAAACGAATAAAGATAAATAAATTTAAAGTAATTTGAATAATATGTAATAATAGCTAAATATGTGACACTGGATATTGGGAAGGGTCTCACAAATGTGACCAACTGTAACGAGGACACGTAAGGGGTCGAAATATTAAATTCGTATGACGTAAATTAATAGTGGCCCTCACCATCATAATCAGCCTCTTTTCGTCCATGTGCAGGCCTTTTCATGAACGCCAAGACGGCCTATCCCTGCCACTCGTATCCAACATCCGATTACTGTACTAATAGGCGCCTACTCGTATCGGGTGCCAAGATCCACTTTGGGTCGTCAAGCCAGCGGAGTAAGTAAGTAAGGAAAAACTGAATAACTATAAATAAAAAATACTTCATTATCATTGAACACTGTAACATCCATTATCAAAGCCATTCCACCGGGAGACATACCCGGTGCTCCCGCGTTGTATTGTCGTGTGTAGTGTGATTCACAGACCGCTGGGCGACTATCCGCCTGTGAAGCCCTCCACCATATTTCCCTCCAGTGCGTTTTCAGTTCAATCAATACCACACGCCGCGTTCATTAGTGCGATGCTCTGGGTTCGACGTCAATATGTTTTAATCTACACTTCTACACTAATATTATAAAGAGGAAAACTTTGTTTGTTTGTTTGGTTGTAACGAATAGGCTCAAAAAGTACTAGACCGATTTCAAAAATTCTTTCACCATTCGAAAGCTACATTATCCACGAGTAACATAGCCTACATTTTATTCTGAAAAAAATAGGGTTCCGTAAGATATTTGGGTTTTTCGGACACAAGGTGTAAAAAATCAACCAGAAAAGTTACTTATTTTGCGTACGCTGCCTAAACTATAAAAGATAGAACCATAAAATGTTCTAATTAATTGTAGATCTTATAATTATCTACAAAAAAGTCCGCGACACGTTATACTTATCTATGTCGAGTGAGGCACAGTAACCATTTTTTTTATTTAGATATTTTGATTTTTTTTTTGGACTACATTTAAACGCGTTAATTTACTCATGCTTTGGATCCTTATCAAAATAAATTATTTCATCACTAAGTACAGTTTATGTAGATACTATTTCGACTTTGAATAATTAAAATTGGACGATCGGTTTTGAAGTTATGGCGAAATCTATCTATACTATATATCTACACTAATATTATAAAGAGCAAAACTTTGTTTGTTTGGTTGTAATGAATAGGCTCATAAAGTACTGGACCGATTTCAAAAGTTCTTTCACCATTCGAAACCTACGTTATCCACGAGTAACATAGGCTAAATTTTATTCTAAAAAAAAAACAGGGTTCCGTAAGATATTTGGGTTTTTCGGACACGAGGTGTAAAAAATCAACCAGAAAAGTTATTTATTTTGCGTACGCTGCCTAAACTATAAAAGATAGAACCATAAAATGTTCTAATTAATTGTAGATCTTATAAATTTTGTTTTTATAAATTAAAAATTTTGATTTTTTTGGACTACATTTAAACGAGTTTATTTTACTCATGCTTTTAATCCTTAAGATATGAAGCTAAAAAGTTTGTTTATTTGAACGCGCTAATCTCAGGAACTGTTGGTCGGATTTTAATGAAACATTTCAGTGTTCGATAGCCCATTTATCGGTAAAGATATATCATCCCGCTAAGATCCCGTTGTAAATCTTAGTTAACGCAGGTTAAGCTGCGGGCAACAGCTATTGTAAATAAGACGTTAATGTATAGAAGTTTGGACATCGATTGTGCTTGTTCAGACTTTATTTAGAAGGGCAGTAACTTTGTTAAATTAATATTACAACTATTTAACATAAATAATTACTAATGTATGTGCAAAATATGTTACACTAGCAGCGCCCTGCGGTTTTACCCGCGTAGCTCCCATTTCCTTGGGAGTACAGGGATAAATTATAGCCTATGTGCTATTTTGAAATCTGATGTATAAACTATATTATTGTAAAGTTTCATTAAAATCCATTCAGTAGTGTTTACGTGAAAGAGTAACAAATATCTATACTTACAAACTTTCGCGTTTATAATATTAGTAGGAAGTAAAATATTAGTAGTAAGTAAGATATTCAAGACTCGGACTAGATTTGTACTATCAATTACTATCCTAAGGTTAATACTAAAATCCATACTTGTTTAAAAGTTGTTCTCGGAGTCACAGAGGTTTCTTTCATAAGCCAAGTCATTATCAAATTATAAAATTTGGAAAGCTAATTCATTTAAAACATTCTCATTTAACTTCAATATATGAAATTAGAGTTACAGTACATTGAAAGTTGTTTTTTTTATTTATGACGAAACATGTTCTTCATCCAGACTCAACACTGGACCCATCTTCGCTGAATTACAAACTGGTTCTGGTAACTAGCTCGCTCGTTTGGTGATACTTTTACGATCACGTCCATATAGATTTATTCTTAACTCAATCGACGTTAAGGAGAAAATTATATATTTTTTAAAATATTTTTTTATTATTACTTTTTTTTAAATGTTTTTCACCACAATTTCAACAGGTTAACCTAGAGCCGTTGCAAATTCTTATGAACTCTTTTGGGTTAAAGTTATTGGAACGGAAATAAATTTAGGCGATTTTTATACTATTGGCCGATGGGTCACTATTCATTAAGGTTCAAGAGTGGATTTCTCGCTTAGGTAAGGTATTGGATGCGAGTGGCAAGGGATCGGTCGTCTTGGCGTTCATTGAGGGAGGCCTATGTTCAGCAGTGGACGGATAAAGGCTGATGATGATGATGATGATTTATGCTAATAATATACAAAAGATTTATTAAAAGATTAAGTTCATTATGTAAATTTTCTGTTTATGGCGGGATTCGAATCTACGACCGCTGTCAAGTAGCCTGACCGCTCGCTCATCCGGCCATCAAATGATACGTTATGGTTTAATTTCTTCTTATCTTCACTGGCGTTACCGGTATGGAGATACAGTGATAATTTTATTTTATGTTTATCTCTCCGGTTCATCTGGGTTTCCCATTTCTATCATATACGGAAATGATACAAGCTATATTATTGTTCTCTTGTTATATTGACTCAAATGGAGTCATACTTTATTAAAGTCGTCCAATTAAAAGGTAGCTGACGTCATTTTTGAGATCATTTAAGAACTATGGAATTACAACGATTTTAAAAGCTCGTACCTAATCCTTTGCAACATTTTTTTCTCTCATTGAACGTTAAATAGACTTTACTATCGGTTACAAAATTAGGCTCATGAGAAGAATCGGCGAAACAAATTATTCAAAGTTTTATATTTTTTTTTTCCAGGATTATTTTGCTTTTTTTTTTCGAATTCTCCGAATTAATTCAGATTTAATATTAAATCTGAATTAATCTATCGGCAGTCATTTCCTAATGATACTACAACTGTTTAAAATCACTATCGTCCGCATGAGTAGGTATACACACGGTGTCACATCAAGCTTTATGTTCGCATAACAACTTGGCCTCACTTTGTTCTGCACGATAATCAGCCTTCTAGATTTGTATAAGGGTTAATGCGTTTAGATCATTATTATCATCTGTGAGTAACATGAAAAAGAATCACTAATTGATCTTCATTTTTAACAGGATTTTATTAGCTTCACCTGTATGTTTGTAACCAACTCCTTTGAGCTCGATTTTGTCCTACTTTGAACGATCAGATTTAATTCAAACTTTGCACACCTGTCAAAGACCGATGACAATGCAATAATTCGATTACAAAATCCAATCATCCCAATTAGATTCGCCAGGATTAATTAATTCCTTTCCGCATCCTTTGCATGCGAGTAAGAGAGATAGAGCTAGTGCGCGAACTCGGAGAGACTTGTAAAGCGTGTTTTTTTTTAGTTTCTTAAACTATTATTTATTCCACCAGAGCACGGGAGCAGTCACGGGCACACCCACGGTGGAGTCCCACCGCCGGCCAACGTGAGACATCTCACGGAGCTGGTGAACAGCAACGCGGACATGGCGCTCGGCCACCAGCCAGACACTGAGGAGACCGAGATGGTCTCCAAGAGCGCGAAGGTGCCGCCCCGGCCTCTGGCGGACCCTGGACACCTCAACATGAAGGGCGTGTTCTTGCACGTGCTGTCTGATGCTTTGGGTGAGTTGAATGTTCTGAATATTTTAAATAATATGTATACATATAGCTATAGAGATTTTCAGACTATGGCAAATAATCCTTACTTATTTATATTATAAATGTGAAAGTAGGGATGTTTGTTACATTCACACGATAACTACTCCACCGATCATCATCAAACTTTGTACGCATATTCTCGGAGGTCACCTACTAGAAGTAACATAGGATACATTAAGAAAAGGAATTTAATCTTACGGACGTGGGCGAAGCCGCGGGAAACAGCTAGTTTTAAATAAGCGCTAACCAATTGTCGATTCTTCCACATTTAGATTAACGTGATTACTTCGTCCTCCCGTAACCATAGTTGCTTAATTGGAAAGCAATATTATAAGCATTATGTTTGTGAGTTTAAATATGGGTGGAAATCGATCCAACATCAAAGGTAGTATAATGCCTTAAGACTCCTGAGGGACTCACAACTCCAGTCGGACTTATGATGATTTTAACCAGTATCACTCTGTAATAACGTAGCATAATACTGGCGAAAGGATTGCATAAATGGGAGTAACGAAGAATAAATTCAACGTAAACTCACAAACATAACCTTTGTATAATAGTTGGTATATTACTGGCGATGAACTGGAATATTTCCTACTCCTCCTGAATTCTTCAAACTAATTTCGTTGCGGGTCCCAAGGTAGTGTTAACGTATTCCCCGGGCCCCGGAGATCGTATCAAAGGGTCATTTGATGGTTGCCACTGTCTGTTGCCACTATACAGGAGTTGCAGCGGTGGGAACGAGTGGTGGGCCAAGCCCGATTAAAATCACTGGCGATGATGATGATGATGATAATGATGATCATGCGACACGCCGATGACAGAATCAATACATAAATCAACAATCAACAACCTCAGCCTCGTAACACAATGGTATTTTCGGAAACGTGTCACGCATAAGGCATGAATGGCAAGGCAACGACATTCACTACCAACGAGGATATTGGCAATCAATGACCTTAAACATATTGCTAGGTTCTAGGCTGGATTTTCCCATTTTTTTTTTAAATAATTGACGTATTTTTTCCAATGGAAATAAATATGTAGTGCTTCCGGTTGCATAGATGCCACCATCTTGCTTGTGCATCACCCCGAACCTCTAATGTGTTCTATCTCATTCTCTCTCTCTCTCTCTCTCTCTCTTGGACTTACTTTTTCGTTTCACCGAATTTGAAATCACAACGATTCTAAATAAGTGTCACTTCAAAAAACCTGTGTTGCTTGCGATTAATGATAAATTTTAGATTAAAGACAATACAAAAGCTAGATAAACTCCGAATGAAAGTTTAGTGCGCGCATGTCTTTCAATGTTTTGATAAATCATATAGGTTGATACAACATAAGAAAGATGCTGGTATCGTACCTATTCTTTAGGTTGAGGAAGGTTTTGGTGATGAGAATAATTTGACACGACTTTATAATGAAAATCGCGAGCTTATTAAGGTTTTTAATTGTCCAAAGTTTCGTTTACTTTACAACCATGATCACGAGAGAACCTGGGGTTCTGGGACTACGAGATTTTTAAGCCGCGATAAAATCCATAAAAATAATTTCATTATAAATAGAGAAATTCGTAAACACAAAACAATATGGCTAGCGCTGTTTTAATGGTATTGGACTACAAGCTGACAGCCCCAAGAGAAATATACAATTGACTGGCCTGTTGGTCTAGTGGTTAGCGACCCTGACTGCTAAACCAAAAGGTTGTGGGTTCGATCCCACCCAGGACAAATGTTTGTGTGATGAGCATGATCATTTGTTCTGTGTCTGGGCGTAATTTATCTATAACATGTATATATTTAGAAATATATAAGTAGTGTATCAGCTGTCTGGTTACCATAAGAACAGGCTTTGCCTAGTTTGGGATCAGATGGCCGTGTGTGAGTTGTCCCAACATGTTATATTATTTATTATTATATTAATTTGTAAAGTAAAAGTCGTATCGTACACATGCAGGTTGGCAAAATGTGTCGGGCCGCAAACGCCATTGACACGATTCGTGGTAAATAACAAACGCACTGACCTTGATCCACATTATTATCGCTGATACCTTAGATCGGTCAAACTTTAATTATCCATTTGCTACCAAACAAATTTCCAATTATATTTCATTCAAAATCTACGTATCATTAAAATAACTAGGCGCTCCCCGCGGTGTTACCTGCTCCGAAATAAAAATAACACCAGGCCCCGTTCGCACAAGCGCTTTTTTATCGAGCGTTAAGCCCGTCACAGACTTAGCTATAATATATATTAATATTTTTATAGCTAGGCATATTACTATATATTTTCTATACTAATTTTCGCGTGACCGCACACTCAGCTATAATATATATTTCTGTGACGTCACCAAGCGATACCGTAATTAGTATAGAAAATATATAGTAATATGCCTAGCTATAAAAATATATTAATATAATATATTATAGCTAAGTCTGTGACGGGCTTTAAGCGTTTGTACACACAAATGGATACCTAATATGTCATACATTCGAAAGCGTTTTAAAAGTGCAACGCATTTTTATCGAATACTGTTGGATTTTCAACGTTAATCGTTGGACCTTAAATCGAATCTTAACCTACCTTAATTAAGGTAAAAGTAGGACCAAAAATTGGTGAAAAAACACCGAAATTATATTACATGCATTACAAATTACGCTTGGCAAGATTTCCCGCGTGTTCTCATAGACCGTGGCACTGTCGAGAATCGAACCCGCCTATGCATGTCTCGTGTCGAACCGTCGTCTATACATGTCGTATTGTTGCAGGCTCCCTTATCGTAATATGCTCGGCGCTGGTGGTGTGGCTCACCAACTGGGAGTACCGGTTCTACATCGACCCGGCGCTCAGCATCGTGTTGGTGGTGCTCATCCTGGCCTCCGTGTGGCCGCTGCTCCGGGAGTCCGCGCTCATACTGCTGCAAACGGTGCCTACGCATATACAGGTACTCATTCTCAAAGACGCATATCCACGTCACATTACAGCTTATCTCCTGGTAAAAAAAAGTAAAGTATCAACCCTTTATGTCCCACTGCTGGGCACGGGTCTCCTCCTCGAAATCAGGCGAGGATGGTAATGGGCC
The DNA here is from genome assembly GCA_905333005.2 of Lycaena phlaeas. Lineage (NCBI taxonomy): Eukaryota > Metazoa > Arthropoda > Insecta > Lepidoptera > Lycaenidae > Lycaena > Lycaena phlaeas. Next base: position 4,717,587 of record HG995174.1, read on the forward strand.
ATAGTACCGATGCGCTGGCCCAATGCGGGTTGGTAAACTTCACATGCCTTCAAAGACTTTCAATCTCATCAGGCATGCAGGTTTCCTCACGATGCTTTCCTTCACCGGTGAGCGAGCGATGGTCTCGTGTTTAGGTGCACTTAGAAATTTAGAAAAACCCATTTCAAGGCACACACGGGGGCTCAGGATCGAACCCGAAACCACTGGCCCATCGTCTCCCCTGGTAAGCCAGTCCCAAATATTGGCCGACAAGGGACGCCCGGATGTGTTAAACCTTTTCATTGATATTTATATATATTCATTATTGTTAAATTCGGAACGCTACATGACGTCATCTTTTTCGGTCATGCTGCCCGTAATTTCGAGTTATTAGCCGTTGTCACGTAAAAAAATAAATTTTAAGGAACAAGGGCGTCTACGCGATCGATTAAACAAAAGTCGAGAGCGAAAGCATTATGGGACATCACGACACAAGTCGGTAACCGTGTCGGCATTTTAATCCATTTTACTGCTAAGGCGCGACATCAGATGTTTTCACATAAATACATTGTTATAGTACTCAAAGCTGATGATTATGACCCCTTTTTCCGAAAAGAGTTTTGATGGCTTGTATCTTCATTAGCAGCGAAAGACAAGTAGACAAAGTTTTCTGATGTCCTGTCTGCATTAAGTGTAGCTTGTGACACATGTTTAACTCGAGGTTGTGACCAGAAAGGAGGATGCCTGTGGAGTCGCTACCATCTCTTATCAGCTAGATATCAATAACGGTGGAAACAGACACCTTATTTATATAGCTGATCGAATATTAGACAATATTGCCGCCAGCTGGGTACAAACAAACATTTGACAGCGCACCTTTACGGTGATCAAACTGTTCCCACTTAAAAAAGGGCCCAACGACAAAGATAGTGTGTCCGTCTAAGCCAGACTGGATGTACTAAGTGTGTCAACAGCTGAACGGTACACACGTGGAAATAACAATGGATCACACATGCAGCAAACATACGTCTGATAACGACTTGCGTTGATAACGCGTTTCCTAAGGGCTTCACACAAAGACGTCCGTTGGTGACGTTACATGACATGACTGCTGTTTATGTTAGTTCGATAGGTATGTGAAGGTACAACAGGACGTCAAGTTATAAACTCAGCCAGTCAAATTGAACGCGATTACTTAAGACAAGTTCTTCCACCTGGAAGTAGCTCGTAATATGTGTCTCAATGGCAATGATTTCGATTTTCGGCGAAACACAAAAAAGCAGTTGTCTTGTGGGTCACGAAAGAAAAAGGAACAGTGGTACCAGTATAGAAATGTACTGCATAGCTTATCTTTCACACACGTGTTTAGCGAACTGAATTTAAGGCTAAGAAGCATTTATTCGGTTTTTTTTGTTTCGTTTTAAATATATTCTTAGTAATAATATTATGATAGTTATTCTTAAAAAAATGAACTTGAAAAAAAAAGACAAAAACAGGACTGGAGATACGAACCAGGCTCCTTTCGAATGTTAACTGCCTAATTTCCCGATTTAGCTATCATGACATTATTTGACAGCTAAATTTTCGTTCGTATTGTAATGATATTTTATCATTGCCTCAAAGTCAAAACACAAATAAAAAAGTTTTCTTAAAATTTATCCTAGCTAGATCGATTTATCGCTGTTTTTAACCCATGTATACAAAATTTAATGAAAATTGTTGGAGCCGTTTCAGAGATTCAGATTCTATATATTTAGATTCTATATATCCGTATGAAGTTCAAAAGTATATTTTGCCCACAGGTGGACGCAATACAGAGGCGCCTTCTGGAGAAGGTCGATGGAGTGTTGGCCGTGCACGAGTTCCACGTGTGGCAACTGGCTGGAGACAGGATCATCGCCAGCGCACATATCAGGTGAGTTGTAGACCATCATAGTCATTATCAAAAGACATCTCAAAGAATGCCAAAATCGGTCGATAGATTTCCTACCAGTCTAATGGCCGACCGACATTACTATAGTTAGGCGTTAACATTAAAAAAACATAAGGTAGATATTTTTTGCGTTATATTCGTTTTAGAATCGCATTTGGACTAATAATGCTTCCCTATTCTATGTTGTTTCTAAGGGCATACTTTATCTCTTTGCCACAATTCACCGACATATGATCAGCCCTTTAGTCTTTAAAGGAGCGACCGAGGTAGCCTTGTGTTTATTTTTGTATGGATTACTTTTGTATTGCAAATCGTTTAGAATCGCTAGATGACGTCGCTTTTAGTTCGGAAAGTGGAACTAAAGCACGTCAAAGGGATTCCATCATAATGTCACGCTACACGAACTGCTCAGCGTGACAAATATAACCGAATCCCTCCTAAATGTTACAGTTTTGCGTTGTCATGTTCTTTTATATCATGTTATGTGTAAGTTATTGCCGAACGCCGAATCATCTAAATACAATATATTGTTCATTACGGTATCTTATGGTATGCGGCTTTTGATACATCTGTGTTTAAATTTCATGCAAAACTGTTTACAAGATTAATATAGAAATGAACCTAACCATAATATTATTAGTATTTAGTGACAGTCATTGAGAGTAGTTTTGAAGATAGCATACAGACCACAGGAGCATGCCGAACACGCGAGTGACGCCACCAAAGCGAATACAAATTCAAAAGTAAACAATCTAATAGACGTTTAGAGTACGACGCTATGTCAAGCACTTGAGAGCGCTTTTGAATTTGTATTCGCTTTGCAGCCTCACTCGGGTGTTCGGCATGCTGCCTTTATTTATAAATCTGTGATACAGACGATAAAATATAACATCTTTATAATATCAGTCAGTCAGTTTGTTGTCTTGCATACTCGCAATCATAACCACAGCCGTAAGTGTGACGGTTCGCTGATAAGGCAATCCCTTAATGTGAAGTTATCACAAGCTCTTATCAGTCAGATCTACAGATCTTCACCGTTTAAACTATTTACTTGCCTCATTTAAATATATCGTTATTTTTTCGTGTCTTCAAACTAAGCTTTCTTAGTTGAGTATATAATGCTAACCTAGTTTTTTTAATTATCAAAATACTACTGTAAGAACTGTTTAAAACAATGTTACATATTTTGTCTAATTTATTAACTGTAAATGTATGATTTCCTTATGATGATACTTTTTGTGTTTATAGAAAAAAAAATATTTTACTTGAAAAAATAATAGTTAAAAAAACTTAAAAAAAACACGCTTTATAAGTCTCTCATAGTTCGCGCACTAGCTCTATCTCCCTTACTCGCATGCAAAGGATGCGGAAAGGAATTAATTAATCCTGGCGTATTTAATTGGGATAATCGGATTTTGTAATCGAATTATTGCATTGTCATCGGTCTTTGACAGGTGTGCAAAGTTTGAATTAAATCTGATCGTTCAAAGTAGGACACAATCGAGCTCAAAGGAGTCGGTTACAAACATAAATACAAACATACAGGTGAAGCTAATAAAAGCGTGTTAAAAACGTATCAACTGCCGTGTTACCGTGATGAGCAAGCGTCTTCTCTCGATCAGGCGATGAGGGTATTGGGCCGTAGTTCACCGATGCGTGTGGGTGAACTACACACACATTCAAAGGCCTTTAAACTCATCAGTTATTCAATGCACCACCAGGGGTCAGGAATCGAACTTGAACCTCTCAATCAAAAAGCCGAACCTATACCCACTAGGTCATCGATATTTTAGCTTATTTTATTTATTTCAAACGAGCTCTGGTTACAATTTTGTTGAATGCAAGTATTTGTATGCAAAATGTCTGATCCGAATTTCATAGATAGTGTCCGTATTCAAGCAGTCAATACAGTCTTAAATTTATTTCTAATGTCTGAAACAAGACTAGTCACTAGCTCCTTGAGTCTGTAAGCAGTGGCGGCCGTACCTTAGGTGCGCTCGTGCGCTGAACCACCAATTTAAGATTGAAAAATTTCAAACATTACTTGATATTTATTTATAAACCATGTTTAGTAATAGATATTTAAGTATTTTTTATAAGTACATACAAAAATCTTTATGACTAAGCATGTAATAAAATTTCAATTATGACGACATAATATTTTGAGCGCTTTGCTAAACTATTAAGACATTTTTTTCATAATAGACAAAATCTCGTGCGCTTCCACGAGCGCACGAGGACTGCTATATAACCTGTATGAGTTACGCGCTATACGCCTGACGCGTGAAACAAAAGATAGTTCATAGAAATGTACCGAGAAATTACACTGATTTCGTGCGCCGCACGCGCGTCCGAAGCCGAATTTGCCGAGAGCACCCGATGATTAACGAATTTCGCCCGGCGCACGACGACTACGGCGGTACGGTACTACATGATTTTTGCAAGTTGAGTTTCCGCGTTAATTAATTATTGTTTGTTTTAGTTATTGTAAAAACAATTACTATTTTTCTTTTCGTAATATTCTGTGTGTACTCTGTACTGTATGTGGTGTCAGTGAAAATGATCTTAAACAGAGCTTTTAAAAGTGTAATGACATATGAAATAGAAAGAAATGGTTGTGTGGATGTGAGCGAGCGAACATGTCGCCTTAGAAAAATTTCGCATTGATTTATTGTACAAAAAATAATAAAAAAATTAACATATTTTGTGTAAATTGTTGTTTTGTTGCTATTTCAATTCTAATACTTAGTGAGCAAGTAAAGTGCACTACCAGTTCGATAGCCCACCAGCCGCCACTGTCTGTAAGCCAAATTAAGATTTTGTCTTAGATGGTTTTTTTAAAGCATAGGAGGGCAAACTAACAGTCGAAGCCTTTTGCCGACTATCAACGCCCATAAACATCCACACAACCAGAGGTAATGCAGATGCGTTGCCCTCCTTTTCCCTATCCCCCCAATGGGCCACCGGAAACTCACAAACCGCACGAAACGCGACAGCATAACTGCCACTTTACGCCGATATTATGTGAGCGAGAAATACCACCCGCGTCGTGCCGGCCCAATTCGCCTGCAAAGCACCATGACATTACCCCTTTCAAGAGTAAATGTTCAAAATCCATAGAATGAGTGCTTTTTCGTACAGCATAGGACGGCATACGAGCCTTTTAACGACCGACGACCATAAACATCCACACAAACAGATTATGCACCTCCCCCGCCTTCACCTCATCCCCCCTCGTTAGCTGCTTAAAAAAAGCCTCGTGAAAAACTTAGACGTCGGTACATTAACGGTCATATTATAGACTCTAGTCTAGTTAACCTGAAAATAAAAAATACCTTTACTTTATCCTTCATTATCATCATCAGCCTTTATCCGTCCACTGCTAACAATATGCGTGCCTCAATGAACGCCAAGACCAATGTCTCGCCACTCACATCTGTACCGGCCACTGCACGGAGATCGTCTTCCCACCTGGTTAAGAGCCGACCAACATTTTATCTTGAACTTATCCTTACAATTTTGATCCCAAATAAGTCGTTGTTTTTTTTTTAAGTTTTCGGAAATTAATTAAAGCCGCCGGAACAGATGTGTTAAGCCCAAACCGGTGAAGCGCAAGACGTGTTGAACACTCGGTGGACTGTAACGAGACACGGTAGCCAGTTTTTTTTTTGGGATGTTACAAAAAGTTTTTGGTACCTATATCTTGTATATTTGTGATGGTATAACATTAGGGCTTATATTTAATAAGATCAAAATGTATTTTTTTTACAAAACTGATAACTCATCTCTACTTCCTTACTAATATTATAAATGTGAAGGTAGGGATTTTTGTTACGCTTTCACGCGAAAACTACTCAACCGATGATCGTGAATCTTTGTACGCTATTCTCGGATGCACTAGAAGTAACATAGGATACACTAAAAAAAAGAAAGAAAGGATACAATAAAAATAAAGGAATACTTTTTTGATAACGCGGGCGAAGCCGCGGCCAACAGCTAGTTCGTATATATATTAAGAAGAAGAAGACAATAACTATTTCAAATATTATCTTTCTTTGTGACTCGTCCATCATATGTGGTATAACCACAGTGATTCTGACTAAAACGACTATTATGACGCTTTGTTCGCATTGTGCACAGCTTTCCCTCAATATTGTTACAAGAAGATAACAAATTGTAACGTTCTTTAAAACTTCCTTTTACAAAGACATATTTTCTCGGATATATAATGTCAAAAGACCCAAAAGAAGCCACGAAAGAAACATAGATATTGCAAATTTCCATCATTTACGACTAAGGAACCTAAAAAATGCTGAGTTAATTTTCTCGGCGTGTTTTATGAACATCGGTGTTGGCATCCACCCAGCCTTTGTGCGGTGTCAGTGAACCAACTTGTTTATTCGCATTTTCCTACTTAAATCCGCGAACGTATAATTAGACGGAAAGCACCGCGACACCGAACAACGGGCCTTGGTGTTTAAAAATAGTGGATACGTTGAGATTCGGTTCCAGTAATCACGATTGCGGATTTGTATGGCCTAGTTTCGTCTCTCGATTACTAGATGGCGCTATTTATAACTTAATTATTATTATTATTATTTAAAGAGCGGCTGTTCCAGGCAAGGCCTGCCTTCGTATCACTGCGACCAGGGTTGATCTATTGTGATCTTATAACTTCATACAATCCTTTTTTTTTCTTTAACGCCGGGAAATGCACTGACGCATCCCGCAGGGGAGTGGGTCTTCCCAGGCGGGTATGTGGGACTCGCTGCGCCTGAAAGCTGGTAAATGGACGCAACTCTACCCATTCAAACCCGGCGAGTGCCACCAATCCCGCCTTGAGTGAGACGCCCCGGATCTACTAGCACAGACGGCCTCCTCACACCTCGACGGCCAGTCAGTCATCTCAGGGGGCCAACGCCACCTCCACAGACGGGTTGCCCCGCACCACAGAAAAACCCCTTCCACCGTCAGGGCAGTACAATGAGGCGAGGTTCCCATCCTCGTCCCTTGCCACCTGCTCTGTTGTCCCCTCTTCTTATAAGAGGGGTACAAAGAGCCCCCTCGGCTCAATTCGCTTAACGCAAGGTGTTGGGGTCACCCTGGGCTACTGAGCCCCACCGCCACGACAAGGCCTGAACCATGGTGGGGAACTTCATACAATCCTTACACATAGTTAGGCACGGTGTCATTTTTTAATCCGTCGAGTCAATGCTGTCAATGTTGCCATCGAGGATGGTGCACTTTAAACTCCTTACGCCCGAATACTCAAACGCAGCTCAAACGGAGCTGCTTACATTTTGATGACATGGATTTAAGGCGTACTTAGTAGTTTGAGGAGCCCCCAAATATTTGAGTGGAGTTTGAGGATTCTTGCGTTAGACTTTTAAATAATAATAATATCTGAGAACGCTTTCACACCACGTCAATCTGATCCCGTGGTAAGTTCTCGAAGAAATACTTCGTACTTATGTCATGTTATCGTTATCATGTAAAAGTGCGTGACTCGTACTTACATATGATATAAAAATATAATGTTTTTTTTTTTAAAAAAGCGTCAGTTTTATTTTGATTTTTATGTACCACAAGTTGAGTAGATGCAACGGGCAATGAAAAATGACCGCTTAATAGCAATGTTAAAAAAATAAAGAGAAACCCTATCACTTTTGTTTTTATAAACTACTAGCAACGCCCCACGGTTTCACCCGCGTAAGTCCCATTTCCGTGTGAGTAGGTACGGTAAAAGCTATGTCATTTTAAATTTTCATCAAAATCCATTCAGTAGTTTTTACGTGAAAGAGTAACAAACATCCATCCATCCATCCATAATACAAACTTTCGCGTTTAAAATATTAGTAGGAACTTAAAATATTACTACTATCCTACATAGTAGTATTATAATAGGATATACCTACCACGTAGATGAAAATGTTTGAAATAATTTAATTTTCATCAGGCAAATTTATTTTTTTAAGATACAATTTAGCCCACGACATGCATTTACCTATATAGATAATGCGGTCATTGACCGATCGTTAATATGTAGTTTAACATCAGATCATTATATTAAAAGTGTTACGAATGAATTATCTTCTACGACTTAAATAAAATCTGAAAATTATGTGTATTATAAAGTTCACTTTAATGTCGTATTGATCCTAAAACGTACTATCCCAAACAAAGAAATCAAATCAAATAAGTAAATAAATTAATCGAACATTTATATTTTTATAGTTTACGCTTACTAAAAAATCAATACAGCAAGAACTATCGAAGAATAAAAGTTGAAAGTATTTAATAATCATGATTTAACTCAATTTGACATGATGATGAAGTCAAATGATTAAACCCATCATTATTAAATACTTCAGGGAGTCATGTCCGTAAACAATTCGTCCATTCATTCATTTGTTCATCGTTTATTATTCATTCATTCATTAAATGTGAGCCGTCCCGCGCGCGTGAATTTGGCGATGTTTTCATAATAATGTTTGGAAACCTACAGTTTACGATAATACTCTTTTGTTTTGAAGTATATCAATGATTGTTCTATTGTTTTACATTTGAGTGTTTTATAATGGGAGATGCGATACGCGCGTATGCGTTAGTGTCACTTTCGTACTTCCTTTTTGCGTTTGCGGAGGGTAGGAAGGTACAGCTAGGCAAAAAAGGAGTAAGATGTGGTGACTTCGAACTAAAATATGGTATCAACCCATATATGTCCCAATACCAGACACGAGACTCTCTCCTCGAAATTACGCGAGGTTATTGGGCCATAGTTCACCGATGCGCTGGTCAAATGCGGGTTGGTTAACTTCACACACCTTCAGAGACTTTCAATCTCACTCATCTTTTCCATCAGCGGCGAGTGAACTTAGGTCCCGTGTTCACTTTACTCTCGTGGTCACTTAGAAATTAGACAAACCTATTTCAAGGCACACTGGGGATCAGGATCGAACCCGGAACCTCTCGCTCAAGAAGCCGCATCCATACCCTCTGGACCTTCGTAATTTACAATCAGAACCAAGACAAGACCAGCATTAAAAAAGAATAATAAGATAACAAAGAATAAGAAATCGAGATTTCATTCGCGTCTTTCCTTCCCCGTATTTAATAATATTTATTATTTACACTCTTTTAATTAGTTAAAAAATTCGTCCCAAATGAGAGCTACATTCTTTAAAGTCGTTCTTATCGGTCTAAAAATAGCTAACGAAATCATAAACAAAGGTGTGTTTTTATTGTTACAGATGTAGAAATCTATCGGAGTACATGAAGATAGCAGAGAAGGTGAAAGAGTTCTTCCACAACGAGGGCATCCACTCGACGACCATACAGCCTGAGTTCGTCGAGCTGCCACTAGATGGCAATGAGGTATAAACGACCGTCTACTAGCCACCTGTTTTTTTTTAACGCCGGGAGTCGCACATACCCACCTGGGAGACCCAGGAGGGTATGTGGGAGTCGATGCGGCTGCAAGCTGGTAAGTGGACGCAGCTCTACCCACTAAAACCCGGCGAGTGCCACCTTTGGTGAGGTGCCACGGATCTACAAGCAACAGGGCACCTCGACGGCTAGTCGGTCCATCAGGCTAAGGACGCCACCTAAACAGAGGGATTGCCCAACACCACAAAACAACTCCTTCCAACGTCGGGACAGTACAATGAGGCGAGGTTCCCATCCTCTCCCCTTGCCCTTCTTCTTATAAGAGGGGTACAAAGAGCCCATTCGGCTCAATTCGTTTCGCCCAAGGTGCTGGGTTCACTCTAGGCTACTGAGCCCCACCGCCACCACAAAGCTTGAACTGTAGTGGGGTCTACTGGCCACCTATGCTATCGCTGGCCTTATCGCTATGATTTCAGTGTAGTGGCCGGTCCGTTTTGGATGCAAGTGATTAGGGATCGGTCGTCTTGGCGTTCATTGAAGGAGGACTATGTTCGTCAGTAGACGGATAAAGACTAATGATGATGTTTATTATGTCTAATTTAAAAATGGAATTATTGAAAAAACCAACTACGTGGAAAAAAAAATCTTTAAAAAATTGCTATCTATTATTTTTTTAATATCAATGTATCAAAATTTGACGTTTGTGAGTATCCCTGTCTAGAACCAAACTGTTAAAGACTGATCACTGTTGTAGGGAACTGTAGTTTATAAAAGGTAAGATTTAAATACAATAATTTGTGTTTGTTAGGTATTTTACTATTTACTTATTTAAATGACGAGCTAAGAGTGAACTGCATTTCCATTACAATGCCAGTAAGGTCAGACTAGTACATTATATTCACGGAATACGTCATATCGTTCATGCCCCATTATCGGAAAATATGTAGAGTGTACCGGGGTTAAATGGTCCAAGAGCCAAAGGAAAAACTTTCATACGGTTATTTCTCGTGATACAAAACCGTAATGTACTTGTACCCGGCCGCGACATGCTCTCATGCGCATGGGTACTGTGCTGTGTTAGGAATAAAGGGCGAGACAGGTAGGGTAATTTTTTTTTTTAACGTTGGAACGCAAAAATATATACACGTCTATCAGTCGGCACCGGGTTGGTGCCGACACAATGCCTGCAGACAGGGGTCCAAAGTTGCGACCGCTACGTAATGTGTTTGCACTTTTGCAGTAGTCTGATTATTCCAACGGCCGGCACAGAGTCATATTTCGTCTTAGGATCGGCAATTCGTGAACTTTTTACGATAGACAACGCGGACCGATCTCCATTACGTGGTTCGATTGCTATTCTATTTAATATAAAAATCTTCGAAAAAGATGGTAACTTTGTTCCTATTCCGACACCCTCGTCGGTGCCCATATTTTTCCCACTGTGCCCGGGCTAAAAGAGTAGGGAAATACAAGCTATTGCGTTCATGCAATGATTCCTTAAGACTCTTGAATAACATAAATCTAGTATTTGTTTAGTTATGTAGACGCACCCACCAATTTTGTTATTAAAATGATTTTACGCAGTTTTTTGTTACTGCGTTTATGATAATTTAACCCAATGTACTCCCTACTATCTGCAGCATTTAACTATGCTTTATATACCTACTTAAAAACAAAGAGGTACATATTTGAGCTTTAATATAGCCATAATATACAGTTTAATTTTATTGCTAAAAGTAAAAACGTAGCGCTTAACTTGTTATCTTTTGATTACTTATGTATATGATTATTATATTTCATATCTTATTTTTCAACATTGTTAGTCTAGCTTAAGTCAAAGTCTACCAGAGATAATGATTCATATTTTAAGTATTGTTATATGATAATTTGATATGCCAACATAAATTTCAATGCATTTAATATTTTCACCGATAATATTATTATATATTCTCATTTTATTTCAAATAAAAAATAATATGCTATAGCATATAACCCCTGTCTACCCCACGACATTGTTCTAAATAACACTTCTATTTCTAACAAAGATGTTTATGTGTTTGTCTAGTGCTTAACAAAACATATGTAGAATAACAAATTGCTCCACAGCCGTGTCGTGTTCCTCATTACGATATCACAGAAACATAATAATGATTATTTTATACTAATAAAGATATATTAAACTATTTACGTATAACATTGTCCTTGGTAATGGTAATAACCTTAACCTTATATATTAAATTAAATATTTGGCTTCATAAAAATCGTTCAGCAGCTAACGAACATAGTTTCTGTTTTAGATATAAGAGTCATTTAATGACCGCTATTTGATTATAGATTATAGACTACAGAGATACTATTTATCCATTTGAAGGCCTACTTGGGGTCTTAATGGTCTATCGGCCACGAATACCTGGTCGATAGGCCGATACGGATTCATGCCTAAAAAGATGTGTGCTGCTATAGGGCAATGTCCAATAGATATTCAAACGACGTCTTAATAGCTTAGCTACACGTTAATATTAGTTAAACGACGATCGCTTATATTATGTATATTTGTATAAGTAAAAAAAAACCCATGATATTTACGTGATACTCACTAAAACGCCCCATATTTTTTTGCAACTTGTTATAATAACAAAAAAATAAATCGCTTTTTAAATGACGTCATCTTATAATTAATTATTATTTATTGTCCATTACAACGCCTACATAATGAGTCATCTCTATATTAATAACGTCATTTCCAAAAAAAATCTTTGATACGTGTGTCACATTTTAATATGAATCAGCGCGATAAGAAAAATGGGTTGATTGACTTACCTGCGTCAGAATAGTATATCGATTTTGACACTTAATGACGAAGGGCCCGTTGGCTGTTTGTTCGCTGCACGGAAGCCCTTGGAGTGTGGTGTTCAGAGTGTCTGGTTTCCAGTATTAAACTTGTTGCAATACTTTTTTTATGTTTTTTACGTATAAAACGATGTACTGTTCAAATGATGTCATGTATATATACCCGAAGCTATATACTAATGAGTATCATCATCATCATCAGCCTTAATTCGTCCACTGCTGAATATAGGCCTCCCTCAATGAACGCCAAGACGACCGATCCCTTGCTACTCGCATCCAACGCGGACCTGCCACTGCACGGAGATCCTCTTCCTATCTGGTTTGTTGTGTTTCGTTTTTTTTTTGTTAAGTTACAGTAAACTAATAGATAAAATCGAATGCCAAGACAGTATTAGCCTAAGACTAATTTGACATCGCTCGTTTGCAAAATGTAGAGCGTAAAATTTGGTCAGACACGCAATCAAAAAGCCTACCTATAACCGGATTTATCTGGACGCCTGGCAACGCTTCATGCAGCACAGCATAGCATAGTGCATCCCTCCTAAAAATTAAGACGAAAGACTTAACGTGGTTTGAAGCTATATACAATTCTTTTTTTTTTATATCATAGAAGGGCAAACGAACAGTCGAACGAATAGCCTTGCGACTATCGACCCCATTAACATTCATATAACCAGAGGCTATGCAGATGCGTTATCCTCCTTTTCCCTATCCCCAAATGGGCCACCGGGAACTTACAAACCGAACGAAACGCGACAGCTTTCGTCCGGTTTGTAAGTTCGAAACGCGACAGCGACAGCAGCAGCAACCTCCCCGGTCGTGCCGGCCAATTCGGCTGCAAAGCAGCATGGCACTACCTCTTACTAAACTTTGTATGTCAGTGTCACATTCACGGATTTAACAGTGTATATAATATTTATGTTCAGATAATGAGCGACGCGTCTGCTGAGGCGCCGTGCGCGTTGCACTGTCCACCGAACGATCTCTGCCACAACGCGACGTGCTGCGGGCCCAACCAGCAGGTATGTTGCACGCAACCGGCCTGATCATGACTACATGAAAAACCTATGTCATTCCCCAGGACATCTCATCATTATCTGCCTAGCCTTTCCACAACTATATATTGGGGTCGGCTTCCTGTCTAACCGGATTCAGCTGAATACCAGTATTTTTTTTTTCAGCTGAATCCGGTGTGTCCCCATGTGTGTGAAAATGTCCTCCGTGATTTTTTTTATCGAAATCGAATAAACGGTTTTGGCGTAAAATAATAATATACATTTTTTTCTCGCTTATAATAACTGTGTGAATGCTAAATCATTTCTTATTGAAGTATTTTTGGCCTTCATTAAAAAAAGACCTATGTACAGTAATGCACAAAAATTGGATGTTGTGATAATGGCAAAGAGCAGCCACCAAGAACATATATTTTGCGCCTCGCTTGCAGGAAAGCCAGGAATGAGAGACGCCACTCTCCCCGGTGATTGGGACCGTTGTTCGTAATGCATTTACGCCAGATCTATCGAACCGTGATTGTAAATCCGATATTTTATACATCTAGCCTTAAAAACGGCTACCGAGACTGTTTATTTTTGAATCGAAATAGCTTTTAAAAGAAGATTATGGTGAAAGAAACAAATATTTTAAGCATTTTTTTACAAACATTTAATATATTTTTTTATTGTTTACGCATTTTTTTTTGTTTTTTATATAAGTATACCTAAATGCCTTTTGACCCAATTTACTCAATATTGAAAAGGTGTTTCTTAAATTATTTATTGTTCCATCGATAAATTCATAACAGTATGTAAAGCTATATTTATTAATTGGTTTATATTTGCACAAACATAGATCTAATTTTATTATTGTTTCATTTAAAAAATGTTTTGTCTTATCAACACAATTGTTTTATTAAATACTAGCTGTTGCCCGCAGCTTTGCCTGCGTTAACTAAGATTTACAACGGGATCTTAGTACGCGAAATAACATTTTTTACACCTTGTGTCCGAAAAACCAAAATATCTTACGGAACCCTATTTTTATCAGAATAAAATTTAGCCTATGTTACTCGTGCATAATGTAGCTTCCGAATGGTGAAAGAATTTTTGAAATCGGTCCAGTACTTTTTGAGCCTATTCATTACAAACATACAAAAATAGGTACAAATCTTTCCTCTTTATAATATTAGTATAGATTGATGTTTTGATAAGTCATTATTCTTTTAACGTCTTTAAACGTGGTTCCTGTACTTTTCATGTACATAAATTAGTAATGTAGTATACATTACTAAATTAGCAAAAAGATATTTCTTCTGCACAATTTGCATTGAATTCTGCACAATCCGAAATGCTTACAATTTTCACGTACTTACTTAACTTGTTCTAATTTACTTAATAACTGTAAAGAAGGAGATCGTTAGGAAGCCTGACATTTAAAGATTGACGTGACGTGCGATTTGAGGCTCACCAACTCATAATGCAATGATGCAGCGCATAGTCTTATAGTCTAATAAAGTATATGATGACCTGGCCTGATTTCCAGGGCGACTAATATATAGTTAAAACAACGCTTAAGGCTTCGTAACTATTTACCATATGATCCCGACGATTTTCGTAACTTACGAGTACAATGTTGATTAAGAGAATAATTTTAGAGTTTGCTTCTAGCGTACTTACTGATGAATCTTTGCCTATACTGAACTTTCTAGCCAACCAAGCTCGTAAAGTATTAAAACTACTTAAACTCAAACACGAGCTAGATTGAGTCTATTTCATATTAAAATCAAATTTGTAGATCGCTCTTATGTGAACGAGTGCGTTTAAACTTGCAAGTAATTTGAGTCAACTGAATGCTCAATAAAGATCTAATTGGTTTATAACAAACTAAAATATATTTTGAGCAACTTTGCTAATTAAAAAATATTTAATCGCTTAAGCCCTTGTTCCCCCTGATTACAAAGACTTATAAAGCTATTTGCTCATGGCTAACAGTAGAGTGGTAGGTAACGTGTCTCTTGTCACGTACAAAAAGCGCTTAATTTGCTCACAGATTAAAAAACCATTTTACCACATTGAATTTTTATTTTCAGGTTTAAAGTCACATTATGTTCCGAAGCATTATTTTAGAAGATCCATCGGATCTTATGTATCCTGTAGATTTTGTTTTTTTTATTACAGTATTACAGTTTAGACGCCATAAGGGTTCGATAGTTTAAGGAGTACCGCCTTTTGCCGCCAAAATACCTCCCGAAGACGTACTGAAGAGTATTAGATATTTTTTGAGGCTGTTTTTATGTCAATTGTTAAATCGTGTTAACTTTATAAATGTGCACAAATAATTGTTATTTATATTTTAATACGAAATATATAATATTGAGAAATGTATGAGTATTTCATTAAGTTGTATGCAGAGGGCAGAATACCTGACACAAATATTCGATTGGTATCAGTTTGGTATACAGTGTTAGTTTAATTCTTCACAGCGACACCAGATTTCGAACAGCGTTTCGGGCCAGAGTTACTATTATACAAGAATCTTGCACAGTACACTCACAATTATCTTAATATTTCTTTAATGAATGGATGAATGTGAAAAAATGCTGATAATTAGCATATTTAGATTTTTCAGACTCTTGGCCAGTAAATACTAAATTAAATTACTCTTAAACATCGAAAAAATATGCCCTAGATACACTATTATCTACAAATCCAAGGCGCAAAAGTGTACCATGCTACGCCATTGCTAAGTTTCAAGTCAAAATGTAAAAGTCTTTTTTTTATGTCCTTATTCCTTAACAATAACGTTTTATTTTCAATACTGGGGTTTGCCCCTTATGGAATTACAGAATGCGCGCCTTGCGCATTATAATGTTTATTATAAATTATTATCAGAGACCATACTCACAATTATTGTGCTTTAAGCACAATTGGATCGAGACACTTTTTCGCGCGGTATCTCGGGTATATTTGATCGATGCTCATAAACATTTATCATTCAGAGTGTGGGTTTAATTATATATTTATATACTTGCTAAGTATTTGATTTTGTACATTTTTGAATGCAATAATTTACATTATGGTATACTCGCTAAATAATCGCTAATGTGCTTGCTCCTTGTGACGTAGCATATTATCGTTTTCTATCAAAGGCTTGCAAAACAAAATTATGATATAATAGACATATGTATTAAAATGATAAAATATTATTTATGAATGATAAACTCTAACGCAAGCGTTGCACAATTTTTCATTAGATCCTTTTAAAGATACGTATTAAATAAAATGGTGTATGCATATTAACAAAACAATCCGTTTTGAATGTATTGTAATGTTAAATAATTGTAAGGGATTGATTATTTCGGCGTTCATTGAAGGAGGCTTATTTTTTTTTTAATTCAAATTTCTTATGTTCAGCAGTGGGCGGGCTGTTGATGATAGTGATGATTATGCCATGTTTTTACTTTTTAAACAGACTTAAATATGCTTTAATTGACTTTAATATGCGTTGGCAACTTACTGACTTTGTCTGGCGACTAGTATATACAGCTCTCCAATTGCTTAGAAGATCTACGCGCGTTTTTACCAGGCTGAAGCTACTTTTCTACGGAGGGTATAGTGACACGCCAAAAACTGTCATTTCAGTCCGATTAAAATAAATTTGTACTATAGTAATGTATTAAAAAAATACTATAACAATATTTGTTAGGCTGTATTGTGTCTATACAAATTGTTTCTACACCTTTTATTGCCTTAATAATCTGTGTTTTGTTCTATAAACATATGAACTTAATGCTTACTGAATGCTCTTTATGTAAAAAAAAAATACGAAATGTGGCTTTAAAATAACATATACTGTTGTATCATTGAGGTAAACCACATCCCCCTTTATCAGTATTCCCATAGAAATATGGTTGTTTGTATAATTAAAATTAAATACATGATATTTCGTCGGTACTGTGACGTTATTAGTTTTATAATTTTCAAGCAAGGTTAGTATTACAACTATTATAAAAGTCACCATCAATTTGAAGTTCATTATCGTTACAAGTTACAATATATGTCAATATTTGTTAAACTAGCATAATAAATACCTCATTCATTCATTTATATTTGATACCTATGGGTTACCACTTCTACATATTTCAGTTTTCAAAGGTTTAGAATTTTAGATCTACAATACAGTTAGAAAGTCAATAGATCGAAGTCTGTGCATATTTAAAGTGCAATTTTTAAAATGGATCCGACCTTTGCTCACGTGACTTAGAATACGTAATGTTAGTATGAAAGAAGTCGATTACCTAATTACATATATTACCTATATTGTTATCAGTAATAAGGCAATAGTTGTTACCGCTAATGCGATTGTTATCAGAACTGTAAAGTTTATCATCAAGATAACATCAATTGAGTATACTCATATTATTGATTTACACATGGAGCCACCGTAAAACAATGAAAACTTAAAACAAGGAGAAACGCATTTTAATTTTTTCTACTATCTGTACATGCCAATGTAAATTTTAATATTTAGTGTATCTATTACCTTTTTCTGTTTTCTCGATTCTTTTTGCAATTGTTAAAATAGAATAGAACCATGAAATAAACATAACTTAGAGTCTAAGCCTTAGACAAACACACTGAAAATAATAAACTTTATTACTAATATTATTTATATAATTATATGATTCAAAGAATTATTATACTACTAATATTATTTATATAATTCGAAGCCTACTAACTATTTATAGCCTCGATAATAAATGCCCTCGCCATATTGCGGAAAAGTTTGGAACCAATTTTTGTATGGACTATACTATGTGTTATCGCTAGATACAGTGGCGACACCAAGGCAGGGTTTGTGTATGTCTGGTCAGTCTATATATTTTTTGCATCAAAAATAATTCTTTTTTTTTCTTATTTACAATGAAATGATACTATGAAGTTTTGTTTGGTGTGCACATGTTATGTTTGGTACATTCAAATTAGATGAAAACTTTTTGACCAGAAAAACGATAATTGCTCGACTTATTGTATTAACACACCTCCTTTCAAATAGATATATTATGAATTGGTAATAAAATAATAAATAAATCAACTATGTATACTCAATTCATTCGGAGAAAACAAATATTGTTTGAAAAAAATCAGAACCCATAACGAAAATCCAAGGATTGGAGGCAAATATTTTAATCTTTTTTATTTTGTGTGTTCTCGTAGGTTTAGATTAATGTTGCATTGTTGGTCAGTTTTTAATGTCAATGTCAACCCATTGTTTTGTGACTTGTGTAGTTTAGACTTAGTAATTCGCTATTGTGATCGATTTATTACAGAAACAAGCAACGCCGTCACCCGCTGTCACGCCGTACATGTGTCGTCAGAGGAACATGGGCTCGCGGACGGAGTCCATCAGCTCTAACATTGGCAACACTCCAGGCGCCACGGCTACGAGGAATTTAGACGCTTTGGAGTGCGGGTAATTTTTTCTTTTAACTATACAAATTATTAAATTTTACCCCTTTAACGGGTTTTTATATAGGTCCATATCCTTGATAATATCTATTATTGATTTTGTCTTAAAACATACTTAAACTTAACCTTTAAAGTAGTTAACATAAATACTAGAAGATGACTACACATAAAAAGCTGTAGGACAAATCAAAAATCACAAAACATAGTAATTTTATTTTACTTCCTATATTTTTATAGATTTTTTATTTTGACGTGTTTTAAGTCTACAAGTTTTTACCTAAGCAATAAAAGTATTTTGATTAGATTTTAATACATGTTTGCTCAACTTGTCTAATTCAGCAATGAAAGGCGATGAACTGTTTAAGTACCTTTGAGTTACCCTATAGACTCTTATTAAGCTAATGTACAGACTGTCGCCCACCTCTCGTATATGGCTAGATATGTCAAGTGATGGTACACACAGTAAAATTTTGATGGTTGTTTTCCCGACACCAATCGTCAACTCGAGATGAAATTCAAATTCATCAAAAAAAAGTGAGAAACAATAGTAAAAAAGACGTACCCTGTCTCACTCGCGTCGCACGAGAATCTCCTAAATTCAAACCAAAATAAGCTCTCGCTATTAGTAATACGGCATAAAATAGTTTACTTACCGGGACTTGTTACTGTTAGTTCGTGATAGCTTTCTAGTTTTGTTTTTCGAAATGTTAAATGCGTAATTTTTTGTTTATTTTATTTATTTATAAAATGATTGTATTACCAAGACAAAACTATTTCGCTGCGGGAAAACAACCATTAGAATTTCAGTGTCTTATTTATTGAACGTTACACCTAACATCAAACTGTTAACTTGCAGATCGCTGTTGCCGTCGCCCATGATGGACGTGAGACTGACCGTCTGACAATCAGCTGGACTCAAACCGGCCGTGTCCGCTTAAGATCAGATGCGAGGTGACACGGACGCAGTCATAACACGAAATTTTAATCTTACTAATGTATACATTAAATTATATACGTTCACTTTGTACATATTTATTGAGATGCTAAAGGTGTTACCAACTGGAAACTGGAATATATGAAAATAAATGTACATATTCGTTGATTATGAAAATTTATTGATTGCTTCACTGTTTATATCGCTTGAGGAGTTTGGTGTGGAAAATAAAAAAGCTATTCTATTGAATGTCGCAGGTGAACAAATTGTTAGCCATCTTAGAAATTCTAGATGGCTGGTAAAAGTTTTATCCGTTACCTCAGTATAGGGTGAAAAAAAAACAATTTTACTAAATAATCTAAAATTAGAATATCGGGATTTGTAAGCACGATTATATTATAAACAGCGATATTTTTTATGTATGTACGCGTTCACCAATCTTCACGGAAAGCAGACTTGTGTAAACCAAAAAATGCTAAGACAAAATGATGTAGTACTTGCAAAAATATTGTGCAAAGCTTTTCTGAAAGGGAATAAAATATGTAGAGCTAGTAAGGATTCTTGTGTGGGTAAATAAAATTTGAATTGAGACGTTCTACAGTATTCATTGATTATATACATTAATTCATAATAATATACATTAACGATGCTTTTATTATCCATGAAAACATTTCTCCATCGTTCAGTTTCAGTTGGTCATTATAAAATAATAATCATAAACAAAAAGTAGAAGAATGAATATTATTTATAGGATATACATTACTATACAAGACTTCCCGGCTAAGAGATTTGTAACATTAAACAAAACATAATAATTCTTAAATAGTGATATCAAATGAAAAAGTTAAGAATAACTGGCATTAGCGTCTGAACGCTTCTTGAAAAGGACATTACAAAAAGTGGTCAGTTTTTAATAATCATTATAGAGTTGGTTCCAATTTTAGCCGCGTATGAATGTTAGAATTTGCCTTGTGCTCATGAAATTATGTATAAATTTTCTTTTTAGATATATAGCGATTCGAAACTACGATGTTCGTATTATATACAAAGTATTTAAAATAAATTAAGTCTAAAGCTAAATAAGGCTTGTTATTGAACAATAAAGTCCATTTAATATGTCGAAAATTTTAGAGTGGCAATAACTGTGATAGTGGCGCCCTCACCGTTTCATAATTTAATCAACTCTTGTTAGGTTATCAGATACAACATTCAGGTACAGATAAATGTGTTCTTAGTAGTAAGATTTCACATATTTCATCTAAGTGAATTGATGCCACAATATTAGGCAACGTAAATATAATTTTTTATAATTTTTCTAAATAATAATTAATTTATTTCGACATAATAGATCAGGAATAATAAAAAAAAATGAAATTAATTTGCAAATTATAGAAAAGAAATAGGATACAATAATTATGTATTTATTTTACTATAATACTAAGTATTCATAAAAATAGAAAACAAGACCTAAGAGTTAAAAAAATGAACACCTGTAAAATGATAAACTTAGTTGGTAAGTATGTCAGGGTTCGTAATTAAAATTAAGTAATAATGTTTAAACATAATATATAATGAATTAGCTGTATATCTTATCAATGTCCTTTTGAGTTTTGTAATGTTATTTAATGTCTTCTCTCTCTATTTTAAAATAAAATCATATATTGAAATCTATTCACTTTTGAAAGTAAAACCTTGCAAAACAGAACTATAAATGCTATCTACACCAGTTCAATATCTCGCTATAACTAGGTAAACCCCAAAGAAAAATGAGCGACACGATTTTTTAAAATATTATTCGGAGATACTAGATAGAAGAGAGGATATTATAATATTGAGCATACAAAAATTGTCGTCGTTTCACCACAACGTCTCGTGACATCAGAAAAAAAGTTGTTTCATTTCCTTAACTTTGGCTTTATAATTATTTATCATTGACAATATTAATAATAAATGAAGTCTATTGAAAGCTAGTAGCTCCAACTTACTTTTTATTCCTTGCATTTTCGGTGACTTGAAAATTTCGCAAAAAAATACTACGTGGAACCCTATTTCTCCCGGCACTCGCAAAACCTTAACTGGCTACAAGATGGACTCGTTCATTCGTTCCATTTTCTTTTCTATTTACAATTTTTTTCGAGTAATATTTATTGCGATAATTCTCTTGAATAGGTCAATGACCCGAGTCGCGTGTCTTATCCAAATATTTAGATAGTATATCTTATCTTTAACACAATGTCGTATGTGAACGTTGCACGTTGGTATCACTAATCTCATTAGATACTATTTGAAATAGATTTCACTTCATTTTATAACGATATTCACGTATCCTTAAGTTTGTTAAACTTATGTTTCCGTTATTATTTTGATGGACTGCGAAAAGCGCCATCTAGTTTTCGACACACGAAACTTAGGTTCCATATTTTATCTTACGAATAAATGACATAGTATGTTCCACGTAGAAAATATATATTTAGATGATATTTGAAATAAATTTACTTATTTAAAAAACGATACTCGTGAATCCTTATGATTAGTATAGTCCCGTTATCGTTTTGATGAACTACAAAAAGCGCCATCTCGGTCTCGACACACGAAAATTAGTTTTCATAATTCAGCTTACGAAGAAATAGCAATGCTATTCTATTCATATAAAAGGTTAGATGTATTTGTTGAAACAGTTCTCTAGTTCTGTTTATTTACCATACAAATACAGCCATGTGTAGATTGATATTTTACCGTATGGCGTGATTGCCAGATTTTCTCTGGTATTATTGCACTCATAGAAAAACTGAAAAATCTATTGAAATTTTTCAAACTTTAATGCTATAACTAAGATCCTTGATAGAAGATAAATCGATCAGAACTACACATTATATTATATAATAAGCCTTATGTGTTCCTGTTTTCTACAGGCTGTAAACGGTAAATAAATAAATACTTGGTACGGTTAACACGAATGGTTTTCCTAAAAAATGTTCGTTTTGAATTCAACAAGTCGCCGATCTGTTTTCTTCATACTTTATCATTTGGCAAACTTGAAAATGAGTCCTTGTACTGAATTACTTTTTATACGATATAAATTCATCCCTAGTTGTTTTGATAGCCAAAGCAATAATTTTATACAATATAGAAAACATTAGCTATTCGATGAAACTTTTTTTAAATATTTTATACTGATAATAAAATAATTTAGCCATAAGTTTATATATACAATTACGATGGTATTTAATATCACACCAAATACTGTGTGCATTTTTTAAATTAATTATTTAATAAGTTTAACGCGTATAGCGGTAATCTAGGATTTCATATGAAATGTGATTAATATTAGTTTTTTACACTAGGTTAAAGTACGTTGATGCACGACATCGTTTGTGTAGTTAGTTGAATGTGTTTGTTAATATGAATCACTATACATATATACTATTATATATATTATACAACTATACCTACACTCGGTCAAAGTGGTCTTAAGGTAAATTGATTTCAGTGTTAAATTTAATAACCACATTATTTTAGCGTCAGTATTGTCCCAATAATTTTTGATTACTAGTAAAAGCATCTAATTTTTTTTTTATTCTACTAAAATAACAATAATAAATAGCCAAGGGGGTGGATTCATCGTAATTTAGTTGTCCTACAGATAATAATAACTACAAAAAAAACTAAAAAAAAACATAAGACGGCTATGACCAGGGTGTTGTGTATGAACTGCCAAAAAATTTGGATAATTTTGTATAATATGTACCTTTGAGCACAATTTTAGTATTTCTGAGTCTACGATTTATATCCTATTGGTTTAAAACCAGCTCAATTTTATTTAAAATGATTAAATTATTTAATGTAACTTTAAATCCATATTAACATTTTCGGAACAAGAACGGTATAAAGGCAATAGTTATTAAAAGGACTGTGTTTCGTGAAATAATGATAGTGAAATTGGTCCGTGGGAGCTTGCTTTGTAATGACAAGCCACGCCTATCAATCCATTAAGTGAAGCTGTCTGGTGTTCTTGCCTGGGTTGGTCCGTAGAGTGGAGGTGACCATCTTTACGAGGTTAGATAGGTAGGCGCTCTATTTAAAATACTGGTATCCGGTTAGACTGGAAGCCGACCTCAAATTTACTAGGGAAAAAGCTCGGCAGGACGAAGAAGTAATGTTATTCCGTGGTGAATACCAGCAATTTATGTCTTAACATATCATCAACATAGAAAGCATTAATTGTAAATTTATTAGTGTCTTATATATCACTAAGCGGTCCCTCATGTGCCAAGTTAAATTTGACTCGAGTACTTTATAATTAAATGTAATGAAATTGACGCCATTTTGTTTTTTATTTTTAACGAAACACAGTCCAATATTGTTTTTTTTCTATATTGTAGAATTTATAGCTATGTCTAGACTTAGGTTTCCCGAATTTCTGATGCTATAATAATTTACTTATTTAAGTATAATACGTTATATAATAAGTGTAAGTAGTGAAATATTCAAAATTATGTTTAAAGTTGTTTTTAATTTGAATCGCTTTATTAATTTATCTTGAATGGTGTTGATATTTAAAATAGATTGTTGCGTACCACAAAACCACTTGTATGGGGCGTGTCGACGTCGTGATAATTTTGTTATAAATAAACATATTCAAAATATTGCTCTTTTATTTTACTGCTGAATGTTTAATGAACCTCTTTTTCTCTTTTACGCCGGGAAATGCACTGACGCATACCGCTGGGGAGTGGGTCTCCCCAGGCGGGTATGTGGGACTCGCTGCGCCCGAAAGCTGGTAAATAGACGCAGCTCTACCCACTAAAACCCGGCGAATGCTACCAATGCCGCCTTTGGTGAAGTGCCCCGGATCTACAAGCAACAGGGCACCTCGACGGCTAGCTAGTCCCTCGAGGGATCGATTGGGAGCCCCCTTGGCTCAATTAGCTTCGCCCAAGGTGTTGGGCTTACCTTAGTTAATGAACCTCTGGGTTATATCTCTCGAGGGAAAACTGTGTGCGGAAACCATCGACCACACAACCTATAGACTCCTAATGTTTAATTTTCCGTATTAAATGCATTCTGGCAACTAGCTGAGGTGAGACGAAAGGGGTTGCAATGCTGTGATTAGCTAATTCAATGTCATACATTACTAATCGCGGAACGTTAAAAAGACATGGATATATTTCGCAACGGGAAAGAATGAGACGACACGATAGTTTGAGTACATTGTTTACAGCTTACATCGGAACTATAAGTCAGATGTGTGGCCAGAACCCGTTTCCCTGTTATTAGGAGTCTATGGGTTATGTGGTCGATGGCGGAAACGCATAATGCAGTTGACTTGTTGATGAGATAACTCTTAGAACCCTCAAGAGTGTGAAGAGTGAAGGCTGTAAAGTGGAAAAGGCGTGTGACGTCACTTTTGTGCTCCTGCATTTGTTTATCTTATTTCCTGTCTTGCTAAGATTTTATTGAAAACTAGCTGTTGCCCGCAGTTCTTCGCTTGCGTTAACTAAGATTTACAACGGGATCTAAGTACGCGAAATAACATTTTTTACACCTTGTGTCCGAAAAACCAAAATATCTTACGGAACCCTATTTTTATCAGAATAAAATTTAGCCTATGTTACTCGTGGATAATGTAGCTTCCGAATGGTGAAAGAATTTTTGAAATCGGTCCAGTACTTTTTGAGCCTATTCATTACAAACATACAAAAATAGGTACAAATCTTTCCTCTTTATAATATTAGTATAGATTAATTTAAAGGCGCAGGTACACCAAAGAAACTCGCTTTGTGAATTATTTATTCAAGGAATAAACCACTGGAGATATTTTTATTTTAGTCAAAATAAATATACAATCAATACGATCGTCTTATATTTTTTAAATATTACAAATAGTGAAACATGTTATTTTTTTCTATCGATAAAGTAGCGCTGAGGGCGTCCTCACCGGGATCAGCCTCGTGTCCCCCTGGTCGTTGCGGGTGACCCAGTACTCCCTCCCATTGACTATCCTCCTCTCGGAGTCATCACTGAACTTCACTTTAGATCGGTTTCCGAACAGCGAGTCGTACGGCGGCGGTCGGCTGTCGCGGGCCACTTTTTTGTTCAATTTGTATGTTTTTTTCCACTGCTTCGATTTTCTTTCTGTGCTCACCTTTACACGGAAATATCGCTTGAAGAAAACCTATAAGGGACATATAATATGACGTGACGAAAAAGTAAAGTTATAGGACGATAGGCTAAACTTAACTCCTACTAAAGCCTTGCTTATATACTGCCTATTCTACTTATTTATTTTACAGTTTTAATATTTTATAGACAGAATACCGAGAGAAGACAAAAGGTATACAGAATAGACAAAAGAAAGACAAAATACAGAAAAAGAGAAGGCGGAGTTCGGAGAAATGACACATTTACGTCACGATCAATCTGTTCATTAATGATTTTTAGGGCCATATGATGGTACTGTATATCATTAGATGGTCTTTCTTCTATGAAAAAGTTAAAAGGTAAACTTTTAAGGTTCACATAGAAACTGCTACTTAAATGTACCATATTAAATATTCCTATCAACATTAAAATCAATAATTTTATAAAAAGACTATACTTCTCCAAGGAACACGGCAATTGCTGCAGCGAGCCCCACGAACATGATCATATAAGTCATCATCAGATCGCTGTTTCTCAGCTGGCGGTCCTTCGACTGCAGGTCCAGCGGACAGATCTTCGTGCTGGGCAGCTCTTTGCCCTCTAAGAACTTCACTATACCAGACTGTATCAAATGCACGAGCCTAAAAAAAACATCCATTAATTATACAGTCTAATTATCATTTTTTTTTCGTCTATAAACTATATAAATAAACGTTCTTTTGAATGACATCTTCCCTAAACTGTGACGTAGAGTCTAAGATTGTCGATCACACGGCTGTAAAACTATTTAAAAAAATCGGTTGTCTGTAAAGTCGGTTTACTGACGATAGTGGAACGTGACAACGTCATAAGAAAATACTGATGGGCCGATTGTGCCTCTTTGTCGCTCGTTCCGCGCCCTCGCTTGCACTTCAAGCCTAAAATGGACGCCTCAGAGGGAGGTAACATCGCATGAGTCATGTTTTTTCGTGCGTGCAGCCGGCTCTATCGAATTATAAGACGTTATCACGTCAAAAAATTGTCAGTAGGTCTGAGAATAAGTTTATAACTAATTTTTATATCCCTAAGCGTTAAGTGTGCCCTCCCCCCCATTTTTTTGACCAATTTTTGTGGTTATATTTTTATGGTGTGGCATTAAAAATACAAGCAACTTCAAATTTTTACTCCTTTACGATCAACCTCTTTTAACAGCAATATAAGTACTTTTGGCAGAACGACTGTCCTGGCAGCTGGTAATAAAATAAATCACTCACACTTGATCAAATAAAACCTGCAACGTGGTATTCATGGGGTACGCGAACGCTCGGCTTTTCTTCATGAACACGTTTGGCGCCACCACGTACGTACACCTCTCGGATTCCTCCACCCCCTCCCGCGCTTTCTGCAGGTAGTTCTTGTACATGAGATTATCAATGGCAATCTGCTCTTTGATGAGCACGGCGCCACCGCTCACATACGGCAGGAGCTCTTCATCAGCACTGACTGAACGGAATTGTCCTCGGCCGTTGTTGATCATTTTGTTTAAATAAAACAGATCATCGTTAGGCTACAAAAAAATTGGTTGTCAGTAAAGTTGGTTTACGGACGGTATAGTCCTCGCCACTTTTAAAGTCCTGCGACTAATGCCTGAACTAAATTTGACAAGATTGACATCTTGACATCTGTCTGGAGTAAGAAGTTGTGATATTTTAAATTGTTTTACGTGAAATATGGAGCATATGATATAAAGTAAGGTGTAAAAATTATATAATAAATAATGATCGTTAAAGTGAAATAATTTTGTGAATTAGAAAGTAAAAATAAACAACAATTAACCCCGTTAAATAATATGTTTATAAATGTCACAGCCATGACAGGTAAATTGTAGAGATGCCAGAGTCACTCATTTTTGCCTAATTTATGGTTAAAATATTATCATTAACTCAATACCTACATTTATCTTATGATATTTTATATGAATATAATTACAAGGTAAAAGAATTAAAACCTTGCTTAGATGAATTTTTAGGTGTTTCTGTAAAAAAGGTCGAATAACAAAAGAAGTAGCAACGGCAGCAATTACTTCTGAGAAAACCGTCACCCCTGGCAAAATCCGAACACAATCGAAGAAGCTTGTTTTAGATGAATTCTACTAATCGGTTATACGTAAAAAATACAACGAAATATTAAAAAAAAATGTTTTATTTTACTAAAACCTGGTAGGGAGATTTTTATTTTGCTGCTATAATTATTTTTGTCATTATTATCATCATCAGTCTTTATCAATGCACTACTGACTATAGGCCCTATAATTATTTAAATTTTTTATTTTACTAGACTTGGTGGAAAATTATTACAATAGAAATTGGCAACATTGAATTATGAGATCGCAGCGCCGCGTCTATCGGACTTCTAAAGTGGCGATGACTCTAGTTTGGCGTGACAACATCAAACATTACGTCATGCAGCACGAACTGAACTAAGCCGATCATGCCTCTCTCTCGTTCGTGCCGCGCTCTCGCTTTTAGAACGCTACTTGACGTCATCTTTTTCGAGCATGCTGCCCGTAATATCGAGTTATTAGACGTTGTCACGTCTAAAGGTTTTATTAATCCAGGGCCGTAGCTGGGGGGGGGGGGGCGGTTTTCGACGCGGGGTCGAATCCTGCCAAGTGCTTATAATTTGTAAGAAGAATTTAGACGTCTGGACCGGGTCGTAGACGTGTAATTTTTAAATTATTTATTTATTCGCAACACAATTTATTATGCACTTAAGACGAGAACAAGTTGTCGTGGTGTGATTGTTGAATATATTTGTTAATTATCTTATTTATTTACTTGTTTTTATTTTAAAGCCCTAATTCATAGGAAGGTAGCGTAATCAACAACAGTAATAGCCACATGTATCTACATTTTACACCTATATAAATAAACAATTTTTAAATCCACGCATAAAAATCTCATGAAAAATATGATATACTTACTAAAAACTTATTTTCGGCGCCTTACATTATTTGCTAAGCAGGAAAAATGAGAATTTTTTTTATGATTCCAGAACCGATGAAAATGATTTCGCACACAAACATCACCTTATAGGTGTACATTGTTCCTATTTTGTCCCGTGTGCTTAGCTTATAATTACTGAACGTTTTTCATAAATCCCATCCAAAACCTTACTCGATTGTGCGCCATATTGCACGATTTTTCTACATTATAACTTAAGATATAAAAAATATTCTTACATTCTTGATAGAGTACTCAACGGCGCC
Source organism: Lycaena phlaeas (assembly GCA_905333005.2). NCBI lineage: Eukaryota > Metazoa > Arthropoda > Insecta > Lepidoptera > Lycaenidae > Lycaena > Lycaena phlaeas. Next base: position 4,746,521 of record HG995174.1, read on the forward strand.
GCCCTCAGCTGCCACCCACCTGTAGTTCTTCTTCAACAGATCCTGTGGGTATTCTATGTCTAGCGTGAACTTTGATAGAGTTAGGAAGGCGGTCAAATTCGCTGTATAGAACGCCGACAGCAATATCACGAACAGCCACCACGTAGCGAACAATACTCGTGTAGTGTCTGGAAGTTTCACCGCTTATTATAATCGTTTACGCATTCTATATCGTTTGTATATATAAATTTACTCTTAGTTCCTTGTAGGTATACAAGAGCGACGATGGTCCAGTGGTGGACGGACTCGGCCTCTTATGCGAGAGAATCTATGATAGAATCCGAAAATCGTAATAAATAAAGCAAACAAGAAAAGAAAAAGAATAAAAATATTAATTTTGCACTTATTACTCGAATTTTAATTTATCAACAGAAATTCAAAACTCAGACTAACACCACCGGAACAGGAGCTCTCTCCTGTTCCAGTGGTGTTAGTCAACCATATTTAGTACATTTATCCACGTAAATAGTAAGAGGTAGTGCCATGCTGCTTTGCATAAATAATAGCTTAAATAATACCAGCTGCTGTCGTGATTAGTGTGTAACATATATATTATGTTACATAGATTTAGTTAGGAGTTATGTACTATTTATTCGTTTTTTAACACTAAATTCATATTCCGCGCGCGAATTTCTTCATTCGCCTACTCGATTACAATTGGTCGTGTAATATTACGACGTCACGATATGTGGTGCGTCTTGGAATCAAGTCGTGCCGGTTACGGACCGGTCGATCGTTCTTTTTCTGCCTGAGAGTGCTGAGAAGCGCACACGCGCCGCGTTATATTTTAAGTGGGTGAGTCCTTGTAGGAACACACGTGTATCCTTAAGTAATCTCTTTGTTATAATTAGTGTTTAAGCCTTCTGCTTGTAATTATTAATGTTAAACGCTTAAATTAATTTACAACCAAAATGCACTAGCGTCTAGCTTACAATTTAATAGTGTTTTTTAGTAATATTTTATCATAGGGCTTAGTGCTTATCTTTATTGTGTTCTGTGCTTATATGCTTTTAATGGCCATTTCCGTGTCAACCCTGGACATTCATGGGGGTTGGTTACGGAAAGGCTCACCCGTGTTGGCGTGACCTTTCAGGGTCCCAGGCGTTGCCGTCGTGGTCGGTGCGGTGCTATTCCTGGGCGTGGCCGAGTAGCTGTGGACGGGGTCCAGAAGGAAGCAGACGACGGGAACCTGAGCAGCTGGGATCCCACTACCCACTTATCACTTCCCACTACCCACTTACTTACTTACCCAAGGATCTCACTGATCCCACACTTCTCCTGACCTCTCTCTTCGGGGACCGCACACCACAGTGCTGGCTTCGGTCCTGCTCACCGCCACGCTGAGCAACGGGACGACACGCGGGACGAAGCACAGACCACGTGGCACGAGACACGGACGCAATCTTGTTAAGTTCTCTTTTTGATTAGCTCCCAACTTGATATCAGGAATAACGAACCCACGCTCTCTTACAACCGTTAATTAGCTTAATTAATTATTCTAATATTTTTAATAGTCGGCCCTCAACCTATTTTTTCTAAATTTAATTTATAACTTTCTTTGTACAATTTTTATTCGATAATATATTTATAAAGTTTAATATCTTTTATTTTCATTTATACTCATTTATTATAATTTCATTTTTTTAAACGCAACAATGACGCCCAACCGGTTAAAATATTCCTGGTATTAAGTTTGTCTGGTGGTGTGGAAATGGTCCCGTCTATTTAAATGTATGTGTTGTGAATTGTGTGATGTTGTTAATTTATGTTCTCTCTAAACATATTATATACATAACAAACCAAGTTACAAATTCATGTTCAAATTAATTAAAATTTAAAGTATTAAATCATTAAAAAAAAAATTAAATTAAAATGTTAAATCATATAGTGTTAAAATCTAGTTTAAATTTCAATTAATGCAACATAAGTGTAAATAATGACAAAAGGAAATAATGTAAGTACTGAATATAATTATTACAATATAAATCAATTATGAAATCATAAAATATTCAATCATAAGAATGAATGATAAGTGATAAGTGTTATATAACTCGTAATCTTTGTACTTGGCTTGTTTGTTCACTTTTTTTTCGAATACCCTCTGTATCGGATATTTTTGTGTTTACTTGTTGATATCTTATTGTGTATTATTTTTTATTATCTCTGCGGTTTGTTTCAATAAGGACTCACGATGACACGTTATATTAAATTTTTATCTTGCATAAAGTCGAGTTAGTGTACAACGTATTTCATATTTTTTTACATTAAAGGGTTAACGTTAGCGTATGACGTATTATTAAATTTAAATGGCAAAATGTTAGGTGTTATATCATGTTAGGCATATGCCAGATTTTATTTGTTTTAACACATTTTATTTTATTTAATTAATATTAAAGACCAAAATAATAGGTGGCTTTAGTAATCAAATAATATAATAAACTTTAGATAAATAATATTAATGATCTAAGTAAAAACAATATTTTTTTTTTCAAAATTCACACTATGTATTCCAATTTTGAGACGGGTGATGATCTCTAAAGCGTGCATATACAATAGGTACATGACATGGATTGTTGTGTGTTATGGTACATATCTTATGTACTGGTTATGTATTTAGGGTACAAGTCGTTCCACTGAGCAATGACTTTTGTGCCAGTTATGTATTTTGGTAATATATTTGAGTTATTCCACTGAGCAATAACTCGAGTACATCTCTTAATTGTACTTTTATATTATTTAAAGCCTACGCCATAAGTTATTAACTCTAATATAGCTTATCTAATTCCGGGACGGGTGGCGATTCCACATATTTATATTATTATAGTATATGCACACATGCTAAAAGCCTTCATCGGGAATACTTTTTGGCATATTAAATTAAATTAAATTTTTCGGTTTATAGTAGCTGTTTGAGTATGTGTCCATAGTAGACCATATCTCTTTGTGTCAGGGCGTTGTTTGTGTAGTACAGATAACGCACGCTGCTTGTGAGAATTTGGATGATGATGAATGTGAGTGACGTATGATCGGATACGCTGTCTACATCTCGTAGCGCAGTGTAGCAGTGAAGCCAAAATTTTTTTATGTAGCGTAGCATTTCTGTGATCGGCTACGGATGAGTTATCAACTCTTATCTTGTTATTGAGAAGTAGAATCAGTAGCGTTGAATTTTTTTTCTCTTTCTCTCGAGCGCTGTGCCAGAGTTTCTTCTCGCGTTACCTTCTTCAGAATTTTGCCAGAGAAGCAAAATTCTTCTCTGACGGGGGGGGTATTGTAACATATATATTATGTTACATAGATTTAGTTAGGAGTTATGTACTATTTATTCGTTTTTTAACACTAAATTCATATTCCGCGCGCGAATTTCTTCATTCGCCTACTCGATTACAATTGGTCGTGTAATATTACGACGTCACGATATGTGGTGCGTCTTGGAATCAAGTCGTGCCGGTTACGGACCGGTCGATCGTTCTTTTTCTGCCTGAGAGTGCTGAGAAGCGCACACGCGCCGCGTTATATTTTAAGTGGGTGAGTCCTTGTAGGAACACACGTGTATCCTTAAGTAATCTCTTTGTTATAATTAGTGTTTAAGCCTTCTGCTTGTAATTATTAATGTTAAACGCTTAAATTAATTTACAACCAAAATGCACTAGCGTCTAGCTTACAATTTAATAGTGTTTTTTAGTAATATTTTATCATAGGGCTTAGTGCTTATCTTTATTGTGTTCTGTGCTTATATGCTTTTAATGGCCATTTCCGTGTCAACCCTGGACATTCATGGGGGTTGGTTACGGAAAGGCTCACCCGTGTTGGCGTGACCTTTCAGGGTCCCAGGCGTTGCCGTCGTGGTCGGTGCGGTGCTATTCCTGGGCGTGGCCGAGTAGCTGTGGACGGGGTCCAGAAGGAAGCAGACGACGGGAACCTGAGCAGCTGGGATCCCACTACCCACTTATCACTTCCCACTACCCACTTACTTACTTACCCAAGGATCTCACTGATCCCACACTTCTCCTGACCTCTCTCTTCGGGGACCGCACACCACAGTGCTGGCTTCGGTCCTGCTCACCGCCACGCTGAGCAACGGGACGACACGCGGGACGAAGCACAGACCACGTGGCACGAGACACGGACGCAATCTTGTTAAGTTCTCTTTTTGATTAGCTCCCAACTTGATATCAGGAATAACGAACCCACGCTCTCTTACAACCGTTAATTAGCTTAATTAATTATTCTAATATTTTTAATAGTCGGCCCTCAACCTATTTTTTCTAAATTTAATTTATAACTTTCTTTGTACAATTTTTATTCGATAATATATTTATAAAGTTTACATCTTTTATTTTCATTTATTCCACATATTTCATTTTTTTTATAACCGTAACAAGTGTGGTTTGAGAGATTCCCGTGGCCCATTGGGGTGGTGGATAAAGAAATGGACAACCAAAGCTTATGCAGATGCGATGCCCGCATCTGCATAAGCTTTGGTTGTGCGGATGTCTATGGGCGTCAGCAGTCACCAAGGCTTCGACTGCTCGGTAGTCGGTTGCCTCCTTGCGACATAAAAAATCGCTCTTTTTTGCCATGTAAATTGTACACTTAGTTCTGTATTAGCTCTTTTTAGATTATACCTAACGAAAAAATGTACAGGTGAAGAATTAGTACACAAATCATTATTAACATCTGTGCAGGACGACGCCGAAGACACCGCAATTAATATGTAAATATAGTTTTAATGGTCAATAGTTTGATAGGAATGTAAATATTAACTCGATTATTTACTTAGAGACATAAGATTTACTTTAATACTTTTCATATAGTAATGAGTCCTATAAGAATTGTCACTTTAATTACATTAGAATGTGTTAGAATCACATTAGAATCACATAAAGTTAATTAGTATACGAGTATACTAGATATAAACTCAATTAGAATAGAATAAATTCATATAAAAGCCTTTAAAACTAATCAGAAAGTGTAATTACGTAAGTTTCTACTAAGGGCCGAAAAGTAGTCTCGCCCCGACTCGGTTGTACGCCAACCGAGGTTACCTCATAGCTTGTTGTCCCGCTCCTTTTTCATATATGTAAAAGAGATGCAAATATGTATGGGAATTTTAAATGTTTAATTTAAGCATGTTAATGATTGTTTTTGTTGATATTAATGTGTTATTTAGTTAGTTCATTGTTCTAAGTTTCATATTTAATAGAAAGTTTATGATATTGTTAATTATTTCTATAAGAAAACTTGATGTAAAGAAATTGTACTGTTAGAAAAGATAGGCTATACTGTAAGAGCGAAAGGCATATAGTTAGATTCTTATTGGTAAATTGTATAACTATTCTGATTGGCTAACCAATAAGAATGTAGATAACTCTTACGCAGGATTCATATAAATATTGGGTCGATTTTAAGGATCGACATTCAGTATTCGGCAAGATATTGTATGGAAGATCACTAAGAAGAAAATAAAGGAAGAAATTCTGAAGGACTAATTCTTGTTTCAATTCATCACTCGTCCTGTTTCAATTCTCCAATCCAGCAACAAGTGTGCCATAGCGCACATTTATGGTCCTTCGGTCGCCGGATTGTAGAGAAGAAAGAAGCGGAATCCCTGCTCGTCGTCAAGAGTGAAATCCCTGCTCGTCGTCAAGATTGAAGAAAATACTCGCCGTCAAGAGTGAAATCCCTGCTCGTCGTCAAGAGTGAAGCGTATACTCGTCGCGAAGTGTGAAATAACCCTCGACAACCGTCCGTGTCGAGTGAAATAGTGTCCGCGTCACCGTCCGCGATCCGCGTCGAGTATATAGCGTCCGCGTCGGGTATATAGTGTCCGCGTCGGGTATATAGTGTCCGCGTCACCGTCCGCGATCCGCGTCGAGTATATAGCGTCCGCGTCGGGTATATAGCATCCGCGTCGGGTATATAGTGTGCGTCGAGTAGATAGGGTCCGCGACGAGTGAACAGTGTGAAATATAGTGTCCTGTATATAGTAAACTATTAATAAGTGACGTTAGTGTATAGTGAATAGTGACTTGTATATAGTAGTGTGAAATTATTTAGTGTTAAGTGTACAGTGTCTGATTGAACTGATCGCCGATTATAGTGATAGTATCGTAGCGAATATGCCGGTCACACGTAAAACCCAACAGGCTATGGGGGCGCAACAGTCTGCGTCCGAGACTGAGCACACGTCATACGAAACCACCGGTTCAGAACGAACGCGAACATCGGGCGACACCACAGGCACCGGTACTACGGAGCAGACTAGTACCACACTTACCACCAGCACCGACGCTACGAAGTCCAACGTCACCGAGAAGCCGGATACTGAATCACAAGCCGATCATCCGCCACGTCCCTCGACTACTGCCAGTCGGGACGCGCCGCCTACAGTTCGTAAAGCGAACACAACAGTTGCTTGTCTACCTGAAGCCGACAAGCATGAAGAAAGGAAACGGGCCGCCTCTGTCAAGTCAACGAAAACTTACAAGATAGCGAAGGCAAAGGAAGAGTTAGCGCGCCTCCAAGTCGAACTAGCCGCTGCTCGCCTTGCCGTATTGGAAGCGGACTCCGATAATGAAGAAGAAGATGTTGTCTCCGTGTGCTCGAAGATGGAAGCCACCACCACACGGGTCAGCACATGGCTGCAGGCTCAGACAGAGCCACCAGTATTAGCCATCAGCCACGAACCTCATCAGCCTGCCACCACAGAAGAAAGGAACACATTGGGGCAACCGATCAACACTGAAGACAGAAGATTCAATGAACCTGTCATCGTGTCTGAAGAAAGAAGACCAGAGCCACCGAATAAAATAAAGGAAAGGAAATCGGAGCCAGCTGTCTTCATGGAAGAAAAAAGCAAGTATCCTCGGTCGGAGCTCTCCCAGCTAACCGAGGCCATCACTCTCGCTGTCAAGTCTGCGCGTCCAAGGCTAATGGAACTACCCGTCTTCAATGGAGCTCATCAAGAATGGCTTCACTTCAAGGCCGGCTATGAAGAAACGGAAAATCTCTATTCGAAGACGGAAAATGTCAACAGGCTTCGAAGAAATTTGAAAGGAAAAGCCAAGGAAGCCGTCGATGGTCTGCTTATCACAAACGCCGACCCTGCTGACATTATGAAGACTCTGGAGTCGAGATTTGGAAGACCAGAATCAATCGCCATGATGGAAATAGAGACACTGCGCACACTGCCGCGCCTCTCCGAGTCACCGAGGGACATATGCATCTTCTCGACTAAAGTGACAAACGCCGTGTCTACACTGCAAGCATTGAACTGCGTCTACTATCTCTACAATCCGGAAATCGCAAGGGCCATGGTGGATAAGCTAACACCGACACTTAGGTATAGATACTTCGACTACTCTGCAACATTGCCGAAGGACGAGCCAGCACTTCTGAAGTTCGACAAGTTCATGAAGAGAGAAGCTGAACTGTGCGGACCATTCGCACAACCGGAGCAAGTGGGTTCACAGCCGCAGCCCACCACAGCACCAAGACGTCATCAGCGAGTGAACCATGTCGCAGAGAAGCAGCCAATAGCCAAGTGCCCTGTATGTGAAGCAACAGGACATACAACGAATGACTGCGATAAATTCAAGAAAGAAGATGTTCACGGAAGATGGGACATCGCCAAGAGTCGTCGACTATGCTTCAGATGCCTGCGCTACAGAAACAAGACTCATACGTGTCGTCAACGGACATGTGGCATCGACAACTGTAAATATTATCATAACCGGATGCTGCATGTCACGAAGAATACTGAAAGGAAAGAAGACGACCAGAAGTCAACTGAAGCAATCAACTCTGCCTGGACTTCAGCTACAAGACAGTCTTACTTGAAGATCATCCCAGTCACAGCGTCGGGACCAGCAGGAGCGATCGACACATACGCCCTTCTGGATGATGGGTCAACAGTGACACTCATCGACGAGAACCTGGCTCACCGCATCGGAGCAAGAGGACCCATCGACCCACTGCGCATAGAAGCTATCAACGAGTTGAAGACATCCGAAAATAAATCAAGAAGAGTCAACATCAAACTAAAGGGAGCAAATGAACATGAAGAAGATATACAAGCAAGAACAGTGAAGAATCTTCATGTGGCCACTCAGAAGATTCCAAGGGAGAAGATTGAAGAATGTCAACATCTTCAAGACATCAGCGAGTTCATCACGTACACACATGCGAAGCCAGAAATACTAATAGGTCAAGACAACTGGCATCTTCTTCTCACGTCGACGGTGAAGAAAGGAAACAAAGAACAACCAGTGGCATCACTCACACCGCTCGGATGGGTGCTCCATGGAAGCCACACAAGAAGCTCATACGTCAACTACATTCACCACCTGAGAGAAGATCCAGCTGAAGACAACCTAGAAGACCTAATGAAGCAGTACTTCGCTATAGACTCCCTGTGCATCAACCCTAGGAAACCGAAGACAGATCCAGAAGAGCAAGCCCTGCGCATCCTAGAAAAGAATACAGTCCACACGAAGACAGGAAAGTACGAGACGGCGCTCTTATGGAAGAAAGAAGATATCAACCTCCCCGACAACTACGAAAACTCGTTGAAGAGGCTCTACAACATTGAAAAGAAGCTCGACCGGGATCCAAAGCTGAAGGAAAAATATACAGAGCAGATGGAAGCACTCATCACGAAAGGGTACGCCGAGCCAGCTCCGAAGACGAAGACACCAAACAAGACGTGGTACCTACCACACTTCGGAGTGGTCAACCCAATGAAGCCGGACAAGCTAAGAGTGGTACATGATGCGGCAGCCAAGACGAAAGGGACATCGCTCAACGATCAGCTCCTCAAAGGTCCAGATCTACTACAATCGCTGCCAGCCGGCCTAAGATGCTCGCCACGACAAAAAGACATATCTCTTCCGAAGAGAAACTCGTCGAAATTTTTACTTAAATCTTTAAAACTACGCAACGGATTTTGATTTGGTTTTTTTTAATAGATAGGACAATTCAAGAGGAAGGTTTATGTATATAATTTATTAAGTTTTTATATACATTAGCTAAGATATAACAATAATTGTTGGAGGTGTCGGAAAAAAAAATCCCGCCTGGGAGTTTTCAATGAAAACGCTGCCTAAACCCTTTGAGATATAACAAAATAATGTATGGTGGAATTGTATATCTTAAATAGGTCTACAAAAAAGTCCGCGATGGCATATGTCTATCTATTAGGGATATCATACTATATCCATTTAATACTTTAAAAAATTAGCAATTATAACGCGATAATTTGAAAGTTATTTACACAAATACTGTATGAATCCTTATCATTTTAAATCAGTTAATTAGCTTCAGCACTTCATGAAGATTAATCTTCCCCTTTACATCATGCAAATTAAATGAATACTTTAGGAGATATAGCAAAATCAAAATAATACGCAAGAAAATAAATCGTGTTGCCGTGATTTGAATGGGTAGTGTAATAAGAGAAACCTAAATCTACACTAATATTATAAAGAGGAAAACTTTGTTTTTTTGTTTGGTTGTAATGAATAGGCTCAAAAAGTACGGTGCCGATTTCAAAATTTCTTTCGACATTCGAAAGCTACATTTTCAACGAATAACATAGGCTAAATTATATTCTGAAAAAAAAAGGGTTACGTAAGATATTTGGGTTTATAATTTTTCTCGTCCCTTCTCGTCCATATGTATTGACATCGAGAAATTTCTCTTACTTGAACGACAAAATTCGAGAGAATTACGATGGCATGTTGCGCCCGTAGACATTAGTACATTATGTCTTCGATGTAGACATTATGTCTCTCTCTCGTGAAGAGAGCGCGGGATTTTTTTTTCCGACTCCTTCAACAATTATTGTTATATCTTAGCTAATGTATATAAAAACTTAATAAATTATATACATAAACCTTCCTCTTGAATTTTCCTATCTATTAAAAAAAACCAAATCAAAATCCGTTGCGTAGTTTTAAAGATTTAAGTAAAAATTTCGACGAGTTTCTCTTCGGAAGAGATATGTCTTTTTGTCGTGGCGCGCATCTTAGGCCGGCAGGTGTCGTCATGCGGTTCCGACAACACACCGTCGCTGTGACTGCGGATATCAAGGAAATGTTTATGCAAGTGAAGCTTCGAGAAGAAGACAGAGACGCCTTGCGGTACTTATGGCGAAAGGATAGAAGAGATGACCAACCACCGGATGAATATAGGATGACGTCACTCATCTTCGGTGCATCCAGCTCTCCGGCAACAGCCATCTTCGTGAAGAACCTCAACGCGAAGAAATATGAAGAAACCTATCCCGAAGCCGCAAGAGCAATAGTAAAGAAGCATTACGTCGACGACTACTTGGACAGCTTCAAGAGCCTAGAAGAAGCGATACGCATCACCACAGAAGTCCGAAGCATACACAAAGAGGCAAACTTCGAGTTGAAGCAATGGAAGTCCAACTCAACGAAGCTCCTAGAAGCCATAGGAGAAACAGAAGGCCAAGAAGACATCGAACTGTACAAATCTGAAGATAGACTCGAGAGGGTACTGGGACTCATCTGGAAGCCAGAGAGGGACGAATTCACCTTCAATCTCAACATGACAAGAATACCGTCGTCACTCGCCGAGGGGAAGAAGCCAACCAAGAGAGAAGCACTAAGGGTCGTGATGTCTCTCTTCGACCCGCTTGGTTTCGCCTCACCAGTCACCATCAAGGCCAAGCAGATATTACAAGAGGTATGGCGACGTGGAACATCCTGGGACGACGAGATTGATGAAGACCTCTCAGAAGATTGGCAGAACTGGCTACTCCACCTGAAGAACCTCTCGAATGTAGCCATACCAAGATGCTACCTAGGCTACAGCAACGCCGTGTCTCTTCAGCTACATGTCTTCACCGACGCCAGCGAGTCTGCATATTCAACGGTACTGTTCTGGCGAACGGTAGCTCCGAATGGCGAAGTCAACGTGTCACTCGTCATGGCCAAAGCCAAGGTGTCACCATTGAAAGTAACATCAATACCAAGATTGGAGCTACAAGCCGCCGTCATGGGAGCAAGACTCGCCGAAGCCGTCATAGAAGAACACGAAAGGAAACCAGACTCGAAGACCTTCTGGACAGACAGCAGAACTGTACTTACCTGGATCAAGACGGGATCCCGCTCCTACAAGCCATACGTTGCGCACCGACTAGCCGCCATTGAAGAATGCTCCACAGTAAATGAATGGAGATGGGTTCCGACTAAACTCAACGTCGCTGACGACGCCACAAGGGACGTACCACCCACCTTCGACAAGAATCACAGATGGTACAAAGGACCAGAGTTTCTCTACGAGCCTGAAGACTTATGGCCAACAGAACAGCCTGCTAGTGCGACGGTAGAAGAAACGGGAGAAGAAAGAATTCATCACATCTCAGTCAACGATACTCCGAAGCTGTCAGAAGCCCTACCCGAGGTCTCACGCTTCTCCAACTGGGATAGACTGCGCTACTCAACAGCAAGAGTACTCCAGTTCCTTCAACTCTGCCGGTCCACAGAACAGGTGAATTACAAGAGAAATGCAAGAAACTCTGAAGCCGATCCAAGTTGGAAGAAGACCAACAATAAAGTCGAAAGAAGACAGCCGCGACAGGAACAGAAGAAAGAAGAAAGAAAATTCATACCAGTTCCTGCAGAACTCCTGATCAAGGCAGAAGAACTTCTCATGCGGTCTTCTCAACAAGAAGCCTTCACTGAAGAACTACAAGACATAAGAAGAGGGAAGCCCATCAGTAAAGAAAGCCGACTTCATCAGCTGAGTCTAGAATACGTCAACGGGGCCCTCAAGCTAAGAAGCCGCATAGCAGCCATACAAGAAGTATCAGAAGCCCAAAGAAGTCCTATGATCATAGACGGAAATCATCCGACGGTGAAGCTATGGATCAAGAACATACACTGCAAGCTTCATCACGCCGGGGTAGAAACCACAGTCAACGAATGCCGCCAACAGTATTGGGTTCTCCGTCTACGCCCGATAACCCGCACGATCATACGACAATGCCTACGTTGCAGAATGAAGACTCAAGCGCCACCTTTTCCGAGAACCGGAGACCTGCCATCGTGTCGACTGGCTCATCATCAACGCCCGTTCACATTCACAGGAGTGGACTACTTCGGACCTCTGTCAGTCACCGTAGGTCGCTCGCACCAGAAGAGATACGTCGCCATCTTCACTTGTCTGACCACGAGAGCGATACACCTAGAAATAGCCGGCTCGCTCAGCAGCAGCTCAGCAGTCATGGCGTTAAGAAGAATGATGGCCAGAAGAGGCTGTCCAACGGAGATCTGGTCAGACAACGGAACCAACTTGAAAGCGGCAGACAAAGAACTGCGCCGAGCGATCGACGAGTCAACGGCCGAAGAAGCAGCGAAGAGACAGATAAGCTGGCGGTTCATCCCTCCTGGAGCGCCATTCATGGGCGGCGCGTGGGAACGAATGGTGAGATCCGTGAAGACCAGCCTGACGTCGACACTCCACGAGCAACATCCAACAGAAGAAGTACTCTCAACGCTACTGGCGGAGGCTGAATACACTGTCAACAGCCGACCTCTAACACACGTATCAGTCGACCCAGAAGACCCAGAAGCTCTGACTCCCAACCACTTCCTATTGGGAGGACCAGGAAGAGTACCAGCGTTCGGACACTTCTCGGGAAAGGACACCATCTCGAAATCCAGCTGGCAAGCCGCGCAGAAGCTAGCAGACACCTTCTGGGAAAGATGGCTACGCGAGTACCTGCCCGAACTCCAAAACCGGCGGGAGCCCCATGGCCGAGGCCCCCCGATACAAGTCGGAGATCTAGTTCTGCTAGTCGATCAGAACTCACCGCGCAACGTATGGCTGAAAGGAAAAGTCGTCGCAACGTTTCCTGGACCTGACAACGTCGTGAGGACCGTCGACATCCGGACCAGAGGAGGAGTACTTCGGCGCCCGGTACGGAAGCTGGTGATCCTGCCCATCGAGGACAACGTCGTCGCAGCACCGGAAGAAGGTGTGACGGAGCCACACGGCGGGAGGAATGTGCAGGACGACGCCGAAGACACCGCAATTAATATGTAAATATAGTTTTAATGGTCAATAGTTTGATAGGAATGTAAATATTAACTCGATTATTTACTTAGAGACATAAGATTTACTTTAATACTTTTCATATAGTAATGAGTCCTATAAGAATTGTCACTTTAATTACATTAGAATGTGTTAGAATCACATTAGAATCACATAAAGTTAATTAGTATACGAGTATACTAGATATAAACTCAATTAGAATAGAATAAATTCATATAAAAGCCTTTAAAACTAATCAGAAAGTGTAATTACGTAAGTTTCTACTAAGGGCCGAAAAGTAGTCTCGCCCCGACTCGGTTGTACGCCAACCGAGGTTACCTCATAGCTTGTTGTCCCGCTCCTTTTTCATATATGTAAAAGAGATGCAAATATGTATGGGAATTTTAAATGTTTAATTTAAGCATGTTAATGATTGTTTTTGTTGATATTAATGTGTTATTTAGTTAGTTCATTGTTCTAAGTTTCATATTTAATAGAAAGTTTATGATATTGTTAATTATTTCTATAAGAAAACTTGATGTAAAGAAATTGTACTGTTAGAAAAGATAGGCTATACTGTAAGAGCGAAAGGCATATAGTTAGATTCTTATTGGTAAATTGTATAACTATTCTGATTGGCTAACCAATAAGAATGTAGATAACTCTTACGCAGGATTCATATAAATATTGGGTCGATTTTAAGGATCGACATTCAGTATTCGGCAAGATATTGTATGGAAGATCACTAAGAAGAAAATAAAGGAAGAAATTCTGAAGGACTAATTCTTGTTTCAATTCATCACTCGTCCTGTTTCAATTCTCCAATCCAGCAACAAGTGTGCCATAGCGCACAACATCCAAATTAGTACCTAACCTTGAAATAGTCATGACGACGTTGTAATAGAATAAGTCACAGTTATAATAACATGGAAAAAATATCCCCTAAAATAATTCCCTTGTATGATTGCTTTGTGAGTGATTATGTAGGTGTTACCGATTGATGAATGTCACCCATTACGAGATAACATCGCGTGCAATCACAGCACTTAGCTGAAACACTATAAAGGTAATGTCGGGATTACAGAATATATACATAAATAAAACGATTCGACGAAATCGATTCATGTTGAACAAAATTGAAAATGTGTAATTTTTCAAAATCGAGGTGTTAGCAGTTAGTGTTGTGTATGGATGTGTGTGTGTGTGTGTGTGTGTGTGTGTGTGTTAGTATGCTATTTTCGGAAAGAATGGCAGAATCTTAAGCCGGAACCGCACGTTTGTGACTTGCCGCAAGCCCCAAGCCTTCACAAGTCACCTGTCACAAGCATACGGACGCCTCGCAAGCGCTTGCGGCAAATTCTCTTTGGTTCCCTTTGGCTTGTGCACGATACCGACCACTCGTCGGGTCGGCCACAAACCTTTGCAAGCCTACGCAAGCCAAGACAAACTCTCTATCCGCACGTTTCTGAAGGCTTGCCAAGCCTCGGCAAACGTGCGGTTCCGGCTTTACGTTTCAGGATAGTTTTTCTGTTCCGCGTTATAAATGCGTTTACGCATCCTTAGGTGTTATGTGGGACTCGACATAATATACCTAATATAGTAAATATTATTTTTCAGAACTACTTTTGAAGCCTAGCTCTAAGATCAGAGTTTAGAGAGCTCACATCAGGATTTTTTGATTATTTTGATATATTATATTATAAACAGTAAAAACTTGTAATGAAAACCCATTAATATTTATTTGAACATTTCCTGGATGATAATGAATACATAAGTCATACTTATAAATATACTCAAACATAGGTTGCTATAATTCAAATGCTATAATATATCTTATGGTATATTTGATCGATACCTTTACGAACAATTCTTGTTTATATAAAAGTTTCTGTGATCTCGGAAACGGCTCTAACGATTTCGTTGAAATTTAGTATATGGGGGTAAACAATCGATCTAGATTCGTCTTATGTGGAAGGAAAGCGCGTGTTTTCAGTTTTCATGAGTTTTTCTTTACGCAGAATATGATCGCTAATTTCTCCAAAGATTTTCGTGCAATTTAGTAGCTATACATGGAGTTTCGGGGGCGATAAATCAATCTAGCTAGGATTCATTTTTAAAAAGTTATCGTTTTATTCATGTGTTCAATAATCAACTTTACCGAGCAAAGCTCAGTCATCCAGGTATACGTTAGTCAAATTTTAAAGTACGTAAGTAAAGTGTGTATTTGATATTTAAGTTTTACATAAATATTGCTATCGCTAGGAAAAAAATGGCTGTGTCCAGTAAGTGACATTTACAAATTAAAAATAGACATTAATTAGAAAAACAATGGCGAAAGCTTACAGCAGATAAATGGTTAAGATAACGCCGAGTTTGTTACTCGTGTACAATGCGTCACTAATCACTATGGATGTATGTCATGTGTTGAATTTTTCCTCAAAATTGTACCGGGATACCAAACCGGTTTTTACTTTATAATTAATATACAAAAAACCATACACCTTTTCTTGGTCCTAAAATGCCATCAGGATACTTGGAGGGGAACGTTGAATATTATCTAGGTATACATATTTTTTAAACGACTTTAAGAAAGGAGAAAACGAGAGAATGAGAAAGAACTAAATGTTATGTATGTAATTAAGTATGTTTATAAAAATGTAAACTATATTTTGAAAGGAGCAACCCAACAGAGTTTCTTGCTGAATTCTTCTTATATACTATACTAGGTACTATAGTAGTATGAAATGTTTGTATTTAATTATTTTTTGTAATAGAATATTTGAAAAGACTAGTTCCACTAAGTTTGTTTCGCCGGTTCTTCTCAGTGGACTTGCTTTGGTGGTAGACTCAATTAACGTTCAAAAAGATACTTTGATGGTACTATTTTGAATACAAATTTTTGACTTTTTGACTTGACTTTTGAACAGCGCTAGTAACTAACTTGCATCAGGTGCCAAGGTGGTGCCCTGTTTGATGAAGGCTCCGTACACGAACCAAGCGCTCGGAGACAGGGTGATGGGCTTCTCGTCGTCTCGGACCAGCGACGAGCGGATACGAGTCAGTAAGGTTATACACGGACCGTACAGTAACACTGCTGCGAGTATAAAAAACCTGAATAAAAAATAATTACATTATAAATCTAAATAAATAAAAAAAACTGGTCATTGCGAGTCGGACTCGCGCACGAAGGGTTCCGTGCCAGCTAGAAACGCCAACAACTACGCTGTTGTACGGGAACCCCCTTTATCATTATCATTATTTTAATATTAGTATTTATTGTTGTAGCCACAATAAAAATACATAATATGTGAAAATCTCTAATATGTGAAAACTGTCTAGCTATTACGGTTCATGAGATCTAGCTCGGCGAGTGGTAGCCATGAATACCTAAGGGCTAAAATATCACGTTTTTTGTATGTGAGGCCCCCGTTAATAATAATTAATTATTTTGTTTTTGGTATTTGTTGTTATAGCGGCATCAGAAATACACAATCTGTGAAATTTTCAACTATCTAACTATTACGGTTCTTGAGGTACAGCCTGGTGACAGACGGACGGACGGACGGACAGCGAAGTCTTAGTAATAGGTTTCCGTTTTTACCCTTTGGGTATGGAACCCTAAAAATGAATCCTCTAAATCCCTTAAATGTATGTACTTCCGTCACTACAGAACCGATGCACCAAATTAGATAATTCTTTTTGTGTTGTGTTCCTTATCATTGTAGCAAGGTTTCTATTTAAAAAATATAAACGCTAAACAATCGTGGGAGAGGACAGGACTACGTTAGCTAGGTTTAGCTTACCTTTAACATAAAAGAAAATCAAGCAGATGAGGATAACTTTAAATAAATACATGCTCTTATAATACTAATACAAAAAACCGATATTTGTAGTCGGAAAAACACTCTGCTCAATACATTTGTTTTGTGTTAAATAGTATAGCTTACAGGCTATCTCCCATTTATGTTGAGTGATATTATCCACTTTTATTCTTTTGTCACAATACATATTCCCTTTATACTTATGTTATAATTTGAGGGTAGATAAGGAAGAGCCTATTCCACTGCAGTCTTTTCTTCTTCGACTCACCAAACATAAGTATCGAATGGAGCCAGCAGACCGGAGCCTGCGGCAGACTCTCTTGGTCTCTTCAGCATCATAGACCACAGGCCTTCGTCCAGGGCGAACGAGTATTGAACGAGTTTCTTGTATTTTATGAGCACCGGTAAAAACGCGGCCGCCATGTCCACTTTCTATTGAACGAATAGAAAATTTTAAATCGAATAAAAACTTTGTAATGTGAAAGGTTTTTTTATATTACTCTCCACATTTACCACCAGTATAAAAACAACGTTTATAGAGGAGGTTTAGCCATGTTTCTTACTCCTTAAACTATGGGCTCCAATAAGTCCTTACAAAAAAAGCAATTTAAAATAAAACCTCAATTTCTCTACAATAAATAAAGCTCAGGCTTCCCCAATAATTCTAACCCGATTCTAACTTTTTTTTATTTAACGCCAGAAAATGCGCTTAGGCATCCCGCGGGGGAGTGGGACTCCCCAGGCGGGGTATGTGGGGCTCGCTGTGCCCGAAAGCTGGTAAGTTGACGCAGCTCTACCCACTAAAACCAGGCGAGTGCCACCAATGCCGCCTTTGGTGAGGTGCCCCGGATCAGCAAGCAACAGGGCACCTCGACGGCTAGTCAGTCCCTCAGGGGACCGACGCCACCTCCACAGAGAGGTTGCCCCGTACCACAGAACAACCCCTCCCAACATCGGAACAGTACAATGAGCCCTTGCCCTCTGCTATTTTGCCCCCTCTTCTTACAAGAGGGGTAAAAAGAGCCCCCTAGCCTCAATTCGCTTCGCTTAAGGTGCTGGGTTCACCCTTGGCTACTGAGCCCCACCGCCACGACAAGGCTTGAACCATGATGGGGAACCGATTCTAACGTAAGGTAAAGGTAAAAAAGCTTACCTCTTTTAGCGATGGTGAAGTGATCATACATACATACACAACGTACTCACGTTATTACTAACAAGGTCCATCAAAGACTCCTGCGATCTCCTTCCGCTCAGTTCCAAGTTCCTCGGTGGGACTACGATTTCGAATGTAAAGTTAAACTTCTTCTGTAGAATATCAACCAGAACGAACGCAACGCCACAACCAACCAACGTGCCGTTCTCAGATTTCTCCACCCAACTCAGAGGATAGTTCTAAAATTAAAAGTTTTTTGTTTCATAAAATAGCTTTCTTTCTATATAGCAAACTAGCTGTTGCCCGCGGCTTCGCCCGCATTAGCAAATAAATTCTTTTTTTTATTAAACGACTTCAAGGAAGGAGACGTTTCTCAATTCGACCGTATATATGCTTTTTATGTATCCTATGTTACTTCTAGTACCTCCAGAATATGTGTCCAAAGTTTCATGATGATCTGTTGAGTAGTTTTCGCGTGAAAGCGTAATCTCATCAAATCCCTACTATCACTTAGTAAGGATTTTATTTCTCATAAATATACCTATTTCGGGTAAAAAAAAAGTAAAGTATCAACCCTTATACGTCCCACTGCTGGGCACGGGTCTCCTCCTCGAAATCAGGCGAGGAGGGTAATGGGCCAATAGTCCACCGCGCTGGCCCAGTGCGGGTTGGTGAACTTCACATACCTTCAAAGACTTTCAATCTCATCAGGCATGCAGGTTTCCTCACGATGTTTTCCTTCACCGGTACCTACTAATAAATCTACTTAATCATTTGAACATAATAACAATTTTAAATAGTGTCCGATAGACAGAGAAAATTGGTGCCTTTTTATGAAACTGAAGGAAAATGCTATGTGTGTTATGTAAATAAATATTATGTACTAAAGACGCTCACCTATATGGTCTGAAAAATACATACATGTGTATATACACACTGCTACTTTAAGCAGTACCTACTTATTTTTACTACTGATTATTAATTATTAATTACATAGATTAAATTACCTTTTAATTGACTCCTCGTTTTAAATTAATCTTACACATTTCTTTTTTATATTTTCGCATAGGTACTATAATGATATTTTTTAAATCTACAAATAAGAAAATATTACTCACGTTATAAGTACCAATGATAAGATGTTTTCCGTTTACTGCATTCGTCAACAATAATGTTTCGTTCTGTTTTGCCGTGAGTTGTGATTCTATAACAAGTTTTAATTTATTATGAAATATTAAACAGCTAATTATTTAACAATTATTATTATACTTGATGACGTCATAAAAACTATTTTTACGGACTTTTCTTTCCTAACTTCGCCTTATAAGCAAGCACTATTACGGAAACTTTCCTATCGTGAATATATTGCAAATCAACATATCAAAGAAACCGCAATAAAATCCGCAAAAAAGTTTTATCTTAAAATTTGATCAAAATTGTTTATAATTTATCCAATAATTTAATTATTTTAATACCATAAAGCGGATTATCGTAGACATTTTCGCAAAACGTTTCGTTGCAAACGTTAGAGAAGATAAGTTGTATTCCGGCCATGACATCGCGGTGGACGGTCGATGGTGGAATGCCGTATGCCGTGCTGTAGCCTGTGGTGGTCTGTGGTGTGCGGTGGTGTGTGGTGGCGAGTGGTGACAGCGTGGTGTAAATTATGTCACCCCACATAATCATCCGCGGATGCGCCTTCGACAACATCAATTGCGTTATGTTTAATGCACGAACGATTATTGTAGACTGCAGAAATTATTTTTTTGTTATTGGAAGACATTTTTTTATACCTGGAACAATGAAGAAATCTAGTTTACTTTACGGGAGCTAAGTGATATTTTAGGGTAAGGTTTTTTAAGGTTTACGATATCATTGATTAACAGAACCACAAAACAGATTTTGTTTAAATACCAAATTAACCCTCTTTGTAACTCATTTTAATAGGTGAGCCATCTGCTCACCTACCTACCAATTGAGCTTAAAGGCCGTCAGGCCTAAAAGTCTAGACCTGTCCAAAAAAAACATTTTGTAACGTAAGATGTGAGATTTAGTAATTGAATCAATTAGGGAATAGTTAAATATATTTTGGAATAAGTAATTACTCATCATCATCACAATACAGTTACAGTATCACCGTAGGTAGGTACTTCTCCTTTATTATGAATACAAAATAAAAAATAAAACGGCAAGTGCTTATTTTTTCACATTCATGGATGCATGCATGGGTGCATTTATCCATCTATCTAAATAGTGTGATATGTCCACTGCCTTTGCCCAAACATTTTGAATGTCAAACTTCGCTTTTTTAATCGACCTTCTGTCGTTTAACAAAGTGGTTCTTAACCGGTGGTCCGCGGACCACCAGTGGTGGACCACAAGTGGGCTGTCCGCGGAGCCATCCCAATAAGATGATAGTGACGCGTCAACACAACGCGATCCGCCCTTAATAGATGAATTAGAACAACCTTCCTTTTATTTACATTTAGGTACTTTATATTAATTACAAACAAATTTAAGTACCAATTTGGTGGTCCATGGCAAGACTGAAATTTTGACAAATGGTCCCTCATGACTATAAGGTTAAGAACCACTAAAGTAACGTTACTAATCCCCCACACACGCCAGCGCGCCTACCCAGGCCCTGGTATGGTCGTAAAGGATTTCCGCTGCGTCATCAAAAAAAAAAAGTTACTTATGAGTCATGTCCACATTATTCCAACGCGTTATGTTTTTGTTGGAGTAAAGGTTAGCGTGGATTATGTAAATTGGTGTTGTATAACTAATGCTGTGTCGTTTGTTTGCCCGTGGGCCTTATTAAGGCGTCCCTAATTCCTTGTGGCATATATCACCAATTATTTGAAATATGTATAAGAAAATACTCACTCATATAATATTATGATATTTCACATCAATATTATTTACATTGAGTATAGCGGGTTCGAATCCCGCCAGGGAACGGTTTTTTGTGTTCCTCATGGATGTGATGTGTGTGTATTGAATTATCGTAAAATTTTTAAATATTTGTAATGCATGCGAGACGACCTACCCCTTGCTACTCGCATCCAACACGGATCGGTCGTCTTGGCGTTCACTAAGGGGGCCTATGTTCAGCAGTGGACGGATAAAGGCTGATGATGATGATGAATGCATGCGAGTAGCATAGGATCGGTCGTCTAGGCGTTCACTAAGGGGGCCTATGTTCAGCAGTAGACGGATAAAGGCTGATGATGATGATGAATGCATGCGAGTAGCATAGGATCGGTCGTCTAGGCGTTCACTAAGGGGGCCTATGTTCAGCAGTGGACGAATAAAGGCTGATGATGATGATGATATTATTTCTAGTACTACTAGTATTAAATATATTTCCGTTGTCTGGTACCCGCAACACAAGTTCTTCAAGACCTTGAGTTACGGGTACCAGATTGACGTGGTGTAGGAAGAGTCCATAAATATTATTATTACTGTTGCTAAGTACCGAGTGCTTATCCTCGAACTGATACGTTAGGGTTCAGGTTCGAGTCTCTGTCAAACATTTTATGGCGACAAATTTTCGTAATTATGGTAGAGATCCAGTGAGAGGCATGCATAAGTTCTGTCGCGTGCTTGTGCTATATAAAGTATCAGCTAAAATGTCCCACTACTGGACACGGGTCCCCTTCACCGTCCACGAAATCATGCGAGGAGAGTTATTGGGCTATAGCTCACCGATACGCTTGCCCAATGTGGGTTGGTGAACTTTACACACCTTCAGATACTTAATTCTCTCGATCTCGTGCAGGCGTGCAGGTTTCCTCACGTTGTTTTCCTTCATCGGGTCAGTGAGCGAACGATGAACGGTGACCACGAGTTATTCTTAATTATAAAGTGCACCTTAAGGTGTTGTAAAAATATTTTTACAAAATATTTTTTATTATAATTCTTTTGTTTAAACTTATTAGCCCTATGTATATGGATATTTTCCGCCTTGACTCTTCAAGTCTTGACTTTTCTGAAATTGTGACCTGTGAATTGTGATAGAGGGAGCGGCAGGATACGTTGGAGCGCGTGGTTGTGTTTTTTCTATTTCGCCATAGTTAATTCTATTTTGTATTTCATTCATTTGGAGTGGTTTTATGTAAATTGTAAGTGTTTCTTTTAAAAACGCAATCAATTTATATTGTGATTGGTTCGCGAATACCACGGAGAATTGTTATGGAGCGTTTTTCTATATGGGAATGCTTTGGCGGTTTTCTATAGTGTTTGTTTTAAAAACTTAATTTAAAGGCGAATATTGTGATGGACGGTCTGGATAGATGGATTTGGAAGGAATAGTTAATTGATGGTGACGTGAGGGGCGAAATCGTGCCCCTTGACGTTTCCCGCTATTTCTCCAAGTTACAGACTAAATATAATTTCTTCATCTTCTTTGAAGATTTTGTTACCTCGAATAACATAACTGCTCGTGGCTGATAGTTTATATAAATAATTATAGCCTTAAATAAAACCAAAAAAAAATTACCATGCTATGACACATATCTTTGCTCCTTGGATTGCATCTGTCATGGTGACAGTTGTTTCTAGAAAATAACCTCAAAAATTTAAAAACTTATGCTTTTTCTTAAGATTTAAGATTATAATAAAAAGGTTATTTATTATTTTGTTAAATTAAATTTTTGTAAACAATCTTGAAAATGAGGGACGTAATTTTATCAAACTGTGAAAAAAGTTTCATTCAGAAAATAGTTACTGAAGGACATGTAAGTGCTGTTATTTTGTTTTTTATTTAAATATTCTTTTCACGACGAAATAAAAATAAAAAAAAATCTTGTTTTTAGCGCCTCGATGGTAGAATCTATAATGAAAGTCGAAACCTAGAAATTGCATTTGGATCTGACTATGGTAGCTGCATTACATCCTTAGGAGAGACTAAGTAAAAAAACTTAAATCTATTAAGTAAAATTAATTAACCATTTAAAAATGAGATTAATTTATACATTTTCTTTAGAATTCTAGCACAAGTTACTTGTGAAGTAGTACAACCAAAGCAAATTCGGCCTAATGAGGGTATTCTGTCCTTAAATGTTGAGATAAGCCCAATGGCAGCACCTCAATTTGAGGCTAACCGTCAGACAGATCTCACCGTATACTTAAACAGACTATTAGAAAAATGCTACAAAGATTCTAAGTGTATTGATCTAGAAGCTTTATGTATAGTTGTGGAAGAAAAGGTATGGCTTATTCAATAATTTAAATTTAATGACAAAAATTAGTAAGATCTTTTATGAAGCTGAAGCTTCTATTTGAATAATTTTGTTTAAGATTTCATACAAGTTTAAAGCTTAATAAATAATGCATACAGCCTGTCAATTTTTTTAAATCTCACCACTGGTTTTAATTAAAGTAACAGAATGCATGAGCTTCAGTACTGATTTATTCAATTTCTCATGTTTTAGGTATGGTCACTAAGAGTAGACATAAAAATATTAAATCATGATGGAAATCTAATAGAGTGTGCAAGTATTGCTACTCTGGCATCTTTAGCACATTTTAAAAGACCTGATGTCACTCGGGTAGGAGAAAATGTTATCATACACACAATGGCTGAAAAAGATCCCATACCAACGGTGTTATACCATTATCCAGTGTGTGTTACATTTGCAATTTTTAATAATGAGTAAGTACAGCTATGTGTGAAATGTTTAATATTTTAATAATTTATATTGATTATAATTCTTTGACGGGATGCAATCTATACAATATTACGTAATATTGTATAGATTGCATCCCGTCAAAGAATTCAGACATACATAGAAGAACAGGTTTTAGGGATTTTTTGTGCCGACTTTATTGGGGACATCGCACCGTCCTTCTACTCACACCACCAAGCGGACGTTTTCGTCACTAACTTTTGTCCTCAAAACGCCCATAAGAACTGTTCTTGTTATGAAAACTTTTTGTATATGACTTGTCTTTGAGTGGTAGATATATGAATTTAAATGTGACTTCCACATTTTTTTCTGGATAATTTTTTATTGTAATTGTATACACTTGTTGAGGTTAAAAGAAACGAAAAAATTATAAATTTAAGTATGCTTTACTAAGTAAATACTCAATGTACATTTTTTTTATTTTCAGTATACTTATATCAGACCCAAATTTTATTGAAGAGTCAGTATGCACAAGTAATACAGATGAAAGTAGTAGCAGAGGCGGTCTGTTAGTTGTTGGTATGAACCAGTACAAAGAGCTTTGTTTACTTGATCTTTCCGGTGCTGCCATATATAACTCAAAAATTGTACACAAAGCCATACTTAGTGCAGCAGAAAGGAGTAAAACTATTGTTGAATTGGTTAAAAGTGTTATCATAAATGATGATAACAAAAGGTAAGATTGTTGTTATGAAAAAGTCTAAATATATAGAGAAAATATTATCTTAGAAGCTTATTTATAATACATAAGCATAATTATAATACCTATAATGTCAAACAAGCATTTATTTATCAATCTCAAGCAATCTCTGTCATAAAACATTTGAACCAAGTAGGCTACCCTTGGTTCAAATGTTGACTATCTTTAAATGACTGTAGATTACTATGAGCAGGGCCTGATCTATTCAGTTTTATCCTGCTGCAGCCCAGGGTCATATGGATATAAGAAGCCTCTAGATTTTGCTTAAAATTAATAGACATAATATCACATTAAAATAAGTTAATTCACCTGTGGGACTGATGCTCTCTGGCATGTTATTTTTACATGGGGCATGCTATTTTTTCTATGAAAAAAAAGGTTTTTGACACAATAGTCTCATAAGCGCCTGTGTCGTTGTAATTCTTTATGGTAGGAATTGGTCTAGTGATCTTGAGGCGGGAACAAGCTCAGCATATCTTAGACGAGTCATACGAAAATAACTTTCATGTTCGCTCCGCCCATTTCACATACCTAGTTTCTATGAGATAGCTAAATTTACCTCGATCCGCAAAAACATCTTTGAAATTTAAATCTATCAGGGATTTTTTTACAAATCGAGTTCTTCTATCCTAGTTTCTAAGGGAGCGTTCAAGTATTACGTAACGAATTTAGGGGGAGGGGGGTCTAGTAAAACGTTACGACGCGTTACATAGACGGGAGGGGGTCTTTGCACCACGCGTTACGTAACATTATTATTAGCAACTTTTCGGTACTTTACGCCACAAAATTGCCATTTTTAGGTGAAAACTTTGGGTGTTACGTAACGTTTAGTCTAGTGGGGCGGTTCAGCAATACGTTACGGCGCGTTACATAGGGGGGTGGGCGGGTTAAAAATCTCTCAAAATTGCGTTACGTAATACTTGAACGCTCTCTAAGAATATAATATATTATGAAAAATAACAGTCGACTTACTTTGCGAAAGGTACACTGTCGAAAATCTAAATGCCTCGTCTCGACATAAACACTACAGTAAATAAATCTGTCTCAAATTTATTTGTATAAATGGTGTATGCAAATGGAAATTCATGATCATGTCTACATTTTACTTTCTTCCAAAAATATAGGATATCGTTGATACATTATACATTGTATGAATTATAATTGTTTCAGACAAAAACGAGCAAAAATAAATTTTAATGACATAATTACAACTGACCACATACAGTCACTAAGTAGAAAAGATTTAAGTATATGTCTGAAGAGTTATAATATTGGTGATATGAACAAAAAGGATGACGGTGATGATGGGGATGATGCAATGGATCAAGACGATGAAATTGAAATGATCGAAGATAGCAAATATGATGGTAAATATAATTTAGTATACAGTAATAAGAGGAGTTTGTTTGATGTATTCATCACAGATCAGTCCAATAAAAAATCGGAGAGGTGAGGATTAGGATGAGCCCCCATATAAAGTATCTGGGGCTCATCCTTTACGAGGGTGGGCCTTTGGCTCACATTTCTCCTTTCAGCCTTTTTTGCGCCCTAGTCCTGCCTGTCTGGCCATTCTTGCGCCCCCTAGAGACTACGCCCTATGCCTGGGCCCTGGTGGCACCGCCCTATTTACGGCTCTGCTCCGGAGTCCTCCAGAGTATCGCAACGTATAGTCAATAGTGCTTCCATTTGGGCGGTTCACCTTACCGCGAGGACCACGATACGGGTAATTGCGGTAAGTTTCGGGGGTACCGCACGATAGTGTGAGCAGCAAATTGCCTGGTGGTCCCGACGCACTCTGCCTTGGATCAGCGAGAGCTCGAGATCCTGCTGGTTCGCCAATTAGTGCTAAAGGAGGGGAAGGGGGAAAGGTTTTAGCGCGGTAACAGTATGGCTAAAGCGCAACGGCTGCTCTGCGTCCGGTCCTCGAGCGGAGAATGTGCCGTTTGCGCAAACCCCTCACCTTCCGCCAGACACAAGTGCTCACCGGCCATGGTTGCTTTGGTGAAGAAACATTTATAATGATCAACAATTCAAATTTATTATGTGATAGTACTTTCATTTGATCAAATCGTCCTTTGATCAAAGTAACATTGGAAACAGAAATTTGTATTTTATAATACTTTAAACACTGGCAATTCATCATTAATACCTTGACATATTTATAGGTTTAAGTAAAAGAGAGCGATAGAATTTTTTAAAGATACTCTTTTTATTTACTGGCATTGACAATTCAGTAACCTTGTCCCAGTTTGTTTATATAATATCAAAAATAGTAAGCGTATTTCATAGTGGGCATCTCATTTATATTGTTTACTAAAGTTTCTATGATTTTTCTCAAATACCTAATAATATTTTAAAAAAAACTTTTTTTTTACTTTTTTCAATATGGGCTTTTCCCCCAAAGTTCTTTCGTTCTAAATAACATAAGAACCCGAACTCAATATTGAGCATTGCATGCACTGCAAAATTTTTGTCAATCTAAATGAGAATGACGTTAATTAATATTAAAATATCTAATTTTTTTATAACCATTACACTTACCACAATGTTGCAGTGTGCCTTTCAACCAAAAACTACTAAAGTCTGAAGGGACTATAAATTATATAGTTGTTTTCTATTAATAAAAAGAAAAGTTAACATTTAGAATAAGATTAAAGGTACTGTGTGACATACCTACCCTTTTTTTTCTTTGTTTCCATTTTTCTAATTCTCTTTTACTTTGTTCATCGTTCT
Source organism: Lycaena phlaeas (assembly GCA_905333005.2). NCBI lineage: Eukaryota > Metazoa > Arthropoda > Insecta > Lepidoptera > Lycaenidae > Lycaena > Lycaena phlaeas. The sequence goes on from HG995174.1 coordinate 4,773,719, forward strand.
AAAAGAATAATGTTCAGTCTGCTACTTTTCTGCTCAAAGGGTTGTAACTTTGGACATACTATCTTGACCATAAAATAGCATTGCTTTCAACTCAGTACCAGGAACAACCACAACCATATCAGTTTTCTTATCAACTACTTTGAAAAATAATATTCAAAAGCTGTATCATACTTCCAACTCTTATCTGACAAAAATATTAATAATTAAGGGCACATTTACTATACATTTTCTTAATAATGTAAAAAATATATTTTCTTTTGCAGTTGTATCTTCTATTCCACAAACCGCTGAATTGAAATCAAAGGTAGGGGCCACTACATGGATTGAAATTTCATCAGGTTCAGAGGAAGACTAGAGAATATATTAAAGGATTACGATAGGAGTAAAAGTATCTTCATTTTTACTGTCAATAAATGTTTTTAACAGTTTTTTATTCTATATAATCATTGCATAACCCTTGTGAAATAACAAATATAACATGTTATATACTCGGAATTATATACATATATTCTAAATTCAAATAAATAATGATACCTATGGATACAGTTCATTCTTTTAATTAATAAAAGAAATTCCAAAATGATTTGATACAATGCAAATGAGTACACAAGTCTTCGTGTTTGACAAGTATTCTACTTATGTTCATTTCTAAAATAGACTATAAGGTTGTCATTGTGTTTAAAAAGCTTAACAAGATGTTTTTAAATCAAGATAAATGACTTTACATCAATAATACGTAAGACACTTAGGTTTTTATAACAGGAAACATTTTAACATCACAAATTAAGTGAACAAAACTATCTTGGAATAAATTATGTACTTTTATAAAACTTTTTTTATTAACTTTAAACTGACTAAAATTTGTAATTTTTAAGAAGTTAAAGACTCATCAGTCATTTCAGTTACGATGAAATAGCCTAATTACTTTCGTGCGCATATAAAAGCCAAAGACTAATGTTCACTGCACGTATGCATCAAAAGCGACGAAAGAATAAAATACGATACACATATAATTATGCATGTATGTCCCGAATACTTTGAAATGAAAATCTTTAAAATTTCTACTCATCTTTTTTTTAATTGCAGTTCATTAGAATACCTTTATGATAAAAACAAAAAACTAAAATTCATTTGCCTGATAATATTTCAATAGAAAAATGTACACTGCCAAAATTTGCGCCAACTTAATAAAATTGTTTATGATGCTGTATTTTGTTCAAATACAATAATAATTTACAAACAATGTAAATTTTAAACAAATTAGTTTAAAATTAAAATTTAATATATGTGTTTATTGTGAGACTTTCCTTAATGACCGAATAATATTTTAAATAAAAGATTATCAAGTATAAATTTACTAGAGTATTGAATTTATTTCTTTTTACACCTTATTGGTATACTCAGTAGTACCTATGTTTTCAATTTTAATAAATAGTGATATAATATTTTAAAGAAAATAATGTGTTTACAAAAAATGTGTTTGTAAATAAGTATATTAAATTAATACACAATAATTCATAATATTTTTTTTTCCATTAGATTGTTTTGTTCACTCACTCATTAGAAATATTATTATCTGTTCCTATTCCTATATCTTCAATTTACATAGAAATTGACAACCTTTGTTTGACATGAGAGATTTTCAGGTAAATACTCTAACATTATAACTAGACTTAATTTAAATCACTATGCACACTACACTGAGTCTGAGTTCATTCCATTTTTCTGGTCTAGTTTATTACCGTTTGTTTTAACCATATAAATAAAATATGTCATAATCTCTTTTTCATTGACAGGTAATGACTTAAAATGTTTCTGCACAGCCTGTGAAAAAAAAAATGGTTATTATAAAATTGAGCTATTTAACATACTGTCACTTTTTAATCCCAAAAATGAAGAAAAAGGGAATAGTCTAGAACACTTTTAAAAAAAGTTGCTTTCTGTCCTATAATATTAAGAATATTTCTTTGTATTATATCTATAGGAATATCTGTCAAGAAATACAGTATGCTCAGATTATTTTGAAAACATAAGATTATTTTCAATATATGAACAGCAAGCTGCATTAGCTAACTTAATTTAGCTTAGAGGTTCTATGTAGATGTCTGCTGCTATGTTAATGTTATCAATAAAGTCTGACAATCCTGTATATAACTATATTTTAATGAACACCAATTATATGACCATATAATGTACTATGTAAGCATCATCTCTATTTCCATCTTACATACACTGATCTCGTCCAGGTGGACATTTGGCTTCTTGCCAGCATAGGCCATTAGTATTGTTGTTATTATGCAGAAGGTTTAAAACATTTTAAATTGTTTACACTTCAATTATGCCCATAAATGGTTGGCTACATTAAACCTTCATAATCAGTATCAGATGATAATTATCCACTGTTAACATAAGGCATTTTTTATTGATAGTATTAAAATCTTAAATAAGAAAAACAGGAAAGTTGCTAGGCTAAGTCTGGATTAATTTAAGTTAATGTACTTAAAAATAAAAAATATGGTAATACATACATCAGCTAATTGGGCTTTATTTAGCCCCGGCCGTGTTTGAACTTTGTAATGTCTTTTATATCGCCTTAAAGTATTAACTTGTAACTGGAACCAATCTATTTCTGGTGAATCCATTTCTGCCTCATTACTGTCATCCTCAGAGTCTTTTGGCCTTCTTTGTTTTGTTCTTGCACACTGAATCATGGACTTGTGGTGATCACAGATATATGTGTGCCTTGCCTGGAAAGACGTAATATTTTTTTAAAATTAATAATAATTGTAGTATGTATATATTCATGATATATATAAGACCTTGTGGAGAAAAATATATATACCTGGGGATCGATGTTAAGTTTGAGCCTTCTTTGAGCAACTGTTTTTTGTATGCGTTTGCTGTACGATGCGTTGCCAGCAGGTCGCCTGCATCGTTCGTTATCATCCACAAGGCAACATATTTGGTCTGAATTACCCCTAGAATCTTCTTCTCCTGTACTAAACCCGTTGTTCATTTGATACTCGCGTTGAATCATATATAACAGAGAAATTAAACTCGTATGGAATACCTTGCACTAAGCCACGAAAATAATCCTACTTATTCAAAGAGCCCCACAATTGAGGTTATGATAAATAATTTCGGGTACCATTTCTATGCAACAAATCAATTAGTAACATATTAAAACAACCCGGTTAACACGAATTCATAAATTAGTAATCATTACAGTTTATATTAATCACTTTTAACACGACTTATTGGCCATGGCTTCCCAGAAATACTCAAAATTAACTTTAAATATGCACTTTTTTCTTCAGTATTAGTTCCAATTCGGCAAAACTTCGAAATCTGATATTATTTTAGTTATTTACTTTAGAAATTTATACTGATAAACACACAAATTCTCAATTTTAATTTATCAATTTAACAAAATGTACGTCCCGTCACTTTACGTTCTGAACACAACAGCAAAAGCCGAACACGCACACATACAATTTTTATTTACGATAGGTCTTTGTAGAAACTATTCAATAGTCGAACACAGATTCGCGTATGTGTGTGGGAATGCTATTGAGTGCAGCGTAGTTATATGTAAGTATAAACAAAAAATAAAGCTGACATCTGATTAGTGATTGGCTAAAATTTAGCGGGATATTTGAATCTACCCAATGGACACGTTTTAGCCCTAATATCATTTGTCGCATATTCTTTAGTACGAAGCAACACGAAGTTTCCAACGTAATAAGCGCTGAAATCGTGTGCTCGTTTACAATAAATATATACTTGGTGAGTTTATCATTTCTTAATATTATATTGTAGTTATTGTAATGTTAAATAACTCTTGGACAAATGTGCAACAAATAAGGAATCTAAAGTAATTTTCTAGAGGATATTTATAGTTTTGAATCTAATTTTGTAAGCAAATGGCTGCCGAATGCCGAAGTAAAGTGGTCACACACAGTAAAAGTAGATACGTAGGTATATTATAAACATATAGTCTATACACTACATACCTACATAGAATACATAGTTACTCGTAGTCATGGAAATCTAGTTTACATTTGGATGTTTGTAAATATATTTTAATTGATACGTTAAATAAATAGGTAAAGTAGGTTTGTGTGTTTAGAAACTCCTAATTTTCATAATAATTTTTTTTACTTACTGTTGGAAAAACTTACTAAGTATACTTAAATAAAAAAGATAGGCACGTACATACTCGAGAAAATATGCTTTGTTTTTTAACATGTTGGGTAAAATACATTTTAATAGTAAGTTTTATTTCACTTTTACTTCTTGTTTATTGACGTACCTATCTATTAAAATTTATCATAAACCTATTTTTTAATTAAAAAAAATATGTTACAGTCGTTGTTAAGGAAATATAAAATATGCCTTCTACTAAATTTGATACACTTACTAGTTTTCATACGTATCAAATTGTATTATTATGTATATATACCTAAGAGTAAATATATACTTAAAACGTATAAAATATTATGTGTAATGTTTTTTGGCGCGAAAGGTAAGCACAAGCACACGTGCACATCGCTATATTGTACATGTATTTTCACTTTTCACGATGTAGGTACCTATACTTTGAAAAAAAAAATGTGTTTAATAACACTGGCGTACTATACTTGTTTTTACAATTTTCCGCCTGTATTTTATTCGTCGTTTAAAAGTGAAGTTCTTATTTACACGCTTTGGGAATTTAGATTTAGGTAAGTAGCTATTCTTACCGCTAAGTTTTAGCGGTAAGAAAGTCATAAGAAGCATTGAAATGTGAAATTTTAATGTACCATGACTACATTTTAATGTGAGCGCTAATGAAAAAAAAATAATGTAACATAAATAAAACAAGACTGTTAACAAAAAAAAAAAAAAAAAAAACTACACGGTAAAATAGAAATTAATTTAAAGACATAATATTTTTTCTATTGTTTTTATTGGACACCAACCGTAAACTGTTTTTTAGATGTAGAATCAAGAATGTAGATAGGTAGGAACCTATGAACCCATGTGCCTAAAATCGAGTTTTTGAAAGATACATTTGTATTTCTATTAACTTCTCTTTTAAAAAGACACTATATACAGAAAATTTGTGTATTTTTTAAAAAATATAAATTACTAAGAAACATTACATGCATATAGAGCGCTCTTTAAAAAATGAAGCAATAAACTTTGTTTTATAAAGCGTTGCCAGTAGATATTCAGTTTTTCTGAACGCGAGAAATAATGCTGCTGAATATTATAGTTTTCAGAAACAATACATAAACACTTATATCAGTTATATGTGGTAAAGTATGAGTATTTTTTTTTTGCGGCACACGTTAGGCGTGCTTTGACATTTAATACCACGGAGCAACCCGGCGTTGGGAGACATTTCTGGCTCCAATGAAGGTGATTCAAAATAAATGGACGAACTATTTTTCTATAGTTTATTATTCTATGGTAATTAATAATAAGTGTAAATAAGAAAGAAAACGTATTATATATTATGTTTAAAAAAGCGTGAGATGCTTATTAAGATATTATCAAAATGATAATCCTTCTAACCAAAAATAAAAGCACTAAAAATGTATTAATTATATTTTTTTTTAAAGATTGGGGTGCCGCGCTTTTTTTTAAGATAAAAGTTATTATGTTAAAAAATGTAATATCATAATACATTTTATATTGATAGTTGGAGCTTAGCTTTCCGAATTAATGATAGAATGTATGAACTTGTTATAAAATCTCTTTGGCTATACCATTTGTATCTGGCTGGTTTTGGTATCATCAAGTTTTAATTTTAAAGAAGACAATTTCAAATTCAGATTAGGAAAATGTGTGTTTTCATTTGTTTTTCTTATTGTTAAAATGAGTGAATCTATTGAAGAAATTGCAGTATCTGTGAGAGTAGCACAAAGGTTTAAACGTTTTCAATACGGAAATTTTGAGACCAAAGTTGCACGTCGCTCTAGTCGCCCTGTTACGGACAAAATTTATGACATTTTTGAAAAAGTGAAGCAAGACAGGAATTTCAATAGTTACGATATAGCTGGAGCCTGGATGACTGGAAAATGATAACAAAATGGTTTTGGCGCATTTAAAAAAAGCTGGGTACACAAAAAGGCTCTATATTTGGGTACCTCAAGAGCTCACTGAAAGAAACAATTGAGCTCATAGAAAATGATCGTGGCCGAAGGCTGGTCAGGCTTCACAGACTGTGGCGAAACCCACAACAAGGTGATGCTATGTGCATGGTGGGAATGGAAGAGCATTATTCATAATGATCTGTTACTGCCAGGCTGGACCATCGATTCTGAATTGATTAGATTAAAGAAAAGTCGAGAGACAGCAGCTGGAATTAACCACCAGAAGTTGTGTGGTTTTTTAACATGATAAAGCTAGACTTCACACATTTTTAGCCACTTAGCGAAAATTACGAGAGTTTGGCTGGGAGGTGTTAATGAATCCACCGAATGAGCTTCCAGATTTCCACCTGTTTCGGTATCTGCAGAATTCTTTAAGCAGTGTCAGACTAACGCCACGAGAGGACTGCCAAAACCACTTGTCGCAGTTTTTTTGTTCCAAAGCCCCAAAATTTTTATAGCAATGGGATTACATTCCTACCTACAAAATGGCAAAAAGTAATACATTTTTTAGTCAAATAAACATTATGAAAGAATGTTTTGACTTTTTATATGAAATGCGAAGAAACTTTTTTCCCAACCTAATATGTATATGACTCGGTCAGCTGCACTTCGCGGGATCCGAACCCACGGCCGCTGCGTTAAGTGGCCAGTAGCTTAGCCACTCAACCAGCCGGTCGTCAATACATAAATTATTATATTATATTTGATTAAGACACTATATCGGCCCTCCTTGAACACCATATTATCTGATATAGACATTAGTAACCACCTTTTCTCCTAATGTTTTCTTATACATTTTTGTTGCTGTTTGACATTGGACTTTTAGTGCTATAAGCTAAATAGCAATTCAAAAACCAGCAAGAGCTGCTTACAAGAACTTTTATCTGAATTAAGACAAATTATAGTAAATTAGCTGATTAGATTAAACCATTAGGTATTTGATAACAATATTATGTAGAAAATAAGGCACCGTTTCATGAGCGATAAAAAGGCATTTGAATACCCATGTAATTGGTCACACGAAAGCGTTTCTAAAGCGGGCGCTTTTTTGTCAAGTGGTGTAAAATTTTTCACGTTGAGCGCGAAGTTAAATAGAATTGAGTTAACTCGCAACTCAAGCCAACGCGCGTCGAAAAGCGCTTGTGCAAATGGGGTCTTACGGACTTATGCACAAAAGTTTTGTAAAGCTCTGACACTTTGGTTACTTACAATATGTAAAATAACTCAACTATGATATTGAAGATAGATGGACAACATATTATAATTAGAGCAGTTGCGCTTATGCGCATTATCAATGAAATGTTGATATCGACCCATACCTTTGTTATGTTAATTTTGATTTAATGATGTTGTTAAAACGTGATAAGTCTTTGATTATTATCTTATATTTTCTTGTTAAGAATCTTAATATCAAAGATTTTTTTGATTAAGTATATATGATTAAGAGGCTCTGGTTATGAAAATGGAAAAAAAGTCTTGTTTCATAACTGGTTACGAAACAGTGAAAAAATTTCCTTTTCCATAACCAGTTACGAAAATTTGGTTACGAATATGGACGATACCAATGCCCTACAAAATAATGAAAGTAAAAAAACGAAAAAAAAAACAAAATAATTGAGGTATATTTATATTGCTGGTCAAATAAACCAAAAATAAACACGTGGACCGGCCGTGTGCGGCGGCCCTCTTGGCGTTAATTAAAGGAAGCCTGTGTTCCGCAGTGGACGGATATATACTGATGATGTTGAATGTTGATGATGTTGTCGATAGTCCTATGTTGTGTGCTTTTGGTTGTATCTATCATTTTATTTGAATTTTTAACATTGTTAAGTACCTGTAGAAAATTATACTTTTTTTTTAAACTAGTGATATGCGAGTGTATTTATTAATAATTAAGTGTGTGTGAGTGTATTTATTATTAATTAAATAGTAATTTTATTTAATCTATTATTGTATTATACCATCTATCTGAAATGGTTTTGTTCTCGGTTTAACAAAAACGTGCACTCGCTAAATATACACGAAGGCTTAAACTTAGATGTTTGGCAAATGTCGCCCCAGTAAAATCTAATAGAAAATATATTCTACTGAACTCAAGCCTCGTATATCCGCATTTCGTTCCGTCAATAAATATCAATATCGTGTATACTATAATATTATAACAAAAACCAATATAAAGTAGACAGTTTGTGAGGCTGCGCTAATCGCCTTATTGACCGGTTGTCGTTCTTGCTCGTTACTGATTCGTGCAAGTTCGGCCTCCCTTCGTTTCGGATTAAATGTTTCTACATTGGCCGCTGCGCGTTGGGGGCGCTTCGGTGCACTTGTTTAGCGTCTCGCTGTGCGACGTTGCCAACTGTATTGACTTAAGTACGAACGAAGACAAAACGTACGCGCGTGGAGTGGAACTTAAAGCCGGCAGCTTTTTTGTTACAAGTGTTTTGAAATTCGATAAATTAAATTGATTAACAATGTGGAAAACATTAAATAAAATCAATTAATAGTTGTGTGATAACGTTACTGTGTTAAAGTGCAAAGTGCTTTAGTGTATAATTTAGTTTGTCAAAATAAAAGCTCGTGTCGTTAAATAGATATTAGAACAAAAGAAATGCTCGAAACATAAATTCGAACAAAGAAAAATTTGAAGTAACCGGAGCAGCATTAAAAACTGGTTAGCCGAAAGCGGCGATTGATATGGGGGAGCGGGGCGCGACGGGAGGCGCTTGGGGTGCGCGCGACGATGCCTCGTGGTGGCCGGGGGCTTCTGGGGAATTGCAGCACCAGCAGCAAATGAATGAGGAGATCGCAAGGAGCACAGCATCTGCCACCCACCAACTGTATTCCTACAAAATGTCAGGAGGCTTTTCCAATAACAGTGGAGATCAAGCTCCCAACTTCGATTATCGCCTTATGACTTCGGCGAATTCGAGGGAAGAAACCCCCCCACAATCATGGTGGTTCGCTTCAAGTTCGGATCAGCAACAATCTTCGTCTCCTACGGTATGCTATGCTATAAAAAAATAAAACATTTTAAGTACATATGCATGAAAATTGAAACAACATATGACTACGAATAACAATAAACACTTTATGACTAACGTAAACAAAAGAAACAGTGCTTTAAAAATGCAGCAGATTTTAAAGTACCTTAAAAGACAAAAGCTTTCAGCTCAATATTGTATTTTATCAATGCGTCAGATACATATGGAAACAGGTTCTACGAAAGCTAGTTCAAATAAAGCTTAGAATATTGAAATATACTTGTATGTACTTAACAAAGCTTAATTCATAATAATTAAAAGTTATGTTAAGAACAATAATTACATTCCACATTTCTCGTATACATTCGAAACTTATCGATCCCTTCACCTAACCTGTTATGCGTTCCACCGTACCGATGGCCATTAGATTTAAGATAAGCCTAAACATTATATTCAAATGCCTTTTTAAAGCGAGGAAACGTGCGTTCATTTCTATGGGAGCTTTTGAAGTTTGATTTTAGCATCCGAGTTCAATTATGTTCTTTTATAGCTTGGATCAAAAAGACAAGTGATTTATTATTTATGTGAAAGCATATCACATAATTTATTTTGTAGGCTTCTTAATTTATATTTATTCTTAATAGGCTTTCGTAATACATACTTATGAAACTTTTTAAACGATTTAAAAAAGGGGTTTCTCAATTCGCCTGCATGTTTGTTTTGTATGTTTGTCCCACGATTACACCGTCAATTGTTCAATGAATTTTAATGGTTATTTTTTGTTTTAAAGCTGGTGTTTACAATTTGATCCCATGTAACTTTGATCAAGATCTGCTTTTTTGGTTGACTTAGTTTACATCGATGATGTGCTCATTTTATTACTTTTCGGTGTAAAAATAACATTTAAATGAACAGTAGGAAGGCATAGGGTGATTTCGAAAGTGCATCATAGAATTTTGAAAACATCTCTTTATTCGTTATCATTAGGTGATGTTCTGACGCAAGGTACTGGATAGTGCGAAAACATTAACCTGTGTCAAAAATAAGTACTTACCTACTTAGATATGAACAAGTATCACATCGACTTCAAGAGAAATAAAAAATATTAAAAAAACGAATGAGATATATTCGTTTCGTTAAGCGTCTAAAATCTAGACCAATAAATATCAACGACGGTTAACAAAGTTTTTTTGAGAAAAGATTTAAAAAACCTAAAAATTCAAGAATGGAATAGAAAGACAACAATGAAAATGATAGTATAAAGTAATTATAATAATATAAATTATAAAGACATAGAGGGTCGAATTACGAGTCGAAGTACGGTCGAGTAACCTCCTCCTTTTTTAAAGTCGTTTAAGAAATAACAGGTTAATAATTACTGTAAATATTAAGATATATATTTTTGTTTTAATTTGTAAGTACTATTGTACTTACTTATTATTACTTACACCCTACTTATTGGACAGGCATATGGTACCTCTCGCTCATATAACACTGACGTAAAGAGTCAGCAACGCGTTTTGTGTAGTTTGTGAGTTTCCAGTGGTCGGATTTGAATGATTTTTTTAATGTTAGACAGTCTACTTATCGAGGAAGGCTTATAGGCGATATATCATCCCGCTAAGATAACGTAAATATTTGTTAACCCAGGCGAAGCTGCAGAACAGCTAGTGCATAATATATGATTTTATCACTATCACTTGGCGGAATTCAAACCCGCAACCTCTATCACGTCACCTAATCTGTACTTACAAATTGCTGGATTAATCTCAGTCAGTAAAAAAGGTTATAATAGGTAATAATTATCTTTTAAAAAGGTAATAATTATCTTTTAAGGATTTTATCGCCGCTTATGAAGATTTTTACATTCCCGACGTTTCGGATACTCAACAGCAACACGTAACAGGAGGACTTACACTATTAGAAGTAAGACAGTTCGGTGGCTGGCTGGTGGACTCTTTACGCATCGGTGGCGAGTTTAAATCCTGCCGACTACACTAGGTCATGGAATTTTATAAACTTGTATAATTATAAAAAATTCTTGTTTCATCTGTTTTCGGCGACTGAATGCGAATTTTAAACAAAATTAAAACATAAATTTTAACTATAAGTTCGGAGCTGCTATGGCGAAAAGTCGCGCCATTTTCGAATTTGCATCCTCGTAGTATTGGTGACGATTTTGTAGTCCTTAAAACAAGTCAAAGAGTATAATTTAATAGTAGTAAGTATAATATATTAGTAGTAAGTATAATATATTATATTTAAAGTCCTGCGTGTTAAGGTGTTGTGCCCCAGGTGAACTCACAACCTTTTAATGTTCATGGTGTGGCTATCACGAAGACTTCTTCATGTGTTCTTCATGTGAAGGTAAATAAAACATATTTTACTTTACTGTAAATTCAATAATTTAATTTTACCTCTGAACTACTCGTAACTACATTTTCTTCTTTAACGCCGGGAAATGCGTTGAGGCATCCTGCTGGGGAGTGGGTTTCCCCAGGCGGGTATGTAGGGCTCGCTGCGCCCGAAAGCTGGTGAGTGGGCTTTGGTGCGGTGCCCCGGATCTGCTAGCAACAGGGCACCTCGCCGACTAGTCAGTCCCTCACGGGACCGACGCCACCTCCACAGAAGGGATGTCCCGCACCACAGAACAACCCCTCCTAACGTCGGGACAGTATAATGAGTTGAGGCTCCCGTTCCCATCTTCCGCCCTTCGCTCTCTTGCCCCCTCTTCCTATAAGAGGGGTACAAAGACTACTACTCGGTTCAACTCGCTTCGCCCAAGGTGCTGGGCTCACCCTGGGCCACCGAGCCCCACCGCCACGACAAGGCCTGATGGGGATTGTTGTGCCCCTTTGACCAATTAACTTTAATCTGGAATAAAAAAAAAGGATTTGAACAGTTCATTCAAGACGAAGTGTGCCAGTTTTTTTTTTCGAAAGGCCTAACTAACTTTTAGGCCTGATGGCCTTTAAGCTCAATCGGTAGGTAGGTGAGCAAATGGCTCACCTAGTAAAATTCGAAAGGGGGCGCCCCCCTCCGTGCCATGAAGGGGGCGCGGTATATCGCGCGCGCTATCTGGAAAGTAGGCTAGTTTGGCTAGTCAAATCCAATACGGTCGACGAATCATTAGCGGATGAAGTTAAACTATTAGTCGGAGGGTAGTGTGCCAGTTAGCTTTAGCCTGTCATCTATGGAGAGTGAGACAAGAAGAACCATCTCATATCATATGGCTAAAGTTGAAAAAGTGTCCCGCTAAGACAAACGGAGAAACTGCGATATTGTGGACATAGTTGTCACTAAAGAGTAGTGCAAAATGTTTTAGTAAATATAACTAAAATACTAGCTGTGGTCAGAAAGCGTAATTTTATAGTAATGAAAATCATAAATATTATAAGAGATTATTTTAACATGTACTAGTTGTTGCCCGCGGCTTAGCCCGATCTATTTAAATAACTTACAGACGTATTCGGATCGATGATGAATATTTTTATAGCCTAAGTTACTCATTGCTACAACAGCTAGGTATTTGCTGGTGATAGTCCCGACAAAATTGGCCCAGCCGTTTTCTGAAACGACTTATCTTTTCACAAGTCAAAACAAACAGATATACACAAAAATTTTAATTAATATAATTGTATGTTTCATCACCATCATCATGATTCAGATATACCAATTCTATTCTTTTATTACATAAGAGTAAAAGCTCTAAATGGGTAATTCTATAAGTAAAGTTGCGCTACATTCTCGAGTAGTTATTAGGTTTTTGTAGACTGACCAGTTAAATATCATTGGTCAACGAAGAGATTAATGATTTTTTATTTATAAAAACTGCACAAACTAGTCGAATCTTATCATACTATACTATTCTAGTATTGGTAATGTCGATAGTAACACTGACTATAATTCAATTATTGTATTATATTAGACATGCATTATCTTTTATTATTTACGTTGATAAGTTTAATAGTGAATTGTTGTTTTTTTTAAATAATAAATGACTTTGCCATTATTGTCATTAAAAAATATATACGTCTACGTCAATTAAAGACATTCGTGACAGTTTGACATTAATTGTCATTTGGCGTGCTGTTATAATTGGAAGTGTGTCTTAGCATAATATTTATTAATAACTATTTAAACATGATGGTAATATTTAATAATTAAGCACTAATATCTATTATCTTAATTAAGGTACTAATAAATAAACTTTATAGTATACACAGTAGTGTATTTTAGCCTGACGATTGTAATGGTGTAACGCAATTTTTGGCATTTGATTTAGTTAATAAAGGTGCAATAGTACGAAAGTACTTGTGTATTATCATAATCATCACCCTTTTCCGTCCACTGCTGAACATAGACCTCTCTCAATGAATGCCAATACGACCCATCCTTTGCCACTCGCATCGAACACTTGTGTAATAAAAAACATTAAATTAATAATATATGTTTTGATAATTACATATTAAACATTTATGTCTCGGTACTCGGTACTATAATAGAAAGATAAACACAACTAAAAATGTGGTGTCTGCATTTTACTCTCTAGCTAGCTCAGTAAATTTGATTCTTATTGTTAAGTTCCTTCTTTTATTTTGTTGTATAGAAAATAAATTTCATAAAATAAAATGTAGGTTATTCTTGCAGTCTATTTTTATTTAGGAGTTTGTTATTATTATGGACTTTATTTTTCCCTTCAATCCAATATGATATTTATATTGTATAAATTCACATCAGATTTTAAGACTCAACTTTTTGAATTTAGAATATATTACACAATATCGAAAAATACCATAAATTAAGTGATTGGTATGGTATAGGAATAGTATGATAGATGTCAGTTGAAAAATTACCAAATTTTTTTTATTTTTAAGTTTTAACTAGTAGGTAATTTTTGGCTGAGGGTGGTACTTTAATGATATAATATGGGGCCTAGTTCATTATCATCATCAGTTGGTTATATCATACTGAAGATGGTCCATCCATGGACCTACTCTTGAGAAGCATATCTTAACCTGAAAGATCGATCCCCATGGATGTTTGATGGATTATCACGGATATAATTAGGCCACAAGCTCCTCCTTATTATCCGTGTTACTAATATAATATTTGATCACACCTTTTAGGCAACTGAAATGTTTGTGTTTTATTGTTACAGCCACAAAATCAGTCAAGTCCTGAGTCAGATCAAAGCAATCAACAGGCAAACGGCATTCAAAATCATCAGAATTTGCAAGTGCAAGAGCAAAGTCAAATTCAACAACATAATCAAATTCAACAGCACAATCAGTTGCAACAGCAGTTGCAACAACAACAATCTCTGCAACAGGCATTACAACAACAAACACAAAACTTACAGCAAACATTACAACAGCAGACACTACAACAGATGTTACAACAGCAACACCAGCAGCAGCAGCAACAGCAGCAGCAGCAGCAGCAATCACAGCAGTCACAAACACAACAACAGCAGCAACAACAACAAAGAGAACAAGCAATTGAGCAGCAGCAAAATTCACAGCAAAATTTACAAATACAAGTCAGCCAAGCCCAAGCTCAAGCTCTTGTACAGGCTCAAGCTGTGTTACAACAACAAGTTGCTCAGACACTACAACAACAACAATCTTTGCATGATCATATACAAGCTGTACAACAACAACAGATACAAGCTGCTCTCCAACGACAATCTGCAAATCTACAGGTGACTTTATCAATATATATTTTATGAGTGGAATCTTAACTATATAGAAAGAAAATTCAGTGATTGTATTGTGCTACTCTAAACCAGAATATTTAAAATTATAGGACTTATATAAAATACTAGCCAATTTTAACCAGGACCTGGTTCTGTTCCTGTTCCCGTGAGAATATGGGGTTTTTCTTGTTGTAGTCTATGCTCTATGCTATAATCACTGATAATGTAGATTTGCATTAGTGAAATATGAATAACAGTGCTGTAAACTCTCTTTTCTGACTTGACACTTGATAGTTATCCTTTGTCCCCAGGAGTTGCAACAACAAGCTCAACAACAACAACAGCAAGCATTATTAACACAAACAACAGCAACTAAAACCAGAATGCCGAGGGCAAGAGCATATAACAAACCCCGTGGAAGGATGACTGCATATGCATTCTTCGTACAGACATGCCGTGAAGAGCATAAGAAAAAGCATCCAGAAGAAAATGTAGTTTTTGCTGCATTCTCAAAAAAATGTGCAGAACGGTGGAATGTAAGTTAGTCTTTCATGACTCTACTTTTAAACTAAACATTAACATGTTTTTATGAGATTTTGAAGGCAGTTAAATGGTATGTATTTATGTAAAAATCAAATGAAAAATGTATAAATTATTTTGCAGAAAATGTCGGAAAAAGAAAAGCTTAGATTCCATGAAATGGCTGAGCAGGACAGGAAGAGATATGATATTGAGATGCAGAGTTATGTACCTCCTAAAGATATCAAGATGCGCGGGCGCAAACGTCAGCAACCAAAAGACCCCAACGCACCTAAACGATCGCTGTGAGTTATGGTCATGATTTTATTGCACACTATGTATAGTATTATTGAATTTTTAATAGTTATATCAGTAGGTACCTATTATTGTACCTTAAATTATTAAAACCTAATAGGTTATATGAAATAGATCCAATAGTATATAATATAATAGATACCACAAACATTGCTGGTATTTTTATGTAGGTAATCTATATATTACAAAATAATAATTATATAATCATATTAAAATTGAATAAAAACATGCTGCAAAAATACTACTTAAGTTATTCAGTGGCTAGATCTAACTTACATAAATATAACATACAATAAAACATATAGTATTTATAAAATATATAATTGTATTGATTGTAATTGTTTTCACAGTTCGGCATTCTTTTGGTTCTGTAACGACGAGCGTTCGAAGGTGAAGGCTAACAATCCCGAGTACACCATTGGTGACATTGCCAAAGAGTTGGGCAGACGTTGGGCTGCAGTAGACGCTGCCACAAAGTCTAAGTATGAGTCACTTAGTGAACAAGACAAGGCGAGATATGATAAGGTAAGCTAATTCATTAGGTCAATTTAAAATCTTTTCACATTATTGTGAAAAGATTTTAAATTAACATGGTTATTTTCATTATTTAAACTATTTAAAAAGGAATATGGATCGCGTGCTCCGCGAAATAATGCTAAAAAACATGGTAAATATCCCGCTTTTTAATAGTTTAAATAATAAGGAAAAGACTTTGTATAACCTCTGGTTGTGTGGATGTACATGATCGTTTGTAGTCACCATCAGACACAGGGCTATTCGCTGCCCTTGTATTGCATTAAAATAAATAACTGAAACTGAGAAACTGACTGGTTTAAAGTACAAAGAAAAAAAAAATCTTTGCCATCTATTGAAAAAACAATATTTAAAAGAATTAGAATGGGTATAACTTTAATATATATTGATTAAAATAGTAAATTAAATTTAGTATGTAATAAGTTATTTTTTATTGTTACAGGAGATGACTGCTTACAAGAAGGGTCCTCTAGCTTTAAATTTAGTCCAGCAGCAGCAAATCCCCCCGGAGATGGATGAAGATGTGGTGGAGTTTGAGGCGGAAGATGAATACAAGTGAACTAGAGTAGCCGCTCCATAGCACTATACCGATCTACCGTTACCGCTTAGAACTTGTTTCAAAACTGTATGATAATTTGTTTTATTATTACTTAACTAGTAGCAATATCGACAGCTAACAGTTAACATATTTTGTTTAACTCAAACTGGGATCAGATAATTTTGTAGCCTAAAATCCAGACGGTTACAGAAGAAATTTTTTTTATTTAGTATTTGTAATAATTCAACTGTTAAAGGTTAAAATATTGCTGATTGATTAAAATAGTTTTGCTAGGGATGCTTAATTTAAACTAATGTCATATAATTTTGAAACAAGCATTAAATTATCTGCATACATTTAACTATTTTTCTGCTTGTCATTATTTTCTTCCATCGAATTTTAATGTACGTATAAAATGATCAGAGATTATATTTTTGTAATCTATTTAGAGAAGATCTGATAGCTATCTTGATCCAAACTTTTTTCATATAAATCTGACAATATGCCATCTCGAATAGGTTTTAACATTTAAGCCATTTAGTATTAAAACATTTGGTATTATTTTACTGTGTTCAAAATAATTTATTACACTGCTAGGCAATACAAATTCAAAAAGTAGTTTTAAACTTCTAGTTAAAAAAATTGTCTAGTTCGAAAGTAAGTAGGATTGGATGCAAGTTAAAGAGTAATCGTTCAAATACTTGTTGTTTTAAATTTACAAAATTAACGACAAGCTCTACTGAGAGGCCTTATGTTAAATTCATGGCAATAGATTTAAATGAACAAAGAATAGTCTTTAATATTATCAGTATAGTGTTTCGACTTAGAGGTAGCGAAGTGATGATACTGTAAGATGTAAATATTATTTTAGTTATTTAGATAAATTATATATCTAGTTAATTTGTTATTATTTTTATGGCGAAGCATTTGAATTGTATGAGCATGGCTCTGCAATGTGACACATATATGCGCGGGACGTTTTTTTTTTTAATTTCTTCGGCTTTGCATCGGCATGCATACAGTAGGTACAGCCTGTATCACTGATCTGATTAATTTCTAGAAAGCATATAAAACCTGAGGTATTAAATTAAATGGTTTTTATGTTTTTCTAGTTTTAAATAATTATGAAAATGAAAATTGAGAAATTAAAATGTAGGTGCCATCTGGATTTGACATCCAGTATCTCATTTAGATCAGTGGTCACAAGGGATTTGTTCTCATTTGCTGACTACTCGAGTCTATGCACAGATTGTTAAATAAAAATGTACATACCATAGACAGTGATAGTACTTATTTTGTAAGTAACTAGTAAAGCTGAATTTAGATTACAGATGTTAAGCGTTACTAAGGGTTTTTTACCTTGGCTAGGTAGATGTCTAGTCAGTGTTCTGTATCGGTAGGTCTAAAGACAGCTTAACTAGCTACCTATTTTGTGTACAGATAAGGTATTCATACCTCAAAGCGTCGTACCGTAATAGTTTAGGTCATAAAATATGCTAGCAATAAAATCCTTTTGTATAATTGTTAAAAGTGATAATATTTTTTAACAAGGATGTTCATTGTGATTTACACAAGTCTTAGTACGTCTTCGAATATAAAAAAGACAGTAGTCACTGAATCTGAAATGTTTGATATTGATAGCAGCTGTTGTATTTTATAAATCATGGTATTAATTTTGAGCTTGTCAACGTTTTTTTAATCGAACTGTTGTGAAGACACGAGATTATGCAATCATTGTTTTTACTTTTTGTTATATTTTTTTCGGTCTTTGTTTAATGATCGACTTTTGTTAAAAAATATCACTACACATTCGACGA
The DNA here is from genome assembly GCA_905333005.2 of Lycaena phlaeas. Taxonomy (NCBI): domain Eukaryota; kingdom Metazoa; phylum Arthropoda; class Insecta; order Lepidoptera; family Lycaenidae; genus Lycaena; species Lycaena phlaeas. The sequence goes on from HG995174.1 coordinate 4,792,261, forward strand.
TTAAAATAAAAGAAGGAAAACTCAATGGTGTTTTATTGTTTACACTTCAGATAAATATCTGTTGTTTCAAATTTTTCTCCAGAGTCGAGGGTAGTTAAATAAAAACTTGCATTATGCTTGTCACCCGTCAACGTCCCTCCTTACATACATGTGTGACACTCCGCCTCTCTTCCGCAAGCCGTCAACCAGTATAGACGCTTTTTCGCTAACTGTTAAACTGTAAACCAAGCTATAGGCCTATCAAAGCTTTGAACGCGATCGTGCGTGTGTGTGTGTGTGTTGTTGCCGCATATCTACAGACTTTTAGAACACTAAATGAGGGGGTACGAGAGCTGCTGGCAGCCTTGGGAGAAGAGCAAGAATACACCAGGTCAGTCACACATCTCCTTTTCCTGCCTCCTGTACATCGACCTTAAGTGTGTCCTATATATTGTAAAAGCTAATGCAAGTTAATTTCATATATTTATAATTAGCTGTTGCCCGCAGCTTCGCCTGCGTTAACTAAGATTTACAACGGGATCTTAGTACGCAAAATAGGTAATTTTTCTGATTGATTTTTTACACCTTGTGTCCGAAAAATCCAAATATCTTACGGCACCCTTTTTTTTCAGAATAAAATTTATTTTATTTTATTTTATTTTATTTTACAATATTTGGGGAACTTACAGCTAACATTAACATTTATAATATAGGTTATAACTACAGAAGGCCATTGATAAGTTTCCGCGTGTAGCAATAACTTAACAATAGTATTGTGTTGAACCAGTGGAAAACGAAAAGATTTAACAATGTTTATAAAATAAGTTCTAAAGAAACATCATAAAAAAAGAAAAGAAAACGCGAGCAAAACAAAGCCCTGCGTTATCAGCATAATATAATTAATGTTTAATTTAAAATTTTATGAAAAAAATTGTTTATTAATCAACTGCTTCAATTTAGCAAGACTAGTGTGGTACAAATCAACATCATATTCATTGGAGATCAAGTTGAAAGATTTACAAGCACGAATAGTAAATGAGTTTTTTCTGTAATTTGTGGATGCAAATGGTACATGTAACGGCATGTGTCTGTTTCTTTGTGTTTGATATGGTACATTTAATCCAATCTTAGCCAGGAGCTCAGGACTATCTACAAACCCATTCAACAATTTAAAAAGGTATACTACGTCGGTTATACGCCTGCGCTGATACAGTGGAAGGATATGATGACGCCTGCATCTTGAGTCGTAATTACTGTCAAATATATGGCACTTAGATTGTAGATGGCGAAGAAAACGTTTTTGAATACTTTCTATGCGATTAATGTATGTAGCATAAACAGGATTCCAGACTTCGGATGCATATTCTAGGTGGCTGCGCACAAATGCGCAATAAAGTATTTTTAATGTTTTTACATTCTTAAATTCCGAAGATTGTCTCAAAACAAAGCCTAGAGCCTTAGAAGCTTTAGAGACAATCATGTCTATGTGATGATCGAAAAGTAACTTAGAATCAAAAATGACACCCAGGTCCCTCATAGCGGTAACTCGGGTTAACGCCGACCCCTTCAGAAAGTAGTAGGTTGATAGTGGTGTTAAACTACGAGTAAAAGTGCAGACGAAGCATTTGTTGACGTTTAAGTCGAGCTTATTAAGCTGACAATATGCCTCAAATGTTTGAAGGTCAAGCTGCAGATGACATGCGTCTCTTTGAGTGCGAATAGGACAGAAAATTTTCATGTCATCAGCATATAATAAAATCTTAGAATGGTTAAAACAATGTGAAATATCGTTAATAAATATATTAAACAAAAGAGGGCCAAGAATCGAGCCCTGAGGGATGCCCGAGCGTATAATTAGTAACGTCGATGACGTGTATCCGTTAAGAACCACTGTTTGACATCTGTTTGCAATATATGAAGAAAACCACCTATAAAGATTTCCTCGGATACCTACCAACTGCAGCTTATGTAAAAGCATTTTATGGTCGATTCTATCAAACGCCTTACTGTAATCTGTGTAGATTACATCTACTTGGTAACCTTTGGACATATACTCTGTTAAGAAATCAGTGCACAGAAGAAGATTAGAAGTAGTAGATCTATCCTTAACGAAACCGTGTTGATGTTCATTTAAAATATTCTTGATCTGAGCGTATACCTGTTTGTACACGACTATTTCGAAAACTTTAGCAAAGAGACATAATTTAGAAATCGGTCTGTAATTTTCTATCTTATTTTTTGGGCCTTTCTTATGTATAGGCGTTACGAATGCAGATTTCCAAATATCGGGCACAACACCAGTCTCCAATGATAGTCTGAATAATAATGATAATGGGGTTTTTAGGTTCTGTGCACATGAAACTATAAATAATGGAGGTATATAATCGGGTCCTGCTGATTTACTCAAGTCCAAGCGTTTAAGAAGATCGAGCACTTCATTATCGAGTACTTCAATGTCAGGTATATCTACTATCTCTGATGAGGATGAGAGATCTGGAGACATTGTATCGCATGAAGACGGTTGCAGAAAATTCGACTGAAAATATTCCACAAACTTGTTGCATATTGATTCACCAGAATTCACCGAATCACCACCATACGACATCACAGATGGGTAAACTGTCGACTGTTTTCTATTTTTAATGAATGACCAAAACGATTTCGGATTGTGGTTAATATTATTTTCAATTTTCACTATATAATCCTGATAACATTTTTTTCTCTAAACTCTTCGCACGTTCTCTTAGCAAAATAAATGTATTTAAATCGGTTATATTTTTATACTTTTTATATTTTAAATGAAATTTATGTTTCTCTTTTAATAATTTAATCAAAGGTGCGTTATACCATGAAGGATATTTGTGATTACCATTAAGTATTATCTTAGGAACATAAGAATCTCGTAAATTGTAAAGTATGTGGTAAAAAGTTTTTACAGCTATATCTACGTTGTTGCTAGAAAATGTTTCGGGCCAGTCTATTTCGCTTAACTTATTGTTAATAGCACTATAGTCCGCATTTTCGTAAAGGTATTTAATTCGTGGAGTAGTGCTTAAAGGCTTTAGGTCAGTGAAACGGGTGGTCACAATTAGGGCAGGGTGATTTGGGTCCTCGTCAACTAATGGGTCAAGGCAGCCTTCAATTGCTACCTCACAATTTGAAAAAACTAGATCTAGGTGTCTTTCATTAAAATTTTTTAAGTGGTTATACTGCTCCACGTTACAGAATTTTAAATTATCAAAGAAGGTAATCTGGTGCCACCCGCTAATATTAGTGGGGTACAAGTATGACTCCCCAGGTTGACGAAGCCATTTTATATAGGGCATATTAAAATCACCCAATATAAGTAAACCGTCGTTAGGTCGGCTGGACGAGTTAGCTGTCAATTTTTCAGAAAAGTTTACTAATTGTTCTCCTAAAGAATAGCCACAATTTTCTCTAATTATATACACTGTGCATATGTATAATTTGTGTGTGACCTGTGAGCCCCTTAAAGTTAATACAACCCATATATCTTCTGCCAATGAGCACCAGTCATTACATCCATCCGCTATTAAGTCCTTTTTGACGGCAATAAGCACGCCTCCCCCCCTTGATTGACCTGTCCGAGTATAATCTCTGTCTCGTCGCCATACTAAGTAGCGATCGTCAAAAATTTCCGAATCATTTAGACCATCGATAAGCCATGTTTCTGTTAATGTAATGACATCAAAGGATTTCTGTAAAACATTTCTAAAAAACATATGTGTCTTAGTGCGCAACCCCCTAACATTTTGGTGGTAGATCTTTAACGTGGTCATTTATAATCGGTATTAGCCAACAACAATGTAAACCAAAGTGTGTTGTGTAATATTAAGATAATAATATACAAATAATATAGATAAATTAGCCATCGTGACATATCTAGGAAATCGCTAACAGGACAAGATAGAAATCTGTAATCATATCCCACCACAGCATCGCGCAAGCATAGACACTGAATAATATGAAATTGTATTGTTTTATTTAGAACTGTCTCATTAACAGTAATATTATGATAACATGCTAATCTTTGATATAACAAGAATAGCTTTTTATTGAAAACGCAACAAAATCTGTTGTTACATAATAATGATGATTCGGTGTTAGCCAATGTTAATTTATATATCAAAATAATCTTTATAAACATAACAATATTGTGCGCATAATAATTAATATAGATATTTTTTTCTAAGTTTGCAATACGTACCACATAAAAATATTCGCAAATTGTTAAACACATAGAATACAGTATTTTAGTGTATGAGTAATAAGTGCGACATTCCAATGTACGAGATATTAAAAACAAAGCAAAAAATAAACCATTGAGGGTAGGCACACACGATAATACGTCGGCAGAGTCTAACATGTCCTTGAATGTCCGGCGAACAAAGGAATTCGTTCGGTGCGTACTAATGTTTATAATGTTTCTCAAACTTTTTAACATTACTATCTTTGATTTTAGTTTACTATTTTGAGTAGGTCTAAATCTGATTTTATAAAAAAGGCTCTTGATTCGGGGTTTTTTCTGATCCATATTTTAGAGTATTTAACCCAAACATACATAAAACCTTTTTCTTTGGCCAGCTTCTTTGTTTTATTTAACAGTAATTTATTATCTAGAGTTAAATGATCATTTACGAATATTTTGCCATCTCCTTGAAGTTGCAGATCCTTAGGAGTTAGTGATTTGTACGACCGGGCGGAAGCCACAAAGTTATCTCTTATATATCGATTATTGAAACTAACAATAATAGGTTTACTATCCTTATTTAGCCTATGTTACTCGTGGATAATGTAGCTTTCAAATAGTGAAAGAAATCGGTCCAGTACTTTATTATTATATTCTATTCATTATAACCAAACAAACAAACAAATTTTTCCTCTTTATAATATGAGTGTAGACAAACGCAAAAATACAGTCCACTCTCTCATTTACTTTCCGTCTTAAATTTTATAAAGTTAAACTGGATTATCTCCCTTCTATATTATCTGGCCTCACGAGCTATCGAGGAAAGATATTTCTCCCGCACCAGTGGAGATTAGGCACCTCCAATATCTTTTGATCATTTGAATAATAGACTCTTATTACCTATTATTTTTTTCCTAACAATTGTAGTTATTTTTTTTAAATGTAATAAGGAGGCAATTGAGGAATCAAAGCCTTATGATTAGGTACTATCAACGCGCATACACATCGCAAAATCAGAGGTTATGCAGAGGCCTTGTCCTTATTTCCCCTGTCTCCCTCCTAACCCCAAATCGGTCCCTAACTCAAACTCTAAGAAACGCGACAGCATAGCTGTCAAATTAATTTCAAGAGATTGTCTAAGGATGAAATGCCTAATCCTTCTTATATCATATATGTATATATTTTCTAATAGGTTTTTTACTTTTTAGCGATTGCAAGTAAGATGTAGGCAAAGTATAATTCACTTAATGATAGTATCCACTAGCCGGTATGTTCGTTAGGAGACACGAAGCTCCTTTTGAGGCCGGACAACAGCAGGAATAAGCAAGGCGCAAGCGGTAGTTTTTTTTTTTCGAAAGGTCTAAAAGGCCGAAAAGGCTTTTCGGCTTGATGGCCCTTTAAGCTCAATCGGTAGGTAGCAAGCTGAAGTGTTGCGCTTATAATCATAGTTGCTTCGTAGATTTGGCAAAATTCGTGGTTTCGCGTCGTTGCACAGACTATCAACTGGGTTATTTATACTCGCACAACGTCAAGTTTTGCGTTAAAAGTCATTCATCCATCAAATAGGTATAAAGCATCATAGCATGTTTTCGAATTACAGAACATAACGTGATTCATTGCCACATTAGAACGCTAATGTTTTCAAGTGCACCAACAGAGTGCGCTGAGTTCAATATTAGACAGATTTTTTCTGAATGATCGATAAGAGGGAAGTTTCCCGGCCTTTAGGATCCTTACATCATATAATATTATGTAGTCGATGTAAAATGTCACCATTTATTACAATGAAACAACTTCGGATACTTTATATTGTAAAGTTTAACTTACCAGTAGGACGTCTGATAACTCAATCCTCCCGTGACCATGGTTGCTGTAAAGTATCCGAAACGTCGGGCTTGTAAAAAACCACGATAAATTCAAATTCTAAATATTTATTATAGACCAAGGTCTATAATGTGTGTTGTGACTTGTGTGTAAAAAAACCCGTAAACGTTGTTTTATGAGTGAAATTCGAGTAAACATTAGAAATTAATATCACCATAAACATATTTAAAAAATAAGGAATGTAGAGGTAATGTAGTTAAAAATAAAAAGTTCACATAATTTGAAACATCATTTATTTTATAAAAATAAATGTTTTGACGACAAATAGTTATATTCGGGGTCCTTACGAATTTCTATACTCCCTCGGGAGACTCCGCCAGGAATGTTTCAAGACATTGTAAAAAATTCAGTTTTTACAAAAGTTACATATTTTTTATATCTTAAAACATTAACAACGTTACATTTTCACATCTACATAATTATTCTAATAACGGTCGATCACTTTATACATAACTGGCATTATATGAAAATAACTTTTTTTGGAGAGGTACATTTTATGAAAATTACTGACCCTGGAAATGGCTGTCTAAGCTAAACACATTGGCGTAGTAAATTATTGTATACTCTGTGATCTAAACATATACAACGGAACACTGCAGCTAGTAACTGAATTTCTATAGCTTTTATACGAAGACTGAAGAGATCTATCTAATACAGTTTTTTTTTCTTCTATTTTTAAACCAAGGCTTTTGTGGAACCAGGGCCGCATCGATATTACAGATGGATTTTAGGGTACCTAATACATGTCTATATATATACAGTTTAGGCCTTACATAATTCTCGAGAAAAAATATTTTTTGACAGAGCAATGCGCGCGCATCTTCTGTGATATTGATTTACCTGTGGCCACCATTTTGTTTACACCAGCGTTAGATTGGCATCAATTTACGAGATTTCTTATAAAATATAAATCCACGTTAACAAAGTACAAATATGTTAATGTCCAAAATGAATATATTTTACAAATGACAAATTATCTGCATGTAAAATAAACTATAAAAAATCATGAGTATTTTTTTTTTTTCACTACGCAGACAACTGACTAAAAACACGTAGTATGTAAGTAATTGTATAGATTTCCGTAGATAAATGTTTCTCTGCGCAAATCTATTCAACAGATCCTTTAGTTAAAAATAATAGTAGGTACATTAATGATAGAAAAACCTAATTAATTCTATTCCGAGTTTAACAATACACACAAAGTTTCCGTATACCGGCTAGTTAGTAAGGAGACATCAATTATCTTCATAGAATAGGCATCTCACGCTTATACGTAGACATTCCGCAAAGTTATTATAAATCAACGATACATATTTTGTTTCTACAAAAATATACTATTACTATTTAAAATTATAAACTAACATAAAATAATCAACTTTATAATAATGCAAGTAATTGAAAAAAATACCAAAATGTTTCAAAGTCTTATTTATAAATGCAAGTTAAAGGAACACCATTTCGTGGTTATCATGCGATGTCACTATCATATTCGACGAAGATAAATGACATTCGGCTTACGAAGCTCGTTCGAACATCTATAAGTTATTTATACAATATGATTAATAGTAAACTAATATCACGTAATAAGCAAAACAAGCTCCACCTACGAGATCGATCCGCTAGCTACAACGCTTCGCAACTGTTACGTATTAGAGAACTAAAATATTGCAGGAATACTTAAAAAACTGTGATTGGGGCATTTGATTACACAATTACTTTCACCACACTGAGCATTACAACACCCGTATTCAGCGTACTTGGCTAAGTAATGAAACAATACTATGCAAAGAACGCTACTATCTATGCGCTCCTGGTGTCAATAGTGGGGTTTTATATGGATTTGGCAGACGCACAGTGCCGAATTTCATTTGAATGACCCTATTTCTGGAGTACTGTGACAGCTCAAAGTATTCTTTGTGAATTCAGGTGTGACGTAAAGTATTTTTTTTATATGACAAACTACAGCGCCCCTAGCGGTCATGTTCCGAACAAATATATTATAGTTTGTAAAAATTTAATACTCAGCTTGACTATAGTGTAATTAAATTTACTAGAACATACACAAGATTAGAATTTTCCTTAGTGCATTGTTAAGTTACTGAAAACACCTAGTAGAAAATATTGGACAAAAATTTTGAATATTTTTGACACATTTCTAAAGTCTCTAATACGTAACGTTTTACTTCGTGTTAAGACCGTATCGGTGCTTGTCGGAACGAAGCTCTCACTTCATTGTATAAAGTATTATAAGTATATTACATCCTGTTCGATAAATTTAGAGAATTCAAAGTGTAAATAATTTATTTGGTGAATTTTGTTTAATTAGTGCAGTTAATATTTTTGACTTCTCTTTTATTTTGGAAATGGACTTCTGAATGTTCACTTATGTTGTTGATGTATACACAAATCATGTTTGTAAATAATGAAACAACAGAAAAGGGTAGTTAAACAAATGTAACGTGCCAGACTCAGCACCCGCCACCCATCTACCCTGAGGCCTGACAACTTAAGCCGCATCAGCTAGTTCGCTACGAGGGGTCCGTCTCGTGGGGGTCGGGGGGCTGCTGCGGGATGTAGTTCCAGCGCGCGCGCACTTCAGGCGTGCCAGGGGGGTCGGCGGGTGTGGGGGCGGCGGGCGCGCCGGGGGGTCCGGGCGGGGGGGCCGCGAGCCGCGCGCGCACTACGGCGAGGTGCCGCTGTATGTAGGTCTCGTGGGGGGCGAGTTGCGCGGCGCGGGTGAGGCACTCCTCGGCGACGGCGAGCCGCCCGCGCTCCACCGCCACCACGCATAGGTTGTGGAGCGCTTGCACGTTGTCCGCCTCCAGTTCGAGGATGCGCCGATAGCACTGGAATAGATTTTATTAATAAGACGTGCGGACTGGAAAAATCTGGTATGATCAAAAATTAATACCCTTAGGGCCTGTTACACCACTTCCTGATAAGTGCCGAATAGGCTATTCACAACATATTTGACAGATGGAGTATGGAGTTTCTGCCAAATATGTTGCGGATAGCCTATCCGGCACTTATCTGGAGGTTGTGAAACAGGCCCTTATTCAAGAAGCGTTCTTGCCTAGGTAATAAAACAACATTATGCAAATAGCACTTCTATCTATGCGCTCCTGTATCAATAGTTTCACTTAAGTATTGGCGGATTTCACTTAAGTATTGTCTATGTATTGGTTTGAATGACCCTATGCGTTCGGGAGCTACACCCATATTCACAAAGAATACTTTGAGGTGTCACAGTTCTCTCAACTATTGGCAACAGGAGCGCTAGGATAGAAGCGTTCTTTGCATAGTATTGTTTCGTTATTTACTGTGACACCTATTTTAAATACGGTGAGTCCACGTCACTTATAACTATAAGGAAGTGGTAGCTAGTTGTGTCTGGCCGACATGAACGATGCGTTGCCTGCCCTCATACAAAATACTTAGGCCCGCACAAAGCCGCACAAGGCGCATCTAATTTTGTACATTGGTGTGATTTCGAAACACGTGAGATTCATATTAGCACAATGAGCGCCACAATACCAGAATCCACATTAAGTCAATGCCTTATTTCCACGATTACTTCTATATTAAAGTTAAGTGACTCACGCTCTCAGCTGCATCCAGATCCTTGACCGAGTTGATATAAATGTCCCCGAGCAGTACCAGCGCCTTCACATGATCGGGGTGGTGTCGCACCAGCTGCTTGAGGAAGGGCGCGGCCTCTAGAGGGCGGCGGCGGTCGGCCAGGAGTAACGCCAGGTTGAACAGCGCCGACCTGAAGTCCGGCTTGAGGTGCACGGCCGCTCGGAACCACCGCTCGGCGCACTCCGCGTCTCCCTCGTCCATACACACCATGCCCAGGTTGAAGTGGACGCGTTCATTCGTGGCTGAAGGCGAGTTGTATGTTAGAGAAGTGCGACTTCTATAGCTCAGAAGGAAGTTCCTACTTTCATAGCGTGTAGTACACACTACACAGTTCGTGGCTGGATGCGAGTTGTATGTTAGAGAAGTGCGACTTCTGTAGCTCAGAAGGAAGTGCCTACTTTTTATATAGTGTAATACACATTCCATTGACAAGACTTCTATGTAAAATTCGTTTATCTAGACACGAGGCAGCGTCTCAAGCCAAGTCCAATTGTTATATCTTACATAAAATGTCGAAGTGTTAGGGGGACGTATTATGTAGTCTTTACACAAAACACATATTATAATGTGCTCAATTTACTTATTCAAGTAGTCTGTAGGTATTTAGTTCAATCTACATCGTTACCAGCGTGCCATTACAGCGATTGTGACATCTGTATTACAACCCTTATTACCGATATACGGCGGCTTTCAATATCCTATCTATCTTAAAATTTTCTTATCTATCTCGAAATTTTGACACATTTTCTTACAAAATCTGTCAAAATTTTAAGATCAATAAGAAAATTTTAAAACAGATAGGATATTGAAAACCGCCGTTTAAGTATACCATGTAAAGTTGTTATTGTTATTGTTGGGGGCGGCTTAAGAATACCCCTACCCCTATACCAACCCAGGGTGACGTAGAAGTCGTCAAAGGGCTTTCAGCCTTCCAACAGTAAAGGAGGCTAATGCTGTGAATGGATTGCTCGGTGTCAGTGTGTCTCATCGTGAGAGTGAGATAGACGTGATCACTGAGCACAGTTCACCCCGAGTGATGGCGGCACCATCAATTTCATTATCTGCGATTGCCAATTCGCCTGCTCAGCGTGGCAATTATGAGCAGATCCCCACAATGACCTACAAGCCAAGGAGACGGCCCCTAGTTCCCGGCCGTCCCACAATTCCTGGCTACGGTAGCAGCCTAGGTTACGGTGGGACAGAGGGTGCTAAGAGTCCCCGGGCTACGGATCACTACCACCAACTTGACCTGGCTACGTATTGCAGTTGCAGGTCCGCGTTGGATGCGAGTAGCAAGGGATCGGTCGTCTTGGCGTTCATTGAGGGAGGCCTATGTTCAGCAGTGGACGGATAAAGGCTGATGATGATGATGATGATGATGATCGTGTCTCACAACCGGTATGGAACCCACCATCTTTGTCCAGGAGTTTGAGCAGCCGTTGCCTGGCGATGTGTCTCAGGTCCGCCGCGCCCAGCTCTTGCAAGAGAATGGCCGAGTTGAGCAGCGCCTGCTCATGCTCTGGCTCCAGCTCCAACGCCTTGTCGAGGTAGGCTAGAGCTTGGGACGCCTTGCCTTGTTCTAGAAGGACCACGCCCAGCTGAAAATAATAGCCCACGGGTTCAGTCATTATTGTACATCTTTTTTGTGTAATTTGAACGTTAAAATATAGAAATGAATCGTATTTTCGAAATTTGTAGAATTTCTGTCTGTCTGTCTGTGCTGTCACTGGTCCTTTATAAATATTTGTGCAAAGTTTTAAATTTGTTAAAGAATGTTCAAAAAATTTGTTAGTTTACCTATCCGAATTAAGACTTATCTAATCTAAACAAGCTAAAGCTGATAAAAGCTATAACGAGTTAAGAGAAGAAGAGAGAAGAGAAAAGAGAGGTGAAAATTATGTTTCAAATTCTTCCCAACGATATTTCTAGAGATGTTCTATTTATGACTTAATTGTTAAAGAACATTTATGTATACTTAAGACATTGTTTCTATGTGCAATGAGATTTTCAGACTAGATATAGCTTTTCGTTTTTATCCACGCTTACAAAAGCTAGTGTTAATTGTGAAAATTACATTACAACTAAATTACTTACATTGTAATATATATCAGGGTTGCCACTGTCATAGAGCAGAGCTCTCTCGTATACTTCTTGTGCTTCCTTGGTCCTGTTCAACTTGATGAGGATGTCACCCCTATTGATATACGCCTGGGTGTAGTCCGCCCTCATGCTTATAGCCTGTCTGTACAGCATATCCGCCTCCTCCAAGCGGGTAGCGTTTTTGGATATTAAGTTGGCGAGGTTTAAGAAGACGTTAAGATGGTTCGGCGCGATCCTCGCTTGGTAAGACTCGCCTGGTTTGGCCTTTGGCAGGAGAGACTTGGCCTTGACGTACGCCTGTTCTGCTTCCTGGTATAGACCCAGGTGGTTGAAGGTTCTGCCCACGTTGATATGGGCGCCCACGTCGTCAGGCTGCACGTTCACAGCTGTCTTGAAGAACTCCAACGCCTCAGCGTACCGGCCGTCCGCTTCTAGCGCGTGCCCGACGTTGTTGTATAGTTTCGCGTTGTTTCTGTTTACCTGTAAATGTATTGTTAAAAAGATTTATTACAAATTCTTTCTAAGGATTGTAGGCCAGAAAAAGATACATAATTTGGCAAAGAATAGTTAAAAATAATAAGGTTAGTTCTTTTTTGTCATTTCAGTAAAAGAAAGTGGCTTTATTTTGACAAAGCATAGTTAACAGTAATATGGTTGGTTCTTGCGTTGATCCATATTTAAACGACTTCAAGAAAGGAGAAGTTTCTCAATTCGACCGTATATATGCTTCTTTCTGATTCATGTTACGTGTGACATACATGGTCTACTGCTATTTGATTGTTGGTTAGAGGTACGTCTATTAAAGTTAATAAAATATTGTAAACGTAAGATGTGCTAACCTTAAGTCCAGATGCAAAAATTGAATATTCAGTCTTCCAATCCCAGTTTCGTACATAGGTTTTAGCACTGAAGGCTAAGAGGAGAAAGATTAGCGCAGCCGCCGCGAGCTTTGCTCGCTTTTTAGCGAGGAGTCTCCACCCGTGCGCCACCAGCAAGCACCACCCCATGGATGGCATGTACAGAACGCGCTCCGCGACCACAAAACCCACGGGGAAGAATAGGTTCGATGCTGGTAGAAACGGGAGCACCAATAACGCAAGGCCCTGAAAGAAAAAGTGTGTGCTTGTAATCCTTACGCGTCATCGAAGTAAAACAACGTAATAAATAATGTATCTACACGCGAAGGTGTTGGCAGAGAAGAGAAATGTGTGGCGAATACTACACCGACAAGAGCAAAGCTCTTAAATAAAGAGAGAGAGAGAGAGAGAGAGAGAGAGAAATATCTTTAAAGTTATTATTATATTTAATAAGCTCTTTAGCCGAAATTAATATAATATGTTGGGACACATATTATATTATTGATATAAATCTTTCATCTTCATAATTAATATAATATATTTTTTTTTTCGATTAATTAGCTATCAAATGTATATATATTTAAACTGGTTGGGTGATTTAGAGTCAGAGTAGACTTTAGAGTATACTTCAGCATTCGAATAAACATAGAGACAAACAGACTACATTATCATTATTTATGTACAAATATGGTCAAATGTTATTCTTAATAAAATATTTTCGCTGTTACATTGTAAGTATAACTTACTTTGCACCCACTTCTAATTGTACTAGCAATTTGAAACTTAGCAAACTTTTGAAAATAACTCCAAGCGCACTTACGTACGCCATGTCTAGATACTAACTTAGAAGTATACTTCATAGTTATAAATTTAATAATCATTTTAAAGTATGTTCGTAATATACTTGTACAAGTTAACACAAAAGTTGTAACACAGGCTTTTTATGCCTATGTTCATTTCGATATCAGTACATTCGTACAGTTAAGGTTTTTTAGTGCGTTCGTTACCTCAGGTAACTTTTGTGAGAAGTCCGAATGCATAACTAATTTATCTTAAGATTGACAACAATGACCTTAACCGAAAAACTTGTTCAAGGTGATGAAAAACTATAATTACTGCAACACGCTATTGTTTGCTGAGAAATGATTTTGGAGACCTTGAGAATCTATTTTTCGTTTGACAAGACCAAATCTTTCTGGACTTCTTCCAGCACCTAGACTTTTATGTACTTTAGAGAAAAACTTATAAAATTTACATAGTCCTGCGGTATAGATGAAACTGGCTTTAAGAAGTTTAAGGTAAGCCTTAACACAGCTAATCCTATTTCATTTACTAAGTACCAACGCCAGAACTTACCATTGAAAGTGCCGATGAACGCGTCTTCAAAGCGTGTATGGCACCAGCTATCAACGAAGCAGCCAACGCAAACGTGGCCAGGTTACGAGGGTCCCTCCACGAGCGCAGCAACGCTACGGTTCCCATGGTCCAATCGCAGCACAACGCTTCGGGTAGCGTTAACAGCCACGCGTTCAACGCAGGGAGATATGCGAATGTGAGGTGTCTGAAAGTGTTAACACTTTGTTAATGAGTTTCCACCGTTTATTAACGAGTTTACATTGAAGTAGGTAAAGCAACAAATTCACGTTTTGCCTATCCTGAGACATAACGTTCAGGCTCTAAGCTCGTATTACACTGGAGATTCTGGCCTTCTTTCTAAAAGACGTTTCTCTGTTTGTTTCGCGGGAGGTTTTTTTTTTAAATGTCCTATGCTGTGGCCCGAGGGCCTTTGAGCGAAATCTGAGCAGTGGGTGAGCAGATGGCTCACCCAAGAATTCACGGGAGGAATGGACAGGGAAACTGTTTATAGGAATTGTATGTTGGTCGAATGTCTGGCTAAAGCAAGTTCTACCAAGGAGTCTGTAACCTTTTTTATCCTATGAAACTTTTACCTATCTTAGACTGGAGATCATTCGATAGCACCGCTCTTTACAAATTGGTAAGCGTTCCCTCAGGACCAAATACACTAGAGACTTACAACAGGTTAAAGCATCCATTAGGTGAGCTCACATAATCCGTACCAATCAAAGACACTTTCGGCTAATACATTTTGGTCCTTCTAAAAAGTACAAGAAAATATTAGATTTTCTTAGTTGTATTTGTCATCATTCAGTCATATATTTCTGCGTAGGCCAAAATGGGCCAATATAAGAGTTGCAGATACAATAATCAAGTCCAAATATTTTGAGTACATATAAGTCGCTCTGAAAGGTTAGCGGTTTTGCTGGCGGGAGGCATGCCCTGTGTCGCGCTCCTCGCTGTTTGGGCACCACAATCTTGCTTGTTCCTCCCGTGAGCTTTGCTTGCTGTGTTTCGGAGATAAGGGATTTTGTTTACCCGAGCATTAATATCTTACGACACACAAATAGTTGCTTGGGCTAGTGTGCTGTGTCAGGGAGGCAAGGTTTTGTCGGCAAGTTTGAATATGTAACTAAAAAAAGTACCTACGTACTTACCTATATTTTGACAAAATAATTTCTAGAGATTTTATAAAACAAAAAAATGAACGTGCGGATATCAAATGTACGTAAAAACTGTGATGGATGCGTCGAAATGGCCTCTCAGGGTATTATAAGAAGCTTGTCGCTCGCCATCTGAGCGCCGGCTGCAAGATCGATGCGCACTTTTTCTTATTTTCTTATTAGGCATCGGATTCAGTAAAATAACTTTACTAATAAAATGAAGCCGAAGAGTTTGTCTGTATGCTCGAACGTGCGATGAGAAAAATTCTTTCGATCGATGCTTCAGAAAAGTTTATTGGCTATTTGTTTGGACACTTTTTACTATTTTAGAGCCGATAAATGCGTTGGATGCGAGTAACAAGAGATCGGTCGTTTAGGCGTTCATTGAGGGAGGCCTATGTTGGACGGATAAAGGCTGATGATGATGACGAAATGCGGAGGATCGCTACAATTGTAATAGTTGTTTGTTGTAAAAATTAATCCTAAATTCGAATTTGCAAGCAGAAATCAGACCAGTGTCCAAATTACATAATCATATTTTGATGCGGAGGACGTAATCCAGTTAGCTCCATGATTGTCAGCCTGGCAATCATTGTCGAATTAACAATGGACGTAAACTAATAACGTAAAGTCACAAGTGTTGTGCTGTTTGTTACAAAGGATCTGGAGGCCGACGATGTGATAAATTAAAGTACACAGCCGGCAGCCGCTGCGCAGCTCATATGGATCTTAGTCTAATATATCAGTAATGAAATCATGTTTGTTTTACACGGCGTAAAACAACATAAATAATGACCTATCTTATGAAAAGTGACGACTGAAATAAAAAAACTTCGATATCATTAGATTACGGGAGATCTTTTATTAAGTCTATATAATACTAGCAGTGGCCCGCGGTTTCATCCACGCACTTCACATTCCAGTGGGGATACGGAGATAAGTTATAGCCCATGTCGCATACGAATAACGTAGCCTTCTATGGGTAAAAAGTATAGTAGCATCAGTGAACTATGTGCCCAGCAGTGGGACATAATATATAGGTTATATATTATGCCACTGCTGGGCACATAGTTCACTGATGCCCTGTTCTAATCCTGGTCTCCTCCTCGCCTGACTTCGAGAAGGAGACCCGTGCCCAGCAGTGGGAACATTAAGGGTCGTTACTTTACATTAATACAATATAAACATCCATAATTTAAATGTGATAAGTGGCTTTAGTAAATACTGTGTAGTAACACACGACCGTTCATGGGGTAACATTAATATTTCACACATAATCCTAGCTCCTAATCGAAATAAAGGTAGTCTTACTATTAGTTATTTAAGTAATCAATACGCACGTAAACCTTAAATTGCTTAAGCGAGTCTAACATTTAACTCATGAGTGTTAGATAGTTCGAGAAGATATTTTATTATTTTAATTATTTTAAAATTATCTGATGATCAGAAAAATGTATACGTTTTAGTTTAGTCCGCGTGTTTCAGAAATAAATGAGAGTTAGGATAGTGGACTCACAGCTTACTTCTCTTCTTTTATACCGAGATATTTATAATATACCATTTTATATCTCAGGATAAGCAAATTTACAAAAGAATTTTTGCTTACACAATTTGGGCTTGCCTCATGGATCGTTTATATTCAGCATTTACTTATTTGCTAATAGTCCCTTACCTGGCTGGTGGGCTGGCCGCGCCCGCGGGGTTGTCAAACCGCGTGAACACCGGTAGCTGCGCGCCCATCACGTGCAGCCGTGCTGCGAGCAGAGCCAGGGTCGCGCAGCACACGGTGGCGACCCGTCTCGCGGCCTCCCCACACGCGCAGCCCCAACCGCCCTTCCCCCAGTACTCGAACCAGGGCCTCCCCGTGTTGGTGCCACGGCGCTAGACATGAAAAGCAGAGGAAAATTAGATTCCAAAACAATTCACTAAATACTTTTCATATGGGTACGTGTTGCTATGTTAACACGGCACAGCGAATAAAGTGGCGTTCACTGATTTGTAAATAAAGACAGATGGAGCATGCTGAATACCCGAATGACGCTTCTAAGCTAATACAAATCGAGCTTTTCAAAAGCAAAAGCGCTCTTAAGTGCTTGACATAGCGTCGTACTCTAAACGTCTATTAGATTGTGTTCGCTTTTGAATTTGTATTCGCTTTGGTGGCGCCACTCGCGTGTTCGGTATGCACCACCTGTCTTTATTTATAAATCTGTGGTGGCGTACTTGATATTTTTTAGTTTCAAGTGGCATGTGAAGTTCACCATGAAGGTTTGGTTTAATACTTTTATTGCATATGTTACAAGTTTTCCAATTAACAAAATTTGTAAAAGTTGTGTTAGAATGTTAGTCAGACAGTTGCATTTCCTATCATGTATGATTACGCAGCCTCACAGCAAACGCTTTTGTGGTGGACCAATCAGCGCTACAATACTGCATCGCGCTATCGAAGTTTGACAGTTCAGCGCCCATATATATATATCATAGCTGATTTAATTTTTTTTGGTTTTCACCTATCTTCCACACATTTTTACCAACCCGTTAAAATGATAGTAAAGATTTGGTATCACCATACTATCGCTGACGGTAGTGAGAGATAAAAAACTCGCAATAACGTCACAACTATGCAGAAATAGTAGAAAAATGGAAGTCAACAGAAAATTCAGTCATTTAGAACGCGCGATAAGAGGGGCATTCTTCCGAGTGCAAACATTTGCCGGGCTAGAATCACTAGAAAATGTTGTTTGCATTGCGAATAGGCAGAATAATCGTTCGGTTATGGGCGGTGTTAGCTCACTCGATAACTTTGTTACAATTTTAAACGAATCGCTCGACTTTCCAGTCTATTTTAGCGAATGATGGCTTTGTTAAGTACTTTATTAGCACCATCGAATCAAATACCTTTCAAAGTCTACACTCTACACGATTCTTTCGTTTCATTATGATTATTATTAAAGAATAAAAATGCATAAGTAGTTTTTTTATAGTATATGAGGCAAACGAACAATCGAAGCATTTTGGCGACTATACATAACCAGAGGTTATGCAGATGCGTTGCCCTCCTTTTCCCTATCCCGCCAATGGGCCACCGGAAACTCCCATACCCTACCAAACGCGACAGTATAACTGCCACTTTACGCCGGTATTATGTGAGCGAGAGGTAACTACCCAGGTCGTGCCAGCGCAATTTGGCCCCAAAGCAGCATGGCACTACCTCTTTATAAAGTCTAGTCTTTAACAAATGAATTTGTAATAATTCGCATTTGCAAGAACTGAATTGAATTTGACATTTTATATATTTAATTTCAAATTACCCAAAAAAAAAAAATACTCAAGAATCATATTAATTACTCGAAAATCAAATACTAAAAATAGTCTATACAAGTTAAATTATTGTACCTTTTGTGCTACGAACAACTCGTAGACGACGCACACAGCGGTGACGGTGATGCCCTGCTCCTTGCACAGCATGGCGACGCCGACGCACGCGGTGCACGCGGCCACGTACCGCCAGTCTGCAAGGATACAGGGTCGATTCCTTCAAACATGCGGAAATAGTGATTATCATGACTTTTAATTTGTGTGCGATAAATAGGTCGTTCTTTCAGGAGAGAAATAGGAATTTGGAACGTATAAATGCGTAAATAAAGTATCTTTTTATAAGTAAACTTCTAAGTTGTTAGATTGTTTGAACAGCAGACCGTTCATTATATTGAATATTTCAACTCAACAAAAACAATATGGCGATACGTAATTTGATAGCAAATAGCAGGAAATATGTCGATCTCGTGTTCGTTAAGAGAGCCTTTCAATGATACAAGCTTAATGATCGATAATTCAGAACAAGTCACTCTTCATGAAGATTATCTAAAGAAAATTATTTGTCGAAACAAAGGATATCTCAAATGATAATAAAATTTTAAAATTGATTTTTTAAATTGCTTGGAGATGTTATCCCTTTAACCATGTTCAAAACAAAGAAAAAAAATTACACTAGTGTCTAGCTGTTCAAATATGAAACAAGTCTTTCGTTATTTTTGACATAATATCATTCTAACAAACATTCTTGTTACATCGCAACCAAAATACTCCACTTATTATAAGCGAATTATTATACAGATAAGAAATAGCATACTAAAACGTAAGGTTTAGAATTTTGATACATTTATGAACTAGTCTCTAGCGATTTAGCCCGAAGTTTCAACTGATAGGGCTTATCACCCACTCAACCGGAGGGCAACGGCGGCCTGAGGAGTGAGGTAAATCCTCCCAACGACTAAATGAACCCTAAAGCCCTTCTTTATGGGCGCCGAGTCAGGGGTTAGGACTGTCATTGCAGGAGATCTGTATGTTAATAATGCTGCTAATGCTGAGATTAAAGATTATATAAACTCGCCAGATTTTATTGAGACAATTAAATGTAACGTGTTTCATACGTAAATATATTTTCATGGAAACGACGAGATTAGTTAGCAAAATATTTATTTATCTTTATTCAGCAGCGCTCTAGAACCACTTTCTAGAATACTTTAGCTGGGCTTTTTAATGATTATTATTTTATCTCACCAGCACATTTTTCCGGGGCTAAATAAACTCGGATCCTTGAAATTGCTTACAATTTAATATTATTTATATAAAATAAATATATTCTTGCTTTATGTACTTTAGCAGTGCTGTATAATTAATGAATTATAGGTTTTAGTTACTTTTGCCTATTATAGTTAATGATTTCAATCAATTTATTATTAGTTGATTGAAATTGTTTCCAATTATGGGAATTTGTATGTTTAATCACAATCAAATTTTGTATAATCATGTCATTTATTATGCATGTAAGTAAACGAATGGATTAATAGTAAATACGTAAATACTATTAAGTCCAGAAAGAGGTCGCAATAGATTATTGTATACTTATGTGTCGCAATAGATTATATACAAATGTGTCAGCTGGATCTTATACGATTTGGCTCAAAACTACACTACAAAAAAGATGTAAAAGTACAAGAAAACGAATTAAGTAGAGAATTTTTCTCTCAGGGAAAACCTTATACACATTAAGTACAAGAGGTCTCGTTAGCCGTGCAGGAGATATGGTTCATGAATTTAAACAATCTTTAAACTAAATTGAGCCATTAAATTCTCCTCTCACACGAGACCCGAGCAAACACCAATCGGTTGCCCGTGGGGGGACGCGCTTGTTGTGCGCTTGTCTGGTTGATATTGCTATCCTGCATTGCTTCTTCAGCGAAACTTTTTTGCTGGGTTCAGAATAAAGGATAGACCAGGCTGGTGGTTTCAATGTTACTATGGTAATCTGACTTATTCCGAATTGAACCATTTTGACGCATGCCTGAGACATATCAAAGTTTTATTTAAAATTGTGAGAGAAAATAAATGTGTCTTTGAATTAAAGTATTTGGACTCATATGTGTGAACTAATACGGTTTTTATCTTTCTTTCTTTCATCTTGTGACAGGATAGAGTAAAGCTGTATGACGGAACAGCGCATCTCTCCCTCCGTTAAGTGAAACTAAACCTAATTAGCATTAAAATAAGATTCCACTCGCAAGCAAATATAGAGCAAATCATTTTTATGCTACAAAACAATTTTGCAGATGTTTTCTTTTGTCTGTTTGTTTTAGCTCATCTCTGAAATTGTTAGACCGATTTTGACGGGTCTTTCACTGGCATAGCTGATGTAAGGAGTACCGAGTAACTTAGGCTATAAAAATAATCATTATCACACCCGTAAATTTAAGTAAGTAAGCAAAAGTAAGTTTAAAAGCGTTGGTTCTAAACCCAAAGTCTGTTTATGTCTCAAGTTGGACCATTTTGTATTCATCAATTATTAAGGTAATATAATAATTTGTATCAATTAACAGCTAATAAAATAGCTTTTCTGTGCCGTTGTATCACTGCGCGGCGTCTTTCCAGCGAGTGCGACGTTAATTTAATTTGTTCTAGTATAACGGGCCAACTTTGTGATAATAAACATTTTCAAATAGAATTGGAGCGTTCATTAAAACTCCTGAAGTGGATGGAGAATGGTTGATAATGATGATGAATGCTGGATTGATGAATGATGGAATTTAAAGTATAAGAAGTAAATTTTTAGAACCCTACTAGTAAGACTCCAATGTAAACTATGTTTATGTGTCAGTCCGTCTGTCACCAGTCTGTATTTAATTTTAATCTACATAATTAGACTTTATCTAAAAATCGACACCAGGGTAGAAAAAGGCGATTTTAATATTTTATCTAAATCAAAGGCCAAAGTCTAAAAAAGAATTATAATCATTTTTTAACTCTCCTATGGATCTATGTCTCTAAACAAATGTATTGACTGGCCTGTTGGTCTCTTGGTTAGAGACCCTGACTGCTAAACCAAAAGGTCGTGGGTTCGATTCCTACCCAGGACAAATGTTTGTGTGATGAGCATGATCATTTGTTCTGTGTCTGGGCGTAATTTATCTATAACATGTATATATTTAGAAATATATAAGTAGTGTATCAGCTGTCTGGTCACCATAAGAACAGGCTTTGACTAGTTTGGGATCAGATGGCCGTGTGTGAGTTGTCCCAACATATTATTATTATTATGATATTATTTTGATCACCTGTATATCGTCTCCTGCTCGCGGCTCTGGCGTAGCACAGTAGGGCTCCGAGAAAAAACACCGACGACAGCATTTCAGCCCTGCCGACCACTCCTGTGACCTGCCAAATATAAAGGAAGTGTTTTTTTTATATCGGAAAGGCAAACGGACAGACGAGCCACGAGATATTAGATGGTCAGCGTCGCCCATCAGCACAAACAAGCTAACCTCAGACTAGCCCAGGCTGGTTGCCCATCCTGTGACATAAGATGTTAAGTAATTATACTGCCTGTCCTGCCCTTCTCGGAAACACAGCAAAGCTGTTTGACGGGAGGGATAAGCAAGATAATCTCATGTAGCCGGGAAAAACAATATATAAAAGTATTAAAACAATATAATTTCGTGTACTTATGTTAATATTTTATCTTTAACGTAGTAATTAATGCATACAAAACTAGGTATGTAAAAGTAAAGTAAAGTATCAACCCTTATATTATGTCCCTCTGTTGTGCTTGGGTCTTCTCCTCGAAATCAGGCGAGGAAGGCCCTAGTTCACCGATGCGCTGGCCCAGTGCTGGTTGGTGAACTTTACATGCCCTCAAAGACTTAATCTAATCAGGCATGCAGGTTTCCTCGCGATGTTTTCCTTCACCGGTGAGCGAGCGATAGTCTTGGAGTGCACTTAGAAATTTAGAAGAACCCATTTCAAGGCATACACCCGCTTAGGATCGAACCCGGAACCTCTCACATAAGAGGCTGAGTCCACCCACCACTGGACCATCGTCGCTTCACAAGGTGTAGTATGTACATACCAAAAAACTAGCATATGTTAGTAAAGGTTGGCTGGTAATTTTAAGGATCGAGTCATTGAACCATTGAATACGTGGAACTTTAATACAACATCATACATACAAACAGGTACCAGGTGGAAAATCTTTAACCTACATATCCCCCTGTTCAGTAGTTCAGTCTAAGAACATGAATTATAAATTCCCTTTGAAACTATTGACCTATTTTCCTGACATTTGCTAATATGGATTTTCCTAAATTAGTTCGAACCAGTTTATACCAAAGGTTATCCGTGGTACGAGAGTAAATTTAACTAGTGGGTTGGATGTGTCGTGCTCCCGACTGCATGGGACCATCTACCATCAAACAGCTTGTTCCGATGAAATAGGGAAGACAGACAGACAGTGTTTCTGTTAATGACAATTATTCACACCAGCCCTCAAGACTACACCTTAGGGCCTAGCCAAAATGTCAATGATCAATAACAGTTTAATAATTACCAAACAAGATAGTGCTTTCGTTTAAATATCACTAGCCGTATGAAGTATACTTTACTTTAACAAAATAAACATGATTTATTTTGTTCTGCCCTCCGACTAATAGTATAACTTCAACTGTAAATGATTCGTCGACCGTATCGGATTTGACTAGCCAAACCCCTACTCTCCTGAGTACCGCGCGCGATACACCGCTCCCCCTGCAGGGCGCGGAGGGGGGCATCCCCCTTTCGAATAATTTCTAGGTGAGCCATCTGCTCACTTACCTACCGATTGAGCTTAAAGGCCATAAGGCCTAAAAGCCTACCTTTAAAAAAAGAATTGTTAAAGTGTCTAATATCGCATCGACAATAGTAAGGAACTTTTAAGTTTTAGCATTGTGCGCTTTACGACGTTACGTTTAAAATACTTGGGACTTTGGAGTGTGTACGTTTCCGTCGCATAGAAACGTACACACTCCAAGTATTTTAAAGTAAAGACAAATCCTGAGTACCATGCGATAAACGATTGTACGAAATAGCAAACATAGTTAGGGCCGCGGGCGCTAGCGGGCCCCCGGCTTGTCCTCTTACGACTTCATCACAAACAGTTTTGCAGTGCAAAATAAACAAGTTCCATTCACTATGGCTGAAATTACGTTTGTATTTTCACTTTGCAAACCGTTTATTTTCTACTTTTATTGCGACGGCTAAATGCCGTCGGACTAGGAGATAAATTCACCATGCCTTTGTTTAGGGCTTGTAATGCTATTGCCTAAAATAAGATTTTTTTAATATCCTATTTTTAAAGGCTTTCATAAGATACTAGCTGCCCCGTCAGGCGTCGTTCTGCCAAAATTAAAATTGCAATAAAAATAGGGGTTGATCGTAGAGGGGTGAAAATTTAGGCTTGTATTATTTGTTTGAGTATGTATTTATTAATGTTATCATAAAAAAATAAAAATAAAAATTTGTTTAAAAAAATAATTAAGGCGTGGACCAACCACATTTAGGGGGTTAAAAAATAGATGTTGTCCGATTCTCGGACCTACCTGATAAGCACACAAAATTTTATCAAAATCGGTTCAGCCTATTACGATTACTAGAAAGGATTTGTAATTAAATAGCCGTTATGTAATCTCAAATTATGATGAATAACGTAATGTAATATACTAGTTTATATAAGAAATATTCAATTTATATTGAACCCGGCAAACTTTGCCCTGCCGGCCGGTCCTCGCCCAAAAAATGTTTAGCGTCATCATCATTTTTTTATACAAACCTTGCCCTAACGATAACTAACATAGCAAAAAAATGGTGCTTTTTTTGTAGTAATATGCGTACATACATTTCGACGATTCATTTTTATATAAATAGTTTTAATTCTTGGCGTCAAATACTTCCAAAATTTAGGGCCTGTTTCACAATCTCCAGTTAAGTTCCCAATAGGCTATCGGCAACATATTTGACAGATACCCCATACTCTATCTGTCAAATATGTTGCCGATAGCCTATTGGGAACTTAACTGGAGATTGTGAAACAGGCCCTTAACATATTATTTATTTATGTTTGTGTTAATATTAACATGATATTGGAGTAGACTTAAGCTAGAAATTTCGAGTATGTTATAATCTTTATAGTTTAGCAGGGGATTTCTATTAACCTTTAGTAAACTATAGCAGGCGTTCTAAACCTTTTAGTCATGGAAGACCATATGCGAAATTCTGTGATGCGATAGGCTGGCTTCGAGACAATATACATTAAATATATAATGAATGTCTAAGCAGGTATTTATTTACATTTACTAGTTATCATTTATTTATAAGGAGAGCCCAGCTTTGTGGACCACTTGGGATTCAGGGACCACTAGTGGTCAGGTGGTGATGATGATGATGTATAATGGACATAGAATCAACATAGTTTGCACTAGAAATATATAGACATAATAATTTGCAACCCATTATTTCCACGTTTCTAGAACTACAAGCGGCTCGCTTAAACAATTCTCTTTGTGAGCGAATAATTTCTTGATTACAGTGGTTACTAGACGGCGATCTACGAAGCATCATATTGTTTCGTAGACCACATAGTCACACATACTCAAATATACTGCATGTTTTTTCATAAGGATAATTATTAATTACATTTATAATTAGTGATTAATTGTACTGATGGTTCTTGATGGAAATTCATATTTGATAATAACACTACAATGTTTGATTTGATTAGGTTTGAATCCGATATGAGACGACACCAATCCAGACCGCGAAAACACCGGTAGCACTTCGTTATCGATAGATTGCTCGGGTTCCGCGGACGAAGCCCCTTGGTAACTCTCAGAGTTAGGGGAGGGAAGGCCCTCCGACTATCTCCCCTTCGGATAATTTCTGGGTGTTTCTGTCTACCGATTAAGCTTAAAGGCCATGAGGCTTGAAAGTCTATACCTCTCGAAAAAAAAAATTATACTTTTTCACTATTTATTTGATATAAATTATTATAAAAATAACAAGACCGCAATTACATTGTCTTGATGATGAAACAAAAATAGTGGAAAAATTTCATTGTGTTGTTTTCATTGTAGATTTATTACTAACATTTACTGAAAAAGCCATAAAATCTCTTTTTAAATGAACAATGTATTTTTCATGAATAAATCTTTTTAAAAAAAAATAAGTATCATATTTTTTTGTTAGCGCAAATTTTACTTGTTATAATAAGCAACTTTTACTGGTTGTTGTAAAGTATCCGAAACATCGGGCATGTAAAAATGTGTAAAAGTTGTTTCATTATAAAGTAATATTACCGTGCTTTTAATTTTTATTTCTCGCAGCGTGTTAGTAGTCTCACAAACTACAATTGTGGATAATGTCGAATTGCTTGTACTGTTTTATTATGTAAGTTTCTTAAAAGGCCTGCAAATTAACTAACGATTAATATACTTCAATTTCAATAATTTGGCAATATGGTAAAAATGCGGTTCTCCTCAAGTGCGGTTAGCCATAAGAGATTGCGGTTATTAGGTATCGGTCCTCTGAGGTCACTGAAGGGTCTGGTTTTAATTTATCAATAGGGTCCTTTAGTTTTGAGTTATTTACGATTTTACATCTCTCACTTTGTGCCTTTTCACCTAGAATTTTGCTATCCATCTTTAGTGTGGTAGTTTGATTAAAAAAGTCTATCGTGTACCTAAATGTTTAAAGTTATGAAAAAACACAACACACATACATATCTAACTCTTTTAATATGTTTAAATTAAAAAAAAAAAAAAAAAAACTATCGATAAAAGACAAAATGTACTTCAAATACTAAATTAAATAATACAAATTACAACTTGAAGTAAAATTAACTACAGTCGATAAACTTTATTGATGGAAGAGTGACTGATAAGTCTTTGGAAACTGGTAAATAGCTAATGTTGTCCAAGTAGGTCAGGCTAAACAACACAACCTTTGCTTATTGCATTGTCTGATTTCTTACAACTCATATTATTAAATAAATAAATAATAAACGAAAGAACACGAAGTGTTGGTAGGCCATTAACCAGATGGGAAGACGATCTCCGTGCAGTGGCAGGTCCGCGTTGGATGCGAGTAGCAAGGGATCGGTCGTCTTGGCGTTCATTGAGGGAGGCCTATGTTCAGCAGTGGACGGATATAGGCTGATGATGATGATGATGATGAAATAATAAACTTCATTTTCACAATTTCACATTACAAATGTTTTATAACACTTATATTTCCATCGCACGTTCACCGGTGAAGGAAAACATGGAGAGATAACCTGCCTGCCCGATGGATCGAATAGGTATGTGAAGCTTTTCTGTGAAGTACACCAACCCGTATTGGGCTAGCGCTTCGCGAACTATGGCCCAATACCCTCCTCGCTTGGTTATTGGCATGACACTTGATCAGTATTCCACTGCAACCAAAAGTAATCATTTGATCTCAGCCAGAATCAGACACAATAATTTACTTTTATTAGAAACTAGCTGTTGCCCGCAGCTTCGCCTGCGTTAACTAAGATTTACAACGGGATCTTAGCGGGATGATATATCTTTACCGATAAATGGGCTATCGAACACTGAAATGTTTCATTAAAATCCGACCAATAGTTCCTGAGATTAGCGCGTTCAAATAAACAAATTCTTTAGCTTCATATCTTAAGGATTAAAAGCATGAGTAAAATAAACTCGTTTAAATGTAGTCCAAAAAAATCAAAATTTCTGAATAAAATATGGTTGTTGTGCCTCACTCAACATAGATAGGTATAGTGTGTTGTGGACTTTTTTGTAGATATTTATAAGATCTACAATTAATTAGAACATTTTATGGTTCTATCTTTTATAGTTTAGGCAGCGTACGCAAAATAAGTAACTTTTCTGGTTGATTTTTTACACCTTGTGTCCGAAAAACCCAAATATCTTACGGAACCCAATTTTTTTCAGAATAAAATGTAGCCTATGTTACTCGCGGATAATGTAGCTTTCGAATGGTGAAAGAATTTTTGAAATCGGTCCAGTACTTTTTGAGCCTATTCGTTACAATCAAACAAACAAACAAAGTTTTCCTCTTTTTAATATTAGTGTAGATAGTGTAGATGTAGACTAGCCGCGGCGACAGACTTTATTCTGCCAAAAGTACTAACATCGCTGTTAGTAGTACATGTTAGTACAATTTTTTTGACACTACCTATAAAAATTTGCTATAAACCTATTTCCAGACGTACTTATACACATTTTTCATCAAAGTTAAAAGAATTTTATACATTAGATAGGATAGAGGGCTAGAAATTGCAATAAAATATTTTTTGAAAACTGAGTAGTTTCAGATATTGGTGCGTTAAAACAAACTGTT
Organism: Lycaena phlaeas; assembly: GCA_905333005.2. Lineage (NCBI taxonomy): Eukaryota > Metazoa > Arthropoda > Insecta > Lepidoptera > Lycaenidae > Lycaena > Lycaena phlaeas. Next base: position 4,820,160 of record HG995174.1, read on the forward strand.
CACGTATATATAGACACAAGTAATTAGGAGTAGATATTGTGAGCGATGGTTACAGAACATTAATTACTACTCGGATTAAGAGGATTTCGATTAACATCTGCGTCCATGTCATCGGATTGTAAAGATTGGATTACACACGTACACGATTCCAACATCGATTTTGTCATTACGAATCGATTCAACCTGCCACTTGTGTATTTACATGTTTATTGTGTGTTGCTAACATGCTCGATTGAGTTTAAATACCTATTGTGTGTCTGACCTCTATGGCTCAATAGTAAGTGTTGGCGTCCAAGTCAGGTAGCGGTTTCGAATCCCGCCAGTGAACAAAACCTTTTCTGTTTCTAGGTCGCGGATGTGTATAAAATATCTGTATATTGAAAAAAATATGTATGAATAGTAAATAAAAAAATTGGTTGTCTTATTACACATTGTGTTATACAACCAATATATACCATATTGGTTGTATAACACAGCAGCGATTGAGCGATGGTAATATTTAAGAACAGCCATCATGTTTTAGTTATTTCGAGGAGGCGGTGTCTGCTACAGGGCGATCCAACGATAGCCCGTGACCCTCATCACAATATACATCGACTGTGTTTTATTCCCGTAGTCGAATTGACGGATCATGAACAATTCAAGTTAGTCTTCGTCTCGTTCTTCCTATGAGTTCAAACAGCCTTCCTTGCCTTTGATGCAGCCTACACGCCAATAGTAATGCAATACAAATACAGTCTTCAAACTTTTATAACAAGAATTATTTTGCAACTACAGAATATAGTATAAGTAATACTTACAATACGAACATAGTATTGTGTTAAGGTAGATGAAGTGTTAGTCGGCCATTAACCAGGTGGGAAGACGATCGCCGTGTAGTAGCCGGTCCATGTTGGATGCGAGTGGCAAGGAATCATTCGTCTTGGCGTTCATTGAGGGAGGCCTATGTTCAGCAGTGGACGGATAAAGACTGATGACGATGAATACTTACGTTCGACTATAGCATTTAGATAGACGAAGGTAGACGAAGTGTTGGTCGGCCATTAACCAGGGAGGACGATCTTCGAGCAGTGGCCGGTCCGTGTTGGATTCGGGTGGCGAGGGATCAGTCGTCTTGGCGTTAGTTGAGGTTATATTGATGTTGATGATGATGATGATTATTATTATGAATACCTATTTACATTCGACATTCATCGTTTAATTTTGTATACTGAGTCGTGAGTGCTGACTCGGAATGGCTGATCTGATGTTTTCAACATAAAACTTTGAGCTGATTGCGCGCTACACGAGCGCATTTAAAATACAAATTTGGTTGATGGTCTTCGATAAATGCTTTTTAATTCATTTACATAAGCCCCGTTCGTCGGAAACGTTTCATAAAGAGCAGTCGATGGAATTGGTGACTTGCCTATGATTGCATGATTCGCATAGGGTTGGCGAATGTGGATAATAATATTTTATGTAGAATTTTTGTGGTAATATTTGACAAATACTGTAACTTCACCCGTAAATGACGCGTCGACCGTAACGGATTTGACTAGCCAAACTCCTACTCTCCTGAGTAGCGCGCGCCAGCGCCGTCCCCCTTTTGAATAATTTCTAGGTGACCCATCTGCTCACCTACCTACCGATTGAGCTTAAAAGCCATCTGGCCTTAAAGTCTAAGAGCTTTCGAAAAAAAGTATAAAGTGTTGAGATTTTTTATTTTCTCAGCGTTAGGGATGTTTTGCCTTGGTCACATGACATCTGCCTAATTTGCCGAGATATTTATATAAAAGTGTATTCGATAAAGTGTTTTCTATAAATAAACAGAAATGTAAAAAAACACGGCAAATTAAGGCTAGGTATATAAGATAGTCTTATTTACGTAATATTAAAATATTCAAATTACATAGGCTAGCTAAATAATTTCAAAGTTCATTAACGAGCCTTTTAGATTCCATAGAGAATATAATTTATGTGTTAATTATACTATAATACCTAAATAACATCTTACGGGCTAAGGTGAAAATTAAATTAAAATGATTAATTCGTGGCGAAACCGTGGACTTTGTTAATAAATACTAAATTATTTGTTTCAAAATATGCTATAAGAACTTTAATACTAGCTTCTTTTGCGTCTAAGTACTTTTTTACGAGATCATAGTTATACGCCATCTTTGTTTATGTTTCTATACGAACAAAAACAAATCAGTTAATAAAACCTAACATTGCTCTATTTTTACTATTTATTTTCAGACTATGATAATCATTGTGGTTGTAATATGGTGATATAATATGTTCATTAAGGGAGGCCTATGTTCAGCAGTGGACAGATAAAGGCTGATGATGATGATGTGAATGGGCTATACCATGGATATGACTTTACTCAAATTAAAATCAAATTTAAGAGGGCCTATTGACGTCTCCTGTCAGTGTCATGTTTTTCCATTAAGGAACATGCTCACCATAATGAAATTAATTAGATTTCGCAAATAGTTTACGCCGAGTCAAACGTGCGTGAACCCTACCTATCGCAATAAATCAATTACAGAATCATTTATCATCGACACATGAGCTGCGTTTGACAACCCTATTGTGTATATGCGGATTCAAATCTAAAGTGATGGACGTACAGTGATTTCAGCTTCATACATTATCTGTCCCGGTTCAAATAATAGTTAGATATTTATGAGTTTGTATCTTTAGGCCTTTTATTACTAAAATGTTAGATAAATAGATAAAGCCTTTAATGATACAAATTGAAAAAAAAGTATCAACCCTTATATGTCCCACTGCTGGGCACGGCTCTCCTCGAAATCAGGCGAGGAGGTTAATGGGCCATAGTTCACCGATGCGCTGGCCCAATGCGGGTTGGTGAACTTCACATACCTCCAAAGACTTTTAATCTCATAAGGCATGCAGGTTTCCTCACGATGTTTTCCTTCACCGGTTTGTGAAATGATATGTATGATTTACTATCTGTCGACGTTGTAAACGTCGACAGATAGTAAATAAATAGTCGACTTATTACTATCTGAGGAGTTGGCTTGTCTCGCATTTTTTTGATTGAACCTTCATAAAAACTATATAAAGTAATTATTATTACTATCACAGACTACATTACTTTCGTACACTTAAACCAAAAGATAACTAAAGTAACAGACACTAGATAGTAAATACCATAAAATAATTTACGACTTACGGCTTCGCTGTGTATGGGGTGAACGACGAACAAAATGGCGGCGACGAAACTTGCGAACTCCGGTAGGAACATCCCGCACACCCTGGAACAACGACAACTAGGTCAGCAAGGGGAATGAGGGTACAAGAATATTAAGCTCACTATAAACTGAACTTTGCGATCTTCATAATCATATTTAAGAAGCAACCCACCAGCAAGCGTTTCGCCGTCAGTCATCGCTTACAATGCTCAATGACAACGAATCCCTCTATTCGCCATCGGTAGGGCTATTCTGTAAAAACCATTTCGATATCGAGCTTCACCACACTTCGAAAATGAACCTTATTGATATAGATAGATAGTCGAGTTTTAAAGAATACAAATTCGTCATATCACCGCGGATTCCGCTTTCGAGATTCGAAAACGACCTTACAGAATAGCCCTACAGTTCAGCCCTACTGACTTTACACAGATTAACATTATATTATATAAACATTAAAAAAAGAACATTAATAGATTCTTACAATCTATTAATGTTCTTTTTTAATGTTTATTTATACATATGCAACTTTAAAAACCTATTGCTCATCAACGAACCTAATATATTAAGTTTAATTTAAGACACTGAATACATAATGGAAAAGCTTTTATTTCAACTGAAATTGTGTGCAAATTTTTTGTATCTGCAAAAATACTCTGCAAAGCTTTTATACAATTTACGTTTTAGTTTGAGAGTAATGTTAATAATTTTGTATAACTCACATTACCAAATAAATGTGTTTTCACCTCCAGTGCTCTCTTGCGACATACAAGTCGACTAATATGCATCATTTTTGTCTATATTCTTCATTGAAATGAACGTTAAGATGCAAGATGCTACTGACATCCAAATTAAACCAGCTACAGCTAAGAGTTAAGACTGTCATGCCGTATGATTACTCAGAGGGGTCGTTTACCGAACGAACATTCCAAGTAGCACACGGATAGTTATGGCGTTGAGAAGAAAGAATATTTTGCGAGTATCGGGCTGGGGGCCACCAGAAGATGGCTTAAGAGCCAACTACTGCAGTTCTCCCATAATCATCCTTTTTAATCTCGTTACACTTCAACACAAACCTTCATTATAAATAAAAACAATAATGCGTAACAATTCATGCGTATTCTATGACAGTGGGACGGATATTAAACACGGAGAAAGCATTTAGAGGCTAACAGTTGGACGCTATTTTTTTTGGACGTGTTTTCCGCGCGACACTCTATCTAGACATATTATTGATCTAGGCTGGGAAGCTGATAAATGTCAGCAGATATAAATCAGTTAAATCGTATATTCGATTCGAATCCCGCAAAGTGAAAACAATAAATATAATGTAGATGTCTACAGGGTCTTGATGATGACACGAGTAGAGTGGTCGTTCTATTTTATAATGCAACTAAAAAACTGTATCCTACTAGTTCTACTATCTTACTAATATTATAGACGCGAAAGTTTATAAGTATGGTTGGATGGATGGATGTTTATGACTCTTTCACGTAAAAACTACTGAATGGATTTTAGTGAAACTTTACAATAATATAGCTTTTACGTCAGAATAACACATAGGCTATAATTTATCCCTGTAATCCTACGGGAATGAGCATTACGCGGGTGAAACCGCGGGCGCTCCTATTATTTCTGTAATTAATTAAATACTATACTGCATGACAAAAAGGTTTCTTTATTTGTGTATTTATTTATTGTATGTCACGTGGCTGATTCTTATAAAGTAAATATTTTAGATATACTTACATATAATCATTTACTAAAGAATTTCTAAACTACTCGTACATACAACTCCTCGCTATGCACACTTAAATTCGGGACGCAACGCTATGACATGCTCGTTGCATTTCTTTTGACTCAAAGTGGGTGGCTTTCCCTCAGGAATTCTCTTTTGCTAAGCGAAATTTACTCAGAAGAAACGCCCAATAGGCATAAATTGAATACGTTGCGATTGCACGGCAACATGCATGCCATTATTCATTTATAATTTATTCAACAATATGCAGATGCTATTAAAATGGATGACCGGCTAAGTGCATATGAATTAACATTACGTATGTAATCATCATCATCATCATCGAGGCACTTAACGACATCTGGCATAGTCATTAAGTGGCAAAACCGTTAATTTCAAAGCTAAGCAAAGCCAACTTTTGTGTGATCTTTTGTTTGTCTGTACCCGGGTGATAACATGTATGTAAAAAAAAAATTGTTAAGATTTTTTTTAAAGCTTTCAAAATTTTTTTAACAAAATTTTTAAGCACATGGAACATCTCTAGTAATATTTATTAATCTTTATTTTACAATATTTGATTTTACTCACAGTTTACATTACCAGTATAATATATTATATATATACGGTGGCAGGCTTATTGGCAAGTATTATCTTGTTACCTTAAGTTTAAAGTCTTAAAAAACTTGCTTTTTGAGTTTAAAATGTCATAACCGTCAGGATGATCGAAATTTGTGGTATTTCTACACGCGACGCGATAACGAGATATTAATCTAAATTTTATGGGGCCAAAATTTACGACGCCAAATTTTTACTTTGCTTAACATGTTAATAAAAGGATGAAGAGATTTATTTTTAAAACCTTTAGACTTGAATAACTTCTTGTAATCTCCAAGGTCCGTTAAATATTAAAGAAATATGTTAATACTGAAAGGCTATGCTCGAGTTTCATAAAAAGCGAATGCCCTTGAGGTCGCGCAGCGAGGAGCGCTGACATGAAAAGAGTATCATCTTTATATAGCTGGTAAAACATCCCGGACAGACTATTACTTCAACCTTAATCTTGATTATTATTTGGGATGAATTAAGGGAATTTTCTGGAAGGTTCTCGAAATGCATTGACATAATGACGACCTCTGTTGCTTAACGGTTAGCGCGTTGGCGGCTCGGCGAGATTCGAACCCGCTACTTCCGTACGCTACTGTACGGAAGTAGCGGGTTCGAATCTCGCCAGGGAACAAAAATTTCTGATTCGGTCCTGGATGTGTATTTAATATGTGGTATCATGATAAAAAGCTTAAATTCATGTACAGGATCAAAGTATTAAATATTTCCGTTCCTTAGTAACGATAACACAAGTTCGTGTAACACTTACCACGGGACCAAATTGACGTGGGATAAATGTAAAATTAGTTATATTAAAAAATATTTGTCCTTTGCAATTCTAAAGTTTGTCCAAATTAAATAGCGGATGATTAATACCTTAGTTACTTAATTCTTTTAAACACCATTGCTTGTTATTATGAGTAAGTTCTTATCTTTTGAATCGGAATAATTAATAACCGCTGCAAGTCTAATGGCCTGAGAAATGCTTTTTAGGTCCATGATAACCTTGACCATGATAATCTTGAAGATGGTATATCAGTAGGGCTATTTTGTAAGGTAGTTTTCGAATCTCGAAAGTGGAATACGCGGTAATATGACGAATTTGTATTCTTTCAAACTCGACTATCAATCTATATAAATAAAGTTCACTTTCGAAGTGACGTAAAGTGAGCTCCGTCACTCAGGTAAAGCTCGATATTGTAATAGTTTTTTACAGAATAATACTGTGCCGGATTTATAGAGGCCCATAACCTATTCACTTTTTGTCACCACAGTTAGTGATCTTCTTTTACTCTTTACTAGGCAAATTTTGTGGAGTACACAATCTATCTACCGATTGAGCTTAAAGGCCATCAGGTTTAAAAGTCTAGACTTTTCGAAAAAAAAAAAATGGCGTACACATTTCAAAAATGTACACTGTGACGATTTTGCTGTTTTTTTTTTGCGTATTCGTGTCTTATTTGCCGCATTTTCAAAATGTACACTGTGATGATTTTGCTGTTTTTTTTTGCGTATTCGTGTCTTATTTGCCGCATTTTAAAAATGTACACCATGATGATTTTGCTGTTTTTTTTGCGTATTCGTGTCTTGTTTGCCGCATTTTTAAAATGTACACTGTGATGATTTTGCTGTTTTTTTTTGCGTATTCGTGTCTTATTTGCCGCATTTTAAAAATGTACACTGCGATGATTTTGCTGTTTTTTTTTGCGTATTCGTGTCTTATTTGCCGCATTTTAAAAATGTACACTGTGATGATTTTGCTGTTTTTTTGCGCCTTCGTCTCTTATTTGCCTCCCTATCTTCGCTGCCTATTGAACTTATTGTTTATTAACAAATACCTAGACTTCTCCCATGTTTGGAAATGAGTCACCTTAGGAATTTTCTCAGGGAAACCCCCGTATGTATATGCGTATGCATTTGCCATTACCTGCCATATAATTCTTCTATACATCTGACATATCTTCAATCTACAGAATCCAGTCTAATGTACAGATTCATGAGCTTTACGGTAGCTCGACCCGGGCTTGATAAAAACAAATTACAGTAAAAAACAGGTGTGTGTGCGATTCACACACGATAGAAGTGAAACACATGTTAAATGCTCAAATACAAGCAAGTATTAAACAGTCTGCAATATACATATTACATACACACCGACATTTGCTCTCTCGCTCTTTTGTATTTGTGTCTCTTACCCTGTCGTTTTCTCCGTTGCATCCGGTTTGAAATCACAACGATTCTAAAGAAGTCTCACCTCAAAAAATTAATATGTCCTAAAAAGTAAAATTTTTCATATTTTCCAAAAATATCTAAGCAGTATTTTTCACAAAACATTTTTTCAAAGTTTATTCTTAAAGCAGAACGCGAATTACGTTAATGGCCTGTTGTGTTGAGTTAAACAGCGTGTATATCTGATAAATGCGAGTAACATTAGCAGTTCGGATTATTAAGGATTGGTACGTTTACGAAACCGACATCATTTTCTTTTGATTTTATGAAACATTAAAAGAATCCATTACTGTGTATAAATGGTTCGAAACACGTTTTGTAAACGTGAACGAGAGAAAATTGAAATAATATAATATTTGCCTCATTATCGGTGTGTCTATCCTAGCCTTTTTTAACAAGTATTATTTAGTTCCTGGGTTTTGGATATACCTTGCTAATTAACATTCTCATGTAAAGTAAAATTCAGTTTTTAGGGTTTCGTAGTCAAATGGCATGGAACTCTTATGGATTCGTTATGTCTGTCTGTCTGTCCGTCCGTATGTCATAGCCACTTTTTGCCGAAACTATATAAACAACACTGTTGAAACTTGGTAGAGTATATGTATTCTGTGAACCGCATTTAGATGTTTACACAAAAATAGAAAAAAAAATGCTACTAATATATAAATATTTTTTTTATCAAACCCATACATACGTGTGGGGATACTTTGGAGCGTATTATGTGGGAGTTTTTTTCAATAATGATATTGATGAAATAAAATTGAAAAATAAATTATAACTTTTTTCTATAGTAAATAGTTTGCACAAGAGACACTTCCAAAGTGGTAAAATGTGTGTCCCCTTCCTGTAACTTTTTATATAAGAGAATGATAAAACTAAAAAAAAAACTATATGATGTACATTATCATGCAAGCTTCGACCGAAAATTGTTTTGAGCGAGATCTAGTAAGTAGTTTTTTTATTAATCCTTACTAATATTAAAAATGCGAAAGTAACTCTGTCTGTCTGTCTGTTACGCTTTTCACGCCTAAACTACTAAATCGATTTTGATGAAATTTGGAACAGGGATAGATTAGAGCTTGAGAAAGGACATAGGCTACTTATTATCGAAAAAAAGCTTAGGGGGGTATAAATAGGGGATGAAAGTTTGTATGGAAGTTCGTCATTATATATAAAAGACGACGCCATTAAACTTTGCATTTAGGCACTTAAATAACCATTAATTCATTTTTAATAATAACCATTAACACAGTTCATGAAATAGGAGATGAAAGTTCGCAGGGTAGTTCAAAATAAATCTGTCTGTGTTTACTATACGTACGTACGGAACTGCGCTACTCCGAATTTAACGCGAGCGAAGCCGCGGGCAACAGCTAGTACATCATAAATTCTAAAAATCAATACACTATTATTATTAAAACATAGATCAAAGTTACAGCGAACTACAAGAACTTATACTATGTTACTCATTGCTGCGGAACCCTTCATGGTCGAGTCCGACTCGCACTTTTCCGTTTTTTTAGTACATGAATACTCTCGCCATCTTATCACAGATGAAAGGATGTTACTGAAACATTTTTTTACGTATAGTCTGTACCATGTTATAACATACAAAAAATATAAAAATGTGCAACTCTATCGTGTTATATTTTTCTAGGTCTTAAAATATGTACCTACATTTTTAAATGTGTGGACTCGCACTCCGTAAGTATTGTGCCCTTTCTCATTTCCCTTTCTTTACAGCGCGGTTTTTAATTATCGCTGGGAGCTTCTAGTTTCTCGCGCCCTTAATTAGTTTCCATATGAATATATTTAATTTTTTTATCATATTAGTGGGAAAGTAGACGAAAATATTATTACAATAGGATATATTTTTTAATAAATGTCTAAGGAGAATATAATTGTAAATATGCTGATTACTGGTTTGTTGAATTGTATGACTAGCACTTGCTATTAAGCTATACAGAACCCCTAAACAAGTGGCAAACGCTCGATTCTATTCCTTTGAGTTTACTCGCTATCTTCATGAATTGCTGCAAAATTTTTGAAGAAAAGAATATAGTTTTGTTTGTAAAAACGTCTAAAAACTTATGTAATTCGTCCCCCCTAAAATAGTACTTATTGTATGGGAATTACACTATCTTACGACATTAAAAAAAATCAAGAAATATTATAATATTAATGTTAATTTTAAACGCAGTACAGAGGTTGTTAAACGTTTTTAAAAACTAAACCATACTTATTATGTGTAAACGTTCTTTAAAAATTTTGCAGCAACCCTATGGAGTTAGCGAGTAAACGCAAAGGAATAGAATCGAGCGTTTGCCACTTGTATAGAGGGGCTGTTCTTTTTGCGGAGTTTTCACCATACATACAATATCAAATGGTATGACAGCGTTTTCTTCTTCTCCTCCCAGATCCATCATATTTTCCAGACGGGTTTTTTTTTATCCGACAGTACCGGGATTTTACCCTCATAGTTCGCATTCCCGTGGGATTTCAGGAATCAAAATATCTTTGTTAAAATTTCATCCCATTCAGCTCAGCGGTTTAGGCGTAAGAAAGAGCGAGACAGACGGTAGGCTGAGTTTCTTTCGCATTTATATTATTGTTACAATAAGAATTTTGAAGGTATACAGATATTTGCTTAAAATACCCTTAAACCTTTATTTCCTGGCCTTGTACTGGATCGCAAACGCTCCCGTAGTAGATCAAGCACAGAAGAGTAGGGCAGTTGTAGAGTAGAAGAGTATTAGAACAAATAAGTGCTAAGTATAGCCCCAAAAGCAGCTTATTTAAATATAGAACTACGGTGGACACGAACAATTCACAATAGTTGTTATGTCTGTTTTTATTTACCTACGCTTAAAAAAATGAAGTTAAGCTGATGATGACAAAAGTAAATACAATAAATGTTTATTTTTACCCAAATTTCAACGTTCATATTATATACCTATAACAGTTTATTTATACAAGCTTTTGTACAATCAATTGCTTGCATTATTAAATAAATTCCGATGTATAAATAGTTATGACAACTTGATTGGTTTTCGATGCGTTAGTAAAAAATAATTAAAACCACAGTGCAAATATTAATCACACGTACATTTAATATGAGCCTGTTATATTCTATAAATATTAATTAGTTTCCCAATATTCACCCGCAATCAATAGAATAGATTCATCAACAGATGTTCCTAAATATTTAAGAATGCTAATAAGACTTTGATCATAGTTTGTTAATAATTAATTGTTATTAATTTGTTTGTTAATATTATAACAAGTTATCAAATATTGTTTTTTTTTTATGTTTTTGCGAATTTCGCTCATAAAGCTTTGACGGATTTTAACGCGGTTTTTTTTAAGTTTTTTACATGCATTTGATACTCTACAGTCCTATAGGAGTCCTCCCGTGACCATAGTTGCTGTAAAGTATCCGAAACGTCGGGCATATAAAAAAATCGGTTGTCTTAAAAAAAAACTATATGATGTACCTACTAGGTAGTCTGTAGTCGGTTTACTGACGGTAGTTGAACGTGACAACGTCATAAGAAAATACTGATGGGCCGATTGTGCCTCTTTGTCACTTGTTCCGCGCTCTCGCTTGCACTTCAAGCCTTAAATAGAACGCCTCAGAGCGAGGTAGCGCCGCATGAGTCAATTTTTTTTCGTGCGTGCAGCCGGCTCCATCGAATTATAAGACGTCACGTCAAAAACTTAATAATCCGCGATAAAATACGTAAAAGTTTTTTCATAACATCCTATCAATACGACAATTTACGAAAATACCACTTCTCAGCCAAACGTCCATTTATCATGATTTAGTTGTGAGTTTATATGAGGTTAGGAGTTGAGTGATAATTGGGCAAGTTTGTGAGGTTGTGAGGTGGCGAGGCGGCGAGGTGGTGACACCGTCCAGGACCTGAAACAGCGGCTAATTGAGACAAACGTCGACTCAGACAAACTTCGGCACAAATTAAGTTTGTTAGCCGCTTTTCGTTTTCCCCTACGTTGGTTTTGTTTGCATGTATCTGTTTTAAGCCTTTCTCAAAGTTAATTTAGCATTGCGATTCAGTCAGTTTCATTTGCGTTAAACATCGATATATTATAATCTATCGAACGTATTGTAAAAAAATATATAAAGAAGCAATAGAATTAAAACTAATGTAATCTTGACGAGCGTCAAAAAGTAAAATTTTTATTTCTATTCGTGTATTGTTTTTCAGTCGCAACGTAATTTGTGTCATAGAAATAACAAGTTTTAGATGCAATTCGTAATTTCTCTTTAAATATGACAAGTTAAGAAATAGTAGATATAATAATTATTTTAAACATGTCAAAAAGTATTTTTTAAGCTACATATTATGATCTCCGTGCAGAGTCTAATCTGTGTTGCATGGATCGGTTGTCTTGGCGTTCTTTGAGGGAGGCCTATGTTCAGCAGTAGACGGATAGATGCCGATAATGATGAAAGTATTTTGTATTTTATTCTCACGGGAGGTAATGTAGAAAATCACATCCATTTGGTCTACGAGATGGAGAGATTGTGTATTGACTTGGAGAGTAAATACTGCTCTGCGCTTTTAAAAGATAAATATATTAACCTACAAATAGTAAATAATATATTTGTAGCGACCCAGTTCTCAAGTTTCTCTAGAGCTACTGACTTTATCAATTTACAGATTTAAGAACGAAATGCTTAAGAGATAAGTTTTCGATAGAAGTATAAGAGGATAAGCCCGGATTGAGAACTTAGCCTTTGTTATAAAAACAATTTTGAAGCCAAATTATTGCACTTAGTTATTTTTAGTTATTTTTACTGTACATTTTGTTACCATTTTATTATTTTACCTTTTTTATAGCACAGGAGGACAAACGAACAAGCGCAACCTTTTGGCGACTATCGACGCCCATAACCTTTGGTTATGTAGATGCGTTGCTCTCCTTTTCCCTATCCACCCAATGGGCCGCCGGAAACTCACAAACCGCACAAAACGCGACAGCATAACTGCCACTTTACGCCGGTATTATATGAGCGTGAGATACCACCCCGGTCGTGCCGGCCCAATTCGGCTGCAAAGCAGCATAGCACTACCTCTTCCGAAAATACAATTCTTAAAGAATATTTGAGTGTACTTCGTTTCTTATTTTATTTAATTAAAATGCTTGTTTCAGTAAAGATTCATTTTAAATGAGTATTAAAATGACACAAAGCATGACAGAGACCGCTGGAACCCCCCTTTTGCCTCGCCCCCCGCTAGGGAGGACAATTAATTGGGAAGCATCAATATCATCTATGTAAGAATAACGTCGATAAAAAGGTACTTTTTTAGTTTAAAGCATATTTGAAATAAACTAACACAGAGTCCGTATATGAGGAGATGAGGGCGACCGCATCGCGATCAATCGGTACAGACGCTGGTACCCGCTAACCGCTTATCTACCGGACAGATTACCTGTACTGCGAGTGACTAAATAAAATACTAGCACACATCCCCGTGCAGTCTATAACAATGATTGGCTACGTTAAAAAGACAGTAGATACTATTAGTTGATAGCATAGGTACCTAGATGTAGTAATTTTATAACACTAAAAAAGGCGGCCTTCTACAATGAACGCCAAGACGACCGAACCGCACTCGCATATAATACGAATCGGCCACTGCACGGAGATCGTCTTCCCACCTGGTTGACATCCGACCTTCGTCTACCTAAACGCGGCCTTTACTCTTGGACCTTATTTACCCATCGGCCATCCGTGTGATCAGCCCACTGCTTACAACGAGCTTATATTATTCTTCTTATGATATGGATTAGTAGTGGCTGGATGAAGGCTGATGATGATAATGAAAAAATCTAACAATGTCGACGAGTATTTACGTCAGTAGCATAAGTGCGTCATCAGCTACGTTTATATCTGCGCAGGGGTGGGGTGGTATTGTATCAAATTTCTCTTATTAATCGTCAGTCTTGCTGGATATCGCTACCGCGATAAGAATGGTACGATAGAGGGATTAGACAAACTAGCACCGTTTCGTAGCGAAACGAATTTCGTCATCGTCTCTGAGTAATTAATTACAATTTCCTAGCCAATAAGATATTGACAATAACGATCGATAACCAATATACAGTTTCTGATTTTGTCACGATAACGATTGACCACGTGATTTAGCGCGACTTATGTCAAACCCATACATCCTTGCTATCGTTTTTTTAATGTTACTTTGTCTAAGCCTCTTGTTATTTTTATATTCGGTAACTTAAGTTATTTCGAAATGTTCAAACTTTTTTTTTCAGAGTTCTTAAACAAGTATAAAATTAGTCTCTCTGAGACGATTTTAAATGAACAATTTCGACAATAATTGAAGACACCTTTTACTATTCGTCGTCAGTAGCCTTTATTTACCACTAAACATATACTGATAGCTCTTAAGGTTTATACCGAACTCGCATCCAACATAAACATTAAACATCTTATCAAAATAATTTTGTTAAGGCTCGGTGTTTATTTAAGTCAGTGTTGCCTTAAATAACAAACGAGACGAAATATTTTAATGAGTTGGTAAATGTGAAATTAACATCTTTTCATCTGATAATTAAGAATTAATTTCTAACCTACACTTAAATGTATATTTTTTTAAACATTGAAATATAATTAGAAGACGAAAAGAGATCGTAAGATTTAGAACAACAAAGAAAATGTATTCGAAAAACGTTTTTCATTATTATGACTCAATTATATACGTAATTAATTACACATACAGACGGACAAAAGGCGGACATAATTAGGGAGTTATGACATTGGCTGTGTCTAAGGTAATGAAAAACTAATTTAACTTTGCGGTAAAAGTTACCCCAGTCCCTTAGAAGGTAGCTTATTCCGGGTCATGATTATAATGCGAGAATGTCCCGTAAAAATAGAGACGTAAAGGTTATTATCTCGTGAACATCAGGGGGCCGAGCTTGGCGATCTATGACGCAGTGGTGTTCGCCGCTTCATTAGGTTATGAATGATCTACAGCTCTCTTGTCTTTGTAACAAATTTCCTTATTTGCCAACTTTGATGCTCGGGGCTTCTTATGATTCGTGTTTCAAACAGATTTTAAGGAATATTAGAGTTACCAATCATTTCCTTTTTATTTCGTTCGCGGATATAATTCCAATTTGTAAATGCGACCAGTGTTTTGCTCTTGTTAATTTTGCGGTATCAATGTATAGAAAACTGGGATTGATTATTTATAAATAGTATAATCCTAAATTATATATGAAGCCAGACTAAGTAAGACTTTTTTTATCGTCGGAAAATGCTTTTCAGCATTCAGCGAGAAGGGTAGATTCCCCAGGGTTATGTGGGACTCTCTGGCCCCAAAAAATGGTAAGATGCCTAACCACCCTAACCCACTAAAACCCACGTCTCGTCGTGGCCCAGTGAACTATGATCCTCCGCACAGGCGGCTGATCTTTGAGGCATTCTCCTCTGGATACAGAAGGTAATGTCCCCCTCCATCAGACAGAATACCACATCTCATACTTAAATATTTCATTTCATGCAAACTCTACTTACTACTGTCAGAGTATGTTTATATAATACTTGTGAAAGAAATATATATTTGATATTACACAACTCGATTCTGTACTCTATTTAAATTAAATATTTGATTCGCAAAGGTTTCGATTTCTCTGATTTTATTTGCTTTAACAATATATCAACGAAGGAATTGTTTGCTTTGCTTATTTGATAATATTTTCAATAAGGAAGATAAATGACTATTTACCAATATTTATAATATTTACTAGCAATTACTACAAAATATGTTTTCCTAAAACAGTTTTATTAAGTCTTAATATTAAAATGAGTAAATGTCTACCAAATGGAAAATCTTTAATAACACACTTCATTGTATAATAGTAAATTTACTGGTAATAAAAGCCTTTGAAAGACAATATATAATATAAAAAATCAATTCTAATTTTATCACAGTACAGTCCGGTCAACGAAAACGTGAGATTACTAATGATAAGATTCAGTGATCATGGAAATACACCCACATGGAATCAGCTGATCGAAATATGGCCTATTTACCTGCCTAGTGACAAGACTCGCGCAAAATAGTGAAATACATGATCATACAAGTAATTACATGGCAAATAGTTATATACCAACGTTACTTCTCCTTGAAATTTCGTTCAAAAGTATCCTCACAAAGTTTCAGCGAGACGCGCCGACGGCTTGAGTTAATATTAATTTAGTTAATTTGCAAACATTAAATTATACAGGTGTGAACACGTGAACCAATCATCTTTCCTGATTGCTAATTAAAGAAGACAAGCAGGCTTTATACGAAATCTCCGAACGTCATAATCGTCAATCAAAATAAAATTAACATTTTTTTAAGGAACGTTACACATAGAGCCTGTCATTCATTGAGTGAAAAATGTTCTGTTGTCTGGAGTTTAAAGTCAAAGTCAATTTTTTTTAATTCAAAATAGTACCATCAAAGTATCTTTTTGAACGTCAATTGAGTCTATCACCGGTTCCAAAGCAAGCCCACCGAGAGCAGGCGATACAAACTCAGTGGAACTAGTCTTTTCAAATATTCTATTACAAAAAATGAAATACGTACAATACATTCTACTAAACTATACGAGAAGAATCTAGCAAGGAACGCCGTTGGGTTGCTCTTTTCATTAAGAGGCGTTTATTCAGCAGTGGACAGATAAAGGATGATAATGATAAAACAGTCATTCAATCTCATTATTCTCTGAACTTATAAGTCAGATTTAAATAGGATACCACACGTACGCGCTCGAAGATGAGCGCGTACTGCGTGTTGTCATCGGCGGTGTCCCCCGGGATATGGACCCGTCCGAAATCAAGGAGGACTTGATCCTCCAGGGATACCCTGTGGAGGAGGTACATAGGATGTACCACCCCCGCAACAAATTCAAGTACAAGATGGTACTTGTCATCCTGCCGCTAACGCCGGCGGCGAAAGCAATATTTAATGTCCGGGCCGTGTGTAACATGACCGGGCTAAAGGTAGAGTCCCCCCGTAAAAGGGGCATCATAGGGCAATGTCATCGTTGCCAATTATATGGTCATTCGGCAAGAAATTGCCAGGCGCACCCCAGGTGCGTTAAGTGTCTCGGCGACCACGGGACCCCCGACTGTCCCCGCGATAGGGCCACAGCTACGGAACCACCTAGCTGTGTCATCTGCAGAGGCCAAGGGCACCCGGCTAACTACCGCGGCTGCCCGAAAGCCCCCGCGGTGGTAAGGAAAGGGAGGAGAGCCGGGAAAAAACCTGGTCCTGCTCCCAGATCCACCACCCGACCCAGGGAGGAGAAGTATGTCCCCGCTCCGCCCCCTAAGACGAACGCGTGGCATGACAGAGCGGCTTCCCAGCCGTCTGCACCCGCAAAACCCGCTCCGGGCCCTCCAAGCCCCCCAGCGGCAGTAAGCAGGCAGCAAGCCCCCCCCTGCAAGTACGAAGGTACGAGCAGCCCCCAGCTGTCCCGCTTCCCCCACCGACGAATTCGGGATAAACCTAGCGTTTGTCTCTCAGGCTCTCTGCGGTATAGATCCAGAAGAGCTAGCCGTCCTGGCCCGCAAACTACGCGCCGCCACCACCCTACAGCAGACATGCCAGGCATATAGTGAACATGCCACCCTGGTCGCCAAGATTAGGTCCCCCCCCTCTCAAAGCCCTTAAATGGCTACCACGGCTAGGACAAAACCGCGTTCGCTCCGACTAGTGTCGTTCAACGCGAACGGCATTAGCGCGAATTTAGAGGAAATTCGCATTTTCGTAAAAAAATACGATGTTGACGTCCTCCTTGTGCAGGAAACGTTTCTAAAACCATGTAATAGCAATCCGCGTATCCCTAATTATAACATCGTTAGGAATGATAGGTTGCGATCCCGACTCGGAGGTACACTAATTTATTACAAAAGAACACTCCATTGCATCCCATTAGACACACCGCCTCTAGCTTCACTGGAGGCGTCCGTCTGCCAGGTGAGCATGACCGGCCATCAGTCGATCATCATCGCCTCGGTATATCAATCGTGCAATAAAACATTACTCTTCAGCGATCTCAAATCGCTATTAGAACTAGGCAACGCCGTCTTTATAGCCGGCGACCTAAACAGTAAAAATCAGGCATGGGGCTGCAGAGAAAACAATAAAAATGGTATAATTCTCTGCCGCGCCGTCGATGATCTAGCCTGTACAGTAGTCGCCCCAGATGAGCCAACACGCTACGACTTCGCAAACAGCGATAGGAGTAATGTGCGGCCATCCATATTAGACATATGTATAATACGCAATGTATCCCTTCTGGTGCATTCTATTCAAACAGTACACGAGCTTAACTCAGACCACAGACCAGTATTAATTCAATTAGGTAACCCCGAGAATAATACTAAAAATCTAAAGAAAAAGATCATCGACTTTAAATTATTAAACGAAAATTTAAATTCACTTCGCTCGAGTCAACTCGACAACATCCCGGACACTATAGATAGTCCCGAGGCGGCCATTGCGGCCAGTTCCGACCTTACCGACCATCTGGTAGCGACGATGGAAAAGTCATCTAGGGAGATCTCAACGTCCAGCGATGGACACTGGGAGCTCCCGGATGACATTAAAGCACTCATACGCGCCAAAAACACCGCAAGGCGCAGATACGCTCGCTACCCGGCGGACGAGTATCGTCGTGACCTCCGTAACCTCGAAAGAGACGTTAAAACACGCATCTTAGAGCACAAAGCCGAAAAGTGGGATCGCCTCCTTAGTGAAATCTCACCCTCCCATGTGGCCTACTGGCCACTCGCTCGTTCTTTTAAAAAGAAAACGGAGGCATCTATGCCGCCATTAAAAAGACCAAATCGCGCGCCTGCACTAGAGGACGCCGACAAGGCGGAACTATTAGCCGACACACTAGAGAGCCAGTGTACCCCCAACATCACTACCCCCTCACCCTCCATAGGCTCCCACGTAGAGGAGGTAATTAGGGTAGTAGAGTCGAAGACTTCTGCGCCGCCGGAGGGGGATCCTATCCCTCCGACGGATGTAGAAGAAGTCCAAGACATTATCAAACGACTTCACTCCAAGAAGGCCCCCGGGCCGGACGGGATTTCCAACAAAGTCATTAAAATACTCCCACCCGCTCTTGTTTACCTCCTGGTTAGCATTTTCAACGCCCTCCTAAAGGGCTGTAGGTTCCCAGACCAATGGAAAGAAGCTACGGTTATCGGCATACCTAAGCCCGGCAAACCGGGCACGGAACCGTCTAGCTATCGGCCCATCAGTCTACTAAGCTCGATTGGCAAAATCTACGAACGGGTTCTGCTTAAGCGGCTCAAAGCCGTTATAGGCGAAAAGAACCTGTTCATAGACGAGCAATTCGCCTTCCGCGAAAACCACTGCTGTCCAATGCAAGTCCACCGTATGACCGAAGACATACTCAGAGGTTTCAATAAAAAGAACTCCCGCGATACGTGCGCCGTATTTTTCGATGTAGCTAAGGCCTTCGATAGGATATGGCACGAAGGCCTCGTGTACAAACTGTACAAGCTAGGAATACCGGATAGGCTAGTCATCATCATCCGCGACTATCTGTCAAACCGGTCATTTAGGTATAGGGTCGAAGGCACCCTCTCTTCCCTGAGACCTCTGGGGCCGGAGTCCCCCAGGGCTCCGTGCTGTCCCCAACTCTATACAATCTGTACACATCAGATATCCCCAGACCTCCGGACGTCAAACTGGCTCTCTTCGCTGACGATACAGCTCTATACGTTACCCACCCTAATGCTAATAGAGCATCGCTATTTCTCCAACGTGCCGTCACCGAACTAGGCAACTGGTTCGCAAAATGGAGAATAGCTATTAACCCCGATAAAAGCGCGTCGATTCATTTCTCTCGTAAGAGAAAGACACGCTTACCTAAACGCAGACAAACATGGTTCACGATGAAACCAATCTTACTAAATAACGTCGTTATTCCCAGAGTTAGACAGGTCAAGTACCTGGGGGTCACCCTTGACAGGTCGATGTCGTTTAGACCACACATCGCCGCGATTTCTAAAAAAGCCCGTTTCGTCAGTAGTAGACTGTACTTCCTCATAAACAAAAAGAGCAAAATGCCCCTCAGGCACAAGCTCACCCTCTATAAATCATGTATCCGCCCCATCATGTCATACTCCTGTGTGGCATTCGCGCATGTGCCTCAGTATAGACTCAGAGGCCTCCAAACGATCCAAAATAAATTCTTACGTGTGGCAACCGGTTGCCCGTGGTACGTAAGAAACATCGACCTACATCGCGACCTCAGACTAGATTCGATTAGGGGCCATTTCAAAGCGATGTCAGAACGTCACTTCGAAAAGGCACTTCTCCACCCGAACCCACTCGTCGTGAGTGCGGCAAACTACACCCCCGATAGCTTAGCACCTAATAAGTCTAGGTTACCTAAGAATGTCATAACCGATCCTGTTGATAAAATCACAGAACTGTTAAAGCGCGACGCTGAAGCGCGACGTAAGCTACAACACACACTCAGACATAACACAGCCGGTGTTAGGCACACATTCACACCGCATGGGCCCCGGGGTCGTATGCGACGTCGAACCCTACACTCCGTTGACCAGTTGATCCGGATCAACCGCGACAGCATAGGCTCAGATCAGCTACGAGTCGACACCAATATAGACCGTGTAATCACCGATAGCACTCTGCTATCGGCAGCTTGCTCGGGTCCCGCGCTTGACCCGCCTCCCCCGCTACCGGGGGAGGGGAGGGCCGGCCCTCACGATAGGTTTCTAACGTCACCCGTTCCAAACCAGTCGACCGTAGCTTACCAAGTTAGGTACAAACCCGACGCCATGAACATGGCGGGGGGCAACCCCCCAAATTTTTAACGTCATAGGATGATCCAACCGGATCACCCCATTTCCGATGACGCATAACGGTCACTAGGACCATTAGCATAGATCCAACCGAAAAAAAAAAAAAAAAAAATCAGATTCAAAAAAATATTTTGAAATTTATATTTATATCTAAGCGAAAAGAATAAAAATTATAAAAAAAATATATACGGCTCGGACCGAAAAAATATATACTGGAACGGCTAGCAATTATTCAGTTTAAGCACACCAACTTATTACATATCGAAGATAATAGAAATTACATTTTGTAAACACAAAATATCTTCTTCCCCGATTCTCCAATTTATCTTTGATGGAATGGATAACTGATCTGGCTTTCGGTATAGGTACAACACATGAATATCAACATTAAGGTATTTACTTAAAATTGCAAAGGCGCTTTGCAAAAATAAGTACTCATTAATTAATATTTTCTTGCAAATCGAAGTTAACGCACTTGCGTGGCTCCGCCATGCGACGTGGTGGAGCCGCGCCTTAAAAGTTATTTAGGCCTAGACATCGCTTCAGACATAGATCAAGTGTCGACGCCAGCTCACGCGTTACTAAGCACACTCCCTCAATCTGTAATCGGATCAGCCATTTTCCCTCTCGACCAGAACGTAGGTACGTTAACTTGGCTCTAATTGTCAGCCACTTCAACGCCAATCGAATACTAAAAGAATGAGTAGTGAATTCGTTGATTTCATTTAGCAGTTATATTAAAACAAATTTTACGGTTTTATTGCCATTTATATAGTTTTTTATAATCCCGACGTATCGGATACTTTACAGCGAAACGACGGGATTATAAATCGGGAATCCGAATCGAAGACGGTGTTATTCAGCCGGAAGCGTGGTACAGCCCATTCCAGCTACGTAGAGACCATTTACAAGGAACTAGCATTTTCCAAAATCCCAAAATGTCTATGTCTCTTACCTCTGAAGTAGCGTCTCAGTGTATAGATACTTTGAAAAGAAAGAAACACGATATACGTATAGGCCTTCCGTTATAAACAACAACAGAATGTTTAAAAGCGTAATCAATTCACTCAAGGCACTGATATTTTGTATAAACGAGAGCCATACACGGGCGAATGGAACCATGAATTCAAAAGTAATTCCATTATAAGTTTGAAGGTAGTTGAAAATTTTCCACGCTGCAAATAATGTGAACGGGTAAAAGTTCGTATGATACACTAATGCGATTGGTGTTCCGTACTAAACACGTTACAACTTTTAAGTGGCGCAAACAACCCAATGTACCCCATCTGTCTCGTGTATTATCCAATCCTTATTATCCTAATTTATTTGCGCACTAAACATACAATCTATACAAATCGTACATAGATTATTATTTTCTTATGTTTACGCAAATTTCGCTCATTATAATGAAACAACTTTTACGGATTTTATCGCGGTTTATTAAGTTTTTTACAAGCCCGACGTTTCGGTCACGGGAGGACTAACTAACTAAGTCTTTAGTCTGTAACATGTTATGCTTGGATTTTCGCACCTTCTGCATAGATAGGACTAAATAAAATATTGTTGTATCATAGGGTAGTTTCGAATAACTTTGTAACAGTAGGACGTCTGACACCTCAGTCCTCCCGTGACCATGGTTGCTGTAAAGTATCCGAAACGTCGGGCTTGTAAAAAACTTAATAAACCGCGATAAAATCCGTAAAAGTTGTTTCATTATAACGTACATAGATTATTTCACGAAGCTATTTATGGGGGCAAAGCTATAAATTTAAACGTTATTTTAAAGACTCACGTTATAATTAAGTGCAAAATACTCGCTTATCTAGTAAATTATCGTGATTGTAAGTTTAGATACAGTTTTTAAGAATTATAATATATGTGTATACTTTCAGAACATACACGTAACATGATCCAAAAAGACATGTATTTTTTGGGTTAAGAATTTATCAAGCGCTCGGTATGTTTTCCTTCATTCGTTGCTGAATTATATATCTGTTTATCCGCATGTATCATGCGTTATTATGCTTGTGTTAAAATAATTTTCATGTTTTCCGCAGCTAGATGTTTCCCACGGGTCCTTCCATGGATTAACTGGAGTTAGTTTAATCCTTAAATACTTGATTTTCCAGCTTTCTCACTAATGCCATCGGTTGACCGCTCAATTTGTCTAAATACTTTTATTCTTTTAAAAATGCTTTTACTCTAACTGCACAGGAATTACAAAAATACTACAGTTATAATAATACGTCGCTTGGAGACATACGTTTCAAGTTGAACAAAAGGAAGACGTAACTCAGTTATTAGATTTTAGAACGTCTTCTATGAATTTTATGACACACACGTTCTAGCAATGTACGATAAAGATACCGTTTTCATATTATAAATGAACTTAATGTTTTCAGGGCATTTAATTGGGTTTCTTTATTTGAAAACTTGTTTAATGGTTTTAATAACTTTAGAATTGGAACTCTGAACACAGATAACGGACATAGATTCATACCTAGTAGTCGTAGAATACAAAAAAAATATATTCAATAGCATTAGTGTTGTCTATGAATTTAGAAGAAGGTCGTCTTGGCCTGAAGCTTATGATCTGTAGTGGATGGTGATATAGGAATTTATATATATATATTCCTGGTCCTGGAAACGAACCTTGCCGTAACTAAACTCCCTGCCTGGGATGTTCAAGGCAGGAACACAAGCATCGGTCTTTAAACTATCGTCTTTGTGAAAGACGATAGTTTAAAAAATTGTAGTGTCCCACTACAATTTTTTTATACTAATATACGAAGCTGACGAGTTCGTTTCTTTGAACGCGCGAATCTCAACTATTGGTCGGATTTGGAACATTCTTTCAGTGTTAGATTGCCCATTCATCGAGGAAGGCCAAAGGCTATTATCTCACTAAGATTGCGTTGAAGGTCTTAGTTAACGCAGGCGAAGCTACGGAGAGCACCTAGTATATCATAAACAAGTTAATGAACCGAAAGACATACAACTTAATACACACATCTACTGAGTAATCAACATCGCTCGTAAACCGAAGTGTTAGTGCCCAAGACTTTCCGAATGCACTTTTTCAATAGCTTTTGAAGTAAGTGTAGTTGTTATGTTTTGAGTACTAAAGTTAAATTGGTAGTATTTTTCAGGAGCGAGTGACCTTAAATTTAGAAAGTGAATTAAGTATGAAATATTATTTATAATGCACACAACTTTACGGCGAGAACGTATCATTCGTGACTGCACATTACTTTGGGTTTTGCGCGATATTCTGATGTATGTTCAAATTTTCGCTAATAAGTGAACCTTATCGACATATTTTGAATGCGCTCAAGTTTGTTCAGTTGATCGTCGGTAAGGTTTATAACATGTGAGGTTTTTGTACTTAGTAAAGAAGCATAGATTATAAAACTGCAACCTTAATAGAAAACGAAAAGAACTTACGAAGACGTCTTATTGAGTGCTAAGCAGCAAATACTTTTTTCCTAATAATGCGTTCAACATAGATTTTTATTTAAATAAATTTGAAATTTTTTACATATTTGCTTTAAAGGAAACTTACTTCGTTAATGAGCAGCGATCAAGGCGACCCCAATCAATTTTAGAAACCATCCCAGGGCTTGGATAGCTTTTTAATCTACAACAGCATGGCGATCTGCTTGAGAAAATGCTTTAATGACAAAACCATATAATTCAATTATTTAAACTTATAAATCGTATATAGAAAAGTAAATATAATGTAAATGGTTTTAAATACAAAATCTGTATACAAATGACGCAAGAAATATAATCCATATTCGTACACTTGTAACGTTTCCCGCTATTTGTTTTGCTGACAGCTTAATTGGTCGACGCGATTGGTCATTTTCCATTATTCAGTACATCATTTGCAAATTGTTGGATTAATTTTTTTTGCAAATCAGCACGTACCTTGAATAAATTCGATATACGAAAAATCTCTAGGTATACAATACACATGAATATAAACACTAGGCTATGGGTATTATATCAATGTACTCGATTCATAATTGGATTAGATTATGATCTCCACGAGTTGGATGCGAGTGGCAAGGGATCGGTCGTCTTGGCGTTCATTGAGGGAGTCCTATGCTCAGCAGTGGACGGATAAAGGCTAATGATGATGATGATCTCAATGAAATAAACGCTGGATAGAATTATTTTATTAAACCAAAGTGTTTTTTTGCATAAGATAAGACAAGACATTACATAGATAAATGTCTAATGCTTCTAAGGGTTCTTAAAAGACTTTCTGAAGAAGACCCGAAAACTTTGTAAACGTGAAAATCTTAATCGGCTTTTAAAATCGTAAATAGTAGTTTAATTACAATAAATATTATTCGCTTAAGTATTGAAATTTAGTAATTACTCTGTATACATATTTTATAGAAAACAAAGAAATCAAAAATGTTGTAAGAAACTACAAAAGTTAAGTACCACAATTTTTGATGAGTGTTCCTGAAACTACAACAACCTCAATATAAATTAAGAAACTTATTTATGTATTTACACTTATTATTCCGGCGATATTACTATTTTCCGGGACATAGTAAAAAAGTTGAACTATAACGAAAATAAGCAATTTTCATTTGATTAAATCGCAAACTTTCCGTATCAGTAGAAGTGAGTTTATTGCCTTTTCTTTCATCTCATTACTAAGAGGGAACAAGCATTACATGGTACATTCTTCAGCTTGATGTGTATATCAACACGAATTAATTTATACATCTTCTTAACAAATTTAAACTATTCATAAATTATATTACTACACTAAGCACAATTTAATGATAAATTACATACTGATATTATACATCTGTGTCGTCAATTTTATCACTCACTGAACAGATTTTAGTAAAATTTTGAAGGGACTAGATTCGGATGTAAATTTTAATTTTATTTTAGGATGTTTTTCTATTAATGTATTTTTTTAGAAAATGTGTTTTGAACATCATATATGTGAACTAGCCAAGTTAGGTTAGTACTAAGTTAGGCTAAAATATTAAATATATTTTCCCAAGTTATAGGAAGATATTATATTGTTTTATGTTGTTATAAATACATTTCAGGATTGACTATTGAATTTGGCATCCATTCACATCTCACTTCTTTTGTCTTTGAAGTCAACAACCAAGGCATACCAATATCATAATATTGACATTAGCTCTTATATGACATTTATGTTTTTTAATGGAATCCAACTAACATCACAAAACATCCACCATTGGGAAAAATATTAAACTAAAATATCAAAGTCTGCTTTTTGAAGGCACATACACCATAAAAAACATAGACATGGTGATAGATCCCTGCAGTACACCTAACAACAAGCTCATTATGCAAGCTTTTCGAGTCATCATTAAGCCAAATAGCTAATGATAGCTCGAAAATCGTTAATGGGATTAAGTTAGCAAATTGGATATTGAACATAAGCTGGGTTAAGTTAGCGGTGGACATGCCAAGTATCCCTAATAAGCTAACTAAGGCACGGGTGGACGCTGTCTGATTAAAACCGGCTTAACTCGAGCACTTTGCTTCCTACCTCTAAAGTTTGGGTTTTATGTTTATTTGTCAACTTTGAACATGATATAAAATTTATGTAACTATTTGTTCTTGTCGAAATTTAGTTGGAAAAAGTTATAATGGGTTTCGTAGTTCGTTTCGGTTTTAATAGTTATAGCGTGATATAGGTCAATATTGTTTGGATTAAAAAAACATGATTTATCATTATCACTTTCTGCAATCATAATTCAAAATTAAACGACCTCAGACATTTTGATTCATAATTCCGTTTTTCGTAAAATGATGAAAATGTGAAATGGTAGGTATAACCCTAACTTAGCACCTCAATTTCGGTTTATCATCATCAGCCTTTTTCCTTACACTGCTGAACACAGGCTTCCCTCAATAAATGCCAAGACGACCGATCCTTTGCCACCCGCATTCAACATGGACCGGCCACTGCACGGAGATCGTCGTACCTGTTTAATGGAGCACCAAAAATTTTTGGTTGCTGTCCTTAATTATAAACAAAACACAAACAAAAAAGTATATACTAGCATAAAAGTAAAAGTAATTCAGTGTTGAATATCATCTGTATCTGACAGTTAACTTAGGAAACGGTATTGAAGTTTAATTTAACTTAGCACCAGAACAGTTTGTACCAAGTGTAGTTGTAGTCGTACCGGTGTAACAGAACATTAATATTTAATATGTAGCCGAACTTTGGTCTTTTGGACCAAAAATACGCCTCAAGCTTTTGTCATACAACAATTATTACATATCTAGGTATATTATATTATAATTTGGAGTATTTATCATTCATCATTGTCAATATTAACATTTTTCCCGAAAACCGAAAATTTTCTACTAGAACCTACCACTCAAAAAAGTATCAACCCGTATATTATGTCCCACTGCCAGGGACAAGTCTCTTCTCTTCAAAATCAGGCGCGGAGGGATATTGAGCCATAGTTCACCGATGCGCTGGCCCAATGCGGGTTGGTGAACTTCACACACCTTTAAAAACGTTCACCGGTGAGCGAACGGTGATCCGTGTTTAGGGTGCACTTATAATTTTAGAAAAACCCATTAGAGGCACCACAGGGCCACCGTCGCTTACCTTTTGTAGATAAACACTGCCTGTACTTCGCAAATCTTTTCCTAGATAATATTAGAAAAAGTAATAATAGAATGGATAATAAAACTAATCTATTTGTTTTACTGTCCATTCTATTATTACTTTTTTGATTAATACCTCTAGGCATTTACCTAGGTTTTATCACGAATAGTGGAAAAAGGAACCCTTATATTCAAGTCAAAAAAATACAAAAATGTTTAATATTAATTAATGATTAATATGCAAATGCATGATGTACTTTCAACATTTGCAAATTGCAACGTCTCTTGAACATGTAGTTATGCCTATAAGGTTCTCTGAGGCCAAGACAAATGAGGAAGTTTTAGATTTGTGCTATTCTGTTCTTAGAAATGGACTACTAAGCTTTTTGTAAGTAAGTTTACTGAACACTACTTCTTTCTCTAATCTATAATGGTGGAAATAATTAAAGGAAAACGGAGCGTTGGGAACAGGAGAAACTAATTGCTTCAAAAAATTAACAAAATATCCACAATTTTTCCGATTCGAACAATTGCAACCCATATACCTAAAACCTTTATTTGTAGAGACCTACCTTGAAAAAAAAGGAAGAAGCTCTAAAAAAAATCGTCAAAGGAATGCACAATACAAAACTAGGTGCGATTTAATTCATTTTTATTTAAATATAAGAACACTACGTCTATCGTATATACTTACTATCTGATTATTTAAGCGAGAGTCACTCTGAATAAAGTAGAAATCATCACGAAAGTAAATTCCAGTAATGTCTACATGTCTATTGTCTATTCTAATGGACATAATAAGGACAATAATACTTGAAAATATTATTGAAACTACAAAATTAAACAAGATATCATAAGGTAAAATTTAGAAGTAATTCGAAAAAAGGAAATTTTTGTCAAGATCAAACAAAATTCTGTCACGTTAGACTTAAGTGGAATTCTAACAAAAAAAAAAAATATTTAAAAAAGCCTTTAATAGTTGTTGACCTGGTATACGTAGACTGTTCCCCAGTCGACACTAGTAAGACCTGTGATGCATTGTTTTTTTATGAACAAGACGTCTCATCTTAAAATTTCGGTTTCATACAATAAGTGGAAGCTGTCTTCGTAGTTAAAGAAAACGCTCTACAAATCAATCAGCTGGAGCATTACGAACATACCAAAATTTCCATTTTGAAGATTAACTGTTTTTCTGTCAGTTCGTATGTCACCCGATCTTTGGACGTAATAAAAACATGACAATTTCACAGATGTGCATATGGCAGTTGCCTTACACGACATACAAAACGTGAAGATCCTTTAACTGTATATTTTGTTGGTTAGCAAAAAATACTTCAGCAGAAGTAAATATAAATCAAATATGCGTTGGAACATTAAAAAGCTACTAAAGCAGTCGAAGTTGCGCCCTTAAACATTGACTACTGTTCTGCTGTTAAGCCATTTTATGGAGCCAATAAAGGGTACAATGTATGTTAGGTGTAAACAGACGTAAAGCAGTCGTTGAAATGCTGAATAATTAAACAGGCGACTTTACGGGGCCGAAACGACTGGATTATTGGGTCCTAACAATTAAAAGTTCCTCAATTCAATTAACAATTACGGGGTTAACTACGCGGCTGTGATTGGACTTTAATATTAATTAATTTCAACTTAATGCGGAGTTAAGTATGGAAAGTTTTAATCGATTAATTTACCAATCGGAGCCGATTGCAATGCCTTCCGGTAATATATGTCTTAAACAATACTGTCATTCTCAGATCTGTGAACCTTACAATAAATTAGGCCCTTTTAAATGTATTTCTAGTGTGTTATCTTTTGATATATACTCTGATAAAATAAGAATGTATGCTATACGTAACTTCGATTTATTGTGACGACCTGTAACACAATTCAAATGTGCAAGAAAACGTACAAAAATCAAATTCAACATGCAGTGTTATCAGCTAGTGTTCCTTCTGCGCAAGAAGTCCGTCTATTGATTTCTGATCACTTGCCAAGTATTACGGGTAATTTAATTTCTTTGTGTACAGTGTGGGAGGAGCGTGTATGGTTTATGTAAATACAATTCCTGAGATCGAGTAATATTACAGTAGCTATAAAATAGTAGTAAAGTAAAGAAATTCAAGCGCCTGAAATGCTTCAAATGAATTTGTAAACTCTGCAAACTAAAACATCATATTTTCTTCGACATTTACTTTGTCATGCGTTTCTAGTTCCTCATATTATAATTTAGCAATAAAATACATTATACCTAGGTTCCCAAACTCTTTTGTTTCATAGACCACTTTCAAACTTTTCCTGCATCAGGTGGACCTCTTGCTGAGCTTTTTTTTCAAGAATTGCTCGTTTAAAGATATTTCATATTCTCTTAACAATATTGATAGGAGAAGTCAAGCCAACATTTTGCTTTTTGGTTCCTCACTCGAAAACAAATGAATGTTTATAGACCCCGCTTACGATTGTGGACCCGCATTTTTTGTCATGCTCATCGTGGACCCCTTTGGGGCTTGCCCATCTAACTGACATATAAATATATAATACATACCTATAGTATAGTAGAGACACGAGGGCGTGTAGTAGTAAGTTGACGAGATGGTAGCCAGCTGGTTGCAGACCGTGCACCGCATAGTTCCACCTGAAGGTGAGCACCGTCAGCGGACGATAGGACTTGTGCGACTGTTCCTGTAACAAATCATTGAACATCCTTGTAAGCGGAAGATACATTAAAAAGAAGCATGACAAATTGGTTTCAGGGGATGTCGCGACAGCACTTAATATTACGCAAGGGTTTGGATGTGTACTACTTTCCTGCTTATTGCTGCCCCCAGAAATTCTTGTGGAAAAAATAACGAGACAGAGAGAGAAATTAAAGTGCGTCCATATATGAATTTCACTGGCTCAAGTGCGTGGGTGACGTTTCACAGTCTATGGAAATTGAGGATTACATTTCTCATGTGAAGTAATGCACTTTAATGAAAGATAGAACCGATAGATCAAAATAACAACAGAAGCTTCTAGTAGACCAAGGTAGTTAGATACTTGCTTAGAAATTATGCGCTTGTACGCGTATACAAAAATGATGTATAATCTTCATTCGACGCCGGTGAGAAACATAATAAGCGTTTTTATTGCGGCATTTTATCACTCGGCAGTAATATTCGTTACATTTGTCACGACAGTAACAGAGCAGTAATACGGTAGTAACACGCCCGTGAGACGTCAGATAACACGGGCCCTTCCAGGCCACACTTACATATTGTCGGCCTCTGGCATATGAAGGGCGTTTATGATATATGGCTAATGCTTTTAGTTTGAAATTTAGATACAAATTTATTCGCGTTTGATAATATACAAGTTGATTTTGGGTATTCAGAGGAGAATTTAAAACACTTTATTAGTCAAACCCCTAAAACTTTATCTAGCGGTCTCGAAACCCTCAAATATTTTTGGTTTACAATAACTATTATTAGTGTACAGTTAAATATGTCGCACCTTTTTAATAATGGGATATGAATTTATAAATTATTTTATGGGTATTGATAATTCTCGTTATTGTGTGTTAAAATGTGAGATAAGTAATTAAACGGGTAACGGGTTTGATAATGAAATAATGCAATAAAAAAAAAATACGTTTTATGCATGTGTTTTTTAATTCCGAATAGGGTAGATAGTTTTTAAGTCTGTACCGAACATGGCTTTTAGCGAGCTAACAAGCACAAAAATAAAATATAAGAAAATTTTAAAAACATATCACCTACTACTGGGACCCGATTGGGATAATTTGGTATGATTAAAAATATGCCTTTACACCAACATAGGCACCGTATACGTTCCTTATTACATTTATATGAAATCACATTAAATAACAAAGGTGCTACCGGAGCGTGCAGCTATAACGCTATTACCTCTTCCCCCCGGTCCTCCCTCCCTCCGAGGCAGCGATTGGGCTGTATGCCGTAATTGCCTGTGTGCCCCACACAAATATTTGCCCCTCTAAGCATTGTGTGTTCGTCGCGTACGAGCCGATCCTAGTTAGAATTAACAATTAGATAATTTTAGCAACGTTCTCATTTAATTCGCCATAATTCATCTCACTTGATGTTATAATTATATTCGAAATTCGCCAGATATATTTTAGTAAAAGCATATTCATTCTGCTGAGAATATTTAATGAATGCAAGCATAGAAATATTAAGAACTTATTTCAAATATCTGAACGCAAGGTTTTTTTTTCTCCCGTTACCATTTCATTATTCTGGTTTTAATTGTTTTAGCTGGTCTGTTGGTCAAGTGGTTAGTGACCCTAACTGCTAAACCACAAGGTCGTAGGTTCTATTCCCACCTAGGAATCCCAAATACCTCAAATCTTTGTGATGAGCCCAACCATTTGTTGTGTCAAGGCGTAATTTATCTATATATGTATGTATTTAGAAATACAAAAACATTTATCAGTTGCCACAATACAGGCTCAGCCTATTTTGGGATCAGATGGTCGCGTGTGGGTTGTCTTTTAACATATTGTTATATTTATTTCACTCGTATAAATATTTTTTATCTGTTCATTATGTCGGATATATTTATCGAACCAATATATTACGGCGAATAGCAAGTAGGTAACAGCAAAAAAGAAAGAAGACGGAGTCAATGAGTTAACCATCTTCAGATATCACTGTGCCATAAATTTCAGTCATGAACGTGATTTTTAATGCTAAGCTTTTTGAAAAAGAGATAAGGAGAAGTTGTATCAATATCATTAATGCGAAGTCGCAGCACATTAAAGTAATAGAGAATTGGCCAACCAAAGAAACACGACTGGGTATTAAAAAGCTGGCACAAATCTGGTTAGAATGGAATTTCCACAAAAGATCTTTAATCATAGTTTATAGAAGTTTAAATTTACACAGACTAAGGAAGTAACCTTAATGTTAACATTATATGTATATTAATTTCTTTCCTCTTTTGTAATTTAATTATGTACGACGAAACCAACTTAGTTGTTAACCCCTTGAGATTTCAAACAAGAAATACAATTTAAAGTTACTTAGCACTTTATTTACTAATGTTTCCTTGGAGATGTTTTACCGCCATAATCTTTTTTACAAGATGGCGCCGAATATTTTTTTAAAGAAATGGTTTGACGAAATATTTTAAGTTTTACGTCTAATACTACGTATTATAATAATTTAATAAGATTTTATTACAAACTACTTATTTAAAAATCATAATAAAGGAAGAATTAATGCGTTTGCGGCTTATCGAGAAATTTTGGATCGATATTCTTCCTCTGTATACCGATATAGGTACACAGTTAATATATTCTATCGGCAGTGGCCAGATAAATAATGATGATAATTAATAGCAAAGAATAAGTGACTTGATTAGCCACATTTTTTATATTACTGACTTTTAAATACCACATGGAGTAATTGTTTATTTCAAAACAAAGGACTTTAAAAGAGCAAAAGTTTAAGAAATCCTTTTACCGAACTGATTAAGATAGCATCAAAATAAGAGAAATATATAATAGAGAAAATGTCAAAGTCTGTAGAGTACTTCGTCCATTAACGTCGCAATATTGTTTCGTGAGAGAAACAATCTAGTTATTGCATGCGGTCAATGAACTCATGTGGGTATGCAATGCTTGAAATAACATGAGCGAGAGATCAAAGCCCAGAGGTGAATAAGCTTTCGCAGTACACTCGAACATAAATGTTTTTTACAATCTATGAAGAGAATTTTTAAAAAATATTTATTTATATATAACCTCCTCCAATTACTGGCTACCGGATGATATGATGAGCGATATCCATGGATGATGGACACCTACTTATGAGGAATTTCAGGTGCGTTGCTAGCCTTCAAACCTTCCTAGATGATAGGGATGACAGCCTGTTTTAATGTGTAGAAAACACTATACGTCAAAAAGTTTATATATACGGTATCGTTGGACAAGACTTTGGATCGGTTGTTTCAAATCATCTGTCAACGTAAGAAACTTCGTTAAATTTTAACGTCTGATAAAAACAACGCTCTTTGGTTACTAACGCTCGATACCGACTCTTTAACAATTACAATATATTCGTTAAAATCGTTCGATGCAACCCGCCCAAAATATGTATAATTTCAATGATTTTGCAACTAAATAATATATCCTTCTCGACAGAATATTTTTACGACAGTAAATAATTGTGTGTATTAAGTAGAACGTAAAAAGCCTTCTATGCACGTGTGTTCTACCGTCGGCCCGCCAGGCCCACCAGGTAAGACAGTGACAAAACGCAATCTTATCAATCACTAAAAAGTACTTTTATCAAGCCTATATTTGAAAAAGTAGACATCACCCGGTCTTTTATGTTTAAACGTTTAGCGCGAATTCATAAAAATGTCGTTAACGATAAGTAGGCGGTTATGGTTCGATACGACCAGCTATTAGGTTTTAGAATAGTCTGCGTTTGAGAATATTTATTTTCGTTCTATGTTTACGGAATTTACCTAGACCAAAATCCCATGTCGTCGACGAAATGGTTGAACTATTTAGATATATACAACAGAAGTAAAAATATGTATATGACTGTTTTGAATCCCACATAATATACAGTTTTTTGATGAATATTGAACTATTCCTGGGTATTCAATATCTATGTTTATACGTAGAAATATTGAGTCACAGTTGAAGCGTATTACATTTGCATTACAAACTATGTTTCATATCAGTAGTCGATTAGTTTTTGATATTTAAATCAAATCTTATACCTTTAAACGAGCAATTCTTGTATATATATATAGAATCGGGGTCTCGAAAACGGCTCCAACTATTTTCATGAAATTTTGTATACATGTGTTAAAAACAGCGATAAATCGATCTAGCTAGGATATATTTTTAGAAAACTTTTTTTTATCCGTGTTTTGAGGCATCGATAAAATATGATTAGAATACGAACGTAAATTTCGCTATCAAATAACATGTCATGGTACCTTAGTGGTGAAATTAGACAATTAAGTTCAAATGAGCCTGGTTCGAATCTCCAGTCCGAATTTTTTTTTCTTTTTTTTAAGATCATTTTTTTAAAGAAAAATTTTATCGTATTTTATCACTTAGGATACCGAGCAAATGCTCGGTCAACCAGGTACTGTTTTTATTATAAAGGAACATCCACTGCAGCACACGGAAAGACTAAGGACACGTGTGTTAAGCTTCGCTTTGCAACAAAGAGTCAATTACTGCGTAGCGCGTCAGAGGGTTGCAGTGGAGACAATCACATACATTTGCTTGCAAAGTGAGCTTGACAAAACTGTGTAGTCTCTCCGTGCGCCGCGGTGGAGCCCCGCCTTATTTAAGCGTTTAAAGGGTTTGTGTTAGGCTACTAGATGGATAGTGTAACCATCTCTCTAATATAACTTGACATCGTTGATTTCTTCCTTCATAACATATAAACCGGAAATGGAGCTTCTCATAAAATTCTTGAATCATCTACGTGTGAGTATTTTATATTATATTTCGTCAGTTCTGTTTTTATAATATTTATACTCGGCTTATGATTTGCTAAGTAAAGGATTACGTATTCGAAGTATATCTAAGTTTAGTATAAATATTTTTGGTATAAGCGTTTATACTGAAGTATTTTCACGGAATATGTCTTATAATGGCATGTTAGATTTATAATTTTTACTCTATTGTGAAAAAGTAATACGTGCGACCACCAAAAAATAAAAAAAAGACAGTCGGAGTAGTTAAGAATTCCACACTAAATGAGAGTACATTTTTGGGGTAAAGCAATATGTATATTGCGTGTATCCGACAAGTAGACGGTTTTATTATCGCGGTATTATTCGTCCACAAACTTTCTGTTTGCTCTCAAATAACAAATTTTCAGAAATACCTCCGCAAAAATTCCACAGGAATTTATATCAAAAACATTATTTGCTTCAACAAAATTGGCGAACCAAAATTCACGTTGAATTTCACAGCAGAGGATATTAGCATAATATTTCCGCTGACAGGCCCTCGTTCTCCGGTTATAGCACCTATACACATCTGCCAAATTGGGCACGCGGTGACCACTGCGTTACAATTAACAATTAAATTCACATTTCTAGATTCATTTTTAGAATTATCATAGAATGCAATTTACGTTCAGAAGAACTCATTTGTACGTTTTAGGAGAAATTCAGCTTGTTAAAAGATACCCGCATTAGGCCATAGTGCATACATTACTGTGTTTTCGCCGTACAGTATTTCTAGAGGAACCGTCCGTGCAGTCTAACTAGGATATTTTTTCAGAAAACTTTTTTTTATCCGTGTTTTGAGGCAATGATAAATTATGATTAGAATACGAGCGTAAATTTCGTTTAAAAATCAGGCAATTATAAATCGAACGGAGCCTGGTTCGTATCTCCAGTCCGATCACTTTTTTGTCTTTTTTTTTCAAGTTCATTTTTTGAAAGAAAATCTTTATAATATTATTGCTAAGGGTATATAAAAAAAAAAAAACAAAAAAAAAACGAGCAAATGCTCGGTCAACCAGGTACTGTTTTGTAAATAGCGCCAACTTTACCTCTATACACGACGATGTATAAATAATCATCAAGGGAGATATGCGTTGTATTTGTAAACCCACTAAACCAGTCACCTACGAAATTAAACACAGTATATCAAACAAGAGAACTGAGGTCACCGATATCACGCGAAGAATAACCTCGTTGAAGAAGGCTGGTCACACACTCAGAAGAACGGATGGCCGATGGCTCAATAAGGTTTAATAGTGGAGTTAGACGAAGTATTCGTCGGCCATTAACCGGTGGGAAGACGATCTCGTGCAGTGGCCGGTCCGTGTTGGATGCGAGTGGCAAGGGATCGGCCGTCTTGTCGTCATTAAGAGAGTCCAGCAGTTGACGAATAAAGGTTGATGATGCTAAGCAAGCATGGTGATTTGATAATAATTGTTTTCCCTTTAAAATAGACGGTCACAAACCAATTGTATTTGTGTAGCCACCATTTTGTAGCAGATGTACAGGCTCACACACGCTTCGTGACCGATTCAATAAATTATCACTAATTCTAGACTAAAAGACCGACTATTTACCGATCCAAGTTAAAACTAATAGTTTGGTAATTGATATAATTAAACTCGTACATATCTAAACTCATCACATGCGAGTGGCGAGGGATCGGTCGTTTTGGTGTTCATTGAGGGAGGCCTATGTTCAACAGTGGACGGATAAAGGCTGATGATGATGATGATGAACTTATTTGGCTCATTTGTATTACAATACCACTAACTGCTGCCTGTAGATTTCACCACGTACATTTCGACTACTATCTAATCTTATCTGTCTCCAGAAAGAAAACGTGTTGCAAGTTTCTCTGAATGTCAACTTGACAGCTTCTAAGTAGAAAAGGCTTTAAATAATATACCGAACGTTGAGATTATCGTCTTTGATTTCATCAATTTAAGCATCATCATCATCATCATCATTATTATCAGCCATTATCCGTACTGCTGAACGAAGTACTCATTCAATGAACGCCGAGACCGGCCACTGCGCGCGTCTTTCCACTTATTAAATGGCCGACCAAAACTTCGTCTACGTAAACGCATGCCACTCTTGAACGTAACTACGCCCCTGAATTTAAGCATGGATAAGTTGATGAACCTCGAAAAGAGTGTAATATTACACCGATAATACAAAAGAGTGTTATATTATATATGTACGTTATTTATATTACACGATTAAAAGCTGAAACTATGTCATTAATTTTTACTAGTAAATGCTGTCGTATTATTCTTAAAAATATATTGAAAATGGCTGAAAAATTTTCGTACATACGTCCAGGAATATAAGTATTAATTATACTTAGAATTACTTGCTTGATGTACCCAACTTCAGAATCAGATATTTCATACTTATTAAACGAACATTGTTAGTAAGTTGGTTCAAAATCTGTCTACAACAATTTCAACTAAATCCTACTATTAAATAAGTTTTGGGTACAAAGTTTTACGGGGTCTAAGTGACGGACAAATTGTGTTTGTTATTGGACATCATTTTCTATTAATCATCATCATTTCTATTATGTTTAATGCTTAAAAGGGTTTCACTTTAAAGTTAAGGTACGATTATGGTGTTGTGATGATTTAAATTGTGCTTTATGAGAATTTCCAAGTGTTGGTCGGCCATTACCCAGGTGGGAAGACGATCTCCGTGCAGTGGCCGGTCCGTGTTGGATGCGAGTGGCAAAGGATTGGTCGTCATGGCGTTCATTGAAAGATATCTATATTTCGCAGAGGATGGATAAAAGCTGATGATGATGATGATGACATCATTACTATAAACATTTATTCAGATAAAGATCAGTGTTCAGCCACTGGTGGACCTAAAGCTCTTTCAACGAAAGACGTGGCTGAATCTTCGCTACTGAGAGATAGCTAGCTATCAAAGGTTAGAATAGAACAAAAGAATAGTGGCCCCTATAATATGTTAATCTATTGGCTGTGGGCAAAGTCAAAACCTACAATATACAGTAGAAACTCGATTATCCGGCCCTCAGTTATCCGGATTCGCGATTATCCGGACTACCAACCGGCGGGATTCGGACAAGTCGAATTTGTGATTTTATCGCGGTTTATTTTTATATTTTTTATTTTTTAGTGAAACAAAAACTAAAATATAATATAATACTGTTAATATTAATTTTGCTTAGTAGTAAATAAAGGCTATTTTTATTTTATATTTATTTTTTATTACATATTTTATTTCATGATTAACGTAAAATTATTTTAGTATTCTCTTAATAATTTCTTAATAAACATTGATATTCGTTAATATGTATTTGTTATTTAAAAAAACACAACATTTTGTATTACATAATATGGACAAGCCCCGCTATTCTTCATACATTCGATTATGCGGATTTTCGATTTTCCGAATGCCTAACGACAACAATTAGTCCGGTTAATCGAGTTTCTACTGTATACGGATCAATGGATAAACATACAGATAGATACATGAATATCAAATACCTAATACACAAATTAAATATATCTTTTGAACATTATTTAGAAAAAAAACGTAAAAACATTGGAAATAGTAAGACCTATGTTCAGCAGTGAATAGATGTCAGCTGATGATGATGATGATTAGTGATCATCGTAAGGCTAGACGAAGATATAATTAATATTAACTCATTAACGGCGCGTATGAAATTTTGCATATTTAACATTAGGCTGAGGAGCCTTTTAGGTCTTAATTGCAAAAATAACTCACGATCCAGGCTCTAAAGATTTATATAAACTCCCTGAGTAATAAAATGCAAATTTATTATACGAAATAATGTTTCTTGTTAATTTAGTCTACATATATTAAAGTGATGATTTTACATAAACATTCTTATTACACTGTTTTAAGGTGCTTCTAAACGGGCAATCATTTCTCAATATGTCTGCAACAGGATAACCAGCAACATTTCCAGCAATGACAGCCAAACTAAGCAAATGACGACATCATTTCGGGTACAGCTCTTAAATGTATACACGTTTTCTATAGTCAATGCGTTTTGGACGGTTTGATGCATTAAAATGTCCGTTTTTAACTTGCATCAATAGAAATACAAATACCGATGTATGTAGTGTGACAATATTCATGGAAT
Organism: Lycaena phlaeas; assembly: GCA_905333005.2. Taxonomy (NCBI): domain Eukaryota; kingdom Metazoa; phylum Arthropoda; class Insecta; order Lepidoptera; family Lycaenidae; genus Lycaena; species Lycaena phlaeas. The sequence continues at coordinate 4,859,126 of HG995174.1, forward strand.
ATCTTTACGCCTTCGAATGAAATTTCGCAGAAACTCGTGATTAAATTTTCGAAAATACCTAAATATGTAATCACTGAACAATAAAAAAATATAATACATTTTAATAAGGAAGGTGTTTAAAAAGGAAAATACCTATATCGTTTTTCACTTGTTATTTTGGCATTAATGCTTTATTCACAAGACTTAATAGTCCTTTATAATAAGATCATATTGGTAGTAACTTTTGAATATAATATACGAGTAGCGCCTTGCGGTTTCTCCCGCGTACTTCCTATTCCCGTGGAAGTACGGGCGTAAATTATAGCCTATGTGTTATTCTGATGTATAAGCTATATTATTGTAAGGTTTCATTAAAATTCTTTCAGTAGTTTTCACGTGAAAGAGTAACAAACATGCATACTTACAAACTTTCACGTTTATAATATTAGTAGGATTCACAATAAATGTAACAAGATGGACACATTTAAAGGACTGGTGTCAACCTGAAATGAATAAACCTGAAATTTATATGTGGCAAGGTAAAGCCGCGGTACGAACACGTCGGTCTATCGATATGCATCGAAATGACTAGCTCGTGTGAATTCGGGACAAATGTCTCGTTGATGTAGCCGCTTGGGAGTCGGTTTGAGTGGATTCTATATTCGGCAGTGCGCTTTTCAAATGTATCAAATTGACATCGCATGTCAGTACGAGTTCGCACTCCCTACATTGTCACGTGCCATTACTTTGGTGAATGATACTGGAGTGGTTCACATTTTATTTAAATTTAGAATTTTCTCGAATAAAACTATTTATGTTAGAGGAGAATAAGATAGATTATACTTTCTATTATACTATCAGAACTAGGAATAAACATTTCCAGACAATACTATTTATTGAAAATCTTCAAAATACGTCCAAAACATTAATTGAGGAATTTACGAAAGTTAATTAGGAAAGTCTGTAATCATAAATCATTTTGGAATTAGGGGTCCATAAATTTCGCAAGTCTTTTGCGTTAGGAAGTTTAAATCATTATAATATCTTATTATAACAAGTGTGGCCTACATAGACATCATCCTGCCATAGATAATAGCGCCTCTATAAAGAGCAAAACTACCTTAACAATCTCGCAGATTAAACAACAGAGTAAGAAAACATATCACATTTTAGTTCAGTGGTATACGAGCTTGCGTACAAACATGGCCGACTATTTTATGATTGTGATATTTTATGATTGTGATATTTATGATTGTGACGGCTGGTCCAGTGGTCAGGCTATTTGACACTTATCGCAGCGGTAGTGTGTTCAAATCCGCCAAGCGCAGCTAATTTGTTAACCGACTTCAAAAAAAGAAGGAGGTTATCAATTCGTCTGTATGTTTTTTTTTGTATATTGTCTGTATGTTGTTTTTTAAATTGGGTATTTTTGGAGTCAGTACCAGCCAAAACATCGATGCCCTTCACAGACATATTCTTAATACTTGGTGTATGTGATTGATCATTAAAATATCCTCATTGGCTGGCACCGACTCCAAAAATACCCAATTTTAAATAGTATACTTCTACTTCACTTCGAAGTATTTCAATATTATTTTAAATTTTTTAGTTGTACATAAATTAAGGTATAGTTTTGGAGTCGGTTTTTGGTTTTTTATTTAAAATTAATTTTTATGAAATAGATATCTCCACCGGATCACGGATATATATTATTATTATTATGTATATATAAGTTATATAAATTTATTCCCGTTACTAGTACTCGACACACAAGTTCCGACGAGATTACCACGGGACTAGATGAACGTTGTGTAATTGTTGGATAAAATTTATCTAAAACAGTTTTTTTAGTAAAAAGAAAAACTGTACAGGTAACACAATAATCCGCGGAAAGGAAGACATAAGCTCAGTCCATTCTTTTACCTTTACTTGACTACGCAGATGTGTGCTTATGTGACCTAAATGAGAATCATCTCTGTACCCTAGAACGCCTTCAAAACTTATGCATTCGGTTCATTTTTTCCATTAAAAAGTACGATCACATCTCCGAATACCGTACTAAGCTTAAGTGGCTTCCCATACGATTGCGACGGAATAGCCACATACTCCACCTTCTTTACAATATCCTCTTCAATCCTCATACTCCTTCTTATTTAAAAGAAAAATTTTCTTATCTTGGAGACAATACGTCTTTCCTTCGTTCCTCTTATAAACTAACCCTTTCCTTTCCTGCTCATAAAACTTCTTTCTTCGAATACTCTTTTACGGTATCTGCAATTCGTCTGTGGAATGCTCTACCTGAATCAGTGCAGAAATCGCAAACAATTGCGATATTCAAAAAGCGCCTTAAAGAACACTATCTCACCTTAGCCGTAACGTGATACACCGTTGCTCCCTTTCTCTCTCATTGTGTTATGGTATATCTTAATACTGTAATTCAAAAATTATTGTTTTTACATTTACGTGTGTTATATATTATGTATAGAACATAGATATTGTGTGTTATATTTAATAGTATTTTAATATTGTATAGTTACTTTAATTATTAGTATTTATATTTTTAATATATATTATTCTGTATTTAATATAATATGTAAGTTATATTTATTTATGATTAAAATTTAACAATGAATGCTTGTACCGACTACTACCTTCTATTCTCGCTATAACATATTATATCTCTCTCATACCTATGGTTGTCTGGTAGAGACCGCTACAAGCGGTAAGACCGCCATTTTTGTGCAAAATACTAGTCTTAAGTTTATGTTGTCAGCCGTTATAAATTTTGATGGTACAAAATAAAGCGTATTATTATTATTATTATTATTAAGCCTCACGACGCACAGATGCTAATAGCGAGCTATATTTGTTTGAGGAGATTAATGTCGGAAGCTGTCCCCGCAATAACACAAGCGGGAACAGCCCTGCGAGGACGCTGTGATTTATTGCCTCACTGATATTTACCTGATGCTATCTATGATTTTGTTAAATTCTAATATTCTGTAAGAGGAATAGATAAGAAGTTCAATGAACGTAATTTTGATCATAGGTAGATCAGGTACCGATTTGCTGTGCTCTTTGTTTCTTTCTTTTCTCTTTTGTGTTTTTGCTTTGCTGTATTTCATCAAGAAGCAGAATATGTTTTTATAATATAGTTAATTACTGGCACAATTTTAAGTCTCAGGAAAGATCATGTCTTTTTTAACATTTGTTTTGGTTGGAACCAGCTGTTAAGCTCGTTCGTCCCAAGTCCCTACCATGGTTCAGGTCTTGTCGTGGCGGTGGGGCTCAATAGTCCAGGGTGACCCCAAAACCTTGGGCGAAGCGAATTGAGCCGAGGGGGCTCTTTGTACCCCTCTTATAAGAAGAGGTACAATAACAGAGCAGGGAGCAAGGGGTGAGGATGGAAACCTCACCTCATCGTACTGTCCAGACGTTGGGAGTGGTTGTTCTGTGGCGCGGGGCAACCGCTCTGTGGAGGTGGTGTTGGTCCTCTGAGGGACTGACTTGTCATCGAGGTGCCCTGTTGCTTGTAGATGTGGTCCACCTCACCCAAGGCGGCATTGGTGGCACTCGCCGGGTTTTAGTGGGTAGAGCTGCGTCCATTTACCAGCTTTTGGGCGCAGCGAGTCCCATATTCCCGCCTGGGGAGACCCACTTCCGTAAAAGAAAAAAAAGGAAGGCCCGTTCGTGATCATTTACGAAACTGATTACTGATTGTCAGAGGATCTCCAGTTTGCTTGTCCAAATAAGATAAAAAGTATGTAAGAATTGTCTGAGAAGAAAAAGATGATGAATGGAATCTCTAAAAATATATTTGCCAGATAGGTTAGATTATTGAAATATCTCAAAATTCATGTAAAATAAATTGCAATTTCATATAAATCACGTATTTTAAAGAAATTCTGAATTTTCTAAGAATACCACAAAAGCTCTACGAACTATTTGCAGGTACAAGGTACGAGATATTCTTGTAAAATCTTCCGAGATAACATATTTTGTGAAACTCAGAAACGACGTATAAAAATGTAACTTTCTTTTAGATAACAATCTTATACAATACACGAAGACGAAACGAGGTACGCTTAGCTTCTTACGTCTTTAGAATGTTTCTAAAACGACGGTAAGTCTGAAAGTACAAAAGGATTTTTAATCATAATCATTATCGTTTTTTCCTTTTATTTGTCCACTGCTAAACATTAATGAACGCCAATATGGCCGATCCCTTGCCACTCGCATCCAACACGGACTGCCACTGTACGGAAATCGTCTAAAAGAAAGGAGATGGTCGCAGGTTCAGATCCCCCTAAAAATATCGTCTAAATAATTTCTATTTTAGGTAGAAGTAACTCAAGATTTGTATAAGTAAATAAAGGATAGGCGCACTTAGATAAGATGCTTTAGAGTTAAGTGACTAAAGTATGTTCTTACAAGAATTTTTAAATATCAAAACATGATCAAACAACTATAATTTTAACTAAAAAGGAGCATACGGACAAAGGGTTATCCGTTGAAGAAGACTGATTGCGTTAAATTTTAGGTAAGTAACTTGTATCAAGTATAGAAATAGTTATTTTATTTAGAGGACAACCTTGTAAATTATTAGGATAAAAATAGCTGAAACTCTATTCAATATAAAATATTTTATCGCAATTATTCGTAATCACAAATAAAAGTATCCCGTTAAAATACCTACTGGAAGAAATTAATTAAAATTTATTAAATTATTTTCCATTTCATTAAATTCACGGACGTTATGAATTAAACAAACATAATTAAATAACCACATTGTTTTGTTTACGGAGAAACCACTATCGTCATCATCAGCACCAGCCACCACTCGAATCAATGATCAAACAAGGACTGGCATCCATGGGGATCGTCGTCCCGTATACAGGTTATCGACCTACCACTTGTTTTCAAAAACTTTTTTTTTAAACGAACCTATGCTGTTGGCCTTTAAGCTTCATCGAAAGAATGAGCAGATGACTCATCTAAGAATTTTTAAGAGGGGGTGCTCCCGCGTCAGTCGCGAGGTCGAAAACGACCGCACGGCCTTCTGGCATCGGATCGGTCATGCAGCGGAGCGGCGTTTCAGGAACGTTTCTCCACTTCAAAGCTTCACTATTCATATAATAAGGCTGCGTCCTGCATGAGCGATCTGGACGCGTACGCAAACTGACGCGGCGCGAAAACAACGAACAGTCGAAACCTATTAAACTTTGTTATACGTCAAGGCGAACGCGATCAGTAGGATTAATATTTTTGTGTAAACTGAATACAGTGCCCACTGACGATTCGCATGCACGTAGGACATAGCCGCCGTATCGCACCACGTGGCATTGAATTCGCGTGTCACCGATTCATTATTGCGTTCGTTTAATCAGCACCTTGGACGTAGGCTAAGTGAATGTAAATATGCGAAAATAAACATTAAGTAAGGCACATTAAGTTGACATACAGACATATGACGTCATTAGTCCGGATTTCGATGTATCCATAAAGGAACACTCAAAATGCATCTAAGGGTAGTCCGAACCGACCCCGTTTGGTATAGGAATGACATCGTTATCCCATTCGCTTGGCGTTCGACCAACAACGCACTTTCCTAACATAACATTTAAATGCCCCTAATATTACATTAATTACCTACATACTGTAAACTCAGAAGATACCTTACAAATGCCTAGTACGAGGAAATACTTGCCTAGACTTGTGTCTAGGAGTAGGCAATACGTTACGCGTACGTAATGGTAAGCGCGGCCATAACGGTATGCGGTAGTCTAGAGAAGCTTTAGTACCCTTCTGCAGGTACCTTTTGGAATATGAAGAGTCCACACGCAGGAATTACTATGGGAACTTCTATCGTTCCTATACTCTTTTGGGAAAGCACTCATTGCTAATGTGATTTTAAGCAACATATGTAAGTGCCACTAAAATGGTTAACATTATTCAATCTTTTTTGGTTGCCCTTATGCAAATGGCTGTTAACTGTACGCCAAATCTTTTCCATATTTGGCATGCAGATTGTAGGGTTTACCTTCATATTCAATACGTGCAATAGAACATCTGAATAGACCTTGGAGGTTCATTACTACATATTATGTTACTATGAATTTTAAGAAACCTTAAGACCCGACCCTTTTGGAACTACTCTTTGGTATTCAACGAAAGCTGATATTAGTACATTATTATAAATTTTGGTTTGCAGAGTTATTCTTTCAAATAACCTAAACCTATCCGGTTGGCCATTGCCAAGCTAAGTAGCAGCCTGTAACCGATCGCCTGCATCCACTAATATAGTCCACAATTGGAATACGAATTCAAAGGAATCGCATGCATTTTACAAGTCAAATGGAAACTTCTGGAAGGACTAGAATTCACGTACCCGTATTCCAAATATGCCAGCTCTTGAATCCGTCCTAGCAGTAGTTGGTATGCACACAAAGGAAAATTTTTGAGAGAAATTTGTTTGGAATAAGTGAATGCGAAATACTCGTAACATGCCTTGAATTATACTGAAATCAATTTCCAACAAAACTCCCCGGATAAACTATTTTTGTTACAAGCCTCGGGTTATCCGTTCACGCGCAGGTTCGTTAGGTTTTACAAATAGAAAATTTCTTTTCGATGTTTCAAATTCATTGTTGTTTTTACAAATATTTCGAGATTGTTCTAGAATAGACACTAAAATATATCTTCAGTATAATTCCTATTACACTTTATTTTTGTCATTATAAATGTTAATTTTAATACTCTGGATGCAGTAACAAGTTTGAACATGAAAACATAGGTGACGTTAGTTTCGTCACTCACTTGTAAACTGATGATAATTTCATATATTTATATGAATATAAAAAATAACTGTAAGGAACTCACAGTTATTCTTTCGTATTAAAATATTAATTACAAAATATACGAGTAATTTGCTGTTGATAACTTCTTGTTTCGGTCATGTAAAACCGTTTATTCAATAAAGTTATACAAAATTACATTAGACAAGTTAGCGGGATGGAAATTGTTTCGGGCGAGTCGAAAGGAGGTTAAGTGTTAGTTTTCAATAAGCGGCGCGAGAGGGCGCCACTCGAGATTCTTTAGCCTCAAAATGTCCGCGAGATAATAAAATTTCATTAAAACGTGATTATGCTTTCCAAACGATGACATTAAACATTATGAATGCCTTTTAGTGTTTGGACAAAACCGGCCGAGAAGAGTGAAATTACCACATAAATTGTAATGGATTCAGTGTACAGGTAAAATGGCTACTATTCCCAGGGTTGCAGGGTTTAAATACCAACAAGGGAACGCTTGAAGAACGCCTATGTCTGTCTATAATACGTGTTAACGATTATAATGAGACGAGAGAACTGTCTCCCCCGTGAACATGGTTGCTGTAAAGTATCCGAAAAATCGGGCTTATAAAAAACTTAATTGGCCGCGCTAAAATCTGTAAAAGTTGTTTCATTATAATGAGTGAAATTATTAGCGCAATAAGAAAGCAATATGTGTTAATGATTAAAAATAAGTTCAATGTATTGAAGACGGTCGTTTCTTAAAAGTCAAGAAGTCGTTTTTGGATAAAATAATTGGGATGAAATAGCATACATGCGATTGTGGAATTGGCCTGCCTTATTAAAACTAATAAGTTAAATATTGTGTAACGTCTTTGTGATGGTGAATATATAACAAATATTTGTGCCAAAGCCTACATATTTTATCACTTTACGTAAATAATGTGTGTTAAATGCTAATATTATATAAAATGACACGATTTCAAACCGGGTTTGCTAACGGAGCGAGCTATTAGGGCCTTTCAAATCCTTTTAGCACATGCATAATGCTCATCTCCACCGCATGTATGGCTAAGTGTATCCCGGGATCTTAATTGACGTGATTAGCATATGCATGCCACTTGGTAGCCAGCGCATGTCTAAATTACGGTCGGAGCTTTCAGTATGTTGTCAACGGTTTTTTACGTTATGCATTATGTGATTTGCCAAAGGGATTTTAAAACCGTAGTAATTCGCTAAGGGCCTGTTTCACAATCTCCCTTTAAGTTCCCTATAGGCTATTGGCAACATATTTGACAGATGTTTGACAGATAGAGTATGGAGTATCTATCTGTCAAACATCTGTCAAATATGTTGCCAATAGCCTATAGGGAACTTAAAGGGAGATTGTGAAACAGGCCCTAAGAGTTCTTTCTATACAATAAGGATATAAGATTTCACAAAAAAATTAATTGCATCGACCGGCAGCTCTGAAACATCTGAATAATATTTGAATTTATATCTAAATTAAAACCAATGATAAAGATGGATACAATATATGACAGCGTCATGCTGTTTTCCGTAACGGCATTCGAGTTATTGATATTCTATGTTTAATAAAAAAGATGTGTAAAATATTATTTATATTAATTATGTTTCGGTGTAATAAATAATTAGGGTTCAGGCACAATTCTAAGATCATAAAAATTTTAACATTACTATTTCTTTTTTCTCTCTTTTAATCTTATCATTTTTAAATTCTCAACTGTGACTTCTAACAAAATATCTCTACAAATCAAACGTACGGTTTCAAGTCGAGCTCACTGAATAGAACCGGCGACAGTGGAACTAAACTTTTCAAATTTTATATGTTCTTATTCTGAAATGCTTGGGAGGAACGCTCTATTCCCAAGATGCTATATTATAAAATCTTTTACTTAATATTATTTAGCACACAACGCTCTTTAATAACTGTTTTGAATTGTTTTTTGAGTAGATATACCTTTTGGGACCATTTATTGTAGAAGCGTATATTGAGTCTAATCATTGGAATATCTAGCTTTGGTATATTCCGTATATATTGGATGTCAGTTACATTTTCTATGGAATCCACTTACGTTTTCCCGGAAACAAAGGTTAATAGGTGTGCAGCTTGTAAATTGCATCTATACCTGAGATTATCTTAAGAACGTGTCTTACTTTGGTTCTATTAGGGGAGCTTGTCTCTGATTTGGATTACATCAAGATTTTGGTTATATCAAATTCATGCTTATTATGAATGTATCTAGTAACATGAAGAAACTTAAGTAGGTATAATATTATACAATTTTATCGAAGTCGCTGAATAGGTAGAAAAACTAAAATATCCAATCTAAAACTCAATCGAAAAAAAAAATAACGAACATAGGACAATAAAATACAAAGTAAAGCAAAATGGATGCGATTTCACAACAGAACTCTGAACTGCAATTAAGGAGTGAACCAGACAATTTATGTATTTCAGGTTCGCAGAAATGAAAATATTGTTATCAACTGAGCTGAGCTTACGTAAATGTGAAAAAATGTATATAATAAAGAATAGCGCGAGTCACACTATTTGGGCGGTAAAAATATAGTATCATCATCATCATGATCACCCATAAGGTGCAATTATTGCTGGAACTAGTCGTCGGAACGTCGCTCGAATCTTTTGGTAATTATAAAATTCATTAAAACACTTTTATTACATACATTACATTCAAGTGTCTTTCACGTAGTCCTTCATCATTAGATATATTTCATCATCATCATCAACCTCTATCCGTCCACTGCAAGAATATAACTCTACTAACTATTACGTAGATATTACATATCCACCATAGAAGGGATGGCCGATGGTCCAATAAGAATAAGGTACAAGAATAGAGGAAGCGTTTATGTAGACACAAAATGTTGGTCGGCCAGTTGGGATCTGAGTGGCAAGGGATTCGCCGTCATTGAATTTGAAGTAGGACTTTGTTCCAATAAATTTGTTATATTATATTAACTCCATAATTGAGACTGTTTAGGAGGATAGAGAAAAAGACTTATCTGCACATAAAAATCTATATTGAAGTAGCGGTCGATTATAGACTATAGCGATGTTGATGATGAAAGTTCCATTTGTCCATTTAAAAAAACGTAAATCAAAATTTTATATGAGAATAATATGTAGCGTAAAATGTTACTTATTCCATGGAACCAAGAACAACCTTTTTTAAGTCTTTGTAGTTTATATAAGAGTTAATACTCGTAATTACTGATTTAAAATCTTGCTAATTGCTTGCTAAAAGCGTAATGATAGACGATATGATGTCACATAGGCTATAAAATAATGATCATCAGTTGTATTATATCTGAGTTTACAGTCGCATAGCGTACCCGAGGGTAAGTTCCAATAACTAACTGTCACTAAGCACCTTAGCATTATCTGTTTCATCTTAAGCCGACTACTAATCCACGAGGTTGATTCAAGTACTGTGTATAGCATGCCATATTCCGTTATCGTCAACTGCTTATCAATGAATTGCCAACACCTGGCAGATTGCCACGTACTCGAAGGACAGTGTTAACGGCCTTGAGTATTTTGTGTACGATCACCGAGCCAGACGTTTGCAGTAAGCTCGTTCTTCCATCTTTGTTTGGAATAGGTGTCAACCAATGTGATAAGTTACTTCTGATCTATATTACTTAATACTAGCTGATCTCAGCAAACGTTGACCTGCCTCCACCAAAAAAAAAATGTTTAGTCAACATCATTTCTTTCATACAAACCTTGTCCTAACGACAACAAACATAACAAAAAGAGAGTTATCTAAAATTTAATTTGGTGCAGTGGTTCTGAAGTAATCAGCGTACATACATTTCGGAAATCAATTTATATAGATAGATAAGTTTACCACTGAACTACTGAACTAATTATAAATAATTATAAATAATTCACAATTATTTATTTAATACAGCCAAATAAAAAGAAAATAGATCAATAAATACCACGCCCCCCCCCCCCCTCCCCAATCTCTATTGGTTCATCATCAGTCACCCTAAGCCATATAATATAATATATAAGCCATGTAAAAAAGCTATCAAAATTTTATAACCATATTTGAAATATTAATAAGCCGCTGGTTTTTGGTACACAAAACAAATAAGAAATCCGAGGTCCAATTGGCAGTTATAATACACGAGAAAAAAAAAGTAATTTAGATCTCGGAATAAGAAATAAAGAAGCAATAACGAAGCAATTACAAGGGATGGAGGAGTATATGAAACAATGTCAACTCTGTTGTTACATCTTCCCTTTGCGTGCGTCTTTTGGTTACCTAATTAGGTGTTGTTTTAGACTTTTATGAAAATGGAAGGTCATATTTGGGTATAAAATATATTTCTGTATTTTGCTTGTATATTTTTTTTATATCATAAGTGGGCAAACGAACAGTCGAAGCCCTGTGACTATTGACGCCCATTAACATGCGTTGCCCTCCTTTTCCCAATGGGCCATTGTAAACTCACAAACTGCACCAAACGCGACAGCTTAGCTGCCATTTTACGCCGATTTATGTGAGCGAGAGGTTCTTTCCAGGTCCTGCAGCATTTGTCTGCAAAGCAGTATGGCACTACCTCTTACCAGATAAAGAGAGATATAGTACTATTTATAAATTATATTATTCGGCTCCATTTCGGAATACTAAAGCAGAAGTGATGTAGAGTAAGAGGGATAGAGTAGACTGATCACAATCATTTTATTAACATAAAGTAATTGTACTACCTTAAAGTAGGGGAGGGGGGGGGGGGTATCATCGCCGCCGTCACGCTATAATCAGCATTTTATACCACCTATTGTCACGCTGTGTAAATTTCTTATTAAGTTCATATTAAGATTCGTGTTCCAAAGTATCTAACAATTTTGTTACAAAAACATCGGATTGATGAGTGAAAATTGGACATCCCGAATTACACGAAAATGTCCAATCCTTTTGATTCAGGTTACATGACAAGAAAAGCAATTTTCCTGAAGACACTTAACAGTACAGTCGCGAAAATAAAACTGACGCACCGTTACGTGACTACCTTCTTAACGGTGACGAAATTACGATTATGTACCTTCGAGCTCATATCGTAAAGAGTTACGTTGTAAATGTGCTGGGGTTTGAGTAATAATTAAAGGTGTAAAAAGGTTTTAAGAAAGGTAGGTTTTATGTAAAAATGTGTCTGAATAGATGAAAGGATATTTTTTATTAACATAAAAACTGCCGAACATTTAAATAATGTGTTGGCAGAATATTACCAACAATTTCAGCTCCAGTATGGTTAAAAGTAAAGCTGAGTTGTAAGTAGTTGACAATAATATAATAATATATAATATCAATCTTTATATGTCCCACTGCTGGCACGGGTTTTTATTACGGATTTAAAAACAATTGATATACAAAAAAGAAGTCCCAAAAAATAACAACTGAACATAGCTTGACAGCCTTAACTTTTTTATAAGCAATCCATATCTAAGAGGGATGTCAATAACTAGAAACAATAAATGATAATAGCCCACGAGCTCTTGGCTCAGTGATAACAGCCACGCCGATCGATCCGTACGACTTCTTATCCGTTAAAACTCATATATTTTGATTGCATTGACAGCTGTCATGCCAATACAACAACTGTCAGGAGTGAGAATAAATGACTCGTGTTGGTTTGATAGCTGTCATTCTAATCAAACGCCGTAACTAATATTATAATTGCAATCGTGAGTATTGTTTGCTGTTGTTTGAGGAGCTAGTGTCTAATTAATAACAGGCTTGTGGATCGATTCATCAGGTTAATCAACGTTTGCCGGGTCTGGTTCGTAGATACATAACACTCTTCCGAGCTTGGAAAAAAGATAGGCAGAAGAAGAGCAAATATTATAAAACACAATAATTTTTGCTCTTTTTCTGCAAATTTCCAGTACATGACATTTTTATCCGTGATTGAGAAAATGTTAACCGGAAACTTGATTTTATCGGCGTTTATTTGGGGATGCCTAGGAAATTTAGTCGATAAATTATGTTGACTACCAGAGTATTTTGTTAATGAAGTAAATAAATTATGTTCACGTAAAAACTTGTCTGCTATTTGGGTCATATTGCGAGGAGTATAAATAATATTCTTCCTTCGAGATGAGTTTTTTCTTAAACAAGAGTTATAACGTATTCCTTCAGCGACTTTGATGGATGATTCAGATATTCAATTAGACTTTTTATGCTGTTCCACCTCGTTTTATGTAAGTTTTATTTTTTTGCGTAAATTAAAAATGTTTTTTATGTTCGCTCGCAAAATTAAAACTTGGAAGAGACGTTAAAATGAAGCGAAAATTATATCGAACATTGTATAAGATTAAAAGTTTAAGACATTTTTAAAAAAGACGTAAAAATGTTTCTAATTTTTTGTGCATCGTTTTATTTTCTCTGCATTCTAGAGATCTTATCTTACACGCATTATGGATAAAATATATTAGCAGAATCGTTTCTGGAAAATCCAACGATTTGCATACATTATCGTATTTAAATAAAAGTGGAAGTAAACCTGCGTCTGTAAAAATCTAATACATGTAACCCGAAGGGCATAAGGAAAATTGATCTCTGTCCTCATATTCTATTACGAAAACTAAACATCTCAAATACGAGAGAAAGGTACCTCTGTCACTATGTCTAAGTCGGCGTTGTACGGATTGCCTTTTAGATAAATGAAATGGCATCTCGAGCCAATTTCACATTATACATTTTTAAACAGCGTGTGATAGTAAATCACACCCTTGAGCGATGTGATATTAATTTCTCGGGCGAGCAGTTTAACTGTAGCTATTAATTGTCGTTCATGCAAGCGACCAAAATGATTTTGGACATCGCGACAACGGTGATTGATCGAGGCAGACTGTTTAACGATGGCGCGAAGCTTGTTTTAGTGCTTAAAACACAATCAATAACAGCATAGCACGGGCATCGATAAAACGATTATACAAATTGACTTTCGGCATAAATCATCTTTTTGATAGAACACTGACGTCGCCTATTTTAGCCGAAAGCACGTTCCTCTGTTGACATAATGTTGTATTAACAACCAAAAAAAGTCTTGAGCGTTTACAAACTGCAAATTAAAATCTGCGAAAAAATCTGGAACATTTTAAAACTTTAGACATACATTTAAAATGAGTCGAAAACCTAGCACCGCAGGATAAACTTTTTAGTGCAAATAAAGTATTAAGTGTTTATTGAATATGAATTTTTGCCTTGCTCGTGTAGTTTTCATGTGTGTGAGCGACAATGGTGGAATTATTATATACACGGATTGTGAAGTCAGAGATTTAGATTCGAACTTAAATATTACTAGTTCTACTTGAAAAAGTATCAAACATGGGACATGTTTGATACTTTTTCAAGTATAAATGCTGGTCACTGATCTCCTCGAAGGAGAAGGGTATTGGGTCAGTAGTTTACTAATGCGCTAGGCCAATAAGAGTTGATGAACTTTGCTCACTTTCCTTCTCTTTACTTTCAATATTATCGGGCATGCAGGTGCCCTTGTTGTCCACTATGTTTTCCTTCAACGGGATCGTCGCATCGAGGGAAAGTCAGTCCTCGCCAAACTGATCTAATTTGTCGAACCAATCATATGAATCTCAGAAGAGATTAAAACATTGGCGCTGTTTGGTGTTATTCTTACCATGCACCATTATCAATATCTTGCTACTTAGGCTTAAGTGATTTGAGATTAGAGCTTTTTCAGATTTAAGCTTAGCCAGCAGCAACGAGTCGAAGCGTTGACAAACCAAAGCTTTATGCATTACGCGCCTATTAAGTGACCTGTACTCAAATGCTTCTTAATTTTACAAATAGTATGCATTATATGCACTTACATAGAAAAACACATAGTTAGAAGTGGTTTTAAGGATACGAATCGAAACGAATAATGCAATGGCTTCTTCGGTGTATGTGACCATTCCAATGGCACTTTAACACGTTTAGAATCCCATCTCCTAATGAAACTCCAAGCTTGGCGTATTCCGAGCACGCTCATCGTGCTCTATTCATTTAATCGGCAGGAGGGATGCCTAGTGCACTTGTCTGTATGTGTTTTTATTTCATGATTCCGCATCGTGTTTTTTTCCTAGTGTATACTCCCAGGTGAACTCGTACATTTTATGGCAAATTATTAATCGAAGCCCTTTGACGACAATCGACGCTCATATGCGAATGTGGATATACAACCAGAGAATTTGCGTTGCCTATTTTCTCCAATGAGCCACTGAAAAGTCACAAAATCGCATGCATAGTTGTCTCTATACGTCAGTATTGTGTGAGCAAGAACTATCACATCGGTTTGCCGGCCCAAAATGGCGTACCTCTTACCCAGGGTACAACCTCTCAAAGTTATGTTCAAAGAAAAAATTAGAGAAGAACATTGTAATGTTTTCATGTCTCTATCTTTTTACAATCGTTGCAATTAAGTTAAAACCCTTTATCATTTATTCATAATTGGATTTCGTATACTAAATTTACACGTTATACTTGAAATTATAACGTTTTCGCGACAATGAGCCCGCTTACACCGGCTTTAATAAAAGGAGTTACTGCTAAAATTTTCAACTAACTAAGTTCTTACTTAAACATGTTTCTCGGGAACTTTAGGTAGAGTATGATATATTTTAATATAATATTCAGCAAAATGATATTAGAGATAGATAGTGATAGAACTTAAGGGCGAAATTATCCGGAGGCGAAACAGGTTCGTCTGCTTAGAACAGAGGGTACATGGAACGAAATTTTGTAATTCATAATATTCGTAGAATAATTTTAGAATGTGTCAGTAAAAATATTGTAACTATTAAATGACACGACTTTACTCCGTTTATCTAGAACGTCATATTTTTACGGAGGGAAATAGAAGTCAATAAAGGTAATATTTATTCCAACCAGATAATGATTGCCTTGGTGATTTCTATTTCTTCATGATTTCCACCTTTTCTAGATTTATCGCGAGTGTTCTATTATATATTATTCGCACTTTAATCATATTTATAGACATTAAATTTATTTCTCCGTAGGGCGTTCTAGCTGGGCTTCTCCTCTTTTTCTTGACTTTTGTTAGTCACTGCAATCCTGTGCTCATTCCGCTTTGAACGAGGAGGGAAGCTTAAATATTTCCTAATAATCCCGGGTCAGGACCTCGCATCAAAGGGTCATTTGGTGGTTACAGCTGTCGATCCTGGCTATACAGGAGTTGCAGCGGCGGGAACGTGTGATGAGCTTAGCCCGATAAAAAATAATAATGTAAGAGTTGTATATTAGGAGCCTAAAACATAAAAGATGCGCTTTAACATAAACTACTGACGACAACTTGGAATCATTCAATTAAGGCAATCTATATTCGCCGTTGTCGCCTAACGCAAGCAATCCATAATTATAGGTATCATTATCGATTGATGCTGCCATCTCGGATATTGATTGGGTTTTAAACGACCCTATCCCGTCGCCATCTCATCTGCCAAATTAATCAATCAACTTACCTCGGGCATGACTTTATCGGGGAAATTATTTTCTAGGTACGTGCTATGAATAATGTTGCTGCTTTAATTTTTAACGAAAATTATATTTCAGGAGCTCTTTGCTTATCATATTTAGACCAAATCTATTTTAGCCACTACAATGAAAACTTATTTTTCACTTTTCACAGGACCGACGATACAATCAATCAGTTATATCAAATCTATTTTAACTAAGCAGGTATAACCTGTAAGGCATTCGTTCTGATTTAGTCAAAGTGCAAGCTGGCAATTGAAAAATTTAGACTGAGCAACATTTGAAAGCTCGAAACTAATTCGTGATGGGTACTATTTATGTTGGGACTGTAAGTCGCCTACAACTTAATTAACTTGTTCTTCTAGGGGCCTTTCCGTGTAGATGACGAACCTGGGTATACAGCGTCTCGGCGTTCAGTAGACGAGGGCTACCAGTTCAACCGTTGACGGATAGTATCAAATATCAACCCTTACATGTCCCAATGCTGGGCACGGGTCTCTTCCTTGAAATCAGGCGGGGAGGGTAATGGGCCAATAGTTCACCGCGCTGGCCCAGCGCGGGTTGGTGAACTTCACATACCTTCAAGGACTTTCAATCTCATCAGGCATGCAGGTTTCCTCACGATGTTTTCCTTCACCGGTGAGCGAACGATGGTCTCGTGTGCACTTAGAAGTTTAGAAAAACTCATTTCAAGGCACACACGGACGGATCAGGATCAAACCCGGAACCCCTCGCATAAGAGGCCGAGTCCGTCCACCACTGGACCACCGTCTCTCGTTGACGGATAAGTTGATGATAATTATAATGAAAATAATGCTTTCACGTTTCGGTATTTGTTCACAATGTGGTGGTTTACAATATATTACACATTAGAATAAAACAGGATATAATTTAGTAACGCGGGGCTGATTTCTGTATTTTATTGGATCATAAGAGAATCGGTCTCAAAGCTTATTTGATTTTAGACTGGATCTTAGACTATAATGTTGGTAAAACATTGATTGATTAATGACTTGTAATTGGTTTTGCTAAGTAACAGTTTAAGATATTCGGTACGCTATGGCCTAAAATGGCAACACTGTCCTCCTTCCTATGTCGCTTACGCATTCACATAACAAAGCTTGCCACTCTTATGAACCAATAAAATAAAATCAGAGTAAAAATTCTGATTAATAAAACAATATTAATAATCCCCAATATTAGCATATAAATGAAACTCAATTTTCTTATACGATAGAAGATTTTGATCACGGTCAAGTTTTTAAGATAGGAAGAAATAGCCGGAAGCTATCCACTCAAGCCTGCCCCATAAATCAAATGGAAAATGTGCTTTAGTGCCTCGCTAATACGTTCCTCTTTAGGCTGAGCACATAAATAATGGGTGTTATAAGCGTGCGATGTTTTTATAACGATTTCGGAACTGACGGGAGTATATTTTAATGGTGATTTTGGCTGAGTGACTAAGGATTATGAAAGCCTTACAGGGAAATAATATTACGTCGGGTATGTGTATTTATTATACTAAGTTATTTATGGAATTATGATATTAATATATAATTTCTTCTGTTATTTACTTATTCCAATTACAGCTACGTAAGGCCTGGGTATATTATTACAAAAATAAAATACTTATGATAAAAAACAAAATATTTAAGAGTTAATTAGTCAATAAAGACTAAGTCAAGAAAAATTTAAAAAAAGACTGACAAAATTCAAATTTTTAACTCACGGAGCCATTTGAAGTCGTCCCACTAAAAACTCTTAAATTGAACTGCATTCTGTGTTAAACATTAAAATCGATTCGGTACTTTGGAAGCTCACAGCATAAAAACACGACTCAAAAAATTTTTACACACACGTGGGTGTGTGTGTGTGTGTGTGTGTACACATCAATAAATTAAATCTGACACAATTAAAACAATATGATACGTATCGACAACAAGTCCAAAGTCAAACACGGCGTACACCGAGATATCGCAGGGCGTAACAAGTTCGCAAACAAAATGTACAGATAACACAAATATGAAACTCCCATCCCTTGATACAAGGATTTCGCCGGCTTTAAGATCATATCAGATCATTGGCTGAAAATTATAGCTGTAAAGCCCCCGGCGTGTTTATCAACGCGTCGTATTTCGTCTTCGGCACGCGTATTATAATCGAAACATCTAATGTACAAATTGTAAGACATACTTGAGTTCTGATTTTGCTATTACACTCAATTTATCAACGGATTATTCTCATAAGATAATGTAGTTATAATTATGAATCAAACGAAAATTCCTAGTGATATTTGATTGCAATTATGCGAGGGTCTCAACCGAAGACGATTATTTCCTCGCTCCCAGCCAAAAAAATTAAAAAAATTTGCTCTGAAATAATGACACCGGCTCACGACTTTGTCGAAACCGGTTGTGTTTAAATAATTGTAACTGTAATAATATATAAAATAAATAGTGGAAAAAGTGTATATAAAGTTTCATTACAGTGGCTGAAATAATGACGCTTCATGTGCGCGGACAGTATGAGCAATGTAAGAGTAACGAAGGAGATGATATTGTATTTCTTTTTAAGATTATTTAGCTCTAGTGTGACAATGATGGCACCATTCTACGTACTGCTGCATGTAAAAAAGTAATCGTCTTCGGTAGAGACCCGAAAAATTTAAAGAGAACCTTTAATATTAAACATTTCAGCAAAGAATAAACAGAATAATTGTATTATTTTATTTATTTAGCTCAATTTAATTCATGTTACAATATCCAACGTCGAAATGACAGCCAATTAATACTGAGCCGTCTAAATGCTGTCTTTCCAAAACCTTTATCAATGTTTGGAATAGACATCTCAAGAGTTAAATCCCTCGAGGGTCTAAATACAAGTAACTAAAAAGTACATTATTTATAAGAAGAAAAAAAGAAAAAAGGCTGTTGGAAAATAAGAATTTGACAACCCTATACCATTATAGGGTTTTCAAAAACGAAAAATAATAATAATTTTAAGAGATTAAGCATATACGAAAATCATTGCTTCTGGGACTACACATTTCTTGGCTCGTTTTCAGAAAGCTATTACAATAAGCGTTGACCGTACTTTGTTGTTTTGGGTTGAATAATTAATCAGAAATTTGTAATGGAAGACAACCCTCAAATATGAATTTTGCGTAGTGAGCCAAAATATTTGCAATGCTAATTATTTTATTTCTTATATACATATTTACTAAATGAAGTAATTATTATATATTAAATCGTAACTACTTGACTTGCACAGGAACTACAGAATTATTCGCAAAGAAATCCTTATCAACTTTTTTCAAACCCTTCTCTAAAATAATTGAAACTAATGTATTTTATTAACTAAAAAAAAAAAAAACATAATTGAATGCTCAAAAAATCTGAAGAATAAAGAACTAATCTGAGGCAGCCATTACTAACTATTTTATTTATTTTATCAGATTATTTTTTCAATACTACTTTTTACTACACTACATTACTTAAATAAAAAAGTTATTTTATTATACAATACATTATCAAAATAAAGTCATCTTTGAAAAGAATATAAAAAGTAAAGTAAAGTACCAATCTATATGTCCCACTGCTGGGCACAGGTGACCTTCTCGAAACCAGGCGCGTAGGGTATTGGGCCTTAGTTTACCGATTCGCTGGCCCAATGTAGATTGGTAAACTTCACACCTTCAAAGACTTTCCAGGCTCCACGGAAGGCTCAGGCTCGAATACAGGCCCTCTAGCTCAAGAGGTCAACTCATCACCAAAATTACCGTAAAAAGAATGTAATATACTTTATACTTTTTATTTGTTTAAAAAATAAAAATCCAACATGAGAACACGAATCGAACAAATAATAATTTACCGAAGAGACGTTGTAGATTTTTTGCGACATTAATTACCTAAAGGGTCCTTAAATTCCTCGATAGCCGGGCTAACACGAGGCAATAAAGTACCAAGTCTCTAGCCTGCTGCTAATAAGCGACTTAACAGCTCAAAGGATCACACTTTAAGGTGATGCGACTGGAATGAGATGAGGAACCGGCATCACCGGGTTTAACCGAAGGTAACGAGTCGCAATTCCAATTACAAGGGATTTATTGTACTAGTTTTAAAGAGCTTTAAAGAGATCTTTAGTTCACTTAAGTATTCGTCAAAATGCTTATTAAAATGCGTAATTAGGTGCAAAATTTAAATTTAGCTTTCATCATCAGCCCTTATTCGTTCTCCACTGAACATGATTCAACGAACGCCGAGACGAGCGAATACGGTCGGGCCACTGCGCGGAGATCGTATTTCCTTTCTTGTTTCGTTTAGCTTTCAATTATATTAATAATTTGAAATAGAAAAGTGGACATTTTGGATGATAAAAAGTTCCTTAGCGGACTAAGACTTTCTGCATTCGATTCAGAACACATGAAAATTAACTAGTATTAATCATTAAGAAGTAATAAGTTGGTAATTTATTATAAATCCACATTTTGTATAAGAAAACAATATATTTTTGGGGAAACAACTTTTACGGATTTTATCGCGGTTTATTTAGTTTTTTACAATCCCGACGTTTCGGACACTTTACAGCAACCATGGTCACGAGAGTCCTCCCGTGACCATGGTTGCTGTAAACTGTAAAGTGTCCGAAACGTCGGGATTGTAAAAAACTAAATAAACCGCGATAAAATCCGTAAAAGTTGTTTCATTATAATGAGTGAAATTCGCGTAAACATAAGAAAACAATATATTTTTGGGGAGTTAAAAATAGCCATAGCAAAATAGCGCATTTATAAAACAAATAAAATAATAACAAGCTCCTAAGAGCCGAATCAGATGAATCAATACCGAACCGGGTCACAGCTCAATACAAAATTATCTGCTACATTTGAATGTCTGTCCGAAAATTATCGCAAATGATTTATTCGTCGTGTGAATCAAATACAATATAATTGAATGAATAATTGGACGGTCGCCAGATTATACTCATTTTACTGCCATATTTTCGTCTAATATATGCTTGTTTGTTTGATCATTTTCTGCCTAACGTTAAAAATCACTTCAATGTATTAGTAGTAATGTATTGAATTTGAATTTCGAAGAACTATTTAACTCGCTTACTTCTTCGTAAATTATATACCTGGTATGGTCACTGCTGTCTTTCGATAACAGTTAAAATGAGGCATCAGTTTCATACTGAATATTAGGTATTATTATATTAGACGTATTATATCTTCGGTCGTCTTGGCGTTCATTGACGGCTACGTTCAGCAGTGGATGGATAAAGGCTGATGATGATTATGATTAGATTCAGGTTATTTGTTAGGCGCTAATCCCAGGACTTGAATAACTCCTTATAGTCCAGTCACTGAGATAGAATATTTTATATAAAAGTTAAATTGAGTGTGAAGCAGGAATCAGGTTATAAACAAATTAATGAGATAATTCACAGTTCAGGTCCGCAGGTACTCCGTAATCTACATAACACTTAGTAATGTGTCCCTCGAGGACAAGCAGCCGCGGACAGCGTACGAGCTGTGCAGATTGAGGAGAATATTAAGTGCTCGCAACTGCTTTATATATTACTAGCAGTGCTACGCGGTTTCACCTGCGTACTTCCCATTGAAGTAGGCGTACGTTGATAGTAGTGTAAGCAATATTATCGTCAACTTTAATCAAAATCCATTTAATAGTTTTTGCATAAAACATTCAAACTTGCCACCTTTTGCCTATATTTAGATTAGAATAGAAATATTATAAAAGGAATTTGATTTGTTTTTGGAACTTCTCTAAAGTTATTATTTGTTTCTGTGAGGAACATAATTTTTGTAATGTTAGTATCCTGAAAAAAAAATAAGAGTCTGTTAAGAGGTAGTGCCATGCTGCTTTGCAGCTGAACTGTAGGTCGCTTTTTGTGCGGTTTGTGCGTTCCCCGCGGCCTATCCCTACCGCATTGGGAAAATAAAACCTAGGTTTTGCAGTTTGCAAATCGCGTCGGTAGTCACCAAATTATGGCACCGCCAGCTTGGTTACCTACTTATTACATAAAAAAGTAGTTATTCCAAACTAAAAACTGGATTTAGCTAGGAGTATAAAGCGGTTGCATAAGATCATATACCTAAGGCGCAAAACTTTAACGCAAAGTTCACTCATTACAATGAAACAACTTTTTAAAGAGTTTTATAGAGGTTCATTATGATTTTTACCCCAACTCCCGGAAACTTGCAAAAACCGTGGCCATAAACACTGTCTTGTTTCCCAATAAAATATTGTTTCATTATAAGTTGCAAAAATGTGCGGATGACATTTAAACTGTAGAATCAGAAGGCATTACACCCAAATCGTCTTGAAACACTCGCAGGTTGATAAGTTATTGTTACTTGCGAACTGTTCAAGATGTAAATGATCCTTAATTATGACGTAACTGATGGCGATAATAACATGAACCAAGACTCAGTATCTCAATTAAAACGGGATAAGGGACTTTGGCTATGAACTTGTAAACTTGAATACATTTCAATTGCTAATCTGAGCGGGTCCACGCCTCGGGGAAAGGAGAACAATACAGGGTAGGGTTGGCCGATATTGAAGACCTAGACCTACATTCTTTTATTTTTAAACTCTTTTTGACGTGACAACGTCTAATATTACGGGCAGCTTGCACAAAAAAGATGACGTCATGTAGCGTTCCGAAAGCAAGAGTACGGCACGATCGAGAGGCGTGATTGGCTCGAGCGATCGGCTCAGATCGGTTCGTGCTGCATGTAATGTTTGACGTTCGTCAAACTACCGTCCGTAAACCGACTTTACACACAACCAATTTTTTTAAGTGAAATATTCTATAGCCGCGTTGGGTACTCTTTGGCAGGAAATCATATAGGTTCACGTCACCGACATGCTAATGTGACATTAGGATGTTATGACATTGTGATGAGGTCATGTCATAATTCTGAGTTATTAGTTTTCACTTCGATCGTCACTGACTGCCAATTTTCTCGTTTAAAAGTCTTTTCTAGCAATATACTTCTATAATATTTCTACTAGTGCAAGATCCAAGAGCTGCCAGACGTCAAGTCTTGTCTGACGGATGAAATGTAGACGATTGAGTAGAGGTAAAATATTTTTATAACCTTTAATCCAACACACGCATACCTGCTAAGCTAGTCAAATGGTCAATTTCCAGGTATCAGGTGAGCAAGGTATATAATAACTTTTATACATAATAAATTCACGTATGTTTTAAAGAATTTCGTTAAAAATAAGTCGTCAATACTTCCAGACACCTGTCGTCGGCCATTTTGATTCCCAGAAAGCATACTTCACTTAAAGCGTATCATATATATACTCATATATCATATATACTAAAACTACATAATCGTTCACATTTCATCCGTCAGCAAATAAGCAATGTCTGGAGGTTTTAGAATCTTTGTGTATATAAGTATATCAGACAGTGTGGCAACTATGTCGTAATAAGTAAGGACATTAAAAACTGCTTGAAAATCCATAAGTGTATTCATACGTATATTAAGTATTTAAGGAGATAGACGAGGAGAAATTTTACCTCGGGCTAATAAGAGTGGCAGTAGCGACAAATTTTTATATGCAATCTTAGAAGTAAAATTCTGGGAGACTATGGTATTTCTTTGTCTATTGTAACAACAATATAATATTATTCTTAAAGTTTTTTTCACATTTCATTGAGACATTTGTCCATTTTATCCGTTAAAAAAGTAAAAATAACAGTAGGTTAAAAATAAAAAAGACAAAACAAATTTAACACAAAGAAACGTATTATATTTGTGACAGCCCTATATGCGTAAGTCTCTGTAGTCGTCCCAAAAGTCCAAGTAATGACGAGTCTGGAGCTGGCAACCCTACCCTCCCCCAGGCTATATGAAAGCGGAGTATTGCTCTCGTTTGGATTCAATCACCCCTACTTTACTTAGTCACTCATACATAAAATATATAATATTGTTTACTTAAATTATTGCGACGGAAGCTTTATTTGCTGAATACATTTTAGCTACAATTCTAAATAAATATCATGTTATTAACAGAATGAGGATTTGGCTATATGATATAGAAATACAGTTAGGCGAGAAACGTATCTGATATTCTTGTTATTAACACCTTTCTAAAAATAACCTAGTACGTCCCAATTTCTTTTATTGATCACATTAAATTGCGAAAAAGCAAGATAATTATAAAAGCGCTTAACATTTTTTTACACATCAAACTGAAGTGTGTTCTTCTTTTAAGTTTAAAGCTTGCGAGATACGACATCAAGTGTTTCAAGACATTTCAATGTCAAGCAAAAAAATGTAATTTGATACCAAAGTCTAAATAGAGATATGAATGCCATTAAAAAAAACCTACGTTGTGACGAGCGCCGATGGTTCAGTGGGTTTCAGTTTCTTATGCGAGAGGTTCCGGGTTCGATCTTTACTCCCGTGTACGTCTTATGCCACCCTAAAAAACATGAGACCATCGCTCGCTTACCTGAGAAGGAAAACATCGTGAGGAAACCTGCATGCTTGATGAGATTAAAGTCTTTGAATGTATGTGAAGTTCACCAACCCGAATTCGGCTAGCGCATCGGGGAACTATGATCCCTGACCACTACTCTCCTTGCCTGATATCGAGGAGGAGATCCATGCCCAGCAGTGAGACATATAAGGGTTGATACTTTATTTTTTTTCGCAAATGTGCGAGGTCTAGGAAAATACATTGAAAGATTTGTATAGAATATTGCCCGCTAAAAACACCTCCGATGATTAACTTCAGAACGCATCTGAGATCGTCGGAGGAACTTAACCAGTGAAAACTATACAACTTGTGAGAGTACACTATGAAGTGTACTCACTAAAGATAACCAATTATTTACTATTCTGATATTAAAGACAAATTAAAAAGAAACTAAAGATAATTCATGTATATAATCATAAAGATAAAGAATATAAGTTATAAGAAATATTTTCAGTTTTGCGTTTACAATCCTCCATCCTTCCAGGTATAAGTGTGGTTTTCACACAAAGGCAGATTTAGAAGTTTAACATCTGTAAGTTCGTCGATCTCTGACCTGTTTTTAATGGCTGGGATGGGTTTAAGATGGCTTTAGGTGCTTTAAAGTTCAATGAAATGTGTATTCGCCCACTCGCAAATGTATTTGGATTAACTCCGAGATACTATGTTTTTATTAGAATTTGTCGAAGTACTCATACCATCGAAATGTCTTGACGCTATACTAAATGTAAATATTGGTTTTTGAGGCGAACGTCCTTGAGGTATACACTATAGCGCCAAGCAACTTTGCCATTTTTATTATGCTTTCACCATTACACAAGTGAATCTAATGTTTAAAGGATATTAAAAAAAATATTATAATAATCAAACATTATGCCTTACAGTTTGAGTCAGTCTTTCTAAGTGTAACGGACAAATTAAATTATTGAATAATTTTAGGATACATAGAATAGCTTTGTGCAATTATGGCGGTGGCAGAAACTTTAGGGATAGAAAAAAACTAAAAACAACGCCTTAACGTTTGTAAGAAATAGTTTTATTACAATGTAATAGATTGTCTATGTTACATACGAAAATGTTTGTCTAGCTATTGTATATTCTAAACTATGGTCGTAATCAGAATCGTTCATATTATGCAAATGCCAAGGCTATGTCTTAGGCAACTTAGAACTTTTGCCAGACAGCCTCGAGACTTTGGCGTCCCTCGGGAACCTTAGGATAACAAAGTTTAAATGGCAGGAGCTATTTCATAATGAATCCATACAATTACCGGAATACACGCCACTTGATTTTGCTAACTATTCACACTTATCCTAAGGAGTTATTATTTGTTTGAATATACAAATCAAATCAAATCAAAATTATTTATTGCAATTATTGTAGGTGTGATAAATGATGATATATAGTCGTATTTTGTGTTCTAATTTTACAATTAGCCATTAAAGGCGTGCAATCTGCATTATATAAAGATAATATTATATTACTTTTCGATTAATAACATTTTATTTATTATCAATTAATAGAGTCATTTTATACACACAAAAGTTTAACTATATATTATATATAGTTAAACTTTTGTATAACTATAAGAATATTGTTACATGGTGGCCCTTTGTCACTGCTTTTGTATATCATAAAGATAATTATATAATTTATAATAACATTTTTCTATTAGGTAGTATTTTATATTATTTTTCAACAGATTCAATTCCGTAATCATTTTCATTTCTTTGGGCAATTTATTATAAATTTTAGGTGCAATACAAAAGGCACTTCTTCGCATATGCTCCGTTTTAGCCTTTCTTTGTGTCTAACTGAGGAATATTTTTGGTACCTATCAACATTTTGATTTACATAAACTGAGCATTCAAATATATACATTGACGTTACTGTCATTATTTTTAATTTTATAAAATGTGGTTTGCATGTTTCCCTTTTACCTATATTGCAAATTGCCCTTATACATTTCTTTTGGGCCCTAAATACTGTTAAAATGTCCGTAGAGTTGCCCTAAAACATTATACCGTATCTAATTTTATATGAGACATTTGCATGGGCGAGTTGGCTTGGGTTTTGTTCTTATTTAATATTGATGAATATAATTGTATTATGAATCTTCTTCGATTTTTTTATTATCTAGTATTCTTATTTTATATCTAAATTAATATGCGTAACATTTTATAAGCGTAGTGATAAATATAAGGAGCGATATCATCTTTACGAGCTACCATTCCTCTACGATTTAACATGTCTCATTATATGAACTCTGACCTAAAAATTTAGATTTAATTATGATTTATATAATCAAAGTTGTTATTTATTTAAGTTATGATGAGGATAGTCAGAACTTTGTACTACAATAACACGGCTGGTGCTATTGTAGGATGAAGTCTAATTACAAACTTATAATTGACTTTATGAAGGTTTCGTTTTTATAATCATAATGTTAGCTGAACCTGAAAGCAAATTTTGTACTATATTTGTTATCACAACAACAACCGTTTTAAATAATTTGTTACTTATAAGTGAAAATCATATGAAATCTCACAGATTTATAGATAAAGACAGATGGAGCATGCCGAACACGCGAGTGACGCCACCAAAGCGAATACAAATTCAAAAGCAATCAATCTAATAGACGTTTAGAGTACAACGCTATGTCAAGCACTTGAGAGCACTTTCGAATTTGTATTCGCTTTGAAGCGTCACTCGGGAGTTCAGCATGCTCCATCTGTCTTTAGTAATAAATCTGTGTAAAATCTGTGGGCGTAAAGATTTTGCCTATTTCAGGTCATGTCACAATTCATGCTTTTCATTCACAGTCACAAACTCTTTACTGTTCATTTAATTCAAGAAAACATGGCCTTAGAAAAATAAACGTGGACTAACGCTAAGGCCCAAGTTAATTACAAGGACATTAAAGTTAAGGGGCGATTTAATTTCTGGGACGCGCCAATTTTCATTACGGCCTGTTGCAAAGTTCTTTCAGACTCGGGAAAACTCGGGGAAACTCGGGCCACGCAAGTTGGACGGACTCCAACCAGACTATGCAGGTTTGTTTGGCTTCATTGGGACTCGGGGAACTCGGGCCATGAGAGTTGGACTGAGTCCGGACGGTTAATGCAGGTTTGTTTGGCTTTTTTTGTTGAAAAACGAATCTTTGAATTCATTTCAGTTGTAAACAGTTTCTAACTGTCATCGTTTAATTAATTTTGTGGTTTTACGGTTTACCTGATATTCAGCCACTATTTAGTACAGTTTTTGTGATTCGGTTTATGTTTATAATTATGTACTCAGTAATGTGAGTTAATGTTGTATCAACTTTAAGCTTTTACAAAATGGGATTAGACTGAATTAATATAGCATTTAGCGTTTAGGTAGAAGTGTTAGTCGACCATTAACCAGGTGGGAAGACGATCTCCGTGCAGTGGCAAGATCGGTCGCCTTGGCGTTTATTGAGAAGGCCTATGTTCAGTAGTGGACGGATAAAGGCTGTTGATGAGCATGATGATGATGATGAAGATAGAAACAAAACGTATATATTTTTAAACGACTTCAGAGAAGGAATGCCTCTTTCTTTCAATTCGACCGTATATATGCTTTATAGATGGGTACTTCAATTGTAATTTAATGTTTAAAATTTTATTTGTATTACAAAATGACCTTTAAATCTTTGTCAACTCTGAATAAAAACCTTTTATTAACACATTAAATTACTTAAAGTACCTAATCCTAAATGCTAAAGTTCAAATAAAACGAAATACAAAAACATAAAAGTTAAATTTCGAAGTAGATAAGCTCCGAACTCTGTGTTGTGAAATATGCCGGCGGAATATTTCGATAAAAATATGTCCAAAGTAATTCAAATCTGGGTGGATTTGTTTCGGGGAATCACTTAATAATGCGGGCGGGACCTTCCAAGGGAAGTAGGTATAAATTCACAAGGGTCGGGATGTCCTTTCACAGCTTAATTCGGAAAAACTGTGAGATCGCCAGATCTTTATATACTGTTTGCGTCGAGCCTCTTATGTTTCAACCTTTCAAAGCCTTGGATATAAGTTTCTGGGTGCCGAAATTTGGGGAGACGCAATTTGTTAGAATCAGCATAAACAAGGATAATTTTTAGTATATTTTATTTTACTTATGTACCTAGTATGTTTTGAAATAATAAACTATTTGTGTCTTATTTATTTATTTAAAAAGACTCATCAACAAAATACACACTAATACATGAGTCGCTTACAGGAATGGTCATTTGAGTGTTATTTTAATTAAAGATGACAGACAACATGCACGTGTAACAAAAAAAAATGACAGTTAAATTGCATTAAAACCATAAGTCAAGATTAAATAAAAAATAAAAAACATTAAACATACACGAAAGCAACATTAATTTGAATTAATAAAAAGAAAATTATGATGATATAAAATACATATAATTTGGGTACAGTTACTTTGAACGGATAATACACCTGTTCGATTCGAATGTAGACATTACTATCGTTAACATATTTTTTAGCTTTACACGAGTCCTGTTAGTTCATATGGACGGTTAGGCGAGAAATCAGAATACTGGACACTACGCAGCGGTCGTTGGTTCGAATCCCAAGTGCAGATAATTTAAGAGAGTCATGATATGCCCCATTGCTGGGCACGGTCTCCTCTCCTAATCAGATGAGGGATATCGGGCCATAGTTCACGGATGTGCTGGCCCAATGCGGGTTGGTAAAGTTCAGTCTTTCAAAGGCAATCTAATGAGGCATGCAGGTTTCCCCACGATGTTTTCCTTCACCGGTGCTCAGGGTACACTTAGAAATTTAGAAAAACTTATTACATGCACCACATGGGGTCAGGATCGAAACTGGATCCTCTCGATTAAGAGACTGAGCCCCTTACCCACTGGAACACCGTCGCTCATTCGTGTATTGCATGTATTTTATAAAGAAAATCGTAATAATATTTCATTTCTTAGTACCCGTAACACAGATTCTTACGAGTTAGTAAGTTTACCACGAAGCTAGGTTGTTATAATATTGACGATGTTATTACCATCAAACCTTGCACCAATTGTGACTCGTAAAAACGCATCATAAAATTTCGTTACTTTAAATGTTTTAAAGTTTTATTTTCGGAGCAAATAAATTTCATGATAATTAATACTATTGGTTTAAATTCGCTGATGTTTTAAATGAAAATAAACAGTCGGAATAAAGCCGGCCCCACACTATAATAACCGGTGACAAACCACGGCGGTAATATTAAATGCTCGATGAGTAATGAACAAATTGTTCCTATTCGAATAGGTTTTGAATGAGTATTTTCGTTGATGTATGAAGGATAAAGTAGATAGATAGATAGATAGATAGATAGATAGATAAACTTTTTATTCACCATTCCACATTACACATACAAATTAAACAAAAAGGAAAACAAAAACAAAAAGTAATGAATGTTATTTAGTTATTGGGATAGTTATTTTTCGTGAAGCGTAAAATATGTTGTGTTTGTTTTTGTCGTTCTTCTCTTCTCTATCTTTCTATCTTTTTTTATCTTGTCTTTCATCCACTGCTAGAGACCTTGGACTCCTAAAATAAACCAGAGCGGCTCATCTCCTTAATCCCTTTCTTAAGGTAAAATTTTGACCGAATAAAAAACTAGTAAAATTTTTTTTTTCGAACATTTGACTTTCCAACTATTATTAAAAAGCATTCTAGAGCCTATGACATGAACCCAATAAACCAGCAATATTGATATCATATACTTTCTGTTTAAGACTAGCCCGCGGCTTCGCCCGCGATTTACGGAAGTATACGAATTGATAATGATTATCTTTATAGCCTAAGTTACTCCTTACTATAACAGCTGCCTGCCGAAAAGTCCCGTCAAAATCGGTCAAGCCATTTCAGAAAGCCGGAACAATCAACAGAGAGACCAAAATTACAAAAAAAAAAACGTTATTTTGGTATATGTACCGTATATACGAGTATACATGTACTAAAACGAGGTTATTTTAAAATTATAAACAGACACTCCAATTTTATTTATATGTATGGATTTAAGTACTATCCTTTCTCGTCTATTATAGTTATCTGTTTTTCAACTACCGATCTATATTTCACATGTGATGTTTTGACATCCTGGACTGTTCGGACTGGACAGTGGACGAACATTTACGTTACATAATTATAAACAATATACGGTCATAAATACAGACACAAACACGACAGTGAGAATAATACCACCGCAACGGGTCACTGGAATGTTTAGTGAAATCTTCTAACAAATGATCGGCCTCGTTGGAAGTTTAAAATGAACGACTGGCGACCCGAAATGTTTCAGTATAATAAAATGTTATTGTTATTGCTCTGTCACTGGCCGTATATAATTTGATGATAGTTTAATATTACGGACCTCGGAGGGACGGAGCTTTTGTTTTGAAATTAGCTAATTTTCCGTGAATAGTTTATGGTATAACTTAAAACATTCGTTTTCAGTGATAGAGGCTTCATTTTTATAAGATAATTCTTGGTCTTTAAATTACATAAACGTTATATTATAAAATTAAACACGTATAGCGATATTAATTCAAGAGCTGAATAAAATATTTAACGACGCAAAAACGAAGACTAATAGTAGAATACTATACACGATTATAATTTCGTATTCAAGATGGCCGCAACCACAAAATGGGGCATTTTATTATTATGTCGGGACTTTTCCAATTTTTAATGAAATTTTATTTAAGTCTGCATTTATTTAAATTTATTATTACTGCACATTTTGCATAAAAATGTATTTTAATTATAATAAATAGAAATAAAAGTACACACGTATTGATAGTAGTCATTTTGCCTAACATTTCCTTTTTAAAAGTCTTAAGAAACAAATGCAAAGATACTTAACGAATAATGCCGAACTTTAACAGCAGGAAAAATCCATTTGAAAAGTCACAAACTCTAAAACTCGCTGACAAAACCCTCCTAACGCCTCAGCCGACGGCCGACTGGCTGATTACAAAGTTTCAGCAGAATGACGCCGAGAAACATTTTTTAATGAATATTAATTCCTTTCCAGTAAAACAAACTTTACTTTCGACCAGGAATCGGTAATTGCTACGTTGTCCATTTTAGAAAATTCTTGATCCTTCTAAAAAGTTTAAAAAGATTTTGCTGTTTTTGCATTTAGAGAGTTAACTGTAAGTTAAAAGTTTAATATTTTGGGTGCGGCAATATCTGTTAATACTCAAAACTTTTAAGGAGTTTGCTAAGTTATATTAAAGATAAAAAAAATGTTCTTTTAAGGAGTTATTGAAAGTAGATATGATAATAATGGCTTACTCAAATAGCGTAAGATCCTAAGTCCCTAAAATTTCCAAAATCCTAAGGCTTTATAATGTGACTTTGTTGATATCCGAATGAATCCGCTTTATTTTGGGATTATGTTAAGTCGTATACAGTGATAGTTGGGTGCGCGGAGGTTGTTGGGATTTGTGGCTGCGGGGGGAAAGGGGAGGGGGCCACCGGGGATTTTGTTCTTAATTAGAATTTGTGTTCACCGAAATTGATGTCAAACCTAATGTCCGAGTGAAAAGGTACTTCATTAATAAAGTCAAATGGATCTTAATTAGATATGCTTTGGCCTTCTTTTATTCTTAGGAAACAAATCTTTATGCCATAAGAAAGCAAACGAGCAGTTGGAGCCTTATATGGCTACCGACGCTCGCAGATTTTCGTACTGCCAAAGGTTATGCAGATGCGTTTTCCACCATTTCCTTATCTCCTTTACAAGCCACCGGAATAACATACCGCACGGAACGCGACAGACTAGCTGTTACTTTACGCCGGTGTTGGGAGCGAGAGGGTACTAACCCGATCGTGCCGGCTAAATTCGGCCCAATGCAGTAATGCCACAACTTCTTATTCAGTTCTTTATTTTTATTATTGTTATATCTGGAAGCAAATCTATACTAATACAGTACCTAAATCTGATGAGTTGTTTGTTTGCCAGAGATAGCGCATTTTCTCTGCCATTACAAGTCGTTTTTTGTGCATTGCATTACAAGTTTGTAAAAAAAACTTTATGCATCTTAATACATATCTTACTAATATTATAAGCGTGAAAGTTTGAAAATATGGATGTTTGTTACTCTTTCACCTAAAAATACTGAATGGATTTTATTGAAACTTTAAAATAATATTATAGCTTATACATCAGAATAACACATAGTTTATCCCTGTGCTCCCACGGGAATGGGATGTACGCGGGCGAAACCGCGGGGCACTGCTAGTTTTATATAAGTTATAACTTCAATATTAATGGTTGATGTGATATTATTTATTTTTGAGAAAAACTTTTTACTTAATTTAAAATCAGGTAAAGCCGCGTGTAGACTCAGTCAATTATATCGCGTTATAATTGTACTTATCTGTTAATCATAAAACTAGGTTAAATGTCCTATCCATCTCAATTTGGGTCTTAGTAAATTGCTTTGCTATTGTAATTATTTCCATCTATAATAGCTCTACAATTTGCTGTAACTTTTACGAACAGTTAAAGTGTATCTTACATAATTGCGATTTAACACAAAAAATATGTTCTTTTTCTTTTATTAGGGTAATTAAAAGAAAAATTTCTTGGCAAAAATGAAGCCAGTTCCGTCCTTGATTAAATCAACCCTGCATTACAGTTAGCGAAGATTTCTATTGTCCCCGAGATAAAAGAGACTCGGAGCACAATGGAAGGTATGCTTTTCGATGCACAATACCACATCTCATCTCTGAAAACAACGGATTCCCACACTTTTATTATGCGTTAAATTGGATCAGATGCGAGATACACAGTGAAGTATAAAAGCGTTGTTTTTAAATATTTGTAAGTTTATTAAATAGGAATTTATATAGGTATTAGGTATTTATTATATTAGTAGTATGTACCTACGTTGAGTGGAGAAGTGAGACAGGGATTATTTCCATCTCTTATTTTGTTTGTTACTAAACTAAATACTATTTTATCATCATCATGTCAGATTCCTCATGATCATTATCATAATCAACCCGTTGCTGCCCACTGGTGATAAAAGGTCTCTTTTTTCTGCCAATTTCCTCCATCACTTAAATTTACATTATTATCATGAATCTCATTGAACGCCATGACGACCGATCTCTTGCCACCTGGTTAAAGGCCGACCAACATTTCGTCTGCCTAAACGTGGACTTCATCCTGAAGCCTTATTGGCCTATCGGCCATCCGTTCTTTTGAGTGTGTGACCAGCCCACTTCTTCAACGAAATATACGAGTACATGCATTAAAGGTTTAAAAATAAAGTGCCTCTTTTTTATTTCTAAAACTAACTAAAACTATGAATGTCTCGTAAACATGACGTTCGTAAATAATGACGAAATATCGAGTTCCGTGAAATAAAATTAAAACACACCATGAATTCTTTTTCATTTATTTTTATAGTTTTAAATAGTCTTAAGTATTTCTATTCCAGTTTTATATAGTCCAAGCATTTTAATTTTTGATTAAAAAAATGTAATGTTTTAAGAACAGAGCCTAGCCATTATTAATTTACGTTTTAAAATCCAGGTCCTAAATATACATAAACAATAGCGTGTCTTATTTATCAGTGTAAATGGCTCAATAAAAAGATGAAATGTACGGCTCCTACACAAAGGAGTAAATTTATAATTTTGAAACAACTTAGCATTTTAGGCGTCGCATTTGTAAGTTTATCGTATACATGATTTATTCATAATCCTGTGTTTTGCACAGAGCACACCAAACAAAACCCATTAAACCTTAAAGGATCGCACAAACCTTTTAGCATTATAAATTTTAACAGCGCCGGTTTTTATCGAACACGCTTATTTTAGAATTCACAATTAGGAATTTGCAATTCTGCAGTTTTTCTGCCCATGCGTCGGCGTATATATTATAAGTTTTTTTGGTCAGATACAAGGCGCTCTTGTTTGTGTGTCTTAATTAGAGATTGGACTTGAATTTTTGCATTAAACCTTCGAAGAAGCTGGAAATGAAAATATAGATTTACGAGAGCATACCTTCATCATCATCACTGTTCATACCATGATTTACATGCCACTTACGATCAGCTGTTTTTGCGTTCACTTAAAGAGTTCTAGAGAGGAGAGTCTTAAGAAAGAATTTTTTTATATATTATGCAGAAAAACAGGTGTTATTAAGGATATTTATAGATAAAATAGATAATACTTTAGTATACAGCAAATATGCCCGATGTAGTAAAGAGTATGACGTAAGCTCTTTAATTTAAAGTTTTCTATTGGCCGCGATGAAATAAAAATCTTTGTAAAAACATATAATATGGTCTGCAGATAATGATATTATTGAATGAAAAGAAATCCGTCACTTAGAAATTATTAAATAAAGCCTATAGGCGTGAAACAGACTACTAAGTTAGTAATTGTTTTGATATAATGAAATATTTATTATATTTATAGTAAAGTTGTTTAATCAGAGCCATAAGAAGCAAGGAGAATAATCCTGCGGGTAATCTCTCGAGAAAATCTCAAAGAATTTAAGAGGCTTCGATAGCCTTTGTTATATCGCATTCATTGAGATTAATTCTTCTTTTATATAATATAGTGTATTATGTTTAGTCAATCTAGCGATTTTGTTTTGTATACCGGCCGCTTCGAGAAATGTTAAAAATTTAAGAAGCTTATTTTGTTCTATGACATTACACGTATTTTATTAGTTTCTAATAAATGTTGTCGACTTTGCCAGGATATACTTTCCTACTAGCCTACGTTTTGACGTGACAACGTCTTATAAATTGGTTTGCCGGGTGACACTTCAAGAAACTGCGTTACGCTCCGCTCACGTTATGCGCTCACAATGAGAGCGAGTGAGAGGCACGCGTCCCTTCCACTCGGGCATGGTTAGCCCGCCTAAGAGCGAGAGAGACAGACATAAAAAGAAATTCAGTGCGAGATTCTTTGTATAAATTAATGTTTTAAATATAATTCTTTGTATAAATAAATGTTTTAAATTGTTACTATTATTTCATCCTTCTTCCTACTATACGAATGAATATTCACATTAAAATTATTTTACCACTCAAAGTCGTTGTCACGTAATACTTTCGCCCGTATACCGACTTTACAGGCAACCAATTTTTTTTTAAACAAATTAACATACTATACTACATATTGAATGGTTTAATTATCATTTCGGATAAATAGTCGAACGTTAATATTCTCTTTTTATAATGAGACAACTTTTAGAGATTTTTTTGCGGTTGATTATGATTTTTACACGCCCGATGTTTCGAATATGTGTCTGTGACCATGGCTGGGGTTAAGAGTCCAAAACGTCGGGCATGAAAAAAACTATAATCCGCGATAAAATCCGTAAAATTGTATTATTATAAAGAGAGAAATTCGCGTACACATTAGAAAACATTATATGAAATTGCTGCGATTTACGTTTTAGGGTGTTGGTTTATTATAAGCATCAAATATGTGTATGTGTGAA
Source organism: Lycaena phlaeas (assembly GCA_905333005.2). Lineage (NCBI taxonomy): Eukaryota > Metazoa > Arthropoda > Insecta > Lepidoptera > Lycaenidae > Lycaena > Lycaena phlaeas. Next base: position 4,895,483 of record HG995174.1, read on the forward strand.
TATAATTTGTAGAGCGGAGACCGCGTTTAAGTAGTCGAAGTGTTGGTCGGTCATTAGTCAGATTGGAAGACGATCTCCGTGCAGTGGCCGGTCCGCGTTGGATGCTAGTGGCAAGGGATCGGTCGTCTTGACATTCATTGATGGAGGCCTATGTTCAACAGTTGACGTATAAAAGCTGATGATGATGATACGTAAAATGTGAAATGTTTTTACACACCCTACTATTTTATAGAGAGCCTTGAGTTAATGATGAAAACTGTCTCATTGCCTATAAAAAATGTTTGTAAAATAAAATACAGCTCTAGACGTGTGGCATCCTGATATAATTTAGAACGCGAATTACAGAGCATTTACATATTATCTTGTCACAAACAGACAACCATGTAAATTTGCATATTCAATTCAAATTATCATCCGTCTTATTATCTGAAATATGGCTGTCTCTAAACATGTTATGTTGCTCGAACAATATTGTCGAGGTTTAATGGAAAATGGCGGCTAAAGTAGCTTAGACGAAGTTAAATTATCTTTGTACTCTTGCCTTCTCTTTCACTCTTCATATAAGCCATTATTAAGTGATCGAGTGACTAACTAGATGGGATAATCTCAGAGTAATACTAAGTCACAGAAGAATGTAAGTCGATGATAAGATAAGGATGGAAGGATGCGGATGGAGTTGATGGAGATAGTCTCTTTGATTTTTGAACTATCGCTTCTATTCAACATATTATTAGAACCTCATATAAGACAATACTTGCTCCATTTTGAAACAATAATCATAACTAGTAATAATAATAAGTGGGCTAGTTACACACTCAGAAAAACAGGAGGTTTAAGAGTGGAGGCCGCGTTTAGGTAGATGTAGTGTAGGTTAGCCATTAACCAGATGGGAAGACGATCTCCGAGCAGTGGCCGGTCCGTGTTGGATGGCAAAGGATCGGTCGTCGTGGCGTTCGTTGAGGAAAGCTTATGTTCAGATTGACAGATTTATTGACGGATAAAGGGTCATCACCCTTTATTCATCATCATGAATAGTAACTATAATAAAATATTAAATGTAACGAGTAACGTTTACATCATGTTAAACTGGACGATTTTTTATACTTACTTATACTACTTGGCGATAAGTCTAGTCCTTTCCGAAATACAGCAAAGCTGTTTCACGGAAAAAATAAAATACTTAGTAGATAGTACCTATGCAGCAGGGCACATCTCTCCCACCCGTAAAATATAGAATTCTACGAATTTCGCAAGTTCACATATGAAATTTTTCAACGTTCCAAAATACAAACGTAACATTGAAAAAATAAAGCTTTGAGGACATAATGAAATTCCAACTGGAAAGCAATAACAATAGCCGAAACAATTACGCCTTTCCATATAAAATAATCTGGTTAGAGATCAGGGCTTTGAAACCTTTACGTTGAAATGCAAGCAGAATAAAAATCTTTATTTTTGCAACCCGAGTGTTGGGAATGTGAAAAATACGGACAGGTCAAAATAGGATTTTGCCGCTTCCAACGGTGGGTTAAAAAAGAGACCATAACGCGGCCGGCTCATATAACTTGTAACAAGCATGCCACAGCTCAACTTTAAACAGCGAAATGCTTTAAATCTCTTGATGTGGATTTAACATTTTTTATTTTGTAAATGTGGAATTAATTGTATTTTTTAAAAAAGCATTACAAATTCAAAAGCATACTAGATTGTCGTGGGAAAATATTTTCTTATAGTTTACGCGAATTTCACTTATTATAATAAAACATATTTTACTTAGATTTTATCTCGGTTTATTAAGCTATGGTTTACCAATTTCTTTTCTATAATGTCAAATTATATTGCGTAATATTTATTTATGCAATGATAGTAATACCAGTAATCGAGAAAAATTTAGAAGATCAAGACAAATTCTAGTCAGCAAAATTAAAGAAATCATTACTTGTAAATCAAATATGTATATTAAAAAAATACTACAAGAAAGGTAAAAAATTTCTTATTACTCGTTTGTTTTTATAACAAATGTTTTAAAATTGTTTATAGACTCATTAATAGTCGGTGACATTAACCAGTCAGTTTTAAATGCGATCTTTGCTTACATTAGAAGTTTTCGATCATACGAAACGCAACTAATTCGACACATAATATGAGATCAAAATATTTTACCAGCTGTAAATCATTATTGTGATATTATTAGGTAATGAAATATAGATAGTAAATTGCGTAATACGATACCTTGAATTAATGGCTGGGTTGGCTCGGGGTTGGCTAAGGGTGGGCTACTGGCTGCTACGTGTTGGCTATCGACGGGCCGTCAAGCGGATCGCTGAGATTTATAACATTCGGGTCATTACCCTCTAATTATGTTGATGGCCGTTATTATTGAAGTTTTCTCTCTGATTTTATTTAGCGTAATGTTTCAGTTTTCCGCGATGCGGAGCCGAAAGTCGACAGGTATACAGAATTACTCGATTATTGTTTTTCAATTCATGAATGGTTATTCATTAAGGGAAGCCTAAGTTCAGCAGTAGACGGATTAAAGCTGATTGTCGGCGACAAGTAAGAAATATATGCCAATGTCCGAGCCATGTAAATACATAAATGTAAATATGTCTTATTAGGTCCTATTAGAACGTTAAGTCATATCAGAATGTTAAGTCATATTAGAATACGTTAGAATACAATTAGAATGGCTAGTTGAATTTAAATTAGAATATTAGGTCGATAAGAATAAGTAAATCAAATGTAAATATTATGTCGATTTAAAGTATAAGGAAACGTATAAGGAACATGAATAATTGAACGCCAGAACTAATGCGATCCCTATTCGGTTGTGAGACAACCGAGGTAATGACATAGCTTGCTGTCTCTTTCGTTTAGGATAGTTGAAAAAGAGATAGCGAGCGTCCTATAAGAAGGCTAATTAGAAAGATGTAAATTAGTTTAATTTTTGATAGATTTTGTATTAATTTACGTGATAATTAGTGTTTTCAAGTAAGATATTAATGTAAAGTATGATATGAATGCATTAGATAAGTGAATACTTTATAAAATTACGAGTAATTACACAAAAAACCTTTGATATAGAAAGTGTTAATTTTAGTATGTTTTCATGGTTGAAATGAATGTTAAGTTATATAATTCATTAGTTTTGAACGAATATAATGAAAATAACATAAGAAATGTATAATTTTATAGGTAGAATTAGCCATAAATGACCTTGTTAGTAGTTAAAACTATAACGTGTAATTTCTACCATTTTTTATAGTTCGATTGATTTGTGTCATACATCATTGGAAAGGTCTTTTTGAAAGGAATATGAGACAAAAAGAACTATCTCGATATCGTTTATAGTTTAGAAAAAAATCGACAAGAATTTACTTTGTGTTTTAGCATATAACTTTACGCGTTAGTTTGAAAATGTTTCTGTTGACCGATTGTTTTATATTATGTATCGTTAGAAAGGTCTTTTTTATGTAGAATCTAACGCAAAAAGAATCATGTTGAAAGCATTTATAGTTTAAAAGTTATTAGCGAGAATGTCATGAAAGTACGTAAGATTGTATGAAAATTGTACTGTTTTTATGTAATAACTTTTTATTGCATTATGTTACATGTTTATAATTTATGTTAAAATATGAAGAATATTGTTAATTTTTATAGAAATATAAAAATATTGTAATTTGATGAATGAAAAATAAATAAAGGGGGCTTTAAGGTTTCGGCTCTTCGCAAAATCTAATAGGAAAAGTCAAGCGTAAAGCGCACGACGCGTATATGGCATAGACCCGCGCATATAAATATCGGGCCGAAAACGGGCTCGTCAGTCAGTCGCAAGCAAGCCGTTGAAGAGGCAACATCGGGCAGAAGAGCCGAAATCCGCGAAGCCTTAGTGAAGAAAAGTAATAAGTGGTTTCATTTTCGTCTCCCTACACCCCGGTATTGTTTCATTCGTAATTACGAACTCGTGTCTGTTTCAATTCGAGAACGTCCTCCGAGGTCGGTGTGCCTAAATATCTACGCATTCGGGGGTGCGTGGTGGCGTACGTAACCAGCGCGAAGAAACGTACGTCAAACTTTTACGATTGGGAGATTGTCCCAGGCACGACAGCGCGGAACCTAGTTAGGCATCGTCCCCCCGCCTGCCGCGTCCGAAACACTGATGATGATGATGATTATGGTGATAACGATGAAGCCAAAACTTACTTTTAATGTAGTATTTGTTTCTTTTTTATACAAAATTGATACATATAAAATGAGGCTAAGCACTAAGTACTCGTATATATTTTTCAGCTTAGATAATAATTTTGGCTTAGATGAAAGTGGAATTAATCGTGAATGATAAAATAGCGAATTAAAATTTAATGGATAAGTCAACGTGGCTAAATGACGTATTGCAATTGTTTCCATATTATAAAATGGAATGATCGATGGATATAAGCGATGGCTAAAAATAATCAATTTTTAGGAGTTTAGGTATTTACTGTATGTAATAAAAGATACTAAATATACTTTTGGAAGCCTGGCCCGAAGCATTATAAAAATGAAGATGTTTTATGAACATGAAAATTAATTAATTTATTATTATAAGTACCCTATATGAGATATTGTAAAAAGGACTTGCCAACAGTTACCAAAATTAGAATACAACTTCGTGACTTCCAGTTTGGATGTCAATATATTTGTTTTCTTTTAGGGCCTGTTTCACAATCTCCAGATAAGTTTCGAATAGGCTATTCACAACATATTTGACAGATACTCCATACTCTATCTGTCGAATATGTTCTGGATAGCCTATTCGGAACTTATCTGGAGATTATGAAACAGACCCTATTAGACATTAAAAACATACATTAGTCCATTCATAATAAAACATCATTCATTAATAATGGAAGCTTAAAGAAAAACTATCGTAAGTTAAGAAAACCAATTACCAGTGTAAAATCACAAGGAAATTATTGGAATCTTTTGTTGGAGAGATAGGTTGGTCATTACCGTGGCTTTTGTTCCGAACCACCAGCGAATACAAAGGGAACTTTATTCTATCTCTATTAGGACTGATCTTATCACCCTTTAATTATCATCGGCCTGACGTGGCTTTAACGACAAAGTAATAAATGGACTTGCTATGAACTATCTCTAAGCTCGATCAACCTTTGACAAAGTTTCATTTATATATTTCTAGTACAACTTGATATATGCCTTAAAAACTGTCATTTTAATTTTATTTGGTAAATAATCACTACATAGCATAAGACAAAGTCGCTTTCTTTGTATGTATGCTTAAATCTTTAAAAGTACGCAACGGATATTGATGCGGTTTTTGTATAAATAGAACAATTCAAGAGGAAGGTTTAAATGCATAATACATGCACAATATATTATCCCGTTCTAAATCTTAGTTAATGCAGGCGAAGCTGCGTGTAACAGCTAGTTTAAACATATATTAATGTTACATGTTCATATTTCTCTCATTTTTTTAAAATGAACTTGACGATTTTTGACCTTTTCTCCCCCATTAGTGAGATATAGTGAGATTTAGCTCGGGCTCCTTTCTCCACGCATATAATGGACACTGGGCAGCCTCTTAGAAAGAAAAAGCCTCAAAGATATATATGTAAATACTACGTAATTTAGAAACAAATCCGAAATAGATACAACTGTTTTTTGAATTGAACGTAGAGAAAATAAGAAATAAATAATTAGTAACAATGCTTGTATACTAAAAGGGAGAATATATAACCTTACATGTAAAACTATTTATGCCCAGATAAAGCTGTACCAAGACAGGTCGATAAGGGACTAATGACTGCCTATTTATCTCAGTTCGGATGGAGTTCGCATGCGTTTTACTATTATGAGAAAGCTGGAAGGCTCATTTTTTGTAGCAAGGTCAATTCGGGACGACGAACATACAGAAAAAGCGTATGTATTGTAAAAAGTAAACGAGTGAATGAAAAATAATTTTACTAATAAGCAAAAATAGTTTTTATGGTTCTTGGGTTCAGTAGATGCAACCAGGAAGTTCTAGTCTTATGAATATTTCAAAGTATTTTACGAGTACAAATCATCATCCGCCTAGCCTTTCCCCAACTATATATAAGCTAAGAGTCTCAACATTTTTAAGGGACTCCTCAGAGAACATTATTTAGATGCTTAAATATATAATATATTTTGTTATTTAATTTTAATTATTTATTAACACAAATTATATACAATTTACAAGCCATCTTTCTTTGATGCTTCTTGTTTTTTTTTTTTTTTTTTTTTTCTCTCTTCTTCTTCTTCTTCGTTTATTCATCGTATGATATTATTGTGCAATTTATTTTTATAATGTTTAGTTTTAGTGCTGCTTTTTGTGTTTTTTGTATAAATTATAATTACATGTTAAAACTTCTGGCGCACACCCTTTCTCCTTTTGTAATTTATTCTTTCAATATATGGTTACCTGGAAGAAATCGCTTTATAGCGATAAGGTCGCCTTGTTGTACTTCTCCTTTTCATTTTATGTATAAATTATTATTATGTTAAACTATGTGTGTGCAATAAAGTTATATTATTATTATTATTATTATTATATTGGGGTCGGCTTCCCGTCTAACCAGATTCAGCTGAATATCAGTATTTTATATGCAGCGACTGCTTATCGGTCCTCCACAACCCAGTAACTGGGTGATACGGTACCCCGCGATTAGACTGGTTGTCAGATTCTCGGGCTTCTGACGACCCGTAACGACTGTCAAAAATCCACGAATGACAGCCGGGACCAACGGCTTTTACGTGCTTTCCGAGGCACGGAGGAGTCTCGGTATGTACCCATGGTCACCACCCATCCACAGACCAACCTCGGCAAGCGTTGCTTAACCTGGTGGATCGATCCGCGCGGCTGTTACCACTGCGCCACGAGCTCCTCTCCATTACGAGTACAAAATTAACATCGAATACATGTATTAACTAAACAAAATAAAACTGAGAAAACAATTTGATCGAATACACACACACACACACACACACACGAACGAGGTTAGTAAAATAAATTCCCAGTATGTGATGCTATAACATCGTATGCGTATCGTATGTTTCATGAGATATGGGCCAAGCTCCGATAGCTGTGATATATTTGCATGCACACTAAATTGCTAACTCTCGTGCCTAAAAAAAGTTAAAAATCTAGGCTTATAGTATACCTACTAATAAATAACTGTATGATACCGAAACGTGAATTCGCTTTTGTGAGGGACGCCCATGACCCATATGTTTTCCGATTGCACTACGGTTTTCCTCTAGGGCCCCGCTAAGGGGCCATTCATTAATTACGTCACACGTAAGGGGGAGGTGAGGGTCAAATTAGTGTGACATTTTGTGACAAGATTCTGAATTTCATGACGTCATCTTTTAGCATGTTATGTGACAAGGAGATGGACTCATTAAATTCTTGTGACATAATATATGGATGACCAATGAATCGTTTTGTTAGCTTCACCGCCATTAGTCTGATATTTTCTCAGTAGTCGCTAGGTAGTAGTAGTTTTCTAAAGTACATTGTTTCATAAGGTATAAAAAAAAACTGCATCACGAACTTCGTGTTCTATTCCTTCGATTTGGAATCGAAACGTGCGTCCGACGAGGTAGGTTAAATTAGAGCATTTGCATTGGTACGGCGGTACAATCTATGTAGGTTCTAGGATCAACTTTATTTACTTCTGCAACTTTTCGTCGACGTAGAAATGTAGCCGGAGTTTCCTATTTATTCATTGTACCGAATAGGGCTGACAAAATGTAAAAAAAAGAAAGGTTTACTATTGTTTTAAAGTAATTTTAATGTCAAATATTTGTTGTTAACAACTACGGTTGTTGTTGTTGTCAAGTAGTTGACACCTGTTAAGCTTTGTGTATGCGTTATGAACCGTGAAACAGCAGTTAAAAGAGCAGCAGGCGGTTACCAGTCTAGCGGGTTGCTATATGCATTGGACTGTTCAGTCTACGGTCTTTGAAAACGCAGCCTACTACAGGTCGCGGCGGTTTGTGTGTAATCGCATAGCAGTGCATATAGAAATGTCATATATTTTTGCGTATATTTTTGCTTGCCACGCGGGATGATAGATAATATAGGAGCAAAAATTTTCATATTCATTTTATTAGGGGATTTTATAAAAATGTTTCGTACTCGAGTCAGTTGTGGAGTTAGAAAATCCAATATTTCCTCGTAAAATGAAATGAAAAATGAGTGACGTGCAGAAGTTAAAGTGAAGCGCATAAGATCTCGTGCATTTAAACTTTGAATATCCTTTCATCGTATAAAATTTCAAGCATATGTAAGACGGGTTGAGGGGATCACAATGACCCGTTCAAAGTTTGAAGCGACCATTTCGAGTTATTTCGAGTTCGCGTGGAGAGTCGTGAGATTCATAATAACGCCATAAACTCCCACCACGTAATTAAGTTGAATGGATAAAATTCTGCTAAGCGTTCGAGCAAATAATTAATTTTTGCAGTCGGTGGATACAGCCTGTGGTTTTCAAAATTAAGTCCTGTTATTTCCGTGTTCGTGGTTTCACATTACGATTTGTTCGAAGAGCACATCTAGTAATTAAATTACCTTCCGCGTCTGCCGTTCATTACCTGCAACAAAAAGCATATTATGTCTTAGTTTCATAAGTTTGAAGTTGTATGGACGTTATACGTAGATTGCAGATAAAGTTATTCTAGTCAATAAAAATCGGCTGCTCACTGGCGAGGAAAAACATTGTGAGATAGCTCACATGTGTGATAAGTTTAAGTTTGTGCTACAGTTATCGAGCGACGATGGGCCAGTGGGCAATGGGCTCGGCCTCTTGAACAAGAGGATCCAGGTTCGATCCTGAACTCCCGTGGTGCCTTCAAAGGCGTTTTTTTTCCAAATTTCTAAGTGCACCCTAAGCACAAGACCATCGCTCGCTCACCGGCGAAGTAAGAAGATCGCGAGGATACTTGCATGCCTGATGTGACAAAGTCTTTGAATTTGCTAGGGCCACGATAAACTTTGACGCGATACCCTCCTCGCTTAATTTCGAGGAAGAGACCCATGCCCAGCAGTGGGACATAATATATGGGTTGCTTCTTTACTTTTTTAACCATCTCACGCTGCTTATAACGACAAGGCTTTTCTCCTTAGCTAATTTAAAGATCTTCAAATAAGTGTCTACTAGTCTTTCAATTTCACTTTGCTATGAATTAGTTCCGATCGTAACATCCGTATTCGAGCAGCATACTTGGCGGAACAATACGATACAATGATGAATGAACGCACTTTCTATACACTCCAGTAAAGTTTGGGTTTGACAGACAGAGGCGGATTTGACTTAAGTATTTTCTATGAATTGGTTTGAACGACCCTATGTGTTCGGGAGTACTGTGACATCTCATAGTATTGTGTGTAATATGGTTCAGTCTCGTTGAACTGCCACTATCACCATAAACACATTTGTCACGCGAACGACTCTAGCACCGTATTTATTGGTTATTCTTGCAAAAGAAACATTTGTCAACCAACTTATAAATTTGTAAATTATAGGTCATGTAACGAGCGTGCGTGCTCTCACTACAGATTTATGCCCCACTACCTGGCCCAAAAATAATTGGATAGCGACCGAAAAATAAATTGCTACCCTCGCTCGCCTCAACTAGAAATAACCCTAACAATTTGTTATCGAGAATTCCTAAATTATAACCCAAGCACTCTCCCTTATTTATTCTCCACATCCTCGACTCTCGTCCCTTTTGCGTGGTACATGGAAAAAGAAATTTTGGAAATAATGGCGCCCTCCTTTGTGCAATATTTAAGGTAATTGGTTAATGTTAAGACGGTATAAGGGCTATTCCCACGACTGGTTTTGAGCCAACGCGATCAGTTACCATGAAACTTTTTGACGAAGGAGAAATCCGTCGGCGTAAATCCTAAGCTTTTACAAGCGAACATGATAATTTGTTCTTTCACTCTTTGAAACAAATGAGTAATTACCGTTAAACATGTATTAGTCTACATTCATCATGAGCCTTTATCCGTTTTTTTAATGAGCTAAAAAAATTGTAACATTTTTTCAACATGTTTAGTAATTGTAGTTTATGTTCTTAACGCAGAACATAATCGACCGGTCACTGCACGGATATCGTTTTTCTTAGCACCTGGTTAATGGCCGACCGACACTTTGTCTACTAACCTTAACATCTTCATCATCACCATCTTCAGCATATTATATCCGTCCGCCAAACATAGGCCTCTATAGATGAACGCCAAAACGACTGACTTATCCAAGCGTGTAATCAGTTGATTACATACCACCATTAAGGCCAGTATATCCCAAAGTGCCTGTTTTTGTTTAAGTCGTAAACATAGTAATGTTGGTTTTTTTGATCCGTTAAAAATATATGTTGTAGTTTAGTATACATTCTTTTTTATTAACCTATTCAAAACACGATCATTGTAACTTGCCTCGATAAAAAAAAATCACAAACACAAGATGTTTTTGATTATTTTTCTAGTTGTAATTGAAGAATGTGAGATTTTAAGTTACAAAATTTATATGAAAAAATAGGTAATAACATTTAAAATTTTATTCTGATCTTACTTTTTAAAATAAATGTTTTTATTTTTCTTAAAATCAAATAATGTGAAAAACTTGTCTAGCCCCCAGCGCGGCCTCAATTTAGTTGCCTGCGAGGCGTTAACAAAGTAGGACCTATGTTTCGCTGCTGCCTGGCGGCTCTCCCCTGCTATAGATCGTTAAAACGACGTGTGGAATATATAAGCCGGTGCCTGATATGATAGTGTACGTAGGAAATAAAAATAAAAATTTGAACAATATTTAGTTTTAATATTTTTTTCTCATTTTTGTCGTAATCATGATCATCAGCGTGTTTTTTTCCTCATTTTTATTTTAATATCGATTTAATGTTACTAATTCATCATCATCATCATCAGCCTTTATCCATCAACTGCTGAACATAGGCCTCCCTCAATGAACGCCAAGACGGCCGATCCCTTGCTACTCGCATCTTTATTATAAAAATATTAATTTTAAGTTCTAAATGGTGGTAATGATGATGATCGCGGTGATTGTGGTGGTGGTGATGATGGTGGTGGTGGTGGTGTGGGAGGGGGGTGTAAATTGTAATAGTGATGATGATGAAGTTGATGATTACAATGATGGTGGTGATGACGCTGACGAGAATAATGATGGTGGTGGTGGTGGTGGTGGGGGAGGGGGGTGTAAATTGTAATAGTGATGATGACGTTGATCATTATAATGATGGTGGTGATGACGCTGACGAGAATAATGATGGTGGTGGTGGTGGTGGTGGGGGAGGGGGGTGTAAATTGTAATAGTGATGATGACGTTGATCATTATAATGATGGTGGTGATGACGCTGACGAGAATAATGATGGTGGTGGTGGTGGTGATGAATGGTGATTGAGGTGATAATTAACACTTATTTCGTTTACAATGATTTGTGTGTGTGATTTGTAATATGACCTCTGTGGCTCAATGGTTAGCGCGTTGGCGTTCAAGCCGGAGGTCGCGGGTTCGAATCCCGCCAGGGAACAAAAAAGTTTCTGTGTTCCTGGGTCATGGTTGTGTATTAAATATGTGTATTATATAATAAAAATCTTAAATATAAGTATTAATATAAAACGTATTAAATATATTGTATTTCGGTTGTCAGGTACCCATAACACAAGTCTCTTCGAGTACTTACCACGGGACTAGATTGACGTGGTGTAAAAAGCGTCCATAGATTTTATTATTATTATTAACAATGCACAGAAGAATATCCCGGGTACGCATGTTAGCTACTACTACTACTATAAAACAAAGTCGCTTTCTCCGTCCCTGTAACCGTTTGTACGCTTAAATCTTTAAAACTACGCAACGGATTTAGATGCGGTTTTTTTAAATAGATAGGACAATTTAGGAGGAAGGTTTTTGTGTATAATTTATTAAGTTTTTATATATATTGGCTAAGATATAACAATAATTGTTGGACGTGTCGGAAAAAAATAGGCCGCCTGGGAGTTTTCAACGAAAACGCTGCCTAAACCATTTGAGATACAACAAAAAATGTATGGTGGAATTGTGTAGCTTAAATAGGTCTACAAAAAAGTCCACGATGGCATATGTCTATCTCTTAGCAATATCATGCTATATCCATTTAAACATTTTACGAAACAAAGTCGCTTTCTCCGTCACTGTATCCGTTTGTACGCTTAAATCTTCAAAACTACGCAACGGATTTTGATGCGGTTTTTTTAATAGATAGAACAATTCAAGAGTAAGGTTTTTGTATATAATTTATTAAAATATCATAAGCATTGGCTAAGATATAACAATAATTGTTGGACGTGTCGGAAAAAAATAGGCCGCCTGGGAGTTTTCAACGAAAACGCTGCCTAAACCCTTTGAGATACAACATAATAATGTATGGTGGAATTGTGTAGCTTAAATAGGTCTACAAAAAAGTCCGCGATGGCATATGTCTATCTCTTAGCGATATCATGCTATATCCATTTAAACATATTATGAAACAAAGTCGCTTTCTCCGTGCCTGTATCCGTTTGTACGCTTAAATCTTCAAAACTACGCAACGGATTTTGATGCGGTTTTTTAATAGATAGGACAATTCAAGATGAAGGTTTTTGTATATAATTTATTAAAATTTTATAAGCCTTGGCTAAAATATAACAATAATTGTTGGACGTGTCGGAAAAATATAGGCCGCCTGGGAGTTTTCAACGAAAACGCTGCCTGAACCATTTGAGATACAACAAAATAATGTATGGTGGAATTGTGTAGCTTAAATAGGTCTACAAAAAGTCCGCGATGGCATATGTCTATCTCTTAGCGATATCATGCTATATCCATTTAAACATATTATGAAACAAAGTCGCTTTCTCCGTGCCTGTATCCGTTTGTACGCTTAAATCTTCAAAACTACGCAACGGATTTTGATGCGGTTTTTTAATAGATAGGACAATTCAAGATGAAGGTTTTTGTATATAATTTATTAAAATTTTATAAGCCTTGGCTAAAATATAACAATAATTGTTGGACGTGTCGGAAAAAAATAGGCCGCCTGGGAGTTTTCAACGAAAACGCTGCCTGAACCGTTTGAGATACAACAAAAAAATGTATGGTGGAATGGTGTAGCTTAAATAGGTCTACAAAAAAGTCCACGATGGCATATGTCTATCTCTTAGCAATATCATGCTATATCCATTTAAACATATTATGAAACAAAGTCGCTTTCTCCGTCCCTGTATCCGTTTGTACGCTTAAATCTTCAAAACTACGCAACCGATTTTAATGCGGTTTTTTAATAGATAGGACAATTCAAGAGGAAGGTTTTTGTATATAATTTATTAAAATTTTATAAGCTTTGGCTAAAATATAACAATAATTGTTGGACGTGTCGGAAAAAAATAGGCCGTCTGGGAGTTTTCAACGAAAACGCTGCCTAACCCATTAAGATATAACAAAATAATGTATGGTGGAATTGTGTATCTTAAAAAGGTCTATAAAAAAGTCCGCGATGGCATATGTCTATCTCTTAGGGATATTATACTATATCAATTTAATACTTTAAAAATTGGCAATTATAATGCAATAATTTGAAAGTTATTGACACAAATACGGTATGAATATGAAAATGAAAATATGAAAGCAATAATAGTATCCTAAATATGCCTTCAGAAAGTCTGCGACGGGAAATATGTATTTATGTTCAAGATTAAATACTCACGTAACGTATCCATTTTAATACTAAAACTTAGTAATTATTAAAATAGAAAATGATCATGTGTGTTCAGGATCGATAACAAAACCATAAAACGCTCTTTATATAATGTAATTCTTATGAAATAAACTAAAGTAAAAAAAAAAACCTAGTAAGTTGCCATACGTTTAAAATTATACTAGGACGGACAATAAGTTCACGCCGGGTTCAAGAAAGTTCATTTGTTGGCAGACTATTCGTAAGTCGCCGTGCGGGGAGGCCGACGGCGCTCAATGCATAAAACGCCCGAATATACTGGCCTTAAGAGAGAAGCTATCAAATATAAGGGACCATCAATCCCATAACATGTAAAATCCATTTCGGATATGGAATATTACGTATCGCGCTTTGAGAAAACATCAAAACCACCCCAGCCCGTAGGGATTAGCTAACAGATGTTAACATCGTGAAATGCATCATGTAAGCGTACATCTTCATTATTCGTTTTATGATTACTATAAATTTTGGTAAAAAACGACAGCAAGCACGAATTGGAACACAAAAGCATAACATAATTTCTCAAAATATTCTTGCAAATAAATATTTAAATCTACATCTACACTAATATTATAAAGAGGAAAACTTTGGTTATAATGAATAGGATCAAAAAGTACTGGACCGATTTCAAAAATTCTTTCACCATTCGAAAGCTACATAATCCACGAGTAACATAGGCGAAATTTTATTCTGAAAAAAAAATTGGGTTCCGTAAGATATTTGGGTTTTTCGGACACAAGGTGTAAAAAATCAACCAGAAAATTTACCTATTTTGCGTACTAAGATCCCGTTGTAAATCTTAGTTAACGCAGGCGAAGCTGCGGGCAACAGCTAGTTATTTATATTGAGCTAAAAATACAAATGAGAATGCCGGCCAATAAGGTTCAATAGTGGACTCTGCGTTTGATTCGATGAAGTGTCGGTCGGCCATTAACCAGGTGGGAAAACGATCTCCGTGATTGCCAATGTTGGATGCGAGTGGCAACAGATCGATCGTCTTGGCATTCGTTGAGGGAGGCCTGTTCTAAAGGATGGATAAAGGCTGATGATGACGATACGCATAAGCGACCCTTATCGGTTTAAAGTACACTTATAATATAATGAAACGATAATATCCGTAAAAGTTGTTTCATTTTAATGAGTTCATTTAATTATAATGAAACTTATGTTTATGTAATATAAATATTATGTCCACTTATAGATATCGAATCTCCTCCTCGAAATGAAGCGAGGACAGACAGACTATAGATCGCCGATGTGCTGGTTCAATTGGGGTAAGCGAACTTATCTTTATAAGTAGTAGATTTTTGAAGTGAAACTTTTTTAGAATCGTTGTGATTTCAAACCGGATGCAACGGAAAAACGACAGGTAAGAGACACTAATACAAAAGAGCGAAAGAGCAAATGTCGGTGTGTATGTTTATTGCACACTGTTTAATACTTGCTTGCATTTAACATGTGTTTCACTTCAATCGTGTGTGAATCGCACACACAGCTTTTTTTTTTATTTCTTACTTAATTGTGGTAATCATAGTTCCAAGGTTTGCTACTGTTTGACAGATAGACGACCAGTATAGTATTATTTAAGCTGCATTTGCCTCGGAACCGGAACCCTAAGAACAGTCAGGTTTATTTTTATAAGTGTTTTGGATATGAATCTTCTGATTAAAGTTGCGGGTCCCGGGGCGGTTTTTAGCGTATCCCTCCGTTTGGAGATCATATCAAGGGGTCATTCGGAGTCGCTTTTGATCTTCGAACAAAGGGGGTGCAGCGGGTAATAGTGAGGTAAGAGTTTGTGTCTACGTTATAAGGGTGCGAGTGATAAATATGTTACAGGTTAAACATTTATAACCTTAGGGAGCCATCACACAAATAATCGAATTATAGAATATTAGCTCTTGCACGCAGCTTCGCCTGCGTTAACTAAGTTTTAATATGGGTCTCTAACTTTATGAAAATTTAGTATATCCTATGTTGACCGGGGATAGTGTAGCTTCCCAACAGTGAAAGAATTTTTCAAATCGGTCAAATAGTTTCAGAGCCTATTTAACACAAACAAACAATTAAACCTTTCCTCTATATTAATTTATTTAATTGATTTCCATTCCTAGTATCCGTAACTCAAGTTCTGACAAGCTGACCACGCTAGGTTAACGTGGTGTGAGTTGTATAATGAAAAGATTAATTAACAAAGGCTTATCCAAATAGCACCTATTCAAGAAATGAACTTAACGAGAAAGAGAGAAAATGGATTCCCCAGTAAATAATGTAAGCTATATTAAAAACGATCTTTTCATAAACTGCCTCTTTTGTATTTTACAAGAACAAGAAACGCTCGAGTATTGTACTATTTGATGTATCGCCTGTTTTAATATAAACAAAATATACTTAAGTATTTTTTATTTTCCAAATTGCTTAAACTAAGTAATAATGTATTATGATGTAATTATTTGTATCTTTACTAAAAGTAATGTCATATATTTATCTCTTTGACATTCAAAATTGTCTCTTAACATTTTAGTTTAGTACGTATTTTTGAATTCTTAATGATTTACTTAATGTGTTTTCGTCTAAAAGCGTTTTTATTTTCATTCAATCAATTTCAGTAATATATTAAAATAAATAACTCGAGTCTAACGAAAACAGTTAGATAAGAAATATGATACGTACTGAATTATTTATTCAAATGAACCAACTGGTCAAGCGCAAATCGGATAACTTTTGTGCCTAGAATTTGCAAAAAGAGTATTTGCCAGGACAGGACATAATGCCATTGCATCAGCGAACTTGGAGCATTGTATTGGCCCGGGTTATCTATGGCTTTTAATGATATCACTTAGGAGGCATTTAGTTTACCTTTGGATGATGAGAAACTGAGGTGCGCAAGAAAATTCAGAAAGCCTATTTATTGGGCTTAGTTATGGCTCAAAACCAGACTATATGAACTCGACTAATGTCGCTCAATTAAGCCTTTAAAAAAAGGAAAGTATCAACCTTTATATTATGTCCCACTGCTGGGCATGGGTCTCCTCCTCGAAATCAGGCGAGGAAGGTCATTACCTTCCATCCGTTGCATTGGGCCAGCGCCAGGGCCAGGGTGCACAGAAATTTAGAAAAACCCATTTCGAGGCACACACGGGGGGTCAGAATCGAACCCGGAACCTCTCGCATAATAGGCCGAGTCCACCCACCACTGGACCATCGTCGCTCAAATTTAGCCTTTAATTAAGCGTAAATATTAGCCTTTGACCTCAAAACGATATAGATTTAGCTGGCATACGAGTCACCTGATGGCAAGTGACCGACGTCGCTCATTAACATAAAGAACCTGGTTGACCGAGCATTTGCTCGGTACCCTTAGTGAATAACTACGATAAAAATTGTCGTCCAAAAAAATTATCTTAAAAAAAGGGAGAAAATTCGGACTGGAGACTCGAACCAGGCTCGTTCGGATTTAACCGCCTAATTTCTCCACTATGCTATCATGGCATGGTATTTGACAGCGAAATTTACGTTCGCATTCTTATCATATTTTATCATTGCCTCAAAACACGGATAAAAAAAAGTAATGTATACAAAATTTCATGGAAATCGTTGGAGCCGTTTCCGAGATTCAGATTCTATATATATATAAAAGAATTGCACGTTTAAAGGTATAAGATTAGTTTACTCGGAACTAGCATTACAATTGTTTTTTGATTTATATGTTCTGACGCTTTAATATGAATTCAATCAAAAAAATTCATTCGAACTCTTGAAAAATCAAAGTTAGAATCCTTAGGGTCTAAGGGTGAGACAGACGGGCAGACGGTGTGAGTTTGTAACAGGGTCCGTCCTCTGGGTACGGACCACTAACAAAGATCTTATTTTAATATTCTGAATCATTTGTTTTCAAGTGATTTATGTAGGTTTTGTGAAAATAATGTTTTCTTTCGTCCAACTTACTTTCGGGATAGTATTTTTTCTGTGTGAATTGTGTTTACTCATTTAAAAGGGAATTTTATCGCGAAAAAATTCGTAAAACTTGTTCCCTTGTAATAAGGGTTAACTTTTAAAACATTAACTCAAGTTCTTATAAGCTTGTCAGATTAGGATAATTCGGTGTGGTTCTTTTATAAGTATGTATTGATATCAAATCCCTTTATACAATATTTCACGAACAAAAATATATTTCAATACATCAAAATAGTTTGGAAGTTAAGCGGTAAGTTTATTTTGTAGCTGCGTTTCAGAAGTTCCACTGTATTGTTGGTGAAACAAAATTTGTTACAAATTCTACTTATTTGCGAAGCTATTCGACTTTGTAGTTTGTATTGTAGTTCACAATACACTTGACTATGTCAATGCCGTTTGCTTTGTTGTGCAAAGTATCGCCAGCGACCACGAATGTGCTTGGAAGAACACGAAATATAAGAAAATCTGATCGTGAGAGTAAGCACGTGCAAATTGTACGGATATCGAATTTACGCGATGTGATTGGTTGTCTTCGATCGTGTTAGGTACGTATCACTACGTACGTACCATCGACCACATAACCCATAGACTCCTAATAACAGGGGAACGGATTCTGGCGACACATCTAACTTATAGTTCCGATGTAAGCCGTAAACAATGCACTCAAACTATCGTGTCGTCTCATTCTTTCCCGTTGCGAAATATATCCATTTCTTTTTAACGTTCCGTGATTGGTAATGTATGACATTGAATTAGCTATTCACAGCATTGTAACCCCCTCGTCTCACCTCAGCTAGTTGCCAGAATGCATTTAATACGAAAAATCAAACATTAGGAGTCTATAGGTTGTGTGGTCGATGGTACTTACGTACGTACGGCACTACTATTATAGTAATTAATTTGGATTAAAGTTGAAAATTGATTCACATTCCAAAAATCTTAGTATTTTCCGGAAAAAAATCTAAGTACGACAACTCATACAAAGCAATTCGCAATTTTCCTAGGTGTAATCACAACATGATTGGTTCGATCAATCAAAAATCGCAATTTATAGACATAAATAATTTTATCTTAGGTCGAGTGAGTATTAAATTAAAATATTGAGAATTTATGATTTATTTGATACGAATGACATAAACGGTAAGTAAGAGGTAACACCCTTTGATCCTCCTGTTTAAGTGACATCAATGATTGAGGGTATTAGAGCATTAATTTATACGAGATCAGATGATTGACATCCTTACTTAATGTTTAAATTTGAAAGTAGGGATGGTTGTTACGCTTCCACGTGAAAACTACTCGACGGATCATCATGAAACTTACACAAATTCTAGGAGGTACTTACTAGAAATAACATAGGATAAAAAAAAATGCTATCGCGGGTGTAGCGTCGGACAACAGCTAGTTGTATATACAATGCCCATATATTATCGAGCGCGCAAACACTATCCCAACAGGCAAATATAGGCAATATATAGTTCACGTTGCCTTTAATTTACGAAATAAAGTTATTGCTTTTTTATAAATTAAAATTCAGAATATATTAAAGGGTAACCAAGAGATTAATGAGTATTTTTTTATTTTTATTTTAAAGTGTTTCTAAGGTATCGACATTTTCCATATATAAGGTTATTTCAACATATATCGTTCTTCATGCTATATTTCATATCAAAATCAATATTTTTTTCATTTTAGTTACGAGTAGACTATATAATGATATTATATATATATATTTTTAATTTCCAGAATATTTCGTAGTTCTTTGTTCAGGAACCACAAACATCACTCGCTCGTTACTTTTGCGGAAAAGGGGTTTTGAATATGGGTGATTGCCATTAATATATTCATTATTTCTTTTTAAAAATGATCTAGTCGACAAGAATAAGAACTCTACTCATAAAATAATGAAATAGAATGTTCAAACCTTTCTCACCTTGCGTACAAAAGATAATCAAAATTGTTCAAAATGAGTTAAGAAGGTGAAGAGGCTCTTAATATACATTTACATAAGATTTAAATTTAAATATTTTAGATTTCTTTATTTTGAAACATGTTATAAAATTTATAGGAAAAGTATTTTAGAATAAACAAATAAATCTAGTACCTAAACGGGGCGTGTATTGTATCCTAGAATATATGGCAGTTTAGCTGGCGTACTGCGATAAATATAGCTCAGTTAGTTCCGGCTTTTAAGTTATTTGCACAATACAGAAAGTGCCATTACAATCTTTTATTGTTTGCGTTATATCCGATCGACAACGCGAGGTCGTGAGGGTCCGGTATATCACCTGTTATGTGCTGGATTTAGTTTTGATCGATCTTGGATACACCCAACAATCTGCACAACTCTGTGTCTGATTGCGTATGGTGCAACATACATAAAATTATTAATACAAGACCTACGAATCGATTTCAAACGATTAGGGGCCATAGTTCACCGATGCGCTGGCCCAATGCGGGTTGGTGAACTTCACCTTCAAAGACTTTCAATCTCATCAGGCATGCAGGTTTCCTCACGATGTTTTCCTTCAACGGTGAGCGAACGATGATCTCGTGTTTAGGTGCACTTAGAAATTTAGAAAAACCCATTTCAAGACACACACGGGGTGGTCAGGATCGAACCTGGAACCTCTCGCATAAGAGGCCGAGTCCGTCCACCACTGGACCATCGTCGCTCGCTACCTACTATAAGGAATACCAAATCAAATATATAAATTCAGCTACACATACATCACGTAGTCGCTAGTGAAGAAATTATAAATGCAATCGACAAAATGACAACTTGATAACTCTCAGCGGATATTCATGTACAATCTTTCATTCCATTAATATATTTAATTTTTTTATATATAATACACATCCATTATCCAGAAACACAAACTTTTTGTTTACTGATTCGAACCCGCTATCTCCGGCTTCAGCGCCATCGCGCTAACCATTGAGCCACAGACTTTCTCAAATCACCACGTATATTAGACATCACATCACAGCCTATCATTAATCACAAATCTAGGATATTAAATTGAAGCCGCCGCGCCGCCGAAAATTATCGAAAAAAAAGCATAAAAAAATATATTGAGATGAATAAAAATAACTTGAAGGACGCGAATTGCCCGACTCACTCCTGGATTAAGCGTGGGTTAAATATATTGATGTAAGCCCTACAGCATAAATTGTTAAACGCAAAGGCAGCAAAGTGCCAATTATATTCAGATGTTCGGTTACTGAAAATTCATAACCACAATTCATTTTAATTATTATTTTGCAATTTGAATCAGAAGTTAATGAGCAGGCAAATTTGTACGACCGTTAATTTCATTACGGCGGTACAAGCAGTTTTTTGAGTTCGCTAGTATTCATTTTGCGGGGTTATCTCACCATGAAAACGCTTGAGCATGGATTTTTAAGTTGGGGTATTATGAATTATGATAACGTCAGTGGTTTAAGCGGATCGGCTATGTATAAAGAATAATGTTTGATGATTTGAATTTGTATTTTTTGAAGTGAAACTTCTTTAGAATCGTTGTGATTTCCAACCGGATGCAACGGAAAAAACGACAGGTAAGAGACACAAATACAAAAATGTGTAGGGTGAAGCCGGCAAAGAATGAGACAGAAATATACACACTATTTTATATTATCGGTCTCTCCTCTTTGTCCCATATAGTCGCCTGTAATTAGTGAGTCAGAGCGAGAGAGCAAATGTCGGTGTGTATGTATATTGCACACTGTTTAATACTTGCTTGTATTTCAGCATTTAACGTGTGTTTCACTTCTATCGCGTGTGAATCGCACACACAGCTTTTTATGTCATAAGGAGGTGACCGAGCAGTCGAAGCCGTATGGTGACTATCAACGTCCATACACACACATCCACACAACTATACCAACCTGGTCGTGCCGCGGCCGTCCAGATTCAGAATGCAAAAGCAGAATGGTACCTATTATCTTTAACAAATTGTATAACTATAATGATAGAAAACATAAATTATAATTGCCAATCCGTTAGAACTCATTCTTCTCTTCACGATGGAATTCTGTATTAACTTTTCAAATTTATATGTTTAGTAGAACAGTTAATAAGTGAAATTATTAATATAGAAGATAATATAAATAATATAATTACTACAAACATTTAAGGATCAAAGATAAGTACCAAAAAGGGACTAATATAAACGAATTTGAAGACCTCACTGGAACACATCACAGAAGCTTTAATAATAAATATCAACATGAACACAACAGAGCAAACAATGCCGAGCACATATGTACGTAATCGAATAAGTGCATAATCAAGCTCCGGTGCATGTGTAAATATGAATCAACATTCAATATGTACCCTCTAATCCATTATATTACTGACGGGAGAGAGAAAGGGAGCTTCGGCCATGCCCTCGTCTGCACGGGTTGCACAATCCAGTTTGTTTCAGCGAAACAATCTTACGTATCAGGGTACGGTATTAAAAGAATTAGCAATTTATTAACAATTTATTAGCAATTGAAACCAGCCAGAGGAACTGGCTGGTTTCAATTGTGATGACTACTTACCATCGTGCGCTACGTTTGCCTGACATAACAAAAATTATCATCATCATCTACATGAACCTTTTTCCATTCACCAAGTGGACCAAAAACTGGATCGAAAGCGTTGTTCCATTGCTTGAGGTCGACGGATTCAATTATATACATTACCCAAATGTTTTCTGTCTTATATGCGTTTGTTACAAAATGCGCCTATCGAACCAGGAATAATTAAATGTCAAGTATCAGAAACGTCGGGCCTATAAAAAACTATATAAACAGAGATAAAATCCGTAAAAGTTGTTTCATTATAATCAGGAATAATTAAATTAATTAATATGTCAATGTGACAATGACTAAGCGCAAATAGCAGGCTGACGGTGTGTTTCTAATCATGGTATTGGTTTTGCTTATCTGCAATGCCAAATGTGGATCAAACGCTTTCACATTACTATGGATTAATGTATTTAAATATAATGTAAGTTTTATTTAGCTTTTGATTTTATTATTCCCTTATGATGACACGTTATTCTCGAAAACTGAATTGCATGGTTAATACTTATTTTATATTTTTCGTGATGATATAATTTATTCTTATCCTAGAAACTAGATTTATCTATTGGTAAATATTAATATGTTGGCGCACAGAGAGGTAAAAACGTTTGTCAAGTTTCGATTTGTAATAAAATTGACTACTCATCCATTACGTGCTTGATAGGGAAAGCCCGAACCCCGCCTTCGCCATTTGCTTCTCGAAACGAGTACTTTGGATGAGTTGTTTCGATTGTTTCACTGCAACCCACGGACGCACTACATTTTTTCATTATCATTTTTTGATGTGAAAACGTCTAATAACTCGACATTACGGGCAGCACGCACGAAAAAGATGACGTCATGTCACGTTCCGCAAGCGAGAGCGCGGCACGAAATGGAGAGAGGCATGATCGGCTCGAGCGATCGGCATTAGGCTCAGTTCGGTTCGTGCTGCATGTAATGTTTGATGTTGTTACGTCAAACTACCGTCCGTAAACCGACTTTACAGACAACCATTTTTTTCCATTGACTTTTCAACACACGTGCACAACCGCGTGAGTCGCGGTGAAACCGCGGCTTAACACGTGTCGCACAATGTTTTATCCTAATAATTTTCGCAAGACATATTGTATACATAAAACATTTTAGTAGACATTATTTTCATTATAATATATTACTTATTGATGCTACCCCTTGAGTTTTTTTTCTATTTCGTTTTTACATATTATTAAGTAGTCGTGTAAATTGTAACGGGCTCCGGAAAATGTTTGGGTACATTAATTCATCATTAACAAAATTTAAAAATCATCATTGAAAATAGTATGATCGGATATTGATCGAGCAAATGGACGATCCACAGCCTGTAATATAAACGTTAAATGCTCAAGTGCTCTTTTATTCTTCTTCTTATTCAACGTGTTTTTGTAAATAAAACATTTCTAATTAAAGTAATATTTCAAAGTCACAGTACACAAAAAGGAAGGGTTGGATACAATATTCAGTGTGATCACAAAGGCACAGATTCGATTATTGCGTCTGCAGTTGTGGAAACGGCTTTATTATTACCCACAGCGCCATGGGAAATAGAACATGAGTGATTCACTCCCGCCTTTCTGTGTCCATATTTTTGTATTAAACCTCCATTTTTAGAGAATATTTTCCAAGATTAAATCGTCATGTTACTCTGGGATATGTTATTACAGTTTCATCAATCGTGTTATGTTCTTATTATATTTTATACAAACAGTATATATATTTTAAGCTAATTAATATATAAAAGTCTTGAAAGACTTGAAAGATTGTAAGCAAACTTCTTTCTCATCATTATCATCAGCCTTTATCCGTCCACTGAACATAGGCCTCCCTTAATGAACGCCAAGACGACCGATTCTGCGTTGGATGCGAGTGACAAGCAATCTTAGTTAAATCTAATTCTTAGTAAATTTCCACAAAAACGGTATAATATTAAATATTAAAGCAATATCATATAAACAGTAGTTATAAAGCTTATAACATGTTAGAGATACTAGGAATAGTTAGAGAAAACTCTACTTCAAACCGATTTGAACACAATTAATTCATACGACTGCAAAAAGTATTCATAGACCACACCAGCTAGCTAGTCGCTTTAACATAATATGAATAAAGAAGTTGGTAAAAAGTTGAAGAACTAGTGTAAAAATAAGTTGTACTCGTAAGTTATGCGATACATAAAAATAATTGCCTTGTTATATTTCCAACTTATATTCGCGGTTTGTTCTGCGACTTTGTTATCAACTTGCAGAATGTTTCTTGACAAAACAAAATGCAAGTTACCAGCGACGACGAAATTAGCAACTGCTTTTATAATATTCGCCAAACCAAGTGCTGTGCAATATTGATTAATAAAAAAAGACTAGGAAAAAACGAAGTACCTAAATCTTATATATAAAATTCTCGTGTCACAGTGTTAGTTACCATACTCCTCCAAAACGGCTTGACCGATTTTTATGAAACTTTATATGTATATTCAGTAGGTCTGAGAATCGGCAAACATCTATTTTTCATCCCCCTTAATGATAAAGGTGGCCCACACAAAAATATTTTAGGCAGCTAGTATACCCATATATTATATGTAAATGTATAATAACATTTCAACTTTCTGCTATGGTAGGTACTATGTCCATATATTAGACTACTAGTTGCTAAGTAGTAAGGACGACACGGACAAGAGTTAGTTATGTATATAGATAGATGTCTTTTTTATCAGTAGATTATTAGATATTTTTTTTTATACTACACGGGAAATATAAATTATAGGATACTTTAAGTATCATAAAAGAAATATTTTAAGTGTAACCATGATAAGGCGCTCTAGCAGTAACCAGAAAAATAAAATTTGGGTTTAAACTTTTGAGTTTAGTAGTATCACAGCTCCTCTGTGCCTTGGAAAACAGGTTAAGCCATTGATCCCGGCTATCGTTCGAGGATCTTTGACAGTCGTTACGTATCGGGAGAAGCCCGAAAGCTTGACAACTAGTCTTATAATAGGGACTAGTGGAGGTCAGATGGCAGTCACCATAAATACCGTTATTCAGCTGCATCCGATTCGACTGGAACCCAACACCAACATAGTTAGGAAAACGCTAGATTTTTATTATAGCAGAAAAAAACTAGTACTATTACAAAACAGGGATGCGATTCTAGAAATAATTAGGAAGTCGTTAAAAAAAAAAGATTGGGCGCTTGCGATAGTTATGAAAGCTCAAATAGAAATGAAATATTTTCCACAAAAAGAAATTGGTTTTCCCATAAAATGCTCAAACGTTTTACGGCTGATTTAATAAAATTTCCAAAGAATTCCCTATAAAGCCGCCTCAGCATTTCGAGGTTTATAGCTTCTAGTAACTTTTAATTAGTTTGAAAGTTGAAAAACTGAAGATTTGGTTACGTTAAAAGATCTGTGTATTCTATATCGATATTTGCGATTTAAATGTTGTCGACTGTCAGCGAGAGACATTCACACCGATTGTAACATACTATATTTCATTTGTAGCAAGAAGATAAAATACTGAATATATATATAAAAAAAAATTTACGAAAAATTAATAGTGTGCACTATAAATGGGATATAATGGCACAGTAAAGTTGTAAGAAGTAAACATACAATAAAGTTGTAGAGCTTTTAAATTGGTAGTGGGATTAGAAAAATTCTCATTGCATTTTATAGTCCAATTATTGGCAAAGGTTTTGCTTTATATATTTTAATACTAGCTGTTGCTTGCGTTAACTAAGATTTACAACGGGAGCTTAGTACGCAAAATAAGTAACTTTTCTGGTTGATTTTTTACACCTTGTGTCCGAAAAACCCAAATATCTTACGGAACCCTATATTTTTTTTTCAGTACAGTACTTTTTGAGCCTATTCATTACAACCAAACAAACAAAGAAAGTTTTCCTCTTTATAATATTAGTGTAGATAATTTTCAGTTAGAGCAGGTGAAACCGCGAGAAAAGGACGATATAGTTTGACCGTTCGTCATAGAGAATACGATTTCAATATGATCCATACGTATAAAACAAAAATAGGTCAACAATATGATCATGTCATTGTAATTTTTACTATATGCTCCATAGCTCAGAGTTTACGAGGGTGTCATTCCACATTATTCCGGCCACTGCAGGCCGGGTTATGGTTTACGTTATTTGCCATTATGAGCCCGGTAAAATTAATGGCTTCCTAGACATGTGTTGTGTACGTTTGATGGTATCGCGAAGGCACACATACTGTGGCAACAATTTGTGTGACATACTGGGAATTATAACGAAAGCAATACGTTGCCTATAACATGTGTCACAAAAACAATCGCACCACGTTAATCTCTCTATTTAAGAGCTTTGCTCTGGTCGGTGGAGTATTCGCCACTCATTCCTCCTCTCCGCCAACACCTTCACCTCCTGATACGACATAACCTGTACCTTCTCCTTTATTTGTTGCATATAACTCCTTCTCGGTTTACCTCTTCCTCTTTTTCCATCAATCTTTCCCTCTATGATATTTTTTATAAACAAGTCATGTCGTATCAGGTGACCAATCAAATTTCCTCTTCGGTTCTCAACAGTTTTAATAATATTTCTTTTCTCTTTCACTGTCTCCAAGACTTTTACTACGTTATTGTAGGGTGTATTTTGAACGCTTTGAAAATACTAAGAGATATGATAGTGTAGGCGTGGCCTGACATGATAGAAGTGAAAAAACCGCGATTTTTTTTTTCTTTTTGGTTGTCTTTTTTAACTTTTTGTGTATAATCCGGTATAGTTCCAAATACATCCGGTATAGTATAGTCCGGTAAAAATCTACGTTACTGCGTGTAACGACTAGAGTAGCTTGACTACTACACCAGCCAATAGTAAACATGACGACATTGCACGTGACCAATGCAATGGGCTACATAAAACTCTTGTAACTTAAGATATTAATAACCTATTTTTTTTTTTTTTGATGACGCAGCGGAAATCCTTTACGACCATACCAGGGCCTGGGTAGGCGCGCTGGCGTGTGTGGGGACTCGCATTTGGGTGCCCTACCCCACTAAAACCGCTGCGTGAGCCTTCAGCCGCTATATTTGAGGGACCCGGATCTGTGCAGGCGACGGGATACCCTCAGCGACAGACTGGTCCCGGCAAGACCAGATTCTCCACAATAGGGGGCCTGCCCGGCTACGACTTGGCAGTCCCCACGACGTCGTGTCTAGCAGGGCCCAGGTTCCCATCCCGAGCCCGACACGAAAGATATTAATAACCTAACCTTAACACCCTTTCAATTTAATAATTCACTATCATTCATAAGCTTCTGCTTATTCTCTGCTGGGCACGAGTCTTCTCCGTGTAATAAGTGTTTTGTGTAACTACATTACCTAAGCACTACTTAGCCCAATGCGGCCGGACTGTAGACACCTCAAATCTATTATCTTATTTTCATGTACAGAAAAGAAACGAAAATCTTTAGGTTTACGTTCAACTATATATTGATGAAAAAGAAGTCACTGAAGTAAATCGACTCCTATGTCCCCGGGTTTAAGTCAGCTATTCTCAAGACAGTCCATCAATCTAGTGGGGGTCGATGGGTCATTCGACTGCGGTCTACATTCCATAAACTTATTGGTCCGAACACCAACCCCTCAATTTATTAACAGCGGATTCCGAACATTCCAATAATTATACATTGTTTAAAGTTACAATTCATTTATTTCCTCTATATAGTATAAGTGTACAATTCGTTTTCATAAATTTCACAGGTGTGAGTGTTCTAGTGTTGGGCCAGAACTCTAGCCAGACTCTCACAGACATGGATGTCAAAAATCACTAAGCATTAGGTGAATAGTAATAGCAGATATGTAAAGATAAGTAAAGATACGAAAGTATATTTCAAAACTAAAATGGTTGTTAAAAGCTTTAGATTTTATTACAAAGTATAGTAAATGTAAAGTATCAAGCCTTATATGTACCACAGCTGGGCACGGGTCTCCTGCTCGAAATCAGGCGAGGAGGGTAATGGGCCATAGTTCACTAATGCGCTGGCACACTTCGGTTTGGTGAACTTCACACAGCTTCAAAGACTTTAATCTCATCAGGCATGCAGAACTCCTCACGATGTTTTCCTGCACTGGTGAGCGAGCGATGGCCTTGTGTTTCTTAGGGTGCACATAGAAATTTAAAAAAAACCCGTTTCAAGGCACACACGGGCGTCATAATCGAACCCGGAACCTTTTGCATAAGAGACCGAGTCCATACCCACTGGACCATCGTCGCTCAAACATTTACAATTTTACAAAGATTTTTATTAAGATTAAAAAATAATAAATATGGGACGTCTTCTTTGACCGTACAAAGTCACAATACATATACGATTATCCCGAACTTTTATTGCGCGTCACGAAAGGGATATTTATTCCAATCCTTAAAGTAAATTTACATTATCGAAATAACCGATTAATGTTTATCAAAGAATATATCTTTTACAAACTTTAACCGGTTATTTCGAAGACGTCTTTATCCATTCCTCTATGTAGCTAGCATATATTGTTTTAACTTACACATGTAATAATTGCATTTTATAGCTCTTATCTTATATATCTCCAATATTAAAAAGAACAATAGTCACATTTTTTACCGTATATGTTCCCATTCACATTTCATCGAGATTTGCTAAGTTTACACATTTACGACTTTAATGTGATGTATGATGAATGATATTACCATAAATTAGAACTGTCACAAAAGAGTTGAGATCTGTTAGACTTGCATGGCTAATGGTCGTTTGACTCATCCTATTGTCTCATTTGTCCTTTATCTTAGGAATAATATGGAAACAGCCGATATATAATTTGTAAATAATTACAAAATATATATCGGAAAATATATAGATAACTCCTGGACATAACGTAAAACAGCCAATATATCTTCTATCATTAACTTCTTAACATTTAACATATGATGTGTATATCTACAACTATTTTCTATGAATGCCATAATCATCATCATCATCATGGGGTGCCATCTTCATACCGAAGTTTGGAGGTCAGCATTTGGTACTCCGTCGTTAGTCCAGTCCAACTCCTTGATAATGCCGTAAAACTAATATATATTCAACAAACATCTTTGACCCTAGTGTTTCAATACCTTTATGTTCTTTGCGTTCTTTATGTGGTACAAAATAGGTCAGCAATGTTCTATGGCACAAAGTAAGCTGTTTTCTTAAGGCTGTGGTCGGGTACCGAAGGGTCCCCGTTAAAATTAAGTCGGGACAGATATGTGACGTCGTGAAAAGGGTCGGAGGGCCCGTTGTCTTCGTTAATGCAATATATAATTATAGGCTATATGTTGGGGACGGCAATTTATTAGGCTTTATTTGTATTGACTAAACCTAACTTTGGTGTTCCATATTTGAGTTATAAAGGTATAATTTTTTGCAAACTTATTAAAAATATGTGAGTTTACGAGAATATAAAAAATTGTATGAGATTTCCATTAAGTTACTTAAGTCCCGTCGACACAGCATTTACTTCTTTTAACAGGTATACTACTATCATCCAGACAGTACAAAGCTATTATTAATTTATAAATTAGCTGTATTTACACCTTTATTATAATACTATTTAATAGCTTCAAAAGAGCACTTCTATCGGAGGCAGTCCTATTCGCACCGACGCTCGGTCAACAAAAACTGCCAAAAAGCGACTTAACAATTCACCGTATGACCCCTCATCACCCATCATAAACCACATACGAACATAAAAGTACCTTCGACCATGATATTATTATAATGTTTAATTTAAATTACCAAAAGTCATGATACAGCCTACACCGATAAACATGATATTTTATTACAAAATATTACATTTCTTAAAGAAATAGCAGCGCCCCGCTCTTTCTCCCGCGTACTTAACAATCCCTTTGGAGTACAGATATAGAGATAGGAAATATAGCCAATGAGTTATCCCGATGCGTAAGCTATATTATAGAAAGGTTTCATCAAAATCCATTCAGTCGTTTTGGCGTGAAAGAGTAATAAGCCATACATTCGTACAAAGAAGCGTTTATAATATTTATTTAAGCGTTTATAAGCGTTTATAATTAGTAGGACTAATAAGAAATAGGAAAAACATTTAGAGTGTGATACAAAATCTTTTCTCACAGTTACACGTTCTTATGTTCTTGTGACTATATTTTGTTAATATGGTTGTTAACTACATCAAAATAAATAATATTGGATTGTATACAATTACAAATAATCTATTTCTATATTTGGCAAGTTAAACATTCATTAATTATAAAAGGCAACGACACGATCACACGAGAACTGTCGAAACTTGTTGAGAACAAACGACATAATTCAATTTAACATCGCCGAAATATCCAGCCGGAGAGTTGAACAAACACCGTAACAGGCCATTTGAATCAATGTTATCATGTTTGAAGTCCGACTGGGCCGTTTATTTACATGCTTATATTTTTATGCAGTACACTTTTTACTGCTTTTTCATTCGTAACTTCATAAATAGCATCTGTATTTACAAAGAAAGTGGCTTTTTTTTTTTTTTAATCGGGCTTGGCCCACCACACTTTCCCACCGCTGCAACTCCTGTATAGCCAGGATCGACAGCGGCAACCACCAAATGACCCTTTGATACGATCTCTGGGAGCCCGGGGGATACGTTAAACACTGCCTTGGGACCCGCAACGAAATTAATCAGAAGAATTTAGGAGGAGTAGGAAAAATTCCAGTTTCCCTCCCTGTTCAAAGCGGGAGACAGTACAGGATTGCAGTGACTAACAAAGTCAAGAAAAAAGAAGATAGCAGCCAGGTGAAGCCCAGCTGCAATGCACCACGGAGAAATAAATTTAATGTCTACAAATATCTGCATAGTGCGAATAATATACCTATGTATATTAACTATGAGTTATCGTATAACTTCGTGTTATATTTATTGAGATTAGAAAATAGAAGTTATAAGACTGTGATTTAGTTTTTTTAAGTCAGTTCATATCTACATAGTGAGATATACTTGTGTATATAACCATGAGCTATTGTGTATGACTTGGTATGATGTTATTTTTCCAGTAATAATTGTGGCAAAATCGTTTGAATGCACGGAAGTTTTTCACATCGTCCACGAGGTCGCTGTAGTAAATTACTCCTGATTTGCTACGGATGTTGTCGAGCATAAGAGTTCGTTCATGTTGCCAAAGACTGCACTCCCAAAGAATGTGGTGTGCCGTTTGTTCGTATTCGTTGCCTTCTGTCGAACAGTCGCACCAGGGGGACGGCACGAGATTAAAACCGAATAATTTACTTTTAAAATTTCCGTGGCCGGTAAGAAACTGTGCGACACAATGATCAATCTCCAGCCAATGCTTTGATAAGCGATCGGCTACGGACGGAAAAAAGTTATATAGATGACGCCCTTTAGTCGTATTTTCCCATCGGGCCTGCCATTCTTTTATTAAATTTATGGTGATTATATCTAAAGAATCGAAAAGATTGGCGATTTTTTGTCGGTCTTGTGGTCTTAGAAAGACGGCACTTGAAAGATTGCGCGAATGATAAAACTTGGCTGCGCGGCGCTGTATTTCCAAGTCAACGGGAAGTACTCCGGCAAGGACGGGTAAAGCTTCTGTACTAACAGTCCGATAGGCTTTACATAAAAATATCAATGACAACCGTTGGCTCTGTAATAACTTGCGTCGGGCCGCTCCCATGGTGGACCTGTCGGCCCACACGGGTGCACCGTAGCACATACTACCCAAATATGTTGCGGAATAGATTAATCTTAGTGTTTTAAAAGAGAGACCCCATGTCGTATGCGATATTTTAGCGAAAGCGTAAAAATTGCGTTTAGCTCTTTCTCCAGTCTGAATTATGTGTTCTAAAAACGTGAATTTATTTTCCAGCACTAGTCCTAGGTAACAAAGAGCTTCTTTACGTTTAACCGATATGTTGTTAAATTTTATACTAGGTGTTGATTGTAATGAGCCTTTTAAAATAATTTGGTAAGTTTTTTGGGGGGCAAATTCTAGCCGATTTCTTTCCCCCCACTGAGATATTAAACTAAGGCATCTATTTGATTTAGTCTCAATTTCAGATCGTGAGTTAGCTTGTATTAGAAGGAGTCCATCGTCCGCATAGCCAACTAAGTAGCATGAAGTCGGTAATGGTAACGAGAGAAGGTCATCAAAACCTATATTCCACAGAAAAGGTGATAGTACAGAGCCCTGTGGGCATCCGCGCGTTAGATGTTTTGATTGGGTGTGGTGGCCGAACCGAAGTTTAGTTGAGCCATTTACAAAGTACGACTGTATCAAGGAGTAGATGTTAGAGTAACAGCCTCTGATTTTCAATTTTAAGAGCAACATTGGCCACCATGCGTTATCGAAGGCGCCGGATATGTCGAGAGATATCCCTACTACATATTTAAATTCTGATAGGTCCACTATTTTTCTTACTTCCATAGCTGCATCTACCGTCGAACGACCGGCTGTAAAGCCAAATTGTTTGTCATGGAATTTTGGACCGCCTGGTATTAATCGCGGTACGATGAGCCGTTCAAGCAGCTTACCCAGCGAAGGCAGCAGAGTTATGGGACGGTAAGATTTTGGATCGTCTGGTGGTTTATTGCCAGGTTTAGAAATTAATTTAATTGTGCCGTTACGCCATATATTGGGAAAAATGCCTTCGGAAATACACCGATTAAGTATTGCTAAGATAGAGTGGCCGGCCGCTTTGCACGCGTGTTTGATCATAATATTAGAAATTTTGTCTTCGCCTGCCGATTTTTTAATTGGTAACGCATCAACAATTAGTTGCAATTCAGTTATAGATGGTAGGTCAGATGCGGGAGTGTTTATAGGGTTCAAAGAGTTAACCCTGATTTCGCGGTGGTAGTCGTTATCGGTATCCGGCGTGTTGTCAGGGATAAAAGCGTCCAGATAGGCCTTATTTGTTTCTTCTAAGTTCTTTGTATAAGTGTCGTTAATTTTTATATTAGAGAAGAAGTTCGCGTTGTTGTTCCTGGTAGGCTTTAGTTCATGATATAGTGATGACCACGGGCCTTCCCTATCCAATCTATTCGCGGCGTTTTTTAACATATTGCCTTTAGCTAATGAGACCGCAGCTCGATATCGAGATCTGGCCGACCGGAGTTCTGCAAGTGTCGTTAAATAGATGTTATTAGATGTGTCCACGCCTGTTCTACGGACTCTTTTTAGCTTGCGTCTAGCCCTTCGGAATTCTCTTCGGATCGAATAAAGCCGGTCATTCCACCACTTGCAGTTAGACGAGCTAGGAAGCGGCCTTCGACCCAAGGCAACGTCAGCACAGTATATAAAGGTATTAGACATTATCTCGGCGCATTCGTTTATGTTTAGGTCAGAGCGAGTGAAGTCTTTGGCATGTGCGGTGAAAAGCGACCGGAACAGATTCCAGTTTCCGTTTTTGTTGTTGTATCTGTAATCTATGGGACCAGTTACACGTTGACTCGTGGACGTATTGTGCATAAACTCGTAAACAATCAAGCGATGATCACTGCAGGACGCGTCAGGCAAGACACGCCAGTTACTAATATGGACGTTCGCGCTTGAAAGCGTGACGTCAATGGAAGACTCGCCCATAGGGCTACTATAAGTTGGTGGTGCATTTGGCAAATTGTGAATGTTTAAGTTTAGCTCGGCAATGAAGTCCTCTACAGCGCATCTACGTTCGCGGTCGACATATCGTAGCTTCCCGTGCCATAAAGGGGAGGAGGCATTAACATCTGCGCCTATGATGATCTTATTACCCGCTAGAGCTTGCAGGACGTGACGAAATGGTGTAGGTGAGGGGCTACGTGGTCGGAAAATTGAAAATAATAGCTAACCAAGTAGACTCTAAAGTAAGGACAAGATACCTCCGCTACTGCGCAGTGACATGTTGATAAGTTGGTTAAAGACGTAACAGTGAATTTAGAGTTCGGTATGTAAATGCCGGCGCGAGCTTGGTTATTAATCTGAATCGTTTTTGATCATAACCGTGCACTTTGATATTGTTCTTGTACTAGCACTAAGTCTAAGTTATAATCGGATACGAGCTTTTCTAATTCTAACGTCGCGATTTTATCGTTGTGAAGGTTTAATTGTCCTATACTTAAACTATCCATATCGGGTTGTTAAAATTAATTGTTCCATTTTTGTTTTATAAGTGGGACAGTCGACAGAGCCGGTAGGATGATCGGCAGGCTTTTTGTACCGCCTGCAACTGCCACATACTGGTTTAAAACCGTCTAGCGCTTTGTTCGGGCATTCAATGCTGCTATGAGATCCCGCGCAGTGGTAACAACACGGATCATTTTCGCGGCAGAATTTTGCGGTGTGGCCATATTGTTGGCAGTTGGTACAACGTACTAGTTCAATGTCATCAACAAAACGACACGACGCCCAATCGATAAAAAGTTTTTCTTTGGTGTTAATTAAATGTTTACGAATTTCGGGCTCCAGTTCAATACCGATCCATTTACGATTAGATGAATTATTATGTAAGATTCGACGCCGGACTATTTTCGTGGATTTTGTGAAGTGTTCTTGCGACACATTGATCTCGCCTTTAATATTTTGATTATATAATGATGACAGAAAGTTTTCGTCTGATATGTGTTGTGGCACGTCTTTAATTAAAATTCGCGGATTTCTTCCTTTTGGTGTTTCTAAGCGGAGACCAGCGGTTTTTAATGCTTCGACTGACTTTAGTTTTTTAACTTGAGACTCGTTTGTCAGTCGTAGAATTACTCCCGAATTACCGGTTTTTTTAACGCCGCGAAATTGGAATCCATCCGATGGATTGATCACTTTCATAAGGGCCTGTTTGGTTTCGGTTGACGATTTTAGCTCTGAGGATTTTTCTTCTGTTGGGTACGCTATCACGCACGGAAGTGGGGCCCGCGTTTCTACTGGCGGAACAGATTTAGCTAGTTTTAGTTTTAGCGCCTCGCAATAAGATGGTTTCGTGTTTGTTTGTGAGGCAATAAGGTCGCGTTCTGCGTGTGTAATTTTATTTTCAAGTGAAGAGTTCTTTATCGCGAGTAAAGACACAATTGCCGTGATTTTTTGTGTCATGTCCATGATGCCCGCTTTGTTAGTGATGTTAATGCGAGAACCGGGATCGTTGACTAGCTCGTTTATTTTTGCGAGATAACTTGATGCTTCGCGGACGAGCTCGTAATAGTCGGTGTCATTAATAGGTCGGCTTAAATCGAGCGCAGAATTTACGGACGAAATAGATTCGTTTAGGGTGGGTTGATGACGCTTGCCCTCTGGTGATAGTGAAGTAGGCGAAAGATCCGAAAGGTTGCGCTTGCCAGCGGATACTGGGGGCGAGCGCGGTACTTTATGACTTTTTAAAAATGGATTTGATTGCTTATCTGGTGGCACAACATTACGGCTAGACATTTTGGCGTTTAAGTCTTTATTTATGTTTAGATAGTATAAATATAAAAGAAAAAAAAATAGAATTAAAATTTAAATAAAATAACAAGTAAAGAATAAATTAATTTAAACAAATGCGTAAAGGAATGTCGAACGTTTACTACAAACAATAAGTCAGCTGTTATCGACGCGTGAAGCGAGCGACTGGTGAATATCAAACTTATTCCTACCTTGCGATGCGACGAAAAATAATAACAAAAGAATTTGCACTTACCAATTGAAATCCAAGTAATTACGTATAAAGGCGATAAACAGACTTACAGTAATTGTGATGTGCACTGTTACCTAGTTATTTAACACCAAATTATAACGAAATTAAAGGAATAACCACTTTAAAATATTTAAATCTCCGGAGCGTACGTCAGACGTGTGTGTATCGAACGACGGCGGCGGGGGGAGGTGGAAAAGTGGCTGTATTTATTGAGGCACAGAATGGGGAAACTATGGGGTGGTGATGCGGGACTCTCAACCTCATCACTACAACAAGACAAGAAAAATCCCAGCGATGTTTACTTAGTCGTATGACCGTCCCGAGCGGGTACAGCGACGTCAGTATTGAGCCTTTGTACTTAAGATTTGGTGGGTAGCAGCTGAGTTGTTTCAGACATAAGAACGCTATAAGTCCTGGAATAGTTGTCCTTTTTAGGTTTTGGGGATCAAAATTAACAAGAATCTGCTTCACAACAACCACCAGCGTTGGACAGTTACTAGAAATTATAATGTTTTCTTCTTTTCGCTTTAGCGTCCCTCTGCCCTCGAGGAATAGGGATGTTGACTATTTTTTTTAATTGATTTTATTTGATAGATATACTATAGATAAGCACGAAAAAAAGATTTTTGTAAAGAAATATGTCTAATTTTAACAAAAAAATTAAATAAAGAAAAATAGTTTTTAAAATTGCCGTTAAAACGCTCCAAGCGTCATTACGTCACACACCGCATACAGAGCTCGCGCTATGTTAGGTGAGTTTGTACTTAGCTCAATGTTCAGCGACGTCATCGCCTTATTGGCGTTTACAGTCACGTGATAATGCATGATAAATAACGCATGTTAAATTCATTTTCTAAATTTTAAAACAAATAAGTAGACTTTTTAAATGTTATTTTAGGTTTTCAAATACTGTATTTAATATGTAAAACATAACTTTACATGAATTTGTAGCATGTGTCAACATCCCTATTGAATACAGAATTCCCCAGGAAGAGTGACCATCGCAGTAAAACGTGATCACCTACTTCACCAATCTATTTGCAAATCGACATTACCTAACATTCTCAGTGGACTACTCGCCTTATGTCTATCTTAGAAGACCCGAGTGAAAAGGTTGAGAAACTGCACATGCAAAAATATTTTAAAATCTGATATTATTGTTTATACATAGATCTACTCACATAATGGAATACACGAATCGTCACTGAATGAAATGTGCATATTAACGTAGAAGCATTTCCAGTAGAAATAGAAATGTCGCATTACAATAAAACAAAAATCTCTCGTTCCAAATAGCGCCTCCGAATAACATTGCTCGCGAGTGCTTTTTTTTTTATAAATTAACTGTTAATAGTTAAATTAAACTGTTAATAGTTTAGGGGTCATTAACACCATTTTGTTTGTTCTTGTTTTTTGCATGCACTATGTTGTGGGCTATCAATAGTACAGTAAAAAATAGAGATCAAACTTGAAAACCCTCGCTCTATATTCTCGATCCAATTTTATTTATGAATCTCTATCCGATTTTAAAGTGCTTCTCACTTTATTGATTCCATTAATCCAATATTCAATCAAATTTTAAGAGTTATCTGCGGGACAGAAAATCCATTTTATTAAATGTGCCATGATTCTTTAATGGCAAGTTATGAGAGCTGATGTCGAACATTTTCATAAGAAAGGTGGCATTATTTGGACACGTGGAAAGAGAATTTGTCCCTTGTCCGAATCTCTACTTCCAATCCTCGAGGGCAAGAACCGTCACCAGGAAGACTAAGCAAGACTAGAATATCCCATGATCGGACGGAGTACAGAAAGCTGACCTACCAACTTCCCTATGAAGACTATTAAGTTTAAAGAAAAGTATAGTATAAGAGATCCAAATTTTATTTTCCAAAATAATGGTCTCATAACTTTTTCTCTAAAGTGCATAGTTTCCGAGATATTGGCCCAAAAACTTTCTTCAAGAAGGCGTTTGAAATTCCACCTGGATTTGTCAGTATTTGGTGACTTTATGGCCAGTAAGTAACCCTATAATAAGCGATCAATTTTCTCTAAGGGAAAAGATACAGGTAGGTGATGGAAAATAGAGAAGTTAATATTGACGAGTTATTGAGCTCGATGCGTTATTGTGACGTCTTGATCTTACACAAAGCTCTTTGGCAGATGATATTCTTGGTATGTAAATGAAGCCTTAAGGTTTGATTTTCTGCAGTGACGTGTATCGGGTTTTAACGAGCCTGTCGCTGTCATATGCCTCGAGACATTGATTTTAAGGCTCCGATATATTATTACATGTCAGGACTTGTGTTTACTTTAGGCACTTTCTGGCTTCAATCTTGTGAAGCTTATGTTTAAAATTTTGACGTTGGATCCTATAATATGTTAAGTGAAAATGTGTTTGTTTGTAACTTTGTTGCCTAAATTTAGCCAAGATATAGACTTTATTATTAAAATATACTAATATAATCACATTTATACAGATGCAGCGGAGTTTCGCACGGGAAGCAAGTTACCAAGCAATATACAGAAATAGCGATCTTTAGGAATTTTTTTGGTAGTTTTTCCTAGTCAATTAATGTAATTGATTAACAATGTAATAACATTTTGAATTGATTTTCAACTAAAACACATTCAAATAACATTTATAAATAGAATTAGCAAACGAGTTGCGAGCTGGT
Organism: Lycaena phlaeas; assembly: GCA_905333005.2. NCBI lineage: Eukaryota > Metazoa > Arthropoda > Insecta > Lepidoptera > Lycaenidae > Lycaena > Lycaena phlaeas. The sequence continues at coordinate 4,934,177 of HG995174.1, forward strand.
CTTTGGATAACTGGTTCTTGTTCCTAAAGGTCACCGCTCCATATCTAGCTCGTGCCAATGTTATTTTTAAAGTGTTTTATATAAACTAGCCGTCGGCCAGGGGTTAAATTTCAATCGTCATGGTACGAATGTAAGGATATGTTTTTTTTTCACATTAATCAATCTAACCAAGAACCACCAAATAAAAGAAAAAAAATCCGTTGAATAAATTTATAAATGACGACCTCTGTGGTTATCGCGTTGACGCTTAAGCTGGACGTAGCTGGTTCGATTCCCGCGAGGGAATAAAAAGTTTTTTGTGTTCCTGTTCATGTATGCGTATTAAATGTATATAATATTATGTAAAGTATAAAAGTATTGAATATATTTCCATTGTTTGGTACCCGTAACATAAGTTCTCCGAGAACTTATCACGAGATTATCGTGGTGTAAAAGTAGAAAAAAAAGGATGTTTGACATGGCCTCTTCAAGCAGTGTAGGGTTAAAGGCTGAAGATGAGACCCGTTTTACTTTAAGTAAAACTTGAGGCATTATACATCAAACAAACTCTCAACACACGAGACACTCAATTTGCCTTTTCCCATCTAATATTTTTTATATCTTCCGGCAATTTGTCGTATTGCTAGGCATAGTCCCATACGTATACTTGTATCTTACTTTGACAAAGACAACAATGGCAGGCTTATTTCTCCGCGCTTTCTTATAAGAAGCGGTTTTAGCAATCTTCATTTTGGCAGATTGCCAAAACTCGCTAATGGGGTCACAATAAAGTTGTTCCAATGAGTTACAAGCCTGGCTGCGATGCAGATACGTTGCCGAGGCCAATTTTCTCCGTTCAACGTATTGTTTCTTATCTTGCGAGCATAATATTACACATTTCTTAGCTAAAGTAAACATTGTGTATAATATTTTGAATTTGATGTTAGTTTCTCTTTAAATACTCTACAATCATAAGCAGTCGATTGTAGTCAATTTTCACTCAGCTAAATTAACACAAACATAATAGGTATGTTTTAGCCGAGTTATATTTTTTTATGTATTACACTTAACCCTTATTAAGATTTGGTAGCTAATCCCAAATATTCGACATTCAAATAATCAAGTCGTTATCAATCAATCAAGGCTTTGGCCTTTAAGCTTAATCGGTATAGTATGTGCAGATAAAAAAATATATAATATTGTTGTTATTAAGACAGCAATGAAAGTTCTCAAAGTATCTTTTAAATATACCTAGAGATCCATCCGCTGAACTTGTGGTCTTTATACCGATCTTATATATTACAAGGCGTTCCACGCGGTTTTCCCTGCTAAAATATAAAACTCTTACTTAATTTGTAGCCTTACGTTTACTTGCTTATATCAAAATACTTTCTTTCTCTGTTACCGTGTGCTGTAGTGACAACGGGTGCTGTGATTAGCAAAGTAAAGTATGCATCAATTATTACATGTCCCACTGCTGCGCACGGGTCTCCTCCTCGAAATCAGACGAGGGTTTGGGTCATAGTTGACCGATGCTCTGGCAGGTTGGTGTCTGATGAACTTCAATTATATTAATACACATATTTAATATGTAGTATTCCATGACCCAGAAACACAGAAAAATATTCGTTCCCTGGCGGGATGCGAACTCGCTTCCTCTGCGCTTGAGCGCAGCGCTAACCACAGTCACAGAGGTCGTCATACTATAATTTTGAATTATACATGCACATTATAAGTTTACCTGTTTATATGAAAATACTTTCTCCTAGTTACCGTGTGTTGAACGATTAATGTTACGAGCCGTATTGTAACGCTATCGCTCCGGCCAAATTAAGTGGTGCAGGCTTTAAAGCTTACCTGGCGGCTCGGTTTTATTGCATTTTTACATGAACACAAAGTAGTACTTCATAAGACCCTCAATTAGGGCGTACATGGTGAATTATTGAGGTGTATTAAAATAAGTTACAATGTAGCGTACATGATGATTTATATTTTATTATAAAAATTGCGTATCACGGTTTGTTGTCGCACTCTTCCGTAACAATTCGACCGACTTTTATTCACGTATATTTACAGAATAAGGTCGTAAAGAGCATGGGGAGATGATCTCCGTGTTGGATGCGAGTGGCAAGGGATCAGTCGTTTTGGTGTTCATTGAGGAAGGCCTATGGTCAGCAGTGGAAGGCTGACGATCATGATGATGAAGTCCGTAAGTAATATTTTAATTTTAAGTGTCACCAAATTATCACAAAAAAAATTAGCAGTTTTACTAGAAATAATTTGTACAGCTGAATAACATTAGGCCAGCTAGTAACAACAGAACAATAAGTTCGCAAGTTTGATTTTAACTATTTGCAATGTATTTACTATTTCAATGCAGCATTGATAATATATCTTGAAAGGACAGACAGGACCGATACAAAGTCTCTTTGCTACAAAGTTATAGCAAGACTGATTCCCGCTGAGTTTGTCACAGCTGGGGCCTATTACAATTTACTATTATAATATATTATTTTGTATCATCATCATCATGCATAGACGCATGTAACATTTAACGTTGGATGCGAGTGACATGGGATCAGTCGTCTTGGCGTTCATTGAGGCCTATGTCCAGAAGTGGATGGATAAAGGCTGATGATGAAGATGGATAGATAGATACATAATACGAAATACTAGTACGAAATATAAATAGAGTAGTAGTAGTAAAGTAAGATCACCTATTATTATGCATTATTTATATTTGGTCCCACTAAGATTCAGTTCCTATGACCAAAATAAAAATTTTATATCTTGAAAATATACCAGCGTTGTATTTTAAAACACATGAACTTAGTATAATAAGACGTAACATGCTAGTGCGGGATTACTCGCGATTAAATGTGCTGCGCTGCGCACGCTAAAAACCAAGCCATTTTATTTAAGTGAGAAATAGCTCTATGCTCTATTTTAGCAAGACCTGGCTTGAGGCTTTTCGTACTATCGTTCATTTTTATACGATCTTCCTATGTAGCATCGATGAATGAAGATGGTTCAGTGGTTATTGGCGTGGCATCTTGAGAGAGAGAGGTCTTGATCCTGACACCCAGTGGTGAAATGGATTTTTCTAAATTTCAGACTCTCTAAAAACGAGACCATCGCTCGCTCACTGGCGAAGGAAAACATCGGGAGGAAATACCTGATGAGATAAAAGTCTTTGAAGGTGTGTGAAGTTCATCAACCCGCATTGGGCCGCCCAATATCTTTGCCTGATTTCGAGACCAACTAGAGCACGCGCAGCATTGGGACATAGTATTATATCAGTTGATACTTTTTATTTTATATTAGTATGCGAACTAGTAGGTGAGCTACCACATGGTAGCACACCGTCGCTCTTGGACATATGAGTTTCAGGGAGAATCATCCAAACTTACTTTGCCTATAGTTAAATGAGAAACTTTAGCGATGGAGTCGCTTTATTGAAAAACTATTTAGAATAATACGTGTTATATGAAGACAGGCCTGTGTCAACGCGCTATACTAATGAAAATTATAAGATTTCCACCAGCGGTCAATCACCTCTCCTGAAAACTTAATGTATTAATCTACGGTTGATATATTTTAATCCAGAATGTTTGCGTGAGCAATAAAACTGAAAACATGAACACAATAAAGAGCCAAGCTTTATGTGACATCGTCGAATACAGCAATATTGCTTGGGTGTAATTAACCATTTAAAATAAAACTCGAGCACGTTTGAAGGAACATTATTTAGCTTATAATCATGAACATTATATTGAAATTAGTCGGACGGTCACGAGCGGCGTGCACGACACTTTGACCCCCGCTGAGCTTGCTTTACTGAGCTTTTCATATATATTTCGGAATTTAGTAGTAAGTACCTGGTTGACCGAGCATTTGCTCGGCACCCTAAGTGATAAAATACGATAAAATTTTTCATCCAAAAAAAAGGAAAAAAAAAATTCGGACTGGAGATTCGAACCAGGCTCGTTCGAACTTAACTGCCTAATTTCACCACTAAGCTACCATGACATATTATTTGACAGCGAAATTTACGTTCGTATTGTAATCATATTTTATCGATGCCTCAAAACACGGATAAAAAAAGTTTTCTAAAAATGTATCCTAGCTAGATCGATGTATCGCCGTTTTTAACATATGTATACAAAATTTCATGAAAATCGTTGGAGCCGTTTCTTTTATTTGTTGCTCGTTTAAAGGTATAAGATAACAATTTTTTGTTATTCCTTCTCAATTAATTTAACGCGTTTGGCTTTTGTTTATATAGTTTAACATGGTGCAAACACGCATATACAAATGACTAAAGTCAAAAGCGCATAGTCTTTCATTTTGGGACGGGAAAACTAAAAGTTTATTAAGAAGTAGTGCCATGCTTGCAAGCTTGGGCCGACACGAAGGTGAGTGGTACCTCTCGCTAACACAATGCTAGCGTAAAATGACTGTTGTTCTGTCGCGTTTTGTACGGTTTGTGCATTTCTTGTAGCGCACTGGGAGGGATAGAAAAAAAAAGGGCAGCGTATCTGTAAACCTTGGCGTTGGTAGCGATCATAAGGCTTTGACTGCTGGCTTGAAGATATAAAATACAATACATATAAAAAAAGAACGAACAAAAATACACAAATATCACTATATAATCATAAGTCCGAATATACTGCTACCTAAGCTGACATAAATATTTTAGCTAGTTGAAAAACAAAAATATTATGTTAATATAAATTAAGCTGAAAATTGGCAGTACCTAACTCACGTTTATATGAATTCATAATGATGACATATTTTTCTTTTGTTTAACCAAAATAATAGCGCTCAAGAAGATACAATAAAATATGCACAAAAGAATTGGCTGTCAAGCGTTTCTATGACATTAGAAAATAAGAGTAAAAAGGTAAGGTTATTCATGCAACCGCTGTGCCAAAAACAAATGAGGTAAACGCAAAAACTGTCAACCACAATCTCCTTTTGCCCGTCAAAACGTCACCCTCACTTTGCCACGACGATAAAGAATATCGCAAGTTTACATTTTGCACCGGATAAATGATTTGGGGTAGTTTGATCGATGGATCCCATAATACGGCGATTGATCAAATTATTTTAAGCAATAAATTTATATATTTTTCCTGATGTTTACGTGAATTCCACCCATAGTGAAACAACTTTTATGGATAATTAAACCAGCTTGGGACCAGCTCATTAAAAAAATCTTTACGCTAATTATAAAATATTAATAAATAGGGATTGTATCTGTAAAAGTAGCATCATTATATGAATAATTTTTGTATAAAAACATAAACCAATTGAACAAACATAAAAACAAGCCACTGCAGTAACTAATACAAGTGAATACATGTGATAGCTTGTCCATTCGATAGCTTTTATTTAAAACTAATATTTTTTCAAACGAATGAAATATTTTTTTTTGTTTTACTGGCGGCATATCAAAAAATGTATTAAAATAAAGTCACACTTGTAAAACACTACACAGTAACAAAAGATCTGATTAATTTGAAACGGCCGTAGGTACTGATTATCATAAAACTTCTTTTTAAATTAAAAAAAGAACGGCATCAAAATCGGTTCAGCCGTTTTAAAATTACAGCACACACATACATACTTTTCACACAGGGTATGGTATGGGTATGTAGGTGCATTGCACATGTATCTGGATTCCCCTGGGTGGGGGACCATGTACTTGGGATTTCATTGCCCAACCTGCGAGGACTTTTAGCCGCTTTTTGAGTACCTGAATCTGACGGCAACAATAATAAATAGCGAAACAGTCATACACATTAAACGGTCATAGAAAAGGTCCTTTGGATATTATATTAGTATATTTGTAAGCAAAGCAAGATAACGTGAAAGAAATTTACAACAAAATTTCCAACGAACAGTTAAACACGATTTGTAAAAAAAATCTGATAGATTTCCATTCCTAGAAGTGTCTTTTTTCTTGTTTGTTAATTATTTTCGAAATTTATGTACTATACCAGGAAATTCTCAGAATCGATATTATAATGAATGCTAAGCAACTACCGAATTCGGAAAATCATGCTAATTCTTGCTGTTGTGTATTTTATCTCATTTATTTTACAAGGGGCTTATGCTGCATACACCGCTCTCTTTCGTCTCTTTTTATTGCGCACGGAAGTGTATAAGGCTATCTCACCGAAACTATGTAAAATGGGCGAATCGAGAGAAGGAATTATTTTCAGGTGCCTGGACTTAACAATTGAGAGAGAGAAAGAGTATATCTTGAATTTCCTATATTTATTAATGAAACCATTTAATCCTTGCGTGTCCAATAAACATACACGACATGTATTAGGTAATGAATAAATGACGGAAATAAGCGTTTTAGTGTGAACTCAGTGTATTTTGAGTAAAACATATTACATTGTTAATCGATTGTATTTTTAATTAGTTTAAATATTTAACATTTGCTAAAATAAATAACCTTGTCATAGCCCGGAATTGACAGCTGATATAACTTTTACATTACAATGAACACACACACCCTGTCGGTTGACAGTGTTTGCATTGTATTCTATAAATATATTGCTGGTGTTCATTGAGGGAGACCTATGTTCAGCGAACAGGAAATCTTATATGGTCATTCAATTATCCGTCTGTCTGTCTGTCAAATAAATTACACTTTAGTAACAAGCTTTTTTAAGAGGTAGTGTCATGTTGCTTTTCAGTCAAATTGGGCCGGCACGAAAGAGGTACCTCTCGCTCACATAATACTGATGTAACGTGACCCGTTGTCCCATGGGCGGATATGGTATAGAAGGGCTACGCATCTACATAACCATTGGTTGTATGGATTGGAATGATGGCATTGATTTCCAAAAACCTTCAGTTTGCACTCGAATGCCATAAAGAAGCTAGGTCTGACATAACGAATTTATATTACTTACATATATTACGAAAAGAATAAAAAAAAATTAGTTAGTTAAAAGTTACATAAAAAAAGGTATGTGTGCGATTCACACACGATTTAAGTGAAACACATGTTAAATGCAAGCAAGTATTAAACAGTGTGCAATATACATACACACCGACATTTGCTCTCTCTCTCTCTCTCTATTTTGTAATTTGCGCGTCAATTTTTTTTTTCAGCAAATATTCAAACTCTAAAGTTTCCCAAGTCGTATATCCACTGATCGGAGATACTGTAAAATAGATGTCTAAAATAACTCGATAGACTACTCGGTCTATCGAGTTATTTTGGACATCTATTTTGCTCTGCACTCGCAAGCAAAGGTTTGTAATGCAGGACAGTAAATATGGCGGACAGGGGCATTCATCTTAAGACTAGGGGGCGACCTTTAGGCGATTTATGAGGGGAGGGCATTGGGTTAGTAAACACCGATTGGGTCGAACATATAAATAACAGCCTTTTTATGCGCACTTTAAACCCTCTACGGCGTAGTGGTTATTTCGAGGTCGCTGATTCGAATCCCGTTAATAAAATTAATTGAACATAATAATTGAAGTTGATAACGTTGGTTGAGGGAGACCAGTGTTCGGATAGAGGAGTGATGATGTTGAATGACTGGAGTCAAATTGAGATTGAACTTAATTTTAGAGAAGATTTTACTTTTATTAGTATTAGTAATTAGTATTGATCAAAAGAGGTAGGCTACATCTTACTAGTTGGGACCATGATATCCATACAGTGGTCAGTCCCAGTAAGCAACGGATTGAAGAAGCATGAAAGAAGCTCATAGATTCGAACCCAAGTACTGCAATAAATGTATTTCTGGTGTGATCATTGATTTTGTCGTGTTACTGCTTGTATATACAATTTTCTGTAACAGCATGCACGGGAAATGCTAATCGCGACAGGGAGGTGTCATTTCAGATATGATAATGACGTGGACGCTCAAGTCATGCATAAAACATCCTTCCAAAGATTGCACCTTTGGGAGACGAATAAAGTGGTGAATAACACAAGAACATCTAGTTCTTTAAGTTTTAACATAAAACTAATACAAGCGTTCGGCTCATGAGATTGTAATAATAAATATAATATTGTATATTGACAATCACACTACGTTTGACGTATGTATAAATAAATAAATAAATAATTTAAGTTACGCAGACGACATGGTGCTGTTGAGTGCGTCGATTTGTGGAATTAGGAAGTTAGTTAAGCTCTGCGAGGAGTACGCGTGTAATCATGGTTTGATATACAATGTGGCGAAAAGCCAGTGCATGGTCTTTGAGGCCTGTCGATTCAAGAAAATATAGTTTTTTAGTTTTGCAGTTCCGTAAAAAGAATTGGAAAACTGCACCTTAAATTTTAAGACTTTAAATCCACAAAAACATAATTTCCATAAACTTTTAAATATTAACTATATATTAAAATATAAAAAAGTTATATTTAATTTCTATAATAACCAGAATAAATAAAGGATATAAGGCCTTTCTACCCGTCTTCGAATATAACCTGAATGCCCTGCACAGGTCGAACTTCTTTATAGACAGAAAATTTAATTTCTACGATTTCAAACTCCTTTCATCGCGGAATACGGAAGCTTTGTCGTCCGACTTTTTGTATCTCTGGCAGTTTTCAATAGCATTGGAGACACAATATTTTCCACGAATAAAATAGCTATTGAATAAACGTGGTGACTTTTAAGTTTTACACTATTTTTAATTACACATATTAAACTTACATATACATAAACTTGGTAACAGAGCGACGGTGGTCCAGTGGTGGATGGACTCGGCCTCTTATGCGAGAAGTCCGGGTTCGATCCTGACCCCCCCGTGTGTGCCTTGAAATGGGTTTTTCTAATTTCTAAGTGCACTCCAAACACGAGACCATCGCTCGCTCACCGGTGAAGGAAAACATCGTGAGGAAACCTGCATGCCTGATGAGATTGAACGTCTTTGAAGGTATGTGAAGTTCATCAACACGCACTGGGCCAGCGCGGTGAAAAACTGGCCCATTACCCTCCTCGCCTGATTTCGAGGAAGAGACCCGTGCCCAGCAGTGGGACATAAAAGGTTGATACCTTACCTTATACAGAAACTTGGTTATATTTATTCTCATACAGCGAGATTCAAATCTGTTTGACCACGCATGAAATGTCACGTCATTTATCATTCTTTATCACTATCAATATTGCCTTTTTAAATGAAAGCTAAGACTAAAAATTAATGAACACTCACGCCACATTTTTCATAAGAGAAATCATATATTTTTTATAATAACAAGAAGGGAAAATCGGGCAGTCAGTAATTATCGATAACCATACCCACAGATAACCATAACACTATTGGGTTTGTAGAGTCATCGGCCATTGGTAACTAATAAAGATGAAACAGTTTATTTTATCTTATTAGACAGGGAATCCTACGAGGACTTGGTCCGCAACATGGCATATTCAAATTAATTAACTTTTTTCTTTTACTCAATATAAATAAATATTAATTATGTTCTATTTATTTATTTTGTATGTCATATGTAAATGTGTGAGTCATATGGTACAACTCATTCGAGCCATGTTTATACAAGTTTATTTTTCTCAAGTCTCAAGTCTTTAACGCTTCTGAAAAGTGCAAAATTGTGCCGCACTAAACTACCCAGCAACTTCAAGATACGTTTATTGACACAGGTGCATCACTAGGAATCGAATTCCGTCCACTTTGGTTCTCAACTCCTTAACGAGGCGAATTGCTCATAAAAACTTAAGCTAAGTGATAGCTTGCAGTAGTCGATTTCGTTTTACAAATTACATTAAAAATGCGCGGACTTTGTGCTTCAGATTTTCAGGAACCTTAATGAATAAAGAACATCCAGCTAGTTAAGTATTGCGTGACGTTAACCGATGGTTTCCGAGCGATAAGCCATTCCTTGTTATCAGAGAATTGGCTTTCTTCAGGAAATACAGCGTTGGCCAGTAGTAATTGTTACTGAATATTTAACAAAGTTTTTTAATGGGTTAACACGCTAACCATGTTTGAAGTCAACAATGTATTGTACTTTTGTATAAGTTATGCAGAGCCTCAATAAAAGGGGGAGGGAAATACGCGTTGAAGCAAAATCACAGCCGTATAAAAGTATTAATAATATAAAAGTATTAATAAATTGATCGTCAAAATAATATAGATAAGGCCCCATACGCTCGAGCGCTTTTTTATAGAGCGCTAAAAAAGCGTTTGAATGAGACAAATAGATACCGTCTGTATTTTTGCGCTTTTTTGTCCAGTGCTGTTAGATTTTGTAGTTGACGTTGAGTATAAAAACGCTAAATCGTATTGAGCCTGCCGAATTAGCAACTCGAGCCAACGTCGGGGTTTGATGCGACGCTTATAAAGCGCTCGTTTTCGTGGGGCCTTAGGGTTCGTCCATATGCGTGCGATCGTCGCTTATATTTAAGTGACGTTTGGAAATTCGGGCGTAAAAGAGTAGAGGTAAAAGTAAAAGAGGCTATTTACTATTTCATTCGCATCCTCTTACTTTTATTGATGATATGATGATGATTATTTTGATAAACAAATAAACAACGTACTAAATATATAAACGCTTGATACAAATATCGATAATGAAGCTATTGTTTTATTATACATATAGAACCAGTGGAAGGTTTGTGCTAGAATTAAATGAAACATGTGGTAAGTGCATTAATAATATTTTTATTCAAAAAAGCATGCATGTTAAATTACAGGTAACATAAAGTACAATAATATACACTTATTCTATAATCTTAAGTCTGAACTAGGACATGTGTTTCAGGCAACAAGGAGTGCTTATATAATATACAAACTAGATCATTTTATCAATGTATTACAAAAAATATAAATGTTTTTGTGATTGTGTATTAGAAAATCATTGTGTACTGTTACAGTACCTGTTGATCAAAACAATGGATTCCGGTCTAAGCTTTAAATTCTTCTTAATTAATTTAAATATGTGATTCAAACCACTTGTTTTCAAACGAAACTCCTTAAGTGTAATTTGATACTAATTTGGGATACAGAACAATTATAAGCCGATTTGTAAGCTGTCTCGGGTGACCCTTAGAAGGATCGGATCTTGCTACATCAATAGCTTAAAATTTAAGCTTTGTTTCCATTAAATATCGAAGTTCCTAGTAAATTGTAAAATTAAGATAATAATGTCAAGATTATCCAGCCAAAGTAGGCAATTTTGCAAAATTTAGAATTATTATTATTATATTATTTAAAATCAATAGAAATAAATTTAATAATAATATTAATGATCAAATTTTGTGTGTGTAAAAGGTAAATCGTATTCTATATTAAAGTTTTGGTTTAAATTCATTAAAATAGTAGTGAATAACCAACCAAAGAATTAGCAAGATATTTGCGAAGAAGCTATAAAAGGAATAAAGGAAATATAAACCTTAACCTACCTACCTAAAAACCTAAACCTTACCTAAGAAAAACTTAGTTGAGTGGGAGTAGCAGGGGATAGAATGTCTTTGTAATCATTAAATGAGGTTTATATCCAGCAGTGGAATAAAATGAAGGCTGATAATGATGATGAAAATAAGTCACAAAAGATAATTAATCTAATAATCACAAACACGGCGATATCGGCTCAGCCAGTTATCAGCCAAACTCGAAATATCACCTAGTGCCGAAATAATTCACCAACTAACCGCAAACAGGGAAATTTAATTCGAATGGAAAATACTAATTCTGTTAGCATTGGAATCGTGTATTCGATTATTACAGTTTAAGTGATAAACGTTTTATCATTAGTTTCGCAAGCGCTTTGTTTACTGCTTCAAAATGATAAAAGTAGGTATATTTTTAAGATACAGAAGAAAACAGCAAAGCTGTTTGACGGGAGTAACAAAAAACAACAAATATACAAGCAGACGGAAGCGCGGTACAGCGCATTCACCTTCCGGTAAAATTGTTGTAGTAACTGTTAAACGATGACAATAATAATACAATAGTTACACTTACATTATCATCGACATCAAGATATGGATACCGAATATATATTAACAGTCAATAATAGGTGCTTGACCCCTCCTCCATCCTAGGTGTAATTATGAATACAAAACATTTTTTACAAGCAATTACATTTGTTACGCTTATAAAAAAATGAAATAAATAAAATAAAAGATGTAAACTTTATAAATATATTATCGAATAAAAATGTTGTACATTAAAAGTTAAGTTAAATTTGGAAAACAGGTTTGGGTCCGACTATTAAAAAATGTGAGGAAACAATTAATTAAATAAGTTAATTAGAAGTTATAAGAGAGCGTGGGTTCGATTATTCCTGATATCAAGTTGGGAGCTAATTTAAAAGAGAACTTAACATAGACTGCGTCCGGTCACGTGCCACGTGGTCCGTGCTTCGTCCAGCGCGCCGTCCCGTCGCTCAGCGTGGCGGTGAGCAGGACCGAAGCCAGCACTGTGGTGTGCGGTCCCCGAAGAGAGAGGTCAGGAGAAGTATGGGATCAGTGATTCCGTGGGGTCCGTGGGTAAATTAATAAGTGGGTAGTGGGATCCCAGCTGCTCTGGTTCCCGTCGTCTGCTTCCTTCTGGACCCCGTCCACAGCTACTCGGCCACGCCCAGGAATAGCACCGCACCGACCACGACGGCAACGCCTGGGACCCTGAAAGGTCACGCCAACACGGGTGAGCCTTTCCGTAACCAACCCCCATGAATGTCCAGGGTTGACACGGAAATGGCCATTAAAAGCATAAAAGCACAGAACACAATAGAAATAAGCACTAAGCCCTATGATAAAATATTACTAAAAAAACACTATTAAATTGTAAGGCAGTGCATTTTGGTTGCAAATTAATTTTAGCGTTTTACATTAATAATTATAAGCAGAAGGCTTACACACTAATTATAACAAAGAGATTACTTAAGATAACACGTGTGTTCCTACAAGGACTCACCCACTAAAATATAACGCGGCGCGTGTGCGCTTCTCAGCACTCTCCGGCAGAAAAAGAACGATCGACCGGTCCGTAAGCGGCACGACTCGATTCCAAGACGCTTCACATATCGTGACGTCGTAATATGTCTTGGCCAATAGTGATCGAGTAGGCGAATGAAGAAATTCGCGCGCGGAATATGAATTTAGTATTAAAAAACGAATAAATAGTACACAAGTCGTAAGTAAATCTATGTAACATAATATATATGTTACAATACCCCCCCCGTCAGAGAAGAATTTTGCTTCTCTGGCAAAATTCTGAAGAAGGTAACGCGAGAAGAGACTCTGGCACAGCGCTCGAGAGAAAGAGAAAGAAAAAAAATTCAACGCTAATAATTCTACTTCTCAATATCAAGATAAGAGTTGTTAACTCATCCGTAGCCGATCACAAAAGTGCTACGCTACGTAAAAAAAATTTAGCTTCACTGCTACGCTGCGCTACGAGATGTAGACAGCGTATCCGATCATACGTCACTCACATTCATCATCATCCAAATTCTCACAAGCAGCGTGCGTTATCTGTACTACACAAACAACGCCCTAACACACAGAGATATGGTCTACTATGGACACACACTCAAACAGCTACTATAAACCGAAAAATTATATTAAGTTTAATATGCCAAAAAAGTATTCCCGATGAAGGCTTTTAGCATGTGTGCATATACTATAATAATATAAATATGTGGAATCGCCACCCGTCCCGGAATTAGATAAGCTATATCAGAGTTAATAACTTATGGCGTAGGCTTAAAAATAATATAAAAGTACAATAAAGAGATGTACTCGAGTTATTGCTCAGTGGAATAACTCAAATATTATCACAATACATAATTGGCACGAAAGTCATTGCTCAGTGGAACGACTTGTACCCTAAATACATAACCAGTACATAAGATATGTACCATAACACACAACAATCCATGTCATGCACCTATTGTATATGCACGCTTTAGAGATCATCACCCGTCTCAAAAATTGGAATACGTAGTGTAAATTTTGAAAAAAAAATATTGTTTTTAATATATCTGTTTACTAAAGCTACCTATTATTTTTAGGTTTTTAATATTAATTTAAATAAATGTGAAACTATAAATTAAAATCTGGCATATGCCTAACATAGTATAACACCTAACATTTTTACTATTCAAATCTAATAATACGTCATACGCTAACGTTAACCGTTTAATGTAAAAAAATATGAAATACGTTAAACACTAACTCGACTTTATGCAAAGATAAAAATTACGTGTCATAGTGAGTCCTTATTGAAACAAACCCCAGAGATAATAAAAATAACACACAATAAGATATCAACAAGTAAACATGAAAATATCCGATACAGAGGGTATTCGAAAAAAAAGTGAACAAACAACCCAAGTACAAAGATTACGAGTTATATAACACTTATCACTTATCATTCATTCTTATGATTGAATATTTTATGATTTCATAATTGAATACTTTATAATACTATTATTTTAATATATTCAATACTTACATTATTCATTGTTATCACTATTCACTAACAAGATGTATTAACTAAAATTTATACTAGATTTTAACACTGACTTTATAATTCAATATTTTAATTATTTAATATTTTAATGATTTAATATTTTAAATTTTACTACATTTTACTATCACTTTGTAACTTGGTTTGTTAATATGTATAATATGTTTAGAGAGAACATAAATTAACAACATCACACAATTCACAACACATACATTTAAAAGACACTGGACCATTTCCACACCACCAGACAAACTTAATACCAGGAATATTTTAACCGGTTGGGCGTCATTGTTCCGGTTATAAAAAAATGGAATATAAATGGGAATAATTAAAAATAAAAGATGTAAATTAGTTATAGTTATATTATGAAATAAATTGTTGTACAAAGAAAGTTATAAATTAAATTTAGAAAAAAATAGGTTGTTGGCCGACTATTAAAAAAGTATAAGATTAATTAATTAATTAAGTTAATTATAAATTAAAAGAGAGCGTGGGTTCGTTATTCCTGATATTAAGTTGGGAGCTAATTTAAAAGAGAACTTAACATAGACTGCGTCCGGTCACGTGCCACGTGGTCCGTGCTTCGTCCAGCGCGCCGTCCCGTCGCTCAGCGTGGCGGTGAGCAGGACCGAAGCCAGCACTGTGGTGTGCGGTCCCCGAAGAGAGAGGTCAGGAGAAGTATGGGATCAGTGATTCCGTGGGGTCCGTGGGTAAATTAATAAGTGGGTAGTGGGATCCCAGCTGCTCTGGTTCCCGTCGTCTGCTTCCTTCTGGACCCCGTCCACAGCTACTCGGCCACGCCCAGGAATAGCACCGCACCGACCACGACGGCAACGCCTGGGACCCTGAAAGGTCACGCCAACACGGGTGAGCCTTTCCGTAACCAACCCCCATGAATGTCCAGGGTTGACACGGAAATGGCCATTAAAAGCATAAAAGCACAGAACACAATAGAAATAAGCACTAAGCCCTATGATAAAATATTACTAAAAAAACACTATTAAATTGTAAGGCAGTGCATTTTGGTTGCAAATTAATTTTAGCGTTTTACATTAATAATTATAAGCAGAAGGCTTACACACTAATTATAACAAAGAGATTACTTAAGATAACACGTGTGTTCCTACAAGGACTCACCCACTAAAATATAACGCGGCGCGTGTGCGCTTCTCAGCACTCTCCGGCAGAAAAAGAACGATCGACCGGTCCGTAAGCGGCACGACTCGATTCCAAGACGCTTCACATATCGTGACGTCGTAATATGTCTTGGCCAATAGTGATCGAGTAGGCGAATGAAGAAATTCGCGCGCGGAATATGAATTTAGTATTAAAAAACGAATAAATAGTACACAAGTCGTAAGTAAATCTATGTAACATAATATATATGTTACACATTAAAAAATTTTAAAGGATTACATGCATTTAACGAAAAAATGTTGCTGTTAGTATTTTTAGTAGTAGTAGTAGTAGTAGCAGTAGTAGATATAAGTAGCACAGCACAGCACAATAATTGAGCTTCGCGCAATTATGTGACCATTCTATGATGGCTGGACCATCTTTTTTCTACTGAAATGCTGTTTTAACTCAGGGAGATTATTTTACTATTTATTCACACGTTTAGATATGAGATCACTATTGAACAAATTAATATCGTACATTTTAGTGATATCTCCCAAAACCATATTCAGCCTCTAGTATTCCAAAACCCTTAACATTTCTGATAGGTCGAAGTAGTCATGGGAATACCATAGCAAATGCCCTAACGTCCTTTTAGATGGTAAATTGAATCCGAATAGAGGAATCTCGTTTAAGCCCTCTGTTAAGAACTTCGCAATAGGTAGGGACGTGAAAAACATTTAGGGATCCGATTCACCCTTTGGCCCTTTCTGCAAATTAAACGGGATTGTGCCGAGCAGAAGACACGGCCTGCATTAAGTTGGCTCTGCCCTTATTTAACAATCATCAACTGTTTAATTCACAAAGCAAATAAAACGGTTCGGTAAACAGCTTTCAATAAAATAAATATTGAATTAATATTTTTCTCTGGAACATTTTTTTAAGATTAGATTTTTTTCATTTAGGTTGTTTAAGTAATTTAAAAAGCTCTTCGAAACAGATGATGAAATTAAAAGGCTTTTAATATTTTACACCCACGTTAAATTTGGATTTTACATAGAAGCTTTGAAAGCCAGAGCAAAAAACAAAATCTAGTACAGAATGGCGTTTCTTTTAATCATATAGTCTACCACATTCTCCCGTATAAAGCTTTGCATCATTATCGTAAAAAAGTATGAACACCAAATTACTTTGACCTTCCGAATTCTCCAAGTTAAACGTAACAGATGTGCTGACTTGGATAACTGTTATGCGACTTGGAAACGCAACCCGCAACAAATGTTGACTGCAATAACTTGAACTTATGTTGCTCTACTAACAGTACTAAGTTAGGACGTATAGCGTCTGTTCCAAATTTACGTCCATTCACTTGACCTAATCTCCTATTATAGCTTATTTGACCCATTTCTATTATATTTCTGAAACCAGTGTGTATTTAAATAAGAGTATAAATTAGTGAGCACACATTAGCTAGAAAGCTATTTGTACGGTTTTATTCGTACACAGTCAACACCATAAAAGGAATAAATGTATGTTTCGAATATGCTCATAAAACTTTGATGTCTTATTTTACTCTCCCGAGGGATGATTTGAGTAAGTACTTAAAAGCATATTATATGTTCATCTTTGTATTCTATTCTTAGTATGTGTAAAGTAAACATATCAACTTCTTCCCCCGCGAAATCAGATGAGAGGGTATTGGGCCATAGTTCACCGATGCGCTGGCCCAATGCGGGTTGGGAATCTCACACAGCTTCAAAGGCTGTCTTATCAAACAGTTTTTTTCACCTGTAAGTGAACGACCAGTTTCCCATTTTAGGGTGCACTAAGAAATTAGGAAAACTCATTTGAAGGCACAATGGGACGGGGAGGCCACAGGATCTCACCCCCTCTCACTAAGGCCGAGTCCATACACGCTGGACTCATTTAATATACTTTATAGAATATTTATGAAGAATTTATAAAAATGCCTTAGTCCTCAGCCATAAATGGAACCTGTAAAGTTTCCTATCTTTATTTTATTTCACTAAAGTCCAGACAGTCGTAGGCATATATGGCTTCATAGTAAATATTTATACTCCAACATACTTGTACAGGTATAACGTAGTGGTATTGTTGGCACGTGACACCCACCAGGCCTGATACCGTCGCGTGTGGGCCAGCAGTTATAAGTCTACCATATCAAATATTTATGCTGTTCACCAGCCGTAATATTATAAAAAGTTATCTTAGAGTAAAACTCACAACCTTTATAAATAATAATGGAGATATCAAAAGCAATAACATTTTTTTAAATCCGACTGTTAGTTTCGGAGATTAAGGTCTGCAAACAAACAAATACGTATTATAAAATAAGGTGGCAGACTTCATCGACAACAACCGTTATCCATGCAGTACTGAACATAGGCCTCTCGCAATGAACGTCAAGGAGACAGTTTCCTTGCCATTCGAATCCAACACCCGGCCACTGCACGGAGATCATCTTTCCACCTGGTTACTGGCCGACCAACTCTCTAGGCCTCACTCTTAAACTTTGTTAGCCCATTCGGTTGCAGACTTGTTGAGTTTAAACTCTAGTTTTTTTTCAGCGTTGTTATATTATAGTTAATTTATGTTAATACAAATAACAAGTTTTGTCAAATACTTATCAGAATAGAATAGAATAGAATAATCATTTATTTGCCAGAATATGGTGTACATGGTTCTTTGTATTTGACTGGTTCACATATTCTACATGTCAGTGTGCAAACAATATTTAATAATTCAAATAATAGATATATAATAAGTAATTTAAATTCATATTTAGTTACAATTATAATGTCAAAATCAAAATTATATAGTCAAAATTACAATTGTTATAATGTCATGCAATGTCAACATTTCATCAGCAACATCAACAGCAAAGAACACAAAGTTTATTATAATGTCATCATACAATTTTAAAATTACAGTTACAGAGTAAGATATTTTGTTAATGTGTCTTTAGTTTTTAAATGACATACATAGCTCATTATCAAGTAGATATTCATTTATCGAATAATACATTTTTTTCCGTCAGGCCGGTAAGAAGACGAGATGGCGAGATCGGAGTAATCAATTTAAAATACAATTTACGAGGTGAGCTGGCCGAGAACGAATTCAATCACTCGGATGGAAATTTGAGTCTCTATGTGCTGCTAGCATAATACTGTCATACTATTTCAATTACTAATAAAATTGAAAACAAACCGTTTAATAGAGGCATATAATTAGAAGATCCTGGCAATTGTAAGATAATTATGAATGCCTATTTTGGGAACTTGGGGTGCATAAGTAATGAAATATTTTTCTTCCGTACTTCGTATTTAACAAGCTTTTGGCGTTTGCACAACTCCGTCGCAGGATAATTGAGCTGTGTATATGATAAGGTAAGGTTTTTCATAAATATTTTATCTAAATCACCACCATTATAAGCCGTCCGCTGAAACACAGGCCTCTTTCAATGAACGACAAAAGATCAGATTCCTAACAACTACACTTCGTCGTACAAATACCTAGTAAAAACACTAACAAACGCCCTATTCTTGGTAGCTGATAAATCCAAATGGAAGTCATGTCGGTAATGAATGGGACAGAGCGGTAGTTCGCAAACAGCGCCAGAGCAAACACCATCGACGTAGCCCGCTCAATTAACCTACGCTCTGATTGGCCGACGGCAAAGTCGATTTTTCTACGCAAACACAACGAATTTGTTTTCATACAAGCAAATTATTGCGGTATAAAAGAGGAGCGGAATTATAGCAACATGTTATTGCCTCGTATCCCGAGGGCCTTGTTTATAGCGTGGGGGAACAGATTGGGACTCGGCACTGCTATTACGTGTGTTTCAATTTTTTTCATAAAAATTAAAATAATTTGTATGATTATTAATTTTATTGTTGCTTTTGTTTTATGATTTTCTTAAGTAGCCATTTTGTGTAATACTGGAGGCATAATTAGACCCGTCAAAATAAGACTGAGGTCCTTTTATACTGTACTCCACTTGAATGGAATAGAGTGCTGCAAGACGCTGCTAATCATTTATCAAGACAGTGAAAGGCTGCGTGTTTGAAAAAAATCCAAAAAAAATATTAATAACGCTTCGATTCATGTAACTTCTGTATCTCATATGATCATTAATTAATATTAGATTATATACCGATACAATATTCATCAGTCACTTCCACAGATCTGTTAAGATTCTAAACGACAATCCAGACAATAAGCATAAAAGCGGATTCACACTTTGTTCTTGCATTGTAAAATAACACCGCAAGAAAGTATTAAATTTACGACGCAGGATCCGTAGCTTTTTATAACACAAAGTTAAATGGAAGTGACTATTTTAATGCTGTTTCCAAGATATTCCGCGCCTAATAGAATTAACTTACAGCTTCATTTTTCCTTCGTTCAATGTGGGTTTTAAAAGTTTTCAAGCTTTAAAGTAACTTTAATTATAGCAGTATACTTTATTCTGCATAGTAATATAATAAAAGTATTGCATACTGAACTAGATATCTTGTTTTATAATGTTTACGGAAGTTTTTTGTGAACCTCAATTAAAAAAAATCTGATTGATCGTGCCGATGGTTCTTGATAGAAATTCAAGTTTCATATTCTGAGACATATGTTCAGTTGTGGACGGATCAAGGCTGTTGATTATAATGATAATGTTGATGCATAAATAGTAACTGATATTTAAAAATCAAATAACCTAATTTACGCCTAATAGGTAATCTTACCTATTTTATAAATCAAGAAATAGTTTACTATATTACCGACGGGTGCGCAAAACATGCAGTGAAGTTCCTGAGAGCGATACTTAACACCTTATGTCTCAAATACAAGCACTATAACCTCCTCTTCGCAGAAAGACAACGCCTTTCGATATCAAACTACGAGTACACCGTCTTAATTCATTGATATTTATATATTACAACTAAGAAAACCGAGCAATATTTTAACAGACATCAATATATCAATAATAAAGTACACATAAAAAATATATGGCCGAAATGTAATATATTAACCGACGGAGAAATGTTATATATTATTTACAACACAACATTTTCCAAGACCATAAATAAAGCAACGGTCTTTGATGAACAGGAAATTGTGGGAATACGTTTTGAACCGGTTCATTTGTGGTGGAAAAAACTTTTTCTATCAATATAGAGAATTTACTGTGACAATTTTGCGACGTCAGTGCGATCGCTGCGGCCGGCGAACTGGTTATTTCTACTTTATGCAAATTAGATTTATATTGTTTGCGGAATATCTGTTGGGTTGTGGCCGTTAGTGCTAGTATTGTAATGACGAAGGGATTTCCGAATTGATATTATTTGTATTAACACTGTTTTGTTTGAACGTTTCAATTTTATTGCGATTTGGTATTGGATTTGGGTAGTGTAAACTGTTTGTTTTAATCAGACAATAAGTGATTAAAACATGCATCGCTGGTTTACACAGTGCGATTTGCTGGCATGATTGTTAATAATTACTGTCTCGTTTTAAAAATATACGGCATTATTAATAGGAAAACGTTACTTGAAATCAAACAAAATATTTGGTTAACCTTTATACCACGTTGCGAAGGTGTCTTAAGGAGTTGGAGGCACTGATGGTTTCTCGTTTTACAAAGTAGACTGGCTTCAAAAAGTGACTAAGCGGTATTGACGTGACAGAAAATCATCAGCTGATTTTCTGTCACGTCAGTACCGCTTACAGTAGTAAGCTACCTAACTACCTTTGAAAATTAACGACTATACGAAGTGACAAAAATCCTGCTTCTGTGTTTAAGACGTGTTTATGGACCTGTCACTCCATAGTGACGCACTTAGTGGGTCTCTAAGGTGGAAGACGAGGTCAAATGGAAAAATAACTGTTAAATACAATCCTATTAAAGGCAGGGAAAGCAGCTTAGTCTGGAGAGGACTGCTTGAGAAAATGCACTATCTACGGATTTACTAAAGTGATTTTATCGCGGTTTGTTAAGGTTTTAAGATTTTTAATAGTTTTGGATGCTTTACAATTTCAAGCAACTATAGTCATGGGAAGACTGAACAAAATTCGTTAAATGTTCTTTATTAAATTACAGTAAACATTAAAACGAATGTAAGCTTTAGGCATTTTTACTTCAATATTTTTTTTATTTGAAGTAAACGAGCGATGATGGTACAGTGGGTACTAGATCGGTATCTTGAAGAAGAGGGTCCGGGTCTGATCCTGACCCTTTGGCGCCTTGAAATGGGATTTTCTAAATTTCTAAGTGCACCCTAAATACAAGACCATCACCTGCTCACCGGTAAAGCAAAACATTGTGACCGGCATGTCTGTTGAGATTGAAAATCTTTGAAGGTATGTGAAGTTCAGCAACTCCTATTGGGGAAGCGCATCGGTGAACTATGGCCGGGCTAGCTATGAGGGAATTGCCCGCCTCATCTGATTCAAATTTATAAACTAGTTGTTGTGTTATTAAAGTTTATTCATATACAAAAAATAGCTTTCAAGGCTTGCGGTTTGGTTTGTGTCATTCCCAAGCTCGTAAGTTTAAGTTTGGTCCCTACAGAAAAACTAGTCCAACCAGTTATTAGCTTAACGCCAAATACGATTAGCGTTACTTATTGCAATGGATAATGTAACTGATCATCATAAATGTGGTTGGCTAGTTCCAGTTAAATTAGTCTATATATATTTTTTAATGGTCCTGGCTAATTTCGACTACTTATCAACAGATGACACCTCTGTCCTTTTGCCTATCCAAGTAACTGATTAGCTTCCGATTTAAATAGTTTAATGTCAAATGATTATAGAGGTGTTTGCCGGTCGGGAAGACGATCTCCGTGCAATGGCCGGACTAGCACGGCAATTTAGAAAAACTCAAGGCACCACCGAGGGCTCAGAAACGAACCCGGATCTTCTGACTCAAGTGGCTGAGCCCATTGCCCATACCCATTGGTTCAAGTTGATTTAATTTCAAAATAAAAGCCTTTGTGGTCGGTCCGTGTTGGATGTAAGTGGCAAAGGTCGCTGGTATTGATGTTCATTTAGGAAGGCCTATGTTCAGCAGTGGACGGATACTGGCTGATGATGATAATAATCATGATAATTATAAAGGTGATAAACATATGAGTTAGTATGAAAAAGAGCGAATACTAAAGGACTTGTAATATTGTATGTTGCTTAGTATAATTACATATTACATTAAAACCTTATACCTTGGCGAGTGTGAGGTGCCGACATTACTGTATTATCTCTTTATACTACTAATAGAGGTTGTCAAAAGAACGCCCTAAGCTATTTTTAATTTATTCTTCCTCACTAAGAACTTAATACTAAACTTTTCTGCAAAGATTGTTTCTCGAGTAATTCTATTTTGCGAATTTTGTTTCATGGGTGTGTTTTTGGAATTGTTTTTTGAAAGATTTGTTATTTGTAGATAAAATGAAGGAACGAAAACTTTTCTTCTAAATCACACGCAAAAATAAAATGTACTTTTCTTATCTTTATATATCTATTCAATTCTTAAGCATGGGCGAATGACTCCAAGATTTTTTAAATTCCTTGTGTGATATTTTATGTCACCATCCACTTCAAAATTTATTGTACAGGACGTCTTTGTTGGGTATCCACTCTAAACGCCTTAAAATTTGAAAGCCATACTCATACAGACTATCAAACGACTTTCGCGTGTTCAAAAATCAGCATTAACATCCCGCACGAAGGCGTATTTTTATATCGCGCTATTAAGTTAAGAGCCTCTTTTCCCGTAGCAAAAGTCTATGATGATCAAGCCCGGGTTTGCAGAAATCCTATTATACCTAGTAAAATAAGTGACCCGTATAATTCAGCTTGAAGATACACAGATGTGAAGGATCCTTATTAGATTTTATATCGCCATCATCGTCGACATTACGTCTCCTAGATAGCCGCTCCTTTACCTTCATTAGGTAGTGTTGCCATGCGCCGCCATTTTGCTTAAGTACCAACATTACGTGTAGTGTTTACGTATAAAGGTGGCTGTATGTTTTCTTAATAATGCTATGCGTACGCATTGTTAGTGTTGCCATTATTTTTTATAACCTACAAATACACTATCACTAACGGCGACAGCGACTATAATGATAAAAAACGGGTCGAATTCGAATATGTGTGCGGGATAAAATCTGTTCAGTACTTGACCACAAACAGTGTGACAAGCTTGTTTTCATATAAAGATTTTATTTCTAAGTCATTGTTGTTGTTTCTAAGCTTGTTTAATTTCATATATGTGGATGGTCCTTGTTGGATTTTTAAAATAAGAAGCATGTAGTTCTTCATTGAAATACTCAAAAACGATTGCTGTTTCGTGGACTATAAAGTGCCTTAATGTTGTCATTGTGCATGAAACGATACGATAAAGGTCGTTAATAGAAAAACTTTCCGCGTGCCAGCCGGACTCTGATTTACATATTGTTTGAGTTTGTTCAGCACTAACTTGTAGACACTTTAAATTACGTATAACGGTAATTTATTAGCCTTATTTTCAGTATATACATTAAACATATATGGCGTTTGTCTTTTGTAACAGCTTATTACTTTCTACAATCAGGGGGTCGCGATTTAAAATGCAATAACAGTCTCAAATCATAAGTAACATCTTGTTCAGTATATGCTGGTGACTTACTCATGGTTGTGAGATATACACGTTAATAAAGAAACTTGATTTGATCAGTAATTAGTCACTGAAGTAATAGCTGTGGAACCAACCAGTGATCCATGTGTATGTCCCATTAGCCAATTATCCAGTAATGGCCATCAGACGGCCAATCAGAGCGCAGAACCTCCGAAGAAAATTTGTTTTCCCACAAAACACACTACCGTTCTATTCTACTTAAGTATAGATAGTGAGGTAATGTTGATGTAGGTACTAATAAACTGATAGTGATTAAATAAACACCAAAAGTATGCATTCCGGAGTCCCTCTGTAAAGCCAATAAATTTCAAATTCGTCACATACATTCCTTGTACTACACAGGCATCCGCTATGAAAAAATACCGAAATTCCTATAAAAACGAAAGGGAATTAAAAAAACTTTTGTAAGCGAACGAAATCGCAGTTTTTTTTGGAAAAATATTCAAATGAAATTGACCCGTCATGGCCTGGCTGGTGACCGGTCCGTGCTGTATGCAAGTGACAAGGCACGGACCGTTATAGCGTTCGATGAGGGATGCCTATGTACAACAGTGGACAGATATCACGAAGTCAAATATTCTAATTAGAATCAGAGCGAGCCTAACTTCTTATCTTCACAAACCAAAAGCTTAGCTTATCTTAGCAAAAAATTGTTTTTTTTTTAATTAATATACACCGGGTGTCTTCTTAAAAAAATAATTGATCAAGCTACATAAAGGTAAGAAAACAAGTATTTAATGAAGAGCTAAGAATTTTTTTAACCGGCAATATGCTCTTAACAAAGCGCGAACTATTGAGTTTTTTCAATTAAAAAATAAATAGAATAATGCATCCAACATCCACATTATACATGTACATTGTTGAAACAGTTTTAAATATATCAAATGCCAATTCAACAAATTACAAACCGATCAAAACATGAAGGTAGTTGAACAATTTAAAATTTTCAAATACCAAATCATTTCCTTACTCCATGACACGAAGGCGCCTGAGAAAGTGTCATGTGGCATGTATATTTGAGCAAGTTGGGGGCATTCACGGGCTTATTACATTTCAGGAGGTGAGCCTTCTGTATCTTATGAACTAATTAATGTGTGCGTGAAGAAGGCTTAGTGTCTTTGAATATTACGAGGGTTTTAGTTTGTGATAAATGTGCTCATTTGTAAATGTAATTGAATTTTGTTGATGTGTGATGGGTAATTACGAGGTTGAACGTATGTAATATATTCTCTTTAACCCCTTTCGATGTATACAATTATATATGTGAACTGTGAATTTCTGTCATGAATTGTTAAAAGTGAATAAAAGTTGTCGATAGTCTTCTAAGCTTTACTATTATTACCTATGTTATTACTAGGTCTTAAATAAGCTAATATCCAGCTTGGATGCTAAGAATTCAATTTCCAGACGAGGGCTTAGTATTTTAAAATAATTATATTATCTTTTTCCCCAATAAAAAAAATGCTACTCTATTTTTTTCAATAACAAGACAACTTTTTAAATTCAACTTTATAACTTGTATATCTAGTGTTGCAAAAATTGATATATTTTCCACATTATATACTGTTGCGAAAAACAATATTTACTAACAGTTGTATATTTTTCCAATTTCAATGGGAAACAAATGTACATTCCTGGTTGCAGGTGTAAAATAGTTCGAGTCTATTAAAAATTGCTCTTTCGTGATACTTCAACCTTTATGTTTTTTAATTACGTCCATAAAAAAGAAAAACACTTCTCTGAAGGGAATAAGATTTTTCCAGTCAAAAGAATGATAAGTTCTCTACTTCCTGATCTTTTGGTGCAAATAATGATGCTGATCAGGTACTGTTACATTGTAAAGCAAACAGAAAGGTTGAAAGAATGACTCAAGATTTTAAACTCAAGACACAAACACAAAATTTACACAACAACCGTCCCAGCAGATCATCTTTGTCGCTGAAAGCATTTTTCTTTCGGGCATTTCAAAAGCCGATGACGCAGCAACACGGCCGCCAAGTCCTTTATTAAACTTATCGAGTTTCTTACAAAAAGCAAAATAAATAGTCTTTTAATCAATCTGCTATGATGAAGCAATTGAAAATTCGTCCCATTATCGAATATAGAAAAGTTCAACAAAGAATTCTTCAAAGACAAGCAAGAAATCCCGAAGAAACGTAACAGGGACATCAATCAAAGTGAAACAAAGGCCTGTTCCATCAAAAGGACGTGACCATCATATACAGGGACGGAACCGCCATTAGTTTTGTATTACTATTCGCGTCGATTGTTTCAATTCGATATGCGATGTTGTTTTTTAAAAAGCTAAATTGGATAATGGATTTTCGGGATGAATTTTTTGTTTTGTGCCGGGTATTCCGTGGTATCTATATCTATATTCATAATTACATTTTATTGGAACGATTGTCTTCTGGAATATTTGTTTTATTGAATTTACATCCGTAAATTAAAGTAATTTAGGTAGGTGAAGAATATTTATAGCAAATATGTTTTCTTTTTATCTTCAACATTTTCTATATTTTCAGTATAGTCTCAAACACAAAAAAATGAAGGTCGAAAAGGTTGATTAGAGAACATGAAAGGTTTGTTAAAAACAATGACACGGGGCTTAGGGGGCAGATGGGGGATCAGATAGGCCCTCAATATTGGGGAGCCATCAATCATCGGAGACAAAAACGACGTCGATAGGGCACGACTCGACACTCACCAGCTCTCAGACATTGTCTTTGGAAAACCTTTTAGATGTAATCTTATATGTTTATAAAAAATGATGCTAATATATGAGATGGATGAACAACGTTTGACTGCTCATGAAACACACTTTTGTTTTGCATGGTTTTGATGATAAATTTCCACTAGATGGCGTCGTAAAAATAAACTTAGTAAAAGTGCGGGTGAGATAGTATAGATAATGGCGTAAGTTATTCTCAATAAATATGTATAAAGTAACCACTACTTTAGCTTTATAATTATATGGTTTAGTAAACTGAGTATCTAAATAAATACATTTTTAGTACGTTGAAATCACAACTCAAATCGTCCAACCTTTCTGAGAGTCCAAAATAATACAAGCAGACTAGACAATCAAAATTCTAAAAATATTGTGCAAGCCTCAATTTTCTTGTTCTTTTAAATTCTAGCTGCCTCTATGTTTTGCCGAGACCCGAATGAACTGTAGTTTAAAACATATGACAAGTTAGCATGAAGCATAATTTTAATGAAATTAGTCATCTGCTAGCGACATCTCTGCGGGATTCATCTCGTGGAGGCTGTGGCCATGTGCGATATTTCAATAAAACTGCCTCCGACGGCTTTCGGCTTCAACGTATTCTTGATTAAGTGGTTTCTTTATTTTTAGGACTATTTCGATGCTTTACCTTTCATTAATAATTTTATTACAAAAGAAAGTTATTATTATGAATCGAATTCCTGTTTTCTTAGATTCTCCTAAATATTTTATCAAATGTGTACATTGATAGATCAACAATATGATATGGATATTTTGCCTTTACATCTCATGAATTGAACACGAGCTACATTATCTTACTATGCGGATAACGTAACAAAATAAGAAGAAATACTGATTTTAGAATAGTTTCTTTCGGAAGCTATCGGAAAAGCGGACAACAGCTGGTACAAAATATATTTTAAGTTTTATTGTTAAGACGGAAAATTGTGCCTGCATATTTTTATGCATGGAGGGAGGCATATGTTCAGCAATAGACTGTGAAAGGTCGACGATGATGATGATATTTATATGTCCGCCACGATAATTTTTGAAAATTCTATCTATCTTAATCTTTCGTAACTTAGCTATTAATCATGTACTAAGTTACAGCATTTTTAATTTGTCAAAATACTTTAGTTTATCCTTAAACGTAAAGATCACTTCCTCTACCTTCTTATCCTGCAAGGTTTGATTAAAATCTGTCCCGTTTTTTCAAGATCGATGACCTACTTATCATTTTACTCCGTATACAGTCTTGCCCTAGTTGTTTCGTATAGATGTCTCTTAGATAGAAAGAGCGACAGCTATTTGATCATATCGAGGCGAGCGGATGAGGCGGAATTTCATCTTCGTGAGAGGTTCCAACTATGCGCCATTTATTTTAGTTTGGTCGATTTCCTTCGTCTGTCTCGAAACTGACTTTAAGCATCAATAAAACGGCTAGTTCGTGATGTTATCTTAATGGTTTTCGGGCAATATTAACTATTTATGCATAGTTGTAACGTGAAAGGTTTTCTTTTTAGTTGTGCTAGATTGGAGATAAATGATGATGAATACTGCGATCATCAGTGTCAGTATCCGATCCGATTCGTTGTGAACTACACATACCTGCAAAGACTTTCAATCTCATCCGGCACGCAGGTTTCTTCACGATGTTTCCCTTCACCGATGAGCGAGCGATGGATTCTCTCGAACTCGTGTTTAAGGAGCACTTAGAAATTTAGAAAAAGCACGCGGAAGGTTAGCATCGAACCCGGAACCTCTCGCACTCTTATCGCGAGTCGGAATCCATACTCAATGGACCATCGTTACTCAGTAGCTTTGAATGCGCCGTCTTTTGAAAATTAATAACAATCATACATGTGTAAATTGCAGGTTGAGCGTCAGTTGTGCCGTCCGAGTTGAACGAAAGAACTGACGTTCTTCGATCACAACTACTTACCATATTCAAGCAGAAAAACATATTTCGCCATACCTGAAATTAAAGTAATTTTAATGAGTACACTATTCTTATTAAACGCATTCAAATATTTAGTACCAAACAGAGTCAGGAAATTATGGAGAAATCTCAAAGCAGCCTCGGCTAGGTAAATATTTGCATATGGCACAAAAGGTTTGCGCTAAGACAAAGCTGATGTAGCTTTTGCAAGTAACAATAGACATGACAAGCGGAAACATTAAGGTGTACAGACATACAGACAATTTCTTGAACTTAGGCGTAGTAATAAAATTAATATATTCCATCCAAATAGCATCGTTGAGGCATATGATTTATATGTGTATTTATCAGAGACGTACTTCTTATGTTTAAAGTGAAATTTAGCACATAAACAACTAGTGTTAAGGCCTCGAAGGGGGTTATAAAAAGAGTGGACTGTATTTAAATATATATGTTTATTGTGGAGACAACGAAATGCCCGTATGTTGGTGCGCAACAGCTGGTGGCAGTCTGGCGGCCGAGCGATCGTGCGCCGCTCACCGCTCCTCCCGTGCGTTGACCCCGCTGTCGCCCTGTCGCCGCCCGACGAGGCCCGAATAGGCACGATAGGCGCCGACATACTCCCCGGGTTGACGTCAGTCGTCAATAGGTAGAGGACAGAGGCAGTTGAAGGCACGACGAATGGTTCCTTTCTTCGTCTTCACCTCTGCTACTCTTGTGACTCCGTCCACGCCCGGGTAGGTCCTGGAGACCCGACCGAGGCACCACAGCAGCGGCGGTGTCGTCTTGTCCTTGATCAGGACCATGGATCCCGTCTTCACTTCACCTCTGGAACTGAACCACTTGCATTTTTGCTGAAGTGAGGAAATGTACTCATTATGAAAGCGACGCCAAAAGTGAAGCTGGATGTACTGGATCCGCTTCCATCGTTCCAGAGTCGTTATTTTGGCGTCCGTCGTCTGAGAGCATGGCACAGACAAGAGTGGCCGTCCAATTAAAAAGTGAGCAGGTGTTAGTGCCGAATAATCAGTGGGATCGGATGATAATGGAGTAAGAGGGCGCGAATTTAAGACCGCCTCTATAAGAGAGAGACAAGTGACCATCTCCTCGAAAGTGAAATGTACGAGATGCAATAACCGTTTTAAATGATGCTTACACGATTTTACAGCGGCTTCAGCCAATGAATTAAAATGAGGACTGTAAGCCGGTGCAAAGACGAATTCGATACCCTCTTGCGCGATTTCAGATGCAACATTTGATGAACGTAAGAACCTGTAGATTTCGTTCGCGGCGCCTATGAAATTTGTCCCGTTATCAGACGTGATACTTCGAGGTTTACCCCGACGTGCCACGAACCGATTAAGAGCGGCCATGTAAGCTTCGGTAGTAAGATCAGTGACGAGCTCCAAGTGGACGGCTTTTACTGCCGAGCAAACAAAGATGCACATATAAGATTTTGTAAGTTTGCAGCCGCGTCCCTTGCGATCGGCCAAAAGTACTGGGCCAGCGTAATCTACATAGCAGTTCAAAAATGGGAATTCGAGACTAGTTCTTGAGCTAGGTAAATGACCCATTATAGGCTGTATGTTTTGCGCCTTGTGTCTGAAACATTTTATACATTTATTCACGACAGACCTAGCTAATATTCTACCGCCTAGAGGCCAAAACGACTGTCGAATGTGACTTAGAAGTAATTGAGGGCCAGCGTGTAGAAGTTTTAAATGTTGCATTTGAAATAATTTGATTGTGAAAATGTGCTTACTACATACTACGATGGGATGCTTGGTACTGAAGTCGTAGGGGGAGTTGTCGAGCCTCCCGCCCACGCGGATGAGATCATGATCATCAATGAATGCTGATAAACGAATGAGTTTACTATCACGAGCCAATTTTTTCCCAGATTTTAAAGTTTTGTAATCGTCAGGAAACATGTCTAGCTGAGAATAATGAATTATTAAATTGAATGAATTTTGTAGTTCTTTTGTCGACAGATTGCCACTTAATTTATTTTTATGTTTTAAATTGTAGATAAATCTTTGTAAATATGAGATTATGTTTTGTACCTTTGTTAAAGATGAATGTTTTTCTAATAAATTATATATGATTGATGAATGATTGGTGACGTCTGAATGATGAATAGTACATGAATGATTACTATTGTCACTAATGAAATGCGTTACTACGTCCGGCAAATCGTGTTTCACTGTATTAGGCATTTTTGGCCATTCGTTTTCGCATCGTAATAAAAAAGATGGTCCGGACCACCACAAAGATGAGTCTATGATATTGTTGGCGGATAGACCACGGGAAACAAGATCTGCCGGGTTGTCCCTCGACGGTACGTAGCTCCAGGTATGATCACGCGTGCTCTCATGTATCTCGTTCACTCTGCTCCTAACAAAAGGTTTTAACTGGTTAGAAGGAGTGGAGAGCCAGCCCAGGACTATTGTTGAGTCGCACCAGAATTTACATCTAAGAATGGGTATGGTAAGCGATTCTTGAACCCTAGTACACAACCTTGCACCTAACAAAGCTCCGCAAAGTTCGAGTCTCGGTATGGTAGTTGACTTAATGGGCGCTACACGGTTTCTAGAGACTAGAAGTTGTACGCCTATGCAACCCATTGTATTGCGTGAACGAATGTAGACACAAGCACCGTATGCCTTTTCTGACGCATCGGTAAAGACATGTATTTCGTGCATAGTAGAGCCTTCACGCAAAACCCAACGAGGAATTTTTAAAGTATTTAATGCAATTACCGTTTCTTCGAATGTAGACCATAGATTTTTAATGTTTAATGCTACTTCGTCGTCCCAGTCGTATTTTTCTATCCACAGTCGTTGCATCAGGATTTTTGCCTCAACAATACAAGGACCTACAAGGCCCAGAGGATCAAAAATCTGACTGATGACAGATAGGATGTGTCGTTTAGTGACTTTAGTAGAAGGTGTAATATTTATACTATAAGTCAGGGTGTCAGAATCACAAACCCAGTTAAGACCTAGAGTTTTAGATAGAGAAGAATTTAAACCTTGTTCAGAGAAATGCAAAATATTATTGAAATTGTCGCTATTTGAAATTTGTTTTAGAATGTCTGGATGGTTAGATCTCCATTTCCGAAGGTTAAATTTAGCAGACGCCAGAACTGATTGAACCTGCTTTGAAACGTTGACAGTCTCTGCTATGGTACTCCCTCCACTTAAATAGTCATCTACATAAAAGTCCCGTCTTATGGCAGATTGGACTTGACTATCCGCAATGTTGTCAGCCAAGCTCACTAAGCATTTGGTTGCTAAGTAGGGCGCAGATGCAGTACCATAGGTGACCGTATTTAACGTATAGATCTTAAGGGGCTCTGACGGATCAAACCGGAATAAAATTTTTTGCAGAGGTCGTTGTTCTGGAGTTAACTCGATTGCCCTGTACATTTTTTCAACGTCACTGGACACCACATATTTATGTTGACGAAAACGTGTTAAAATATTAAAAAGATCGTCTTGCACTACGGGACCGACCATCTGAATGTCATTCAATGACACTCCCGAACTAGAAGAGGACGATGCGTCGAATACTACGCGTAGTTGAGTAGTGGTGCTAGAACTACGAATAACCCCATGATGAGGTATATAATATTTTGTTATGCTGTTATCAATAGAACTGCAAGAGTCTAGTGTCATGTGGCCTAGACGTTCATATTCGCGCATAAACTGGATATATTTGTTTTTAAACGCGGGATCACGCTTAAACCTCCGCTCTAGTGACAAAAAACGTTTTTTAGTGTTTTCATAAGACTGTCCTAGAGTGCTGGGATCCCTTTTTAAAGGCATCGTGACGACGAACCTACCATCATTTTTACGAACGGTAGTTTCATGAAAAATTTGTTCACACATTCGTTCCTCAAGAGAATGTATATGCTTAGGTGACACATCGTCAAGCTCCCAAAATTGAGTAAGATCGGGAGTGACATTGGAATGGAAGCATGGAGTATAAGAAAAATTAGACCTACTGTTAGGTTGTAGGGAAATACTACCTGACACTAACCATCCGAATTTGGTTTCCGATAGTTTTGGAAGATTTTTGCCTAAGTCAATAGTATTGTTGCATAATACATTCCAAAATACTTCTGCCCCTACCAGGATATCAACGACCGACGGAACATTAAAGTTCGGGTCCGCTAATTTAAGACCTGTAGGAATAGGGACATTATTGATGTTCACGAAAGAACGCGGCAGCAATTTTGTTATTTCGGGCAAAATATAACACTCGATATCAACTTTGAAGGCACAGCATAAAGACTCTATTGTGAGATGACAAGACTGTGTACTAGTGGATATGTGATTATTAATACCCGTTACCTTGGTGCTCGTACCGCGTCGTGACAAACCCAGTGTATCCGACAAGCTCTTAGTTACGAAGTTCGCCGTACTACCGTTGTCCAGCAATAGACGTGCAGTGTACTTCTTACCCGTCGCGCTGATCACGTTCACGAGCGCTGTGGACAGTAAAACATGCGCAGAAGTAGCAAGCTGCATAGAATTGGCTGATAGCACAACATTAGACGTAGAAGGCGAAGCCGAAAGCAAAGCAGATGGCAAAGGATCAGCAAATTTATTGGTTTCTTGTGCTTCTAAGTGTAAAAGCGTATTGTGTTTTTTATTGCAATATTTACAATGTGAAAGCTTGCATTGTTTAGCAAAATGTCCAAAGCGTAAGCAATTTTGACAAACATTGAAGTCATTAGTTTTTTGTATGCGATCTTCTATGCTAAGATTTCGAAACGACTCGCATTTAAACAAAGCGTGACCTTGGGAGCAAAGAGGACATTTATTTAATTTATGTAATTTTGTATTAATTTTTTTGTTGATTTGAGTGAGTTTTGTGTTGTTTGTGTGATTATTATTTAAGGCAACAATTGATTTATTTTGATAAGTATTCAACATTTGACTAACTCGAGCTGATGATGATGTTGAACTAATATTAGATTCAACGGATTCCAACCAGTCCGCTCGTCTATTTAAAAAGGTACAAAATTGTGATAAATTGGGATTATCAGAGGAAAATGTATTTCTGTGCTCTTCCCAATCGCGACTGGTTGTCATGTCTAATTTTTTTACCATTACATGGATCAATATAGTATCCCAGTGTTCAGTCGGTTGGTTTAAGGATGTAAGTGCCCTGACATTCTTATTTATTACGTCGACAAGATTGCGTATTGAAATACTCGACTCCCTGCTTATTGGCTCGGTATCGAACAACGCTTGAATATGGTTACTGACAAGAAGACGATTATTATTGTATCGTTCGCATAACAAATCCCACGCAATTATGTAGTGGTCGCCTTTAAAATCTATATTTTTAATAATTAAAGCTGCGTTGCCTTGAAGTGCAGCGCGCAAATAATGAAACTTATTTATATTATTAATGCTAGGGTTGTCGTGAATTAATGACTTAAATGTGTCTCTGAACTCAAGCCAGCACTGATAATTCCCATCAAAATGAGGCAAGTCGATTTTTGGCAAACGTACAAAATCATTCCTATTGGAAATATGTGCACCTGAGTTAGCGTCTCCGAAGCCCGCCTCGGACCCTGCACCGTTCGATGAAGCACCGAGCAGGCTGCGCGTGAGTGCCACCAGGTCGAAAAACTGACGGTCGAAGTCTTCACGTTCCGCAAATGCTGCATCGGCATCGTCGGCAAGAATTTCAATGTGGGTCTGTAAGTCATCAAATTCTGAATGTAGGGTTTCGAATTTGTTAAAACGCTCCTGTAAGCCTAGCCGCTGTAAATCCGATACTTCGGGACCACTTTTAATTAAATTTAAAAAATTATTATAAATTGTAAGCTTTGATTTAATTGAACTACGTTTTTTAATTAATGTTTTAATGTTATCTGCCATTATTTAGGTAAATCGAATGTGAAAATATGAATTAAATCAATAAAAAATAGTAAATATTAAAAGTAGGTCACTTGAAATTCCTTGTCTAACGGTCAATCGTCCGTTACAATGCAAGGACAAAGGATTGCGGTCAAAGTCACGTTCAAGGACAAGACAACTTACTCGATGCGTATACGACTGAACTAAACAATGGATTTGTAATGCATTCAAGTTATTAGTAATATTTTATTTGTAAATATTTTAATTTCTATGATTTTAAAGATAAGTCACTAATTATTTTCGGCAAAATATAGAAAAATAAAGGGAAATAAACTTTTTAATTGGAACGAACTCACTCAAATACTGTAAATATACTCCCAGAGAAAGACACCAGCTTCTTGAATTGTTGTTTTGCTGCAGCTACGGGAACGACTTCTTTGTTCTCACTTGCTGTGTTCGTATTTTAACGGTCAAATCTGCCGATGTTGACGTTCAAAATTTCAACTTTCGCGTCGAAAACCCGAATCCTCTTCAAAGGCTCGAAGGACCAATGTTAAGGCCTCGAAGGGGGTTATAAAAAGAGTGGACTGTATTTAAATATATATGTTTATTGTGGAGACAACGAAATGCCCGTATGTTGGCGGCTCCGGCTCGAAGGACCAATGTTAAGGCCTCGAAGGGGGTTATAAAAAGAGTGGACTGTATTTAAATATATATGTTTATTGTGGAGACAACGAAATGCCCGTATGTTGGTGCGCAACAGCTGGTGGCAGTCTGGCGGCCGAGCGATCGTGCGCCGCTCACCGCTCCTCCCGTGCGTTGACCCCGCTGTCGCCCTGTCGCCGCCCGACGAGGCCCGAATAGGC
Organism: Lycaena phlaeas; assembly: GCA_905333005.2. Taxonomy (NCBI): domain Eukaryota; kingdom Metazoa; phylum Arthropoda; class Insecta; order Lepidoptera; family Lycaenidae; genus Lycaena; species Lycaena phlaeas. The sequence continues at coordinate 4,969,848 of HG995174.1, forward strand.
ACGATAGGCGCCGACAACTAGTAATGTGAAAAGGTGCTTTTGTAGCGCATGCATAACAGCATTTATGCATTGCGGAAGGAAAAGCAAGACTAGAGACGACAACCAAAAGATTAAGTGGGGTCCTGCAACCTTTTTTGCGTTTTAAAAACTAGAATTGGTATAATATTATGTTAGTCCTGTAAGACTTCGTTTACGGACAACTTTAGCGCATACATCTTTATCAAAGTTAACGAGCTGTGCATTGTCAAAATAAGTTAAACAGTTTGTAGGGAAATTAATAAGATATTTTAAAAAGAAATCATTAATATTAAACTCGAAGGATTATAAAATAAAGAAGGTTGGGGCAAAAGGATAGTCAATTTACTTGGTGTTAAGAGACGGTCAATAGACACCCGCTACAACGTTGGATTGACAATTTTTCGTTGCCAGCCTTTCAAAATATATGCTCTTATCTCGTAGGTCACTAAGTCGTATCAGCTTCATATAAGAAGCTATCGTGTGGAACAGTAAATGCCTAAGAAATCGAATTGATGTAGATTTTTGGACATCTAGGTGGTGTCGCTAAAATTTGGTTTGACGGGAAGTCCGTTGTTATAATACTGCTGTAGGTATTAGTCCGAGCAGTCCTTAGAACACTCGCTGTCGTAGATTCGGTAGAAGATGCAGATTGATCCGACATATCTATGAAGCGCCAAAGAAAAAAAGATTTTGATGGGATTAACATAAGTCTTGAAATCGTGGTGTTGTCGTGGATGCGTGAATATTGCATATATTTTTATAAAATCGATGTTGATCATGGTAATGATGATAATAATGAAGAAAGTCCAATGAAGGATCAACATAGTAAGGCATGTAGGACAACTAAGAAAGGAATTTTGTAAGCAATTTAGAAAGGCCTTTGTGGTTAAAGCTATCCTTGGCTCCGGGATAAAAATTGGCCTGAAGAGGTATTTGTTTAGTCAGTGTTAAATTAAAACATTAAAGTGTTCACTTGGTTTATATTATATAGATTAATGGGATTTAGGATGCAAACCATGATGCTTTTAGAGCAAAATTTCTGAAATGGAACACCAATAAAGTGATTTGAAAAGTGCAGAAAAGGTTTTACAACGACTGGTAAAATACATATTTCTAGGAACAGATATTACATTAACAGACCGTATATGTGCATGTATATGTAGAACATAATAGATGGACAAAAACAGCCATTCTGTATAAAATGAAATTGGGTCACGAGCATATACATTATGTTGTAATACCTTTTCAGGAACATGTCATTGTATTAGAAGCTTAAATTGATTAATATAATAATTTGATTCTAGGAACAAGTGACAGCATAAAAGTTTAAAATAGAGGTTTCATATGAAAAAAATATTTTTGGACAAAAATTTAAAGTACAATTTTTCATTCCATTTTTTTCGTGAAGGGCATGTTTCCCGCCATAAAACTCATGTAGTTTTTTTTGTAACGGTTTGCTCAAGTGCTCTTTGTTCCCCAGAATAAATTTACATCTTAACAAATGCTCGCTTGAATAAAGCTTTTAGCTATAGCAAGCCCTAATACGTTCTTAATGAAACAATGGAAGTTTAAAACAATTACGTTCCACCGAACCGCACTTTGTGTTTAATTTAATTCAATTATAACGTAATTCCAAACTGTTGATGACCTACATTTTATTAGTGTAACTGAATAGAATAATAGAACAAACATACTTTATATACGCACTAGAGCATTTCATGCCAAGAACTTTTTAGATTAAAACTAGTTTGCTAATTAATAAAATTTTGCAAAACCTAGTGGAGTAATTTCAAGAACTTTTCTGGTATATTTATCATCATCAACGATGCTTAATAACTATTTAGGCTTAAAATGATAATTAATATATGAATACCAGCAAATGGTGGCCCTGGATGATATCTCCTTACATTTTTTTAAAATTCAAAACTAGAATTTAGATGGCAATAGGCATTGGGAGGTACCTGATGTCTATTGCCATTTAAATTCAACCATCCATTACATTAATTGCTACACATAAAACATACGCCATGTCAAGATCGCTTCTCATCAATTCTGATACGATGTTTACTAATGATTGACAAATGACAATAGCTACAAATCTTTTTTACATGCTTTTTATTAGCTTCACCTGTATGTATATTTTTTGTACGTTTGTAACCTCCTTTGGGCGTGATTTTGACCCACTTTAAACTGTCAGATTTCGTTCAAACTTTGCAAGTCTATCGAGGACCGATGACAATACACTAATTCGATACGATGACATTTTTCAATTTGCAAAATTTAAGTTCTGTACTTAGGGAAATGCTTTATACCTACAGCCAAGTACCTGAGTGTTTCGTGAACCTATGAGGGACAAACTCTCGGTCAGTACATACAGAATAAAACTACCGCAAGCGCCTTCAACCGCTTTTCGAAGTCGTGGATCTCAAAACAGACTAACTATTGCTACAAACCAGCCATGATCATGGCAGCAAAATATTCGAAACATAAAACCACAATAAAATCCGTACAAAGGTTTATTATAATGTGGAATTAGGATAAGAATGTGCGTAAGAATAAAATATGTAAAATTAGGAACGTATTTACGATCCCCACCATGGTTCAAGCCTTGTCGTAGCGATGGGGCTCAGTAGCCTAGGGTGAACCCAACACCTTGGGCGAAGCTTATTGAGCCAAGGGGGCTCTTTGTACCCCTCTTATAAGAAGAGGGGGCAAAAGAGCAGGGGGCAAGGGGCGAGGATGGGAACCTCGCCACATTGTACTGTCCCGACGGTGGGAGGGGTTGTTCTGGTCATGTCTGAGGGGGTGGTGCGGTGCAACCCCTCTGTGGACGTGGCGTCGGTCCCCCGAGGGACTAGCTAGCCGTCGAGGTGCCCTGTTGCTTGTAGATCCGGGGCACTTCACCAATGCCGCCTTTGGTGGCACTCGCCGGGTTTTAGTGGGTAGAGCTGTGTCCATTTACCAGCTTTCGGGCGCAGCGAGTCCCACATACCCGCCTGGGGAGACCCACTCCCCAGCGGTATGCGTCAGTGCATTTCCCGGCGTAAAGAAAAAAAAAGGAACGTATTTACGATGCCTTCACGACTCAAGTATAACTCAATCATGTACCGTCAGTATTCGAGTCAACAAGCTTATTATTCAGAGAAACGGAACTTCAATTTTCTTCCAATTCTTTTATTACTCGATTTTCATCGATTTGCAAACCGGCGACATTGAAAGACATGGAGAATTATGTTTTATGTCATAAGCGAAAAGGTTTGATATCAATTGCACGAGGACGTATTTTTAACAAATTCTAACAGAATTAATTCGTTCGTCTAGACTCGAGATAAGAATACAGGAAATTTTCGAAGATAAATGTTGAAATTATAGGAAATTGGAATATGACATTTATTATTTTTATTCAAGAATGAAGAACACCGCCATTAATTACGTTTTCACGAAGCTTGCTTGCTTTGTACTTGCCTGGGAGTGCCACTGATGTATAACAATAAAAATGTAACAAACTAGGTAATGTAAGATATCCTATTCCTATACCTATCTTTTGAGTTGGAGAAAAGCACACATTTTAAAAGAAAAAACATTAAAATCGATTCAGTAGTGTCGGAGTTCATCCCGGACAAACATCGTGACACTGTATTTATATATATAATAGATTTAAAAACAAAAAAATGGCGTAAAAGAGTTACAAACATACATTCATACATTTTTACAAATTTCCGATTTTATCTTTTATGTATTTATTATATATTTATATGTTTACGCGAATTTCACTCATTATAATGAAACAACTTTTACGCATTCTATCGCGGTTTATTGTGTTTTTTTACAAGTGCGATGTTGCGGATATTTGGTTGTCCATCACGTGGTTGCTGTAAGTCACGAAAGGACTGAATAAGTAAAAATCCCCGATAATATCCGTAATAATTGTTACATAATAATAAGAGTATCTAGTTTTATCAACATTGATAATATAATAGATCCATTGACACAAATGTGGGATTATTCCAACAATGGCAAGTTGCTTGGCGAGTGACGTGAAAGGGCTTCGAGACAAAGGCCACGTTTACTTAGCAAACAGCCGTGAACAGCGGGAATAGGCAGGAATACTGGGAATCTGGCAAGAACAGTCCTTAGCACACGCGGTTTGCTATATTATACTAATTATCCTAATTGAAACCACCTATTGTTGAGATAAAGCTATACTATACTAATTAAACATAAGTACATATTTGGTATTGGACATTCATATATACCTTTGCTTATCTATAGACGAGAATTAGACAGCAAAATAACACAAATAATATTTTTCATACTACGAATACCAAGAACGGAATAATATTGTGTAACTTAAGTGTAAATAATTTAATTAGATTATTACAATTAATAATACAGTTATGTCTAGATATATCACAAAAAACAAAATCTTCGCTCTAGAATTAAATCACGTGCTGTCCGTGTTGGTTGTGAGTGGCAAAGGATCGGTCGCCTTGGCGTTCATTGAGGGAGGCCTATGTTCAGCAGTGGACGGATAAAGGCTGATGATGATGATGAATACAATGAGAATCCGAACATAAAACAACCTTCATCGGGTTGGTTAATGAATGGAAAGTATTTAAAAAGTCAAATTCTAAGTCTTAAAAAATATATCGATAAAAGTAACTGAGTTCAATATCGAAAAATTGTATTATAGACCTTTATTTTAGCTTATATTGTAGAGCTTCTAAGTTGCCTTTTCTAAAACTATTTTGTCTTAAGTGAAACAGTGTGAGTTCAATGTAAAAACATCGTTTAATTAGAGCTCAGAAAGATGACTCCAAACAATGTCAGAAACAAGAGCCTCATAAATATTCAGAAGGTGGACCGAAAAGTCACCTGAAAAGTCACCTAAAGTCTATTTCCGATAAAACGCGACCTGCACCGACCGAATCTTTAATGGTCTCCGCGAAGGTGACGCAAATGCTTTTAAATTGTAAAAGTTATTGCCGTTAAAATTCATAACGTGGGATGAATAAGATTTTATAGTTTGGTGATTGAAAAAAAATCAGGTGTGTGTGCGATTCACACACGATAGAAGTGAAACACATGTTAAATGCTCAAATACAAGCAAGTACTAAACAGTCTGCAATATACATGCATACTTATACTCTCTCGCTCTTTTGTGTTTGTCTCTTACCTGTCGTTTTTTCCGTTGCATCCGGTTTGAAATCAGAACGATTCTAAGGAAGTTTCACTTAAAAATACCCAAAAATCACACCACGTTAGCCTAAGCTCTTTCTGCACTTTGTGTTACGATTACTGGGCACGAAAATAAACGTTAGAAATGTATATAAATACATATTATATTATCACGTACATGACCCGGTGCAGACATTCATCATATAGACATACTAGGTGTTCGAACAGACTTGTTCACCCAATTTTTATTTTATTTTATTTTTTTAGTTTATTTAGAAAACAAACAGTACAATTATACTTTATACATGAGAAACAAAATTACTAATATTACTATATACTACTTAAAAAGTAGGGGTTGGTCGTAATGTGATCGTGTGTATTTTTGAATGCTGTATCATTCAAAAATTGTATACAAAAAAATAAAAACTAAGAGGTGGACCACCCTTAATCTTGATGAAAAATAGATGTTGACCGAATCGCAGACCTAACTGATATGCACACAAAATTTCATGAGAATCGGTCGGAGTTTCAGGGTTTTTCAAGTCCGGAGGAGTTTAACCAGAAACACCGTGACACGTGAATTTTATATACATAGATATATTCTTACATACACTTAACCTGCATATTTGTCTAACCAGTAGAATTATGTATCGGATAGCAACTCGTATGCTACCCCAAGGGAAACCGAAGGATGCATGCATGTTGATTCGTTTAATTCACCGCTCCAATAGTTTATACTGGTTCTGTGACCGACCCGAGTTCCCGAGATGTTAATATTGAACCAACAAACAGGTACGTAGTATATCGACATAAGGATAAATATAAGTCAGAATAGATGGTACTTTGTTCTGGGCTTTCATATTCATTATATATATAAACCCAAATTTCTTACGGAACCCTATTTTGTTTTCAGTATGAAAACTAGCCTATGTTACTCGTGGATAATATAGCTTTCGAATGGTGAAAGAATTTTTGAAATCAGTCCAGTACTTTTTGAGCCTATTCATTACATTTGTTTGTTTACAAACAAAGTTTTCCTATTTATAATACTAGTGTAGATTAATATATGATTACGCCGCGACGACATAAGACATAACTCGGTAGAACGCTATGCAATCAAAATATTTTAGTTTGATGAATGTTTAATGTGTATCCGAGAGTTTCGATTAAGAAAATGTGTTGATAAACAACAAACAAACGCTATTATGAAAATCAAAAGTAAATATTTATTACTACACGTTATACTTTGTTTAAAATAAAACGTTCAACTTTCGGCAATAGGCGAGTTTTACCTTATCATCATCATCAGCCTTTATCCGTCGAATGCTGAGCCTTCCCAAGTGAACGCCAAGACGACCGATCCCTTGCCACTCGCATCCAACACGGACCGGCATGCACGGCGATCGTCTTCCCACCTGGTTAATGGCCGAATAACACTTCGCCTACCTTAGTCTATCTAAACGCTATAATATAGTCGAATGTAAGTATTCATCATCATCATCATCATCATCCTTTATCCGTCCACTACTGAACATAAGCCTCCCTCAATGAACGCCAAGACCCTTGCCACTCGCATCCAACATGGACCGGCCAACAATGGCCGACCAACACGTCATCTATCTAAACGCGGCCTTTATTCTAACTTTTATGGACCATTTTATACCAATCATCCCATTTACCAAATACCGTAACAATATTTAGGTATATTTATATATATTTTTTCTTTGTATACTTTATTTGTATTCTCATGGAATAAGATTATAAAATATTAATATAAAATTAAAGTATATGTCTTCTCCTCGAAACCAGGCGAGGAGGGATATAATATAAAAGAAAGATAAAATAAAGAACATCATGTAACAAATTTCAAACGATATACATAAACTTGCTTTCATTCTAAGTATAAATGTGATGATAATTAATGAAACTTACATAATATAAAGTATATACAAAATTAACAAAATACGTGTAACTGAGCTAAAAACGGAGCCATTGACATCCGGGGGTTTCGCTAGGAACCTAGGAAATAGGTCGAGCTAGCAAACTAGGTTAGATCTTTGATTTTCCACACTTTGTAAAGTGTGCTTATCGAAATAATTCAGTTTTCTCCGCTGTAAATAACAGAATTCCCTATTTTTAATGTTATGTGAAAATATTTAAAAATTCATGCATAATATATTTCAATGTTCGTACTTATTAATTAATGTATGTTTATTTATTTTTCACTTACCTACGTTTTAGAAAAATGTCAGTATACATTATCAGAAACCATTTTAATCACAAACACATAAAAAAGTAAAGTATCAACCCGTGTTCCACTGCTGGCCACGGGTTTCCTCTCCTCGAAATCAGGCGAGCGGGGGTCCGAAATCAGGCGAGCGGGGGTCCGAAATCAGGCGAGCGGGGGTCCGAAATCAGGCGAGGAGGGGTCCGAAATCAGGCGAGGAGGGGTCCGAAATCAGGCGAGGAGGGGTCCGAAATCAGGTGAGGAGGGGTCCGAAATCAGGCGATGAAACAAACAAACACATAGCTGGATCCAAATTTTATATTCTAAACTTGTCGGTTTTCCCGGTTTACTTTTCCATGTTCCCTGAATTTATCACTAGATAGAAATAGACTATTTTACTTCTCGATCTTTCAGCTATGTTGAAGTAGAATAGTGATCCGTTCTTCTGTGAAAATAGTATGAACAAATAAACACATAATACATTTATTCGAAGTTTAAAAGTTACTACTAAAATAATTAAAAGATAGGCTCAGTTATTGGTATATGGGTCGGTTTATGGACACGGTTATACAATATGTACATATATTTTGTTAAAAATATTTCTGTGTAGTGTGGTTGTTGGTTAATATTTTTACATTATTTATATATAATTTGTATTTATATTATTTTGTCCTAAGAATTTGGCACATCACTATACATCACAGCATAAATATACCTACTAATGAATTAGAAAAAAAGTTGAAAAATATTCATACAAAAGCGACTTAGTATATTTATTACAAATATGTATTATGTAACGTAAAATAGTAAAAAAATATTTCTTAAAGAATAAAAGAGTAATATAATAGTTTGTGCGTAAATAAAAGGCATATTTGTCTTCTGTTGTAAAATAGAACGTTACGTAGAAAAAAATAGATAAAATGAATTCATAAAAATTGTTGATTTCTAACATTAAAATAAAGCCAAAAATTAAAATTACTGCCAAAATTATTCCATCTATAGAGTTTTATAATTATTTGCAAATAAGCATTATATCAAGGTCAATTTAACCCCCGACGACGACTTAAAAACGACGAGGTGTTATCTAATATAAAGCAGATCAGAGGGGGTTGCCACCCTAAGCCTTTACAATTTGTCAAATTATATTTATAAAACGCATTTTCCGTTTAAGTCGTTTAATTAATGTCGTCCTTAAAACATTTACAGAAATTCTTTAAGCGTAAAACAGCACGCGTAAAATATTTTTCCTCGCAAATCAAATCGTTAATTAACAAAGTAAAAAAGCAACAGCTTGTAAAAATATTCGTTCATTTCTTCTAATATAATATTGAATACTTCAATTAATTAATGCGACGTCTGTCCCTTTTAACGAAATGCTGCAGGTAGATAACAAGGGGTGATGTACATCGATCCGTACATAAAACATTTAGGGTTGGCATCCAAGTATAAAAATAATTATTTTATATTTAACTTTTTTTCCAAAAAAAAAATAGATGTAATTAAAATTATAATTTGTAACCAATAAATTGTGATTGTCGCATGTAATGTAAACTATCCAAAACGAAGGAAATGTAAGAAATTTAATTAAGAACGATAAAACCCGTGAATTGTTTTTTTATGAAAATAAAAATTAGTTAGGTAATAGTAAGATACGAAACATGATTAAACTTGTCGTAAATTCTGATACACGTAATAGAATAAATAATGCGACATGGTATTCACAGCCCTAATCTAAGTATAGTGAAATCATCGAACACAGATACGTTTACTATTGGAACACAAACGCCAATTAAAGTCTCAAACTTTAATTGCCGTTCCACCATATTTGATGTCATTTGCATGTTGTGGAAGTATTAACTTACTCCCCTATTAACCCGGGCATAATTGAGTTTTGTGCGCTTTCAATATAACCAATTGTGTTATTCGTAAATGTTTTATGCAAAATTGAGAATTACCTTTTTACATTTTTATATTATTTTTCAATGCAATTCCAAAGCCATAATTTTTTGTTTTTAACTCAAATGTTCAGCGATGATTACTGAAATAAGCCGGTTTTATTTTACATACAATAAAAGAAAAGAATAACACGGACTAAGAGGGATCTGGAATTAAAATCGAAAGCCGGTCTACTGATGGATAAATTATTATGGTAAGCTCAAGATTTTTTATTGCGTTTCTAAATATGAGAGTTTTGGTGTGACTAGCTAGAGCTAGTCTAAGCTAGCTAAAAGAAGAGTAGTAGAAGTAGTAGAAAGTAGATAATTAAATTATATCCATTCTAATGGATGGATTCTAAAGCAATTTGAATTCCGAATTTATATTTTTTTTAATACTCACAACACTCTTGCAAATTCTAAGTATATCAAATTTTGCACTTGAAAAAAGAAAATCTAAAATAAAAGACCATAACACAAATGATGAAGGTTTAGTCGGGTTTGAAACAGTTTCCTGTATAAATACAAAGCTCTATACTTGAACATGTCGGGCTAATAAGCCCGCATTGACAGTTAAATGTCCAGCGATCCCACAACAAAGCTCAATCACGTTCAATTCGCTCACCGGATTTATTATCTACAACTTTGTATATTCAATGTACCTACATTCGCTTTTAACGTGATCAGTTTTAATTTTGAACCATTGAGAAATACTGAAAATTTATTTACAAACAAGAGAAATTGATTATGAAAGTCAAACGATAATAACAACAATATGACATAACCAAAGAAAGAAAAGTAACAATAATATTATGTTGATAGCAAAATCATCCTTTTCAAGTAATCATACATGCTAATTATACTCTATGGAACTTTAATTTACATTTATTTTTCATACACACAATAACACTTTCATTGTAGAAGAAAACATATGTAATACTAAGGGCCTGTTTCACAATCTCCCGTTAAGTTCCCTATAGGCTATAGGCAACATATTTGACAGATGTTTGACAGATACTCCATACTCTATCTGTCAAATATGTTCCCTATAGCCTATAGGGAACTTAACGGGAGATTGTGAAACAGGCCCTAAATCAGGCACCAAAACAACCCAACGTTATCAGACTATGTTAACAAGTAAAACAAAAGAAAGCCAAAAAGATTCGCTTCTATTACGAGTAAAACCGAACTTTGAGGCCAAAAAATACCGAATGTAGATGTAGATCGTCTCATCGAACGATGAGGAAAAAAAAAGAATATTTTTAATGTCACATGAGAATATATCAAGAACGAGGAAATGGGATCTCACACTCTCATTCCTCCAGCTTTCTCAAATGTCAATACATCAAACTTTACGTGATTGGGTGTATCACGACATATCGCAAATACGCTTGCTAAGTAGTATCCAAGCCCGAGCTCTTGTTTCAAAATGTCGAAATTGTAACAATAAATTAGACATCTTCTTGATATGCTGGCTAATACTAATAATAAATGATGTTAGTTTGTCTAATTGTTAAGTATTCATGCCTAAACTAAAATATTTAAGTGTTAATTTTAAAAAATATTTTCCCGATGGAAATACTGTCATAGGCTATTTAGCATTTTAAGTTTTTCTTCGTGTCCCTACAGGCTATATTTTGTTCTTGTTTACAAATGGGAATTAAAACTATGCCGGTGAAACCGCGAGGAACGATTAGTAAAATGTGAACGTTTCAGCAGAAGCATTGAACTCCTGCGTACATGACGAAGAAAATAAAATAAAAAAGAAGAAAGCAATCTAAAAATAGAGCATTGTTAAGCTTTCCAAATAAATTTTCTAAAGGAGCTTCTAAACGGGCAATCATTTCAATGAAATGGTTAGCCGCAACAGGATGGCGACGACAAAAAATTTGGTATGGCCCTTCCACACATATTTCGGACAGTTTGCTGCATTAAATTTATTCGTGATAGACGAGCCATGGTAGCCATATTGCAGTAAAGTATTGCTCCTTTACAATTAATTATCTTTAGAGTACTCGTAACTTGCAATTTGGAGTCACCGAATTCTCTTATTTTGGAAAAGCCTAAATTGTATTTTGGTGCTGCCTTCTCTATGCACAATACTGTATTAGACTTATTTTATGTACAAACGCGTTACCAACCACATAAAATAAGCTCGTTTTTCAAGCAAGCCAATTTCCTCTGGGATTAGTTCTGAGAATCCATTCAAGTGAAGTAGTTGGTACGGTTGCCTCATCACAGAAAACAGAACAATGTGCCACGTGCGAGCAAACTTGTATTTGGATTTATATTTGTAGGGCTTTATTTGAAGTCATTTAGCCTACTCCAAAACTTATGTAGGTTTGTATTACAAATGATTCACTAGATTATCCATATCGACATTCAATATGGATTATAGATTATATAATCTAGTCTTGAACTGTTTAAGCAATTTTGTTTAATTACTTCGAGGTACAAACAATAATAGCAACAGTTATGAATTTTGTCTTTGAATTCCATAAGTTTTGTAATCACATTATGTTTTACGTTCATCAATAATTTCTAGTTTGTTCTCCGCCCCTTTAATAACTTTATATGCATAAGACTCTATATGAATTAATCCTGAACATTAATCTAATCCGGCTGCACGCAACATACTATTAACGTTTGACGTAAATTACAATTTACCTAACCCCGACCCCCTCCCCTCTGCTAATTGATGTTTCCAACAAAATTAAACCAATTTAACTTCATTACATTGTCATTGTATTTCACTAGTCATTAATACGATATTGCTATGTTATAGTAAAACGATCAAACACCTAAGTAAACTTTATGTAAATTTGTACATTCTGTAAGTATATCATCTCATATATTAGGAGTTAATATATCACTTGTAGCAACTGTATTAACGTTACTCGAGACATTCTTGGGAATAAACAATAATATTGACAAAATATTTAAGTAAGATTATTTATTTATTCATTTTGGGAGGAACAACAGCTGACAAGTAAAAAGTATACATTTATATAGAAACTAAGAGCTACCAATAGTTTCCCACTGATAGTAACAAAAATAAGGAAATATAACTTAAAACAAAACAAACACTGCAAATTAGTAAAAAGAACACGTAAAGATTACAAAATGTCGTTAGTGATAGTTATATGCATATTATTCTCCAGCGTAGTTTCGTTGACTAGTTTTATTGCTGAAATATGTTTTTATTTATCTACTAAAAAATTGTGTGTGCTTTTTTGATATTTGATGTTGTTGATGATGTTTGTTTTAGTAAGTTGAAACCCCAAATTATAAGCGAGCAACACTATTTCTGTAATTTTACCCGGTATACCCACAGGTCGGATTAAGTCTGATTATGGTGACGATGATACCCACAGAAACGTAAACTAGTCAGGTAAAACCGCAGGGCGATGCTCTAGTGGAAAGTGAAATTACAAGATTTAAAGATGTTAAAAACATAATTTACGTAAATACTAATAAAAGTATTGAGCAAATCATTAAGACATTCTGTCTTATAGACAAATAAATGACTTCTGAAGAAAGTCTCGGTTTTTGGTGCTAGGTATTCTAGAACTTAGAAGTTTTCCACCGCTGATATCTAAAGGAACCACATTGTGGTCACTATTCAGGTGGTATTCCTTGGCTGTGAGCTGCGGTTGCTTATATTTACACACCGCTCCAGAGTCAAGAAGTTAGTTAAAAAATGGTCGTCGATACTACATATCTCCAGGTTTGCTATGAAAATCGTATTTTTTGATGCAACACTAGCAATTACCAAATTAGTCTATAGATTTTATCAAAAAACACTGATTCAAATTTTTTTACACCATCACAATATTTTTGCCAAATTATGTTATTGAGCAAAAACATCTTATAAAGCCAATGTCCAAAAACTTCAAAAAAAATGCTTACTTTGACGCATCAAAATAGTCTCATTAGTATGACTTGATTGGAAAGGCAGAATCGCTCGAATTTCTCTCAAAATATAAAAATGAGTCAATTAAATTAAGCTCACAGCCCATGTAAAACGCGCCGAAATTTAAGAGCTCTACGAAGAGGCGCCCGAAAAATAACCCCCTACAAAGGGATGCGAACGAATCATGAGGGGGTTATGAGTGGGTTATGAGTGCGTTTTCCTGTCTAGTGTATTTTCCCCTATAAGCCAGCTCACTCAGCAACAAAATTATAGTACAGATAAAACTGTCGACAAATAGACGCGAGGGGAATTATTTTGTGTCTTTCGTACATACACATTATTTCATTACAATAATTGCCGTGATCAATTTAGGTATATTTTTATATTAAATTTTTACTTCGTACCCTAACCTGTAGCGTAAAAAAAAGCATTTTCTAGAATAAATTTCTGAAACTATTGTTTCCAGAGAAAACTTAAATTATCATGCATAACCCAATGAAAATGGTCTTCTTTAAAAATTTTAGTTTGGGTGAAGTGCCGCCGTACTTCAGTCTTCCAGTGATCATGGCAGTTGAAACATTGCCCAAACATCGGCACCTCCATAAAACTATTAACGAGGTAAGCAACCGAACTAATATATATTTAAATATCAAAAGTGATCGCGTTAGTTTAAAACAATAAATTGGTCTTCAAAAATCCCATCATAATAATTTCTTCTTAAGAAAATCGCTTTCCTAATAATCGTACGTCCTTAAATTACTCTTCTGTATACGTATCTGAGTTAGCTATCAATAAGGCTCTCTGTTTCTCCAGACTAATAGAGTTCGTCGCCAAGCACTCTATCTTCAGGATTACAACACAACGCAGATTCTCGTGGTAAGATTTCGGGATCCAATCTTTAGTTAAATAGCTAAGTGGTCTTAAGATATATTGTGCTTAGCGTTAAACCCTGTCTCCAAACTTACTTAGACTGTAATCGCAAATGAATGATTTACGTTGGATATAATCCTCGAATAATCTTTTTCAAAATGATTTACTGCAACTACTACTTATTTTTATTTTCTATCCGTGCATATGCGTCCCAAAATTGATACAACTATTATAAATATATTTTATATATAACTATTTTAAATATATTTTTAATTCCATTTTCTTTCTTCATCATACATTCCACAATAAGTCGGATATTTAGCTTTTTAGATTTGTAATACGTGATAAATAACACATAGCTGTTGTACATAATACATATATCTTTTATTAATCTATAATAAATGAATTGTTAAATTACAGTAGATTGGTTTCGAATGTTCAAATTAAGTACTAGAAGTTCCATCCAGAACCATGCACTAGCAAAAATGTTTTAAAATTTTCAGGTGCGCTTGACTTCATCAATGTCATTTACTTTGTAAATAAAAACATTGTATTCGAACTCTCATGCCAGACAATACTAAAACTGTACATTTTAAAACCCGCATTCATCATTTTGAACAAAACCCATTAGTATGAGCTATACCAATTACTTACTAAAATAATAAATTCATTTTTAGCTGATAATATTCTCTACAATTTATTATCTAATATTTATGGTAAGAACATTTAACATAACTACATAAAACTCGCATCAAAATCCACCGAGAAACGCGCCCATTCATTTTATTTCAACTTTATCAAAAAGTCTTAAAATTCAACCTCAGCAACGATAATTTCGGAGAATTTTATATCTTGCAATAAGTCACCCGTCTGAGGATTAAGTATACGCATTAGAGGGACGGTGGCAATCAATAGAAAGCCGGTCTTACCTCAGGCTCAGCCGTTTTAAATGACGGAGCTCCATTGTGACCAACATGGTTATTGCGAGGCAAGACTTGCTACGAACATTTTAATCCTAGATCAGAAGAAAATGTAGGGCTCAAGTACTTAGCTACGAACACTTTGATAAGGTGTTCGCTGTATTACAAAGAGACGTAATCAAATATTTGTTAGCAGACGCAAAGGGCGATAGATGAATAATTAATTATTAAGGTTGTAATTGTTTTATTACAAGCCAATAAAAATTAAATATATCACAAAAAAGTAGCAAGTATATGTTCCACAGCTGGGCATGAGTTTCCTCCTCGAAATAAGATGAGGATGGTATCAGGCTATACTTCACCAAATGTTCGTGAACATCACACACCTTCAAAGACTTTTAATCTCATCAGGCATGCAGGTTTTCTCATGATGTTTTCCTTCACCGATGACAGAGCGACGGTCTCGTGTTAAGGGTGCGCTTAGAAATTTTAGAACCCATTTCAAGGCACCACGAGGGTTGGGGGCGAGGTCAGGATCGAACCCTGAACCTCTCGTACAAACCCTCAGTGAGTATACCATCACCGCTCAAATATATCACAAAAAAAACCTAATTTATTTTAATTCTATATTCGTCAAGTTCACTTTTTTAGGGTTCCTTAACGATATCTACAAATTATTAAGCTATTGCATAGCTTCTATCGCGGGCCTTGAGCGCGGGGACCGAGTACAGAAATTCCGTAACGAAAATAAAACCTAACGCTCCCCACTCCGACGGGCACGGAGGTGTGGCTTGAAGGCCATGCATCGTCTAACGTCGTTTCTTTTCGGCAGTCTTCGACACGGTGTTTGTGTGCTTGCAACTAGACGTATTGTACGACACTACGAAGCTCGCACGAATAACAATAAAATATAACACATGTATTGTAAAATAATAAAAATATTTTAAACAATATTAGTTAATATTGTTTAAAATATTTATATTTTTTTATTTATTTAATAAAGGAAAAAAAAATGTTTTCTTATCGGTCACCACGCTCAAAAAGTGTAACTTGAATTAATATCAAAGAAAAAGAAATACTGCATTAATAATTAAAATAAATAAATAATTATAATTGCATAAGTTGATACAAAATGCTATGCAATAGCATTACCGCGGCAGTCCCCGAGTGCCACACGTCTTTTTTTATTTTTTTAATTTTAATCATTGTTAGATTTTAAGTAGAGGTTTTCCACAATTTTCTTTAAATCAAATACTAAGTTTTACAAATCTAACGATGTAAAACAAAATTGCAAAATCAAATCTTTGATACGAATCTCAAAAGCTTCTTGAGCTAATATGATCCAATTTATATATACGACTGAAATGCAGCATAATAAATTTGCGGCGACCTGCGACCTACATCTTTCAAGGTTTCACATACAACCGAGTCGCAAATACAATTTATAGTTGGATACCGCAAACATTTGGCCGATTCCTTGGAGCTGCGATAAAGTTTCTTGAGAAAGACTGATTCCACACTACCGGTAATGTGCAAATTCCTCGCAACCACTCAACAGAAAAGTTGTTCTTTTCATTGTTCGGGTTTAGGACAATATCCGACCTAAAGTTACACACAAAAGGAAACCGATACAAAGTTTATAGGTATAACTTTGGTAGTGATTTCTAGCGATATAATCTATATTTTTATATAGAGCGACGATGGTCCAGTGGTGGGTAGACTCGGCCTCTTATGCGATAGGTTCCGGGTTCGATCCTGACCAGCCCCCCGTGTGTAAGGCACACACTGGGGAAATGGGTTTTTCGTAATTTCTAAGCTCACCCTAAGCACAAGGCCATCGCTCGCTCACCGGGACATATAAGGGTTGATACTTTACTTTTACTATATTTTTATACTAATATTCTCAAATAATTTGTCTAAAGAATAAACATTCGCATTTGCACTTACAATTTAATAAATTGGTAATTCTACAGTTTACGTTGCTGCGTCTGTGTTTTTAATTATTTCATAAGCATGAGTGTAAATATCTCGTTTTAAATAATTTGATTTTTTTTCATAAAATGAGCTTAAAACATACTTATGTACAGCATCTTATCCCAAATAAATTAAATATTTATTCAACTCTTGATACTTTAGCCTTATTTAACTACTAACACGAATTTGGAATAAATAATAAAAAATGTATATGATATCTAAAAAATATCAACCAACAGATTATCTCTCCTTAGTTATCTTTGTTACAGTGATTACGTATATCAAATGCATGTTAATTCGTATCATATAATAAACACACTTTAATTAAGCAAAACAAGATAGTGATAACATCGTAGCGCAAACAATAATATTAGTTTATACAGTATTGTAACTTAATTAATTAAATTAGGGCGCACCCTGTATATACAATACGCGAACAGGTATTGTACCTTTCGTATTTACCCATCACGACTGCAGGAATTGTTGCCTAGAATTGATTCTAATACCTTCATATTGTACAAACATGATGCTCTTAAATTACAAATGCGAGATTTCCTACAGACAGCTTATACTCGGACCTCGATTCGAAACCCCCTATTAAGATATTATCATTAATATTATCATTAGTATACAGTATGTTATACAGGGTAAATGTTTAATTTAATTTTGTGAATAAACTGTATCCACCTTTGTATTTACACACATAAGCAAATAAATGATTTGAATTGATTTTTATTTTAATATTAAGTCTCATTCAAAAAGCGAACCTTTTCATTTTAATCATCATCGTTGTACCTTTATCCGTTTACTAATGAACATTTCCAGTGGTCCATTAACAGGGAAAGGCGAATAATACATGTGCATAATCTCATTTTTTGTGGATGTGGCATCGATAATTACTAAAAGGCTTAGACTGCTCGTTTGCCAATCTATGCTATAAAAAACACGTCATATTGTACCTAAGCGCTGCCTCCACTCTTTAACCTTATTGGCCCATCGGCCAACCGACACACTTATTCTTCGTGTGATGTCTGAAGTTTAGAAATATGTCTTCCTTTCGAGTCCTATTTGCCAAGGAAACACCTAGCATCGCACGTTTCATGCCACGTAAATTGTAGGACCAATGATTAATTAAAAGGCCACATTTCGGGCCCGTAGCTTATCAGGGGGAAACAGCTTTGGTCGAAACTTTCGGCTACAGGCTCTGCGTTAAAGAAGAC
Source organism: Lycaena phlaeas (assembly GCA_905333005.2). Lineage (NCBI taxonomy): Eukaryota > Metazoa > Arthropoda > Insecta > Lepidoptera > Lycaenidae > Lycaena > Lycaena phlaeas. The sequence continues at coordinate 4,988,102 of HG995174.1, forward strand.
GTGAGAAAATGGATAAGATTTATTTTTTATCAGAAACTTTATTTCAATATAAAATCTTATAAAATCTTAGGCGGTTTTACGTGAGACGATTATGTCTTACAGTAAAAAATAAATTGGAATAATATATCAAATATATTTGTATGTTAAGTACCAGAAGCTAGCCAATTAGTCGAGTTGAAATTATATAACAGAAATGTAAGTATATTTTTCTTCCTTTATAATTTTATAGAGACTCCAATTAGGGAAGACGAGGGTTGTTAAAACAATATTTTTACTGTAGAATAGTTAAATAGCCATAGAATGAAAATTATTAAATTGGCGTATTTTACCTTGAGTTCGTTCAACAAGATTTCTCTATCAGGGAAAAGAAAATAGAAGTGGCACGTACAACTACGTGGAGTATGCGGTACTCCGTTGACACGTCGAAAACAGATGTTTTCTGTGCTATAAAGTATATTCTGTATTACGTACAGAGCATTTCAAAACACGAAACGGTCTGACGTAGACACTTCTAACAAACAACGAATTCTGAAAATGTTTCTACCGTATGTGAACTACTTCGTGTAATATAATGTACATTATAAGTTTCTGTTTTATTGCTAGTGACTAGGTAGTTACTTTTATGTATGTTCCTTAACACGTGACAATAAATTAACTTATCTTAAGCATTCGCCAATTAATGTAATTTACAATCTAAAGAGAAGTAAGATACAAATGTCAGTCACACGAGAAGAAATGTTTGCAAGTGACAATTGATGATTATTATTTAGCATCAGCTGATCTAGTGGTTAGATGGCTGGACGCTTCCACAACCCGATCAAAGTTAATAATATAATATAGTATATGTCTGATACATGTTAGATATAAAAAAAATCTTGGTACTCGAACTAGGGTTCCCAACCGTACTTTTGAACATAATATTTTACTCTATACCAAGTACGCGTTCTCTGTAATGTGTAACACTAAAAGGGATTATATTAATATTGCCTACCCTTAAAAATACCAATTTAAAAGTGTTCAATAAATGATACCTACTCTTTTTCATATATCTGTACTCTTCATTTATCTTCGTTGATATCATACTTAGAGTACTTTTTTGCTTCTAATAAAAGTCGGCAACCCTAACCCGACACAAGTTCTTACGAGCTTACCACGAGAATAAACTAACATGGCATGGTTGATAAAAAGATTATTTATTATTTTGCTAAAAAGAAACCTAGTTCATTGACCCTTTTCATCATATATCACGTCAATACAATAATTTCTCGCAATATCAAAAACACCATTACATTGTCAGCGCGAACTTATCTAATATCTGTTCACGAGTGAATGGCTTGTCCCTTCAAAATTCGCTACAAATATATCTGAAAAAGGAATTTGTCACACACAAGAAGCCAGACGACGCGGAAGTTGCTTGGCACGACGCCGCATCTATGCATCGTATTGAGTGCCAAGTGCCAACAATTGCAACATTCACCCAGCCTGTTATACGGGTTTATAACATGGGGCCGTTTTATGACCCACCATACATTTTAATAACTTATTTAAAGCCTTTGGCCGCCTTTGAAATATCTAAAACATTGCGAATATTTTCAAAATTATAAAACGGCACGTGAAGGATCCGTTCCATTGTCTATATTTCTGTTAAACATAGTACTTTTCGCCGACATCAAATCAAGAAATTTTGGAAGAGGCGAGGTCCCACAGGAAAATTAATAATATCTATGGACGCATTCCACGTACATCTGGTCTCTTGCTAACTTTCCGATGAACTTCTGCAGGTACTAGAGAACGGAAATACATATATTTACTTAATATCAAACTAAAAACTTATAATTAAAAATTAACTCTAAAATATTCATAAAGATATTCACAAAAAGAATATGTCATCCAAAATTTCAATTTGGGGCATGGTACCCAGAATACTGGCAGCATTACCTCGCTGAATAGCTAAACTTATTCTCTGCGCGAAATAGCTGCCAGCCTTCTGATCACCCGATGAGAGAATCAGTCGATTCGACATATCCTTCATAAACCGCTTCATGTCAGACGACCACGGCCCTAACGTTTCGAAAGCTAACGCCGCAAACTCATAGTCTTCAGTTATAGAAGAGTATTTGCGACGCTATTTACTTAATACTTTTTATAATATTACATATATTTAAGATTTTTATTATTATATTACACATATTTAATACACTTTTTCTGTTCCCTGGCGAGATCCGAGCCCGCTACCTCGTAAAATCGTAAAAAATATAATGAAACAACTTTTCCTGGTTTTATTGGGGTTTACGAAGATTTTTATATACCCTCCTCCTCCTATGGTCCTCCCGTGACCATGGTTGCTGCAGTGTCCGAAACGTAGGGCATGTAAAATTTTAATAAGCCGCGATTAAACCTTATAAAACTGATTCATTATAATAAGCGAAATTCGACGGATTTGGCTGAAAGTTGAAATGGTGATGGTTTAATTGGATAAAAATAGATTATACATAGTTGTTAAATGTATATTGTATGTAAAATTCTTATTGTGAAACTGTTTGTTTGTTGATATATATATATATATATATATATATATATACTAGAAGGATAATAAATTTGAAAAAAATCACACGCTATTTAGATTCGTACCTACTGGACTGCTTTTAACTCCAAAAGTGCACCACTACATTTTATCTGTTTTAGACGAAATGTCCTAATTCCAAAATGATAGTCGTATGGTTTGCATTGAATTTTGTTTACGACTTCCGCTTAAAATTGAGCATCAGTAGCTGTACTTACTTACAGGTGTGTTTCAGACATCATGGCTACTAGCAAATATGGTTCTGTAGAAAGTTAAAGGTATGCAAACAAGATGCTACTCAAACAGTAAAAGTTAACAAAATAAAACCAAGAGTAAAGTATACGTGGGTAAATCGTCCACACAAGTAAACAAGTCCAGCCGCGGTAAACGTCGCCCGAACAATTACTGGCGAGCTAACATTACACACTGATTGAGCGTCGAACAAAAGCAAAAAATATTTGCACGGTGCACAGTTAAAACTCACATTACTATGGGAATTTTCCTTTTCAATAATATCATTCATTTTTTAATCTTTTTATATAGTCTTCGTACGCATTTTTGTGAGATAAAAACTTTGGTGAAGTTAGAGATACATCGTTTTGGACACCATAAGGATCAAGCGGGAAATGCACTGACGCATCCCGCAGGGGAGTGGGTCTCCCCAAGCGGGTATGTGGGACTCGCTGCGCCCGATAGCTGGTAAATGGACACAGCTCTACCCACTAAAACCCGGCGAGTGCCACCAATGCCGCCTTGGGTGAGGCGCCCCGGATCTACTAGCACAGAGCACCTCGACGGCAAGTCAGTCTCCTCAGGAGGGCAACGCCACCTCCACAGACGGGTTGCCCGGCACCACAGAACAACCTCTTATACCGTCAGGACAGTACAATGAGGCGAGGTTCCCATTCTCGCCCCTTGCCCACTGCTCTTTTGCCCCCTCTTCTTAGAAGAGGGGTACAAAGAGCCCTCTCGGCTCAATTAGCTTCGCCCAAGGTGTTGGGTTCAACCTAGGCTACTGAGCCCCACCGCCACGACAAGGCTTGAACGGTGAACCATGGTGGGATCATTATTATTATTATAAGCGATGCTTTTGAATATATTTGGGCACAAATCTGTGTTTGGGCATATAATAATATAGTTTTATTATATTGTTTTTTCTTATCAACTTTCAATGTAAATTGGAGCAAATCTTGCAAGAAAATTTTAAAGCAGTTCGAATTATGATTTTTTTGTCTGGTACCCGTACAGGTAGCTACAACGATTTTAATAGTGTGATGATCTTATCATGCATAAGGTTTAACATGACCGTAAATATCGCAACAGCATAACAGATCCAAAACTTTGATTAATTGACCATTTCTTCGGGACTATTGTAAAGAATTTAGGGAAAAATTATCCAAAGAAACGGGGATTACATGAAATATTTGGGATGACAAGGAAATAGGCTGCGGCGTCCTGTTTTGGTACGTGACAAGACTTTTTAATTCTACGGACACGAGCCGGCTTTCACGGTATCCTCTCATTTCATAAACTACAAATTTTCTATTTGAAAATTACGTAGGTACGACAATTATATAATACTGTTGCACGCAGCTTTGCCTGCGTCAACTAAGATTTAAAACGGAACCCTAACTTTTTGAAAATTTAATATAAGTACCCTATGTTCACCGGGGATAGTGTAGCTTCCCAACAGTGAAAGAATTTTTAAAGCGCTAAAGCGCAAACAAACAATCAAATCTTTCCTCTTTATAGTATTAGTATATATATTTCAAAGCGCTAAAGCGCAAACAAACAATCAAATCTTTCCTCTTTATAGTATTAGTATATATAGACCAACACGACAAATTCGTAATTCTACAAAGTAATCATTACCTACTAATAAAAATATTAATTATATTAGAACATTATTTCATTATCATCATCAGCCTTATTACGTCCACTGCTAAACATAGGCCTCCCTCAATGAACGCCAAGACGCCGATCCCTCACCACTAGCATCCAACACGGATGAACATTACACTAACGATATTTTAAACAATAAATAATTTACATTATTATCAATTTGACCTGACGTTATTACAGATATGAGATTGCGCTCTGAGCATGTCCCTCTAAGCAGTTTTGGTTATATCATGGGAAAAGTTCTATCAAATAAGTGTAGTGAATGTTATCTTATTGAAGACGTTTATCATATAATTGTATGTGTTAGGAACACATAATATTTGAAATAAGTTTTTAATATTACTATGGTTAGGAACGAAGTTGAAAAAGTCTTTTGGAACTGCTCACGAAATTGACTTACATGATGCTGGTATATGTAATGTTATTCTAACTTTCTTTATTGTTTTATGTTTTGTGACATAAAATTAAATTAATTAAAAACTAAGTTTTTCTAAGTGTTAAAATAATTACTATTCCTAATATTTTCCATGTACAGAAACGACTCTCTACCGATTTATTTTATGTATATAATATAGTCTTCTATCTATACATAAAATGTAATCTATCTATACATAACCTGTAATGTAACAAAGAAACTATTAATAGTTAGATCTACACACTAAAATCAATAGACAAATACAACTTGCTAGGATAAAGAACGAAAAGCAATTTCATATAGTACTAACAGTACTTACGCCGAGTACATAGATGTTCACGAAACATAAACCTGATCCGTTGTAGAGACAGGTCCAAATGCATTGTAAGATATAGAAAGAGCATAGCAAGCTTACGACACCAAGTGCTCTTACTTTTATATAGATTGCTTTGTTGTAGTGTTAGTGATAAGTCTGCCTTTGTCTAAAGTTGAATGTCATGACTTGTGATCCTTATATTGAAACCTTTATCTTATGAGTAATATAAATACTTGTTTTAATCTAAAAATGTTTTGACATCTATAAAGGTAAATGCCTTGTAATTTTTTCAAGAATATGATATTTCACTAGTTTCGGAAGACCAACTCATACTTATCGTTTTATAAGGATCGTGCAAATAACATTTATTTTAATTTATTAAAAGTATTTTGTTAAAAAAAAGCATTACACAATATATTGATTATCTGTAAGTTCGGCAATATGGCGTCAAGTCAGAATAGTGACGTCAGTCGTCAGTGATTATAATGTTCCGCATAGAATACTCAATACCTCTGTGAATGTTGACGTTACATTTGAATAGGCAAGCCAAACCGTTTATGGTCTTATCGTTCTGACTTCAAAACAAATAATTTAATTTAAGATTTTTTTAATGTAAGAAGAAAAGGCAAAAAACTGGCAATCATAGATATTGCCGATGGAAGTGAAAACTTATCGCTTAGACTTATGACACGAATTTCATAATGACGTCATTAACATGTCGGTGACGCGAACCTATAAGATTTTTCTTCACAAAAAAGTTCTCAAAGCGGCTATAGAAATTTTTACTTCAAAAAGTTCTCGATAGAGATATTTAAATCGTTTTAGTATTGGTAATGGTAGAAAATCAAATAAATTCTTAGCTTAGATAAAGGATAAGATGAAATTTTTCGTTTTTACAATTTTTTGACGAACCCCAATTCTCATAATCCCGAGCTACGCATTTTATATTAAAGATTGGATTACTTCGTTTAAATTATTAATAATGTTAAGCAAAAGCCATTTGATTAAGCACTTGTCTTTCACTCTTTCCTTTACAGCAACGCTTTAAATTTAAAAGGGTTTTTGTCTGCATAATTAATTACTTTTACTGTTAGGACTAGGAACCATTTTTTACTCAAACTTGGATTTTCTTTTGTAAGAGAATAATGGAATATTTTTGAGTTAATATAAGGATTTTTATGTTATATTTGAGTTTTATTTTTAGTCTCTATTAAGGTTATTGACCTAAGAAGTTTAAAATATTTAGTACACTAAATATTTTAAATATTGATGTTACACATAAAGAGTTTTATCAGGAAAGCTTTATTGTTGTATGAGGAAAGCTTTATAGTGTGTAGCGATATTATTCAAAATTATATGAAGTTAAACGAGCCATAATTAAAAGCAAATTTTGTGAAAGTATAATTATTTGTCTGTTATTCTCTTCACTGAGTATCACACGGTTGCATTGATTTATCTTGTCAAGATCTTTTGTACCGACCGACGACCTCGGTGGCGCAATGGTTAGGCCGTTGGCGCTTAAGTCTGAAGGTAGCGGGTTCGAATCCCGCCAGAGAACAAAAAGTTTTCTGTGTCCCTGGGTCATGAATGTGTGTCAATTATGTGTACTTTATAAAAAAAAAACTTTAATGTATAATGTATTAAGTAAAAATATTTCCTTTGTCTGGTACCCGTAACACAAGTTCTTCGAGAACTTACCACGGGACAAGATAGACATAGTGTAAAGGCGGCCATAGATATTATTATATAACAGAATGCACTTACGGCCACGATGGGAACATGTAGCGCAGAATTAAAACTAAAATTACCTGAAACAAATAAGTAGAAGTTAAAAAAAGACCCAGCGACAAAGCTTAAGGTATAATATGATATAGAAATTCATATTTGGATCCGAAAGTGTTGTACAACATTACTTATTATAAGTATTTCGTTCTCAAGGAAGACTTACGTACACAACGCCGAGCAAATAGCTCACGACTAATCGTCGTTATGGCTAACCATAGGCTATAAATTTCAAACAAGTAAATTAAATACCTACTACGAAAAAAACGTCACTTCTTTCACTGCAGTTAAAGTGTAGCCTTAGATACCCTCATTACAATAACAAATTTACTGTCAAAATATCTCTCTTCCGTAGGTAGCAACTTAGCAACTTGTACAATTGAAATACAATAGACAAAACATAACATTACTATGTCTTATCCAATCTAGATTAGCTTATTATGAAGTTGAATAATTCGTCAAAGAAAACGTCAAAAAAAAAACCTTTATCAAAAGTCTAGACTAGCCGCGTGGTTGGCTCTAATCCTCACACGACAGGACTAATTAATGTATCAACTTAGCATCCATATCACACAACTTTTTCTGGAACAAACACGTTTAAGGCCAGAGTTTGCGCGAAAGCTCGAAGCTCGAGATAAACTTGGTTTGTGACGTTGATTTATGTCTCCGTTTGTCCCGGAGACAGCCGCCTCCAAAGTCCCGGTTCATCCCGGATACATAGAGATAACGCCTCTAATGCATACTGCAAATTACCGGACACAGATGCTGTTTACGAAAATTGCTTTGCGTTTTACACAAATGCTATCTTAAGACTTATTTTATTTCTCAAGTTTAAACTTATTATCTGCAAAAAGAAACGATAGGAATTTCTTTGTCCCTTCCGTACTCGTTATTTGGTGTCTTTTCACTTTTTTGCGACAAGTCTGGAGATGTCAGCTCCAACTATCAAGTTCGCTGAGCACTTTTTATTTGAAACCATGTTTGTAACTAGAAAAACTTACCATTGGTACTTTACATGATTATTTTTTCAGTTAGAAGAAAAAAAAACTTTATACTGGTAAATACTGAAAAGATGTTTTGTTACACGACTTGCACATGATAATTTTAACAGCCGATTTAGACTACATATTTTAAATCTCCTTTTTAGTCCTCTCATCGAGGGTTTTTCAATTAATATTTTTGCTTTAAAATTCATAGTTTTTAAAGTATAATTACAATCTGTCGTAATTTAATTTTAATAACATAAAAGCGTGTTCCATGCTACGTTATGGAATAAAATCATTGTGGGGAGAATTTGTTTAGACTTTGACGATTTAATCTAAACGTTTTCTATTCCCTAACCGTTGCAATATAATAAAAATATTTTAAGCTTCTGTGTTTATGACACTTTTAGACGTAACCTATTTTATAAATATGAAAGCGCACGCCACATTGCCATGTACAGTGAATTGATTTAGACATGGCTAATAATCTGGATCGGAAATTTTTATTCAAATCGTTTAAGTGTAATAAAAGTACATAATGCTTTTGTGGTTATGACACTTTGAGACGTTAAATGGGCCGACTAATGCCTCATTGATCGTTAGTATCGTTGGCGTGAATAGAGCTCGTGAAGCCGCATGCAATATTATGGTGACCAACTACGAAAATAAGTGTTTGAAATATTTTATATTTTTGGAGTGAAACTTCTTTAGAATCGTGATTCAAATCGGATACAACGGAAAAAACGACAGGTATGAGACAAACACAAAAGAGAGAGAGAAAGCAAATGTCGGTGTGTATGTATATTGCAGCCTGTTTAATACTTGTTTGTATTTGAGCATTTAACATGTGTTTCATTTCTATCGTATGTGAATCGCACACACACCTTTTTTTGATAACCAGGCGCCATATATGCTTTAAACATTTGAACACTTGTTTGTTTGCTATGTGTGGCACGAGACCTTGAATTCAAAATTCTCGTGCCACACATGGCAAGCAAACAAGTGTTCAAATGTATGAAGCTATGTCTGGCGCCGGCTATAGAAATGATGTTCTGTGCTGTGCAGCCATTCCAACTGCTTCTTATTTCTTCCATCAAGCAGATTTGCTGCTGGGAAAGTAAGCCAGGAGAGACAGTCCGATTACTGAAATCCAAATCATGTCTCAAGATAGACAAAGTACGATTAAGTACCAAAGATGAACTTCATATTACGCATCGACGAATTATGATAACAGTGTTCCCCGATCGCCCCTGTCATACAAGTAGTGGCTGGGAATTGGGATAGATTTCCTAATATAATAAAAAAAAATAGTACGGGTCCCGTACCCGAAATCAGGCGAGTCGTGTACTTTAATTCACCTTTAGGTATTTAAATAAATCATTGATTCTAGGGACGTTGCCTTTGCATGAGACTTAATTTATCAAGTGGCATTATATGTAAAGTGTAAAATAAAAAACGGGTATATTTCTAAGGAAGGGGATTTAATTTAAATAAGCATCTTGTCTAAAATGTACTTATTAGAAGCATGAATTAGTGGACCCTTGATAATACGTTGACTATTAGTTTTGCGTACAAGGTACATTAATAACACCTAGTTCAAAATACTTCGTTTCCAAGAATAGTTTTTGATACCGTTATTACTTTGTTTGGGTCGTTAAACTCACAATATGAAGGCTACATTTGTATTTTAGATCTTCAGTAAAAATTCACACCTTTTTGAACATAGAACTAAATTATACAAAATATTTAAATTTATTTTTAGTAAAAACCCCCAACGCAATGTCATGTATATAGCTTATAATTTTAAATGATCCGATTTTGATAAAACATAATATCAAGAAAGAAAAAGAAGAGAAAAGAAATCTTGATTAAACCGTATTAAATCGGAAAATAGTCACGGTCATACTTATTACGCCCCGCTTTTTATGAAGGGGCTAAAAACGGGTAGATTTATCCATGAGCACGACACATCCATACATGTTTCAAAATTAAAGGCGCTCGTCCACCGCAGCGCACGGAAAAAGTCTACGCACGTGTTAAGATTTACTTTGCAAAAAATCCATGTTATTGTCTCCATTGCAAACCAACGGACTCGCTACGAGTTAATTAACAACTCGCAAAGCGTGCATAGCCTCTTCGTGCGCCGCGGTGGAGCAGCGCCCTAATTTAAATTCAGTTCATTAACTTTAACAAATACAGCATAAAAACACACACTACGCGTACAAATACCAAAACAGAGAGTGGATAAGGGAAAAATATGTTTTCATCCTATTTTAAACAGTTTAATTATTTGTATTTATGTGAAAATTGTAAATTTATATTAAGTAATTAATTAAAACGACGACAATAATAATTACAGTGCGAGTGTACTATTGTGTCTATCGAGTAGATACAAGTGAAGCCTCTCGAGTGAAAGGGTCAGGGTTCTATTCTGATTCCAGACCGATGCGATGAAATGTGCTTCTTAAATTTCTCGGTGTACCTGAAAACGAGACCATCGCTTGCTCACCCGTGAAGGAAAATTTCTCGAGGTAACTGCATGCCTAATGATATTTTTGAAGGCATATCTTCACCAACCCGCCTTGGCTCAGCGCATCTATACTATGCACTATAAACACCCAAAACACCCTCCTCGCCTTATTTCGAAGAGGACACCCGTTCCCGTGAGTCATATAAGGGTTGATATCCTCTATCTTTTGATGTGATCTTATTAATGCTGTATTTTTTTTGTTAGCTTTAATTTTTTTTTAATCTTTTTAATTTGTGTATGTATTGTGTTATATGGAGTTGTGAATAAAAAGTTTATCTATCTATTTATCAATCTTTATATTATACTATACTACACTAATTGTTGCCCGCGGCTTCGCCCGCGTTAACTTACATTTACGGACGTATCCGGTTTGATTATTTTATAGCCTAAGTTACTCCTTATTATAACATATACCTATAGATAGACCAGAAAAAGTCTCGTCAAAGTCTCGTCAAAACCGGTCCAACCATTTCAAAGATTAGCCGGAACAGACAGATAGGCAGACAAAAATGGAAAAAATGTGTTCTTGATATATTATGTACCGTACATAATGTACTTACCTATTAAAACGATGTTATTTTAATATTACAAACAGACGCTCCAATTTTATTAAACGTCTCAAACATCAGTACAGCATGGTCATCGTATTATGCTCATTTTAATTTTCACCAGTGCCATATTTACACTTTAAATTATTATCATGTCGGACACGAGAGGCAATTTGCTGCTGTAATTGCATCAATGAGTTGTCACTTGACAAAAAGCCTTTTTGATAAGCTCAAATGTACATGCGGTGAATATGAATCGCGGCTCGAAAGTCCGTCATGTACAAGGAATGTCATTTGTTAAAAGGGGAAAAGTTTATTTGATTAAGTAAAAGTTGCACATGTCTAATTTTGGACAGTATATTTTTGGGCAATGTTAAAATTAGGACCGTTTACATGAAATCAAGACGGCACTTCCTAGGTAGGTCCTACCTACTAGTACTGTCCTAGGTAGGTTAATTGGTCATCCACCAATTAATAGGCCTAGGAAGTTTATTATATTATTATTTATGTTATAAATTATGATTATCCTCTTATGAAAAATTTAGTTATAGTTAATTTGGTGAGTTTGATTGTTTGCTAGATTGAGTATGATCTAGATTCTAGACGGAGAATATACCTAATTGTTTCATTTGTAATCTAAACGTTAAACAATCATTCTGCGGACATAGCCGACTGGTCACTGTCGCGGATTCAAATCCCGCGTAGTGCAGGCAAGTCTTATGATAAATATTATAGACTAGCTGCTGCCTGCGGCTTCACCCGCGGTAGCAAAAAACCTTTTGTTTTTAATAAAAAAAGTATCTGTTACTTCTAGTACCTGCCAGAATATGTGTACAAAGTTTCATGATGATTCGTCGAGTAGTTTTTGCGTGAAAGCGTAACTAACATCCACGCTTTCACATTTATAATACTAGTATTGATGTCACCAATATATTGAAGTATATTTGTAATGAATTTTAATATCTTAAATTAATTTTCATTTCTAGTAACACGAGGTTTTACGAACTTACTTTAACGCGGTGTTATTGTTGGATTGAATTTATTTATTTATAAACTCATCAGACAATAGATTGAGACATGGTTCATGTTGTTTCATTGTTGATGATCTAACGTTTTTATTCTCAATTCATCATCATCAACCTTTCTCCGTCTCCTGCTGGACACATGCCTCGTTCAAAGAAGCCTTAGATATTTGATTTGATTGATTATTAAATAGAACAAATGCTTACACATTACAAATGCTTATATTAATCAACTAACATAACGAGAAAATAATGGACTGGATAGGTCAAGACTGAATAATGGACTACATTAATAATGGACCAGCAGTAGGTACTAGTATTTGAAGCGCTATTCAGTAAAGGTTATATTAAACTAATAAACAAATTTAACAGCTCCACAGTCACATGTAAGGGGTGACCACGCGATCATAAATAACTGTCCAAATGAATTTCTTGAAAAGGTCCTGAATTTTGTACAACGCATGTGGTCACGCACAACTTACGTATATTGTACTTTAAATTATGCATAATTCATTACGACTCCTAATCCATAAATTTGAGGGCTTTATAATCTACCGGTATTAATTCTAAAGATGACGAGACATGTGTGAATTAATGAATATCAGACACACAAATTTCCGATGTAGCTTTAAGGCCTTAAGGCTAACAGTATAAGCATGTCCTTTCAAAAAAAAAACAAATTTCGATTGTTTTTTTTATTTTATTTGCAATTAATTGGAATTTATTTAATTATATATAATACGATGTAATGTACATATACAAACATAAAGTAAAATATATATTAAGCTGCTTCTATTAATATGAACTCTGAATGACGAAGTCATAAAACTTTAATATTTACACGGTTTAAAAATTTTATAGTAGTCAGTCAGTATCAAACTAGAGCCTTTTCCAAAAACCCCTAAACTCGATGCTCAGCCAATTTAAACAATCTAAAATTGTGAAGTGGCGCGGACATTGTATTGAGCACAAAAATCCGAATTCTGTTAGCAGCCTGCAGATCACATCAATCAACGTCAGACGAAACAAGTTTTTCCTTGCATTTGTGTTCAAGCGTTCTTCTATTTTTGTTTGCGAACTTTCAACCCTACAATTTTGGAAATTGGTCCTCTGGTATTATTTATTGCTTTAAAATTTAATCGTGTTTATAACTTATTGTACGTACTTCTTAACAATTATGTTTAATTCAGAGTTGAAAGTTGGAGGCGTCTCGAGTAAACACTTAATGATGTTGAACTTTTGGAGCTTCGTTTATAAATATTTTAGCGAAATATCTAGAACGAAATACTTAAATTAGGGCCGAGCTGGTTCCCTCTGCTGCTGTTAAGTGATAACAAACGGTGTAAATATTTAGACAGAATCGGATGACCTTTTTAAAGGCACATTCTCTTCGACTACTATAATTATAAATGGTATCTAACTTTACCTGTTCTGCAATGAAATAACGTTTAAGTACGGATTTTATTGTATATTTTTTATGACCAACGTTTTAGATACTTACTTTTAATTATTAAACAACTTTTACGGATTTTATCGCGGTTTATTAAGTTTTTTATGAGCCCGACGTTTCGGATACTTTACAGCAACCATGGTTACAGAAGGACCATTGGCCCACACCATGGTTCAAGCAGGTCGTGGCGGTGGGGCTAGTAGCCTAGGGTGAACCTAGCACCTTGGGCGAAGCGATGCCTAAGTGCATTTCCCGGCCTTAAAGAAAAAAAAATGCCACCTTCGACTATTGTTAATTGAATTTATTATCTACAATACTAGTCGTTACTAGTATAACTATCTATGTTAACCTTTAAATACATCATTTTTCCTGCCTTTTCAACCGCCTCCTCCATCAGCTGTCGTCCAGAATAATAAAGTTCAGTCCTCCCGTGACCATGGTTGCTGTAATGTATCCGAAACGTCGGGCTCATAAAAAACTTAATAAACCGCGATAAAATCCGTAAAAGTTGTTTAATAATATCAAAAACATGTTTAATGATTGATTACCAAGCATTGAACAAACACAATTATAAATAGCTAGAAACGCCCCGCGGTTTCGTCCTCATACTTCCCATTCCCGTGGGAACACGGGGATGAATTATATCCAATGTATTATTCTGATGTATGAGCTATATTTTTGTAAAGTTTTATTAAAATTCATTTAGTACATTTTACGTGAAAGAATAACAAACATGCATACATTTTTACAAACTTTCGCGTTTATAATATTAGTAGGAAGAAAGAAGGATTCTATAACATACAAGAAATTATAAGTTACTAGCAGCACCCCGCGGTTTCACCTGCGTACTTCCCATTCCCTAAGGACAACAGTAATAAATTATAACCTGTGTGTTATTCTGATGTCTAAACTATATTATAGTAAAGTTTCATCAAAATACATTACGTGAAAGAATAACAAACATCCATACTTACAAACTTTCACGTTTATAGTATTATTAGTAGGAAGTAGGATATATTATGAATACATAGATCCCACACAATACGCTACAGCTACAGCTGGGTGACAATGTGTGTAAATTATTCACAACTATTGAACACAATCCATATTGCCTGTGCATAACGTAGTACGATTGAAAACGAGGAAAATATTGTTACATTATCTATTCATACTGTATATTAAATTTATAATTTCATATTCAATTTGCAAGTAATAGCCGTTAAGACTTTTTTTTAATTTATTACGACCAGTACAATAGATTAGCCACACATTGCCTCAGGAGGACTCTCACCTCCCCACCATGGTTCAGGCCTTATCGTGGCGGTGGTGCTCAGCAGAAGAGCATCTTGCCAGCCAAGGGGGCTCTTTGTACTCTCTTATAAGAAGAGGAGATAAAATAGCAGGAGGTAAGGGGCGAGGACGAGAAGATCACCTCTTTGTACTCTCCCTACGTTGGGTTTGGATGATCTGTGGTGCGGAACAGCCTCTCTGTGGAGGTGGCGTCGGTCCCTGTAGGATAGACTAGCCATCAAGGATCTGTGTGCTAACAGATCCGGGCACCTCGCCAAATGCAGCATTGGTGGCACTTGGTGGTTTTGTTGTATGTGTGTAAACCTGCGCCCGCTTACCATCTTTAGGCACACGCCGGGTTTGAGTGGATAGAGTCGCGTCCACTTACCATCTCTAGGGCGGGGCGAGACCCACTCCCCTGCGGGACTTCCCTGTCTTACTCTCACGTGGCTAAAAGGGAGGTCGACCACAGTCAATTTGGCGGAGAACTGTTGCCCAAGAAACCTACTGTCTCGGTAAAGCTGGCCGGAGATAGTTGCAGTCGTCGCCGAACAGAAAAAATGGAAAGTAGTTAAGGCTCGATACCCCTCGAAGAGTTAAAGGGTCTAAGAAGAAGACAATGTTCTATCATCTGCCGTAAAATTGATAAAAAATAGTTTTTCAAAGGATCTGTTCAAATCGGACCGGTAGTTCCTGATATTGCCTTCTTTACTAAATTAGTACAGACTTATTGTTCTTTTGCTAGTTGGAAAAGCAAATTGGCTAACGTGCCACCTGATGGTAAACGCGCTGTAACTGCAGTCAGCGGTGTCCGTGCCTAGTTTACCAGGAACTCGAATTTACGTATTGCCAACTAATTTTATTAAAAAGGCAACTAATTTACGTATTGCCTAACTTGAGACAAAATGCTTTTTAAGACGCTTTTATTAGCTTTACCTGTATGTTAGTATGTATGTTTGTGACTCCTTTGAGCTCGATTTTATCCTACTTTGAACGATCATATTTAATTTAAACTTTGCACACCTGACAAAGACCGATGACAATGCAATAATTCGATTACAAAATCCGATTATCCCAATTAGATTCGCCAGGATTAATTAATTCCTTTCCGCATCCTTTGCATGCAAAAAGAGAGATAGAGCTAGTGCGCGAACTCGAAGAGACTCAGAGAGACTTATAATGCGTGTTTTTTTTTTTAGTTTTTTAAACTATTTTTTTTAATCTACTATCTAGATGTAAGTTTCCAGTTGGTCAGTAGGTTTAACTTAACGACTATCAAAATGATATACTCGTAATATTGGATGAATCCCAAAATATTTGATTGAATAATTATGATCCAAGTATGAAAGTTCCAAAGACGAATGACGGGAAGATTAATGTGTTGTTCAATGACCCAAATACTAATGAATAGATTCAGATAAAAGGTCTAACATGTGATTGATAATATAGTGGGGTTAAGCATACACTACATATTGTTTCGGGTACATATTGTTTCGGCGAATTTCACTCATAATCAACTAATCTTTTACTCAATTTATCATGGTTATTAAAATCACCACATAATATATGTCTGACGTTTTGGATGGTTTTAGGTCTTTTAACCAAAGATTCATACATTCTTACAAACCCTCGCGTTGTTTGTTACTCTTTCAGGCAAAAACTACTGGATATATTATATTGACGAAACTTCAAAATAACACATAGACTATAAGTTATTCCCACAGTCCCACGGGAAAAAAATGTAGGCCAGGTATTTTATTCACACCATAGACTAAGTACTTATATCTTTAGCAACATTTTTTTTTTCAATTTCCTGAACCGTTGAGGAAAATGAATAACTAAAAAAGGATTTACAAGGATTTACTTTTCAGATAAATAACAACTCGACTAGAAAAAATAGCTAGTAAATTTAAGAAGGATAAACCAATTTTGATAAAATTTCAAAGTAGCTAGGTTTGATACAGACTACTTTTTACTTTAGCGATCCAAAAAAAAATCTAGCGCTTAGTTTTGTTTTGCTCTGTCATAAAAACGGATTGTATTGCACGTCATACATTTCATAGTGTAACAGCAATAACCTCTAACGAATATAAAACAAGCATTCATATGTTACTACTATTTTCGTGTCTGATGAATTGAATCTAGCATCCTAAATAGACAGATCCTTCACGTGACAAGGGTACGGTAAAACCTTTGCTGAAAAGAATTTTTCAGGATGAAACAAGAATTTCATTATATATATTCCTTTGACATTACCTTCAATGATCCCATGTCTTGAGATTTATTAATAACTCATTTTGTATGACAATATATGAGAAATAGTAACGATAGCACGCGAAGAGTAAGCTCGTTGATGTGGGAGTGGGCTGATCACACACTAGGGAGAATGGGTTACCGATGGGCCAATAAGGTTAAAGAATGGAGGCCGCGGCCATTTACCAGGTATGAGGACTTGCAGTGGCCGATCCTTGATAAATGAGAGTGGCAAAGGGTCATCCTAACGTTCATTGAGGGAGGCCTATGTTCAGCGCGGACGGATAAAGGCTGATGATGATTATAATAATGAAAAACTAATTAATACAATTGCCTTAATTGTACAATTAATACAAGTCATAAGTAAACTTAAACAAACGTACTATTTGTCAGTATCATTTAAATAGTCGTAGCTACCAAACAGAAGCTGAACAGCTGTTCGGCAAAGTAGTTAAATATTCTTATCAGCTGCAGACGCTCTCACGGATGACACGTGAACCACCTCAGTAAGCTGACGTGTGAAATGGCGTTAATCTCTTATCTAAGCACCTACCCCCAATTCATTTCGTATATTATGCTTTGGGATTAAAAATTAAGGATTGGGTTGAATGCATGGATTTAATAAAATAATATAATATATTTGTGCAAAAAAGATAATATAATATAATATATTTGAGATAAATTAAGTATTACAAAACTGCGACATAAAATGGGCTTATATCTTTCAATTAATGTCGTACAAAAAAAAAAAACGTACGGACTGCCGATTAAAGTGAGAACTCGTAACTTAGAATTAATGTCATAATGCATAGAGTATTTCGACAACAAGAGCCGCGAACCCACCACATTTTCTCCTGCCAAAAATACCTTAAAGCGCCTATAGAAGTTTTCACAGTTAAAATATTATCTACTTAAAACTACTTAAGTAGCTTTAGGACTTTTTTCATTGAAGAGATTTTGATAAAATGAGATTTATCCGGACAAATGACAAAAAAAATAATTAGCAGGCTTAGCTCCGACCGTTTACATAAGATAACGTGGGCCACAGGTAACTAGTTCTCACATGAATTTAGTTTGGTCAAACAATTTATCACTCGTTTCATCTAAAACAATGACAGCTGACGTCATAATGGTCAAGCTATGAAAGCGTTTCCGCCATTTTGTTTTGTTATCTCTTGTTTATTTTCTATCGCAATATACCTTGTGCAGGTGTTATTTATCAACTATAATATTGCAACTAGCCGGAATCGAACCTGCGACAGCTATGATCACGTTGGCCCTACATTAATCATCGTCTTCTTTTTAACCCATATTTTTGTTTCAATTAACGTTCAATTTCGATTTACCAACTCATACATATTAAGTAATAATTTCAAAAACAATATAGCCAGTAATATTGTAATCATCAATTTTTAATGAAAAATTTTACTAAGCTCTCGTGAAAATCGATTTTCGATAATCGGAATTATTTCCGCATATGCACAGGTTCCCGATATCAATTATGAAACCCATCGGTCTAATAACTAAAAAGCCAAATATCGGATTTTTTCAATTCCGATTACAAATTGCTATTCGGCTATTCGCAGATCCTCAGATATTAATGTTAGCCATCGATCCAGTAATGGCGAATGAAAAACGAACTCTACATTATGCAACTTTCGGATTTAATTTTATGGCCGAATTAGACGAAAGATAATTGGCGAATGTGGATTGGAATTGCAAGGGTGTGTCTAAAATTTTTTATTAAAATTCTTCGTTAAGGAAATATCATCTATGCAATACGATCATCAGCAGTATGCAGCAGGCAAGCTGGATACAAAGCAAACATGGACCTCTTTCAATGAACGGAAAGACGTCAATTTACCAATCGCGTCCGTGCTGGCCGGCTGCACGCAGATCGTCGTCTCACCTGATTGATGGCCGACCAACACTTGTCTACCTAAACGCTACCTAAAATTATTCGTTTGAGTAGAATTAGCCAGTAATTTTGAAGTTGATTTAGCGTTTACGCTCACAAAGCACAAGCGATGTAAAACAAATTGCACATGCAATGACTAGGAAATCTGTAAATTTCGAGTATTTATGAGTCTTCTCTGTGCGACAGTCACTTTTCATTTTGTGTCACCATGACTTTTTGAAAATCGAATTATCCTTGTGTCAATATTTAGTCAATTACTGTGACAAATCCATCACGAGCTTAATCGAGTGGCTAGTTAGTTTTGTTCAAGATGCTCGATGCTTTTATAACTATTTAAAACTATACATAATTTGCATTTTTTTTTAAATTCCTGTCGAGCCACTCAATACTTTGATACTGTCTACGAATACTGTTCACAAAACTGATGAGGTATCGATGTTTACTTAAAGGTCGTTTTTTTTTATTTTCACTAATCTACTTGCAGCCTGTGTGTTATTCTGATGTGCAATCTATATTACTATTAAGTTTCATCAAAATGCAATCAGTAGTTTTTGTGTGAAAGAGTAATAAGCATACATCCATATACTTACAACACATTCTTTCAAACTTTCGCGTTTATAATATTAATTATTGAGTAGGCTTAGTGAACGACGAAGGATTAATGAGAAATGCTGCATTTATAACTTATGATGAATTCGCTTTTTGGATGAAATTTTCCCTAGCTCTAGAATCCCTTCCTAGATCCTAATCCAAGTAGAAAAATAGTGCTTTAGTTTTAACGTAAATCTGACTGCTTAGAGAATTTCAATACATCTAGATTCGACCTTGGCCACCTGAGCCCATTTGAATGATTCACAGCCTTACGAGTTAAAATAATGAGGTATAAGATATTTCGGACACGTAGCTGGAATAATATATACATAAACGTGATCGAAATACCGCCATAAATAAATTCGTTATAATTCATACAAATAATTTATTGGCCGTAACTGTTAACATATTAACCCAAAGTTTTTAGGGTTTCCTAACCAAAATGGTAAAGCTGACATTCGTTGTCTGTCATTAGGTTTAATAATTAATACAATAGCTGCTAGGTATTCGAAATATTGACAATGTTCAAAAGCTTCAACCGCGATTTTACTGCTTCATGTTCATACCGAGGCTCATAAAAATTTATATAAAATCGTATTTTTTTATTTAGAAACAGCATTGTAAATGTACAATAGAGGTAGGTATGTACAATCAATATATTTTGGTGGTACGAATTTCCTTTATCAAACAGTAGCTGCTTCTAGAGTTCGACCCCAGTTATAACGTAGTACGATTTCAACTATGTAGTTTAAGAGACCCTTACTACTTAATCCAACTCACAATTGGCAGGTTTTGTTTAATTCCAATCATTTCAACTTACCAGTTAGATGACGAATCTGTCTATTTATATGAAACTCTTTTAAATGAAGATGCAACAGCAGGATTGTACGGACTATTTCACCCAATACTTTTTTTATTTGTGTAATTTTAAACAATGTATTAAACGAAAGATCGAAAAAAAAAATGAATTCCCCTTAGGCCATAGTTATTGACAAACAACGCACTATCTGATCCGATGCCAGAAGGGCGTGCCGAGGACTACACGGCTGGCGGGGGAAACCCCCACCCAAAAACTTTGAGGTAAGCCATCTGCTCATCAACTCTTCCGACTAATAAGGCCAACAGACATAGGACATTTAAAAAAAACCACATCGTATTAATGTGCAACTGTTGGTAATAAGCTTATTAATTTTAAAATAGTATTCCTTAAGAAATAAAAATTAACATAAAACATAGGCACGTACATCATTATTTTGTAAACGCATACCTGTGATCGAGAAATATTACCCTTCAATTCAACTTAAAGTCACCCCTGGTAACCTTTTCCCTACCTTTGCAGTTTTTCTTTTACATTGTTTTATTTCCACTCCTCCAAGCCCCTTTCCTTTCGTAACAAAACGCTTTTTCAGACCAAACGTGATAATTGCGGCATTAACCTCCGCTGGAAATGGTTCCATTCCGTTATATAAAGCCGTATCTAACTTTTGCAATTACATAGAGAAAATTTGCTCACTTATACGTTAACTTATATATTACAAATTACAATGCATACAGGTTATACTGTAATAGTGTATATTGCAAATGCGAAAGTTTATAATATATAAAGATAAACGTATATAGATAAACGTTTCTTTAGTAACAGCTGGACAGATCTGGATGAAATACATAATAGAATATATTCTGGACTAACATATAGGTTAGTTTTTATCCCGAAAAATGTGCTGTTCCCGTCGATACACTAGTTATCTTAGAATCTTGTAAGAGATAGTTGCTAAATTGCAACAGAAATGGGGCGTAGTGATACCTCTCATTCACACAATACCGGCGTAAAGTGACAACTAATTTCTGTTACGTTTCGTGTGATCTGCGAGTTTCCAACGACTCATTTGGGAAGGGATATGGCAGAGGGCATCGCATCACAAACTATAGCTTAATATTGCTTTCTTGTACCGATTGTTGATAAGACTAAGAAAAGAAGACTCCGAAGAAAAAGGAACCGAGTACAGAATAAATGATATTATAAAATGGCCAAACAGAATCAATCAGAAGTGAATGCTAATGATGACCGTGACCTAACCAATAAAGTATTCCCTTTATATCATCAATCGACTTGTAATGTACGCGGAGTTAAGTATGGCCCGGAATCCCAAATCGGATCAAAGTATTTACGCGAACGTAGGATGCCTGAGCACAAACATCTTCATAATTTATTCATTCACATTACTTTCTCCCGTGGAGACGGGCACGATAAATTTAATTTATTTATCATGCTTATATATAATGGACATAATAATGGAAGTTTTTATTAGGTTAGATTTATATTGTTGTCTATCAAGTGATGGTGTTTCCCCACCTTCCAGTTGCTCAGAAGTTGTGATGGTATGGAATAAGGGAATCAAGGTCGCTAACGATGGGTCTAGTGGGTAGTGGGCTCGACCTCTTTTGCGTAAGGGTCTGCGTTCGATCCTGACTCCTGGGGTGCCTTAAAATGGATTTTTCTAAATTTCTAAGTGCACACACGAGACCATCGCTCGCTTAATGGTGAAGGAAAACATCGTGAGGAAACCTGCATTCTTGGTGAGATTAAAAGTCTTTAAAGGTGTGTGAAGTTCGCCAATCCGCGCCTTGGTGAACTATGGTCCGAAACACTCCTCGCTTCGAGGAGACCCGTGCCCAGCAGTGGGACATATATGGGTTGCTACTTTACTTTACTTTACACAATAGACTTTAGTGTGGTCTTACTGAACGTACAATTTACGGCAGTTGTTATGGTCATACAAATTTCTGCACTTCACTGGATTCGATCCCGAGACTAAGTGATTATTCGGCCATCAAGCTGAACAGAATCCAATCTATAATCGCAAGAACTGTCTAACTCCACAGATTATTAAGATTTACAGATTAAGGGATGCACGTAGGTGTTAGAGAGTGTTGAAGTTGTCTGTAGGCATCAGTAACGTGCTTATTTGTTATAATGGCGTGTGATTGTTTATAAATATGTACTTATTAATTTATTTAGTTCTTGCCTAATATGCATCGCAAAATCATCATTAGTTGGTATAATATGGCATTAAGGCAGTTTTTTGTACAGTATAATAGATGAATTTCGTTGGATAAATTTAAGATGAGAATTATTATATTTAAGTACTTAATAACAGCAAAGTATATGAAATAATAAAGTCTTTAGTGTATTTCACATTTCATATTAATTTAAATGGGATTCTCATTAAGTAACATAAACATCGTTTTATAATATAATAACAGGATAACGAAAAAAAAATTCGTTCGCAATCTTGGTTTCTTCTCAATTTATTTCTGCTTCTAATTATTTTATGATTGGGAAGGTTGTTTTTCAGGGAAAGCGCATATATGTGGCGCCATATTCCTAATATATTCTGATAATTTCAAAAGTGGAACATCCTACAATGGTGTGCTGAAGATGAAGAAGCAGATTCACTCAATCTTAAATCTCTCAATCTCGATCTTCAATCAGACTCATTGTGAGGAGAGACTCAAAAGCCGGTTGATAATTGACCAACGTTTCTTGCACATTGACGTGGCCTACACTCTTGAGCCAAAAACCACGTGTATTTTTAAGTAAAGTGAGTCAACATTACTTGCCGTTTTTCTTGTTTAGAAATCGGTTTTAGCGAAAAATAAATACACATTATCCTAACTAAGACCATCGTTGCGTTATTTTGTGATTCTTTCCCGAACACCTCTAGGTAATAACTCATAAGTACTGTTACATTCGGACACATCTGATAACAAACATATCATCATCGTCATCATTAGCCTTTATCCGTCCACTGCTGAACATAGGCCTCCCTCAATGAACGCCAAGACGATCGATCCCTTGCTACTCGCATCCAACGCGGACCTGCCACTGCACGGAGATCGTCTTCCCATCTGCTTAGTGGCCGACAAACATATCAAACGGCGTATAATTCAAGGGTCTATATGTTAATTAAAACTAAACTTGTGTATTATTAAACACGGTCTCACCAAACAAATACCTCCCAGAGGTAAGATACATTTCCATTATTAATAAGCTGGTAATCTTCATACAATATGAATATTAAATAAAACAACTGACGCGCGTGAATTTGCGTATCTCAAAATTTTGCACAAAATATGATTACCCAGTTAGTGTGTAATAAAATATAATTAAGATAAAGTTTGCATGTAAAATATAACAAAGTACATGAATATTATATAGTACATAACACAGGCTTAGGACCTAGGAACCCTTCCTGGAGACAGGTGTTTGGGGCATAATTTACAAAATTATTTGTATTATATTCTCAATAGTCTGATATGGAATTGAGGTTACATAACTAAAGTTTGTTGTGTGTAGCGTTTATTTCATTAAGCGCGCTGATCCACGAAATATCTATTCAGAATCTTTTTTCTTGTATTTCATAGCCCAATTTATCACAGGATATAATATTAAAATGATAATCACCAAAACTTGCTCAAACCGCAAGATCTATATACAGGGTGAAATCAAGTAGTCTTGATAAAAATAGAGTGTGATAAGTAATAAGTAAAGGCACCGAACATCAAATTATACTTCCAAATAACCGAAATCAACAAATAGGACAGCAACATTATAAAAATCATGAAATGTTTTAAAATATTGTAAAGAATTGTTGAAATTATAAAGACTTAATTTGTGTTTATTCTTTATTCGAAATAATGCCTTTCATTGTGATTTTTTTTTTATAGAACAAAATACCCTAACAATTTTTCTTACGCGTTTTAGACATTAAATATTATCGCCTCATAAATAACAGTCGAAGCGTGATAAACACGTATTACGCGGATTTATCGTCTGTATAGGAATACTATTAAAACCTTCCAAGTCCCTATAGCCTATTCACAAAGCGCTCGATATAAGCATTTGGCACCCAATTGTCGCCACATGGTGTCGAGGAGCCACATCTGTATTATGGTCGCGGTTGTTGCGTACAATTTAAATATCAATCGAGTTTTATGATTGTTAAATCGTTGAAACCATCAAATTCGATGAAAGCTTTTAGCGGGAATAATTTCTGAATTTATTACGATAAATTACGAAACTTATCGATTAATATTTAATACCCAGTTAACTTTCGACGAAAAATAAAATGTTAAGTTTGATTGCTAAGTGTGTTTGTTGATACCATAGTTCTTAAACTGGTGGAACGATTTAGATGCAACTTTTTCAATTTATCAACATCGATTTAGTCGATTCAAGAACTTTTAGTAAGCCCATGAGTAAAATACATATCGAGGTATAAGTAATGTCATATTTATAATCATAAAAAAATTGCTCAGTGTGAAAATAATGGCCAGAGTCACCTATATTACATACTAGCTGTTGCACGCAGCTTCGCCTGCGTTAACTAAGATTTATATAGGGATCTTAGGGGGATGATATATCTTTATCGATAAATGGGCTATCTAACAATGAAATGTTTCATTCAAATCCGACCGATGGTTCCTGAGATTAGCGTGTTCAAATAAACAAACTCTTTAGCTTTATATCTTAACTTTTCTGGTTGATTTTTTACACCTAGAGTCCAAAAAACCGAAATATCTTACGGAACCCTGTTTTTTTCCAGAATAAAATTTAGCCTATGTTACTCGTGTATAATGTAGCTTTCGAATGGTGAAAGAATTTTTGAAATCGGTCCAGTACTTTTTGAGCCTATTCATTACAACCAAACAAACAAAGTTTTCCTCTTTATAATATTAGTGTAGAATTGTAGACTACGCTACTAGCCACCATAAAATTTGAGTCTTATTTTGAAAATAATGTGTATGTAGACCAGCGTCTATTAGAAATGATTGTACCACCGAATGTCGTGTATGTTCATAATATACTCACACCAGCTCTATCCCGCAATTTCTACCGGGTTTAATTTAAATTTCGATTACACGTTCCTACAGGATGACAACATTTATGATTGAACGGGTTATCTATCGCAAAATGACTCTCAGAGCGACTTACGAAGCCCTCACATACAAACTGTCCTACCTCAATAAATAAAATCTATTTCAGATCTTATAATGTAGGAAAGTATGTTTATTTTTTTTATTTTTTTCAAATTTGAATTTTTACATATTTTTTTTTTACCTTTACAAAAAATGTAAAGATATTTCTAATATGTATGGGTATATTAAATTAAAAATTATAAAATTGTTACCTACCGTCACAGATATATAAATAAAGATCTCTATTTATAAATATGTGCCTATCGTTATGTATTGCGAAAAATAACAGGAGATGAGTATAAGTTTTTAAAAAGAAAAACGTATTTTGTAAGATAGACTGTACATTTTACAACAGACTGCTATCTACATAATATTATAATAGATTAATATTAGACTAATAATATTTAGGAAT
Organism: Lycaena phlaeas; assembly: GCA_905333005.2. NCBI lineage: Eukaryota > Metazoa > Arthropoda > Insecta > Lepidoptera > Lycaenidae > Lycaena > Lycaena phlaeas. The sequence goes on from HG995174.1 coordinate 5,014,056, forward strand.
CTTTTTTTTTAAACGTGAAGTCCTGTCATTTGAAGAATGTTTAAAATATGCCATAGAATCGTCTATATTTTCAATAGTAAGAGTTAAATTTTATTTAAATGAATGAATTGATTATTTATGTAGGTACTTAATAATGGTATAAAGAGTACATTTCTTCATGACAGCAAGATCCTTTTAAGAAATTATAATGAATCGTTAAATATTGTTTTCAATGACCTGTGTTTTTAGTGGTTTTATTGGTAACTTAAAACATAGTATACCAAGTAGATGGAAGATATTTTAAAACTATTTAAGAATAACAAATGAATGTATCTCATAATTATTCAGACTCGTTAATAGTATTTGGTAAGTTACTAAAACAAATTCATATTTCGATATGCTAACGGATCAATGTAATATTTGCTTAAATATATTTTACATCAAAAATTAAATAAATCACATTAAAAATTACCTTATGTATAGGAGTCCCCCAGAAGTCGTTCAGAAATATATTGGAGATAGGCGTTTGAGGTCTCAGATCTCGGTTCTCCTTTATAGCACTGATGTCGTCGAAGACAAATCCACAGTACAAACAATTGTGATAAACTATTATACAGGCTAGAACTAGTATCGCACCCAGCCCTCTCCGGGGTGCCTCGGGCATGTCTTCAGTTTGTTGACTGACCCCAGGTACCCTTCGCTTACTCCTCCCAGTCCTGGTTCGCACAGCTGACACCACTCCCCCAAATCTACACACACCACTCACTCGGTCCATCGTGTACACAGATCCCACTACACTTTACAAAATAATTTAGACATAATACGAGCCAGAGCTACCTTGCATATCAACAGTACAACATGTACACGATTTTATGACAAAATACGTTCAAAACGATACGTGAAAGCACTATACGTATTCGACGTTATGATATTACGTTTGTTTACTTCACCGCGAACCACATGTCACATTTTTTATGGCGAAATCTTTAATTTGACATTTATGATAAACGATGGTAAAATAACCGACACGCCTGTACACAAGGCGGATTCGCCGACGACTGCCGAGATTCGACGAGTGAATGCCGCGTCGAGTCACGTGACCAGTCGTTTTACTGCGGGTCGTTTGAAATCACGCATGCGCTCTCGTCGAGTTTTGTGGCGGCAAATGGATGTTTCAATTTATTGCTTTATTTTTTTTATTTAAAAAAATATGTGCAAAGAAATTCATGAAAACAATGTTTTATAAATTATAATTAATTGAATTTCTAAGAATACGTATTAAACTGTTAATAACAGCGCTATAGTATTTTTAATCATAAATGCTAATTTTTGTCAGTTATCACTGCCATATCTAATTGTGAGTACAGATTGACGTTTACATAATAACAATCGTTCCGATTTGTATGGAATCACAAGTTGATTAAGGGGCGACCCCACGTTTGGGGCGCATGTCCGCGGGGTGGGGGGTTGATGACGGCATTTCGGTTGGGTCCGTACTGAGTTCGCAAGCGGCGCGACGGGACTCGGGACTCAGGAGTAAGACGGGAGTTGCGATCGAGTTATATACAATATCGCATTTTTTATTCACGTCACATTCTTGCTGCGTCAATCTATTTGATTGAATGACGAATCTACAAGGAACATATGAAATGGAGTCACAATTTTTTTTACTGTATGTAATACAATAATAACATCTAAAAGAGATTTGTGCAAAGCTTTTTAAATGTTTAGCTTAAAGCTTCTTAAATCTCGATGCTTTTGTACTGTGAAACACGGGACGCTCTCATCGAACACCGAAATATTATATCTCTTTTTAATAAGTATAGGTAATGTTAAAAAAAATATTGTATCCTTTATTTTTTGACCTACAGTTGCCACCGCAAACAAATATTTAAATCTTTGAGCGCAAAACGATTTTTTACTACTCACCAGTTCTCTCTCAAAATTTTTATTAAGTAAGTAACCATTTGAATTTATTTTAAAATACAATAGCATTAATAACTATTTGAGAATGACTTGCCTTAGCAGCAGATGAAGATGATGACTTTTTTGTTTGGGAGTTATATTAATATGGTCTCAAATATCGTGATGACATGATGGCGATTTTTTTTCTTGTTATTTTATTAATTAGCTATTGCCCGCAGTTTCGTTCACGTTAATTTCTATGTATTCTGATTGATTATGATAATTTTTAAAGTCTAAGCTATTTCTTATAGCATAAGCTGGTCCGTAAAAATGCCACCAAATCGGCCCAGCTGTTTCTGTTCATAGAAATTAACGTGAACGAAACTGCGGGCACTTCCCATCGGTTGTTATGTGGCGATCATAAAAAAGGATGAGACATGGATTTTCATTAATTATGAAAATATGTTAACCTGTATTTTGCATCCGTCGGGACACCCGTGATTTCCAACTAGTTTTTTTAATTATCCAACTTTTCTCCTCATTATTCGTTATATACACCAATTTAAAAAGTTTAATTAATTTTTTTTTGTTAAATTTTTTTTCTCAACGCTATCACGTTACTGCACGTTAAGGACCCGTAACGAATTGCGCACGCTAAAATATTCCACGAATTGCCTGATAAAAAACAAGCACCTGAGGCCAATGAGGGGTGTTTATTCGGCGCTCGGGCTGCTCCTCATCAATCACTGGACCCCAGTTTTTCAGGGTTATCGCTCCCCCAGGATGTTGTCCCTTACCGGACTCAAAAAAGTTCTACATGAACAGCCGAGAGTCCCATCCTTGTGGATGCTGCAATCGAATATAAATGTTAGTCTTAAATATACTCAGGCAAAGTTTTCAAATCTAGCGCCCGGTTTCTGAAAGGCTGATCAACTCAAAAATTAACAAATCAACTGTCAAATCTCTTGTTAAGTTGATTATATTAACGAGCAAGCCACGTCGCGGCACACGTCAATGGAGTGTGCCCCAGTATTGCGGATACCATCCGCTGGGCCTTCCTAACGGAAATCACCCGGTGGTGGAAGTAAGCCTGGGGGTGAGGTTGTGTACGACTTCGCGGCTGGCGGGGGAGACCACCCCCCTCATAAAAATTGTTAGATGAGCCATCTGCTTATCTACTCTTCCGATTTAGCGTAAAGGCCTTTTGGCCATCAGCATAGGTCCATTCGAAAAAAATAAAAATTGTCAATTCATACGTAGCGTGTCCGTGGGTTGATGTGGACACAATCACATAATATACATATTTTCTTGCAAAGCAAAGCTTGACGTACGTGCGTTGTGCGCGGCTGCGGTGGATTCGCGCCTTGATTCTGTTGCAATGCAGCTATGACCTGCCAAAAATCATTTTTTTTTTGTACTGTTCTGTTAAATCTGTAATTTATCAGACAAAATGTGTGTGCTTTAGTAAATACGGCCAAAGTGAAAACTATTCAATAATTAATTATAACAACTATTAACTATAACGCATAAATTCCACATAGGTAGTAAACTGCGACGCAGTGAAGAGCAGCCGAGTGTATCGTTGCTCGGGTACACTCGGCGGTCCCGAGTTCACCCGATCGAGTCTTTCACCCCAGAAGCGTGACGGATAAGCTCCACTCACATTCTATTAAAAATGTGTACGGCGCCAAAAGAAGTTTTCATCCCAATAAATAATAGTTTAAAAACTTAAAAAAAAAACATGCTTTACAAGTCTCTCCGAGTTCGCGCACTAGCACTATCGGAAAGGAATTAATTAATCCTGGCTCATCTAATTGGGATAATCGGATTTTTTAATCGAATTATTGCATTGTCATCGGTCTTTGACAGGTGTGCAAAGTTTGAATTAAATCTGATCGTTCAAAGTAGGACAAAATCGAGTTCAAAGGAGTCGGTTACAAACATACAAACATACAGGTGAAGCTAATAAAAGCGTGTTAAAAAGTAATATCGTAAATTCGTGGACAGGAAAAGGTTTATTACTGATGATAATGATGATAGAAAACAATCATGAATAAATTCACCGTGTTTATCACGTCTACGTTTACATTTGACTGTCATTACGAGATAAACGCCAAATCTAAGCCTTAGTTAGTTTCCATTCGCGACGCGCCAGGCTAACGACCCTTTGACGGCTCCGGCGTCTCCCAGGGCTTTTAGAGGAGACTATTGCGCTCTGAGACTATTAGATTATTATAGAAGATGGTGCCGCTACTAAGACGTAGTGGGATGCTGCTTTGCAGCTGAATTGGCCTGGGACGACCGGGATGGTACCTCTCACTCACATAATACCGTCGTGTGTCTGACAAGTGACAGCTATAAATGCTGTCACGTTTCATGCGAAAAGGTAAAGGAGGTCAACGCATCTGCGTAAACTATGATTATGGGGATGTCTAGACTGCTTGGTTGCCACCTCAACATATTAATAATTGAAACAAAAATTGAACTGCGTTAAAACACGTGAGTATTAGATATAATGAGCGTAAAATTCCTTTTTTTTGCATAAGGAAGCAAAGAAGTAGTTGGAACATGTAGCTGTCATTTAACGCTGGTGGAGACGTACCTGTCACAGTCGTGCTGGCAAAATTCCGTTGTAATAAAGCAATGGAATGAACTGATCCAGTGTACCGTAGAATTATATGTACATACAAACACTCAACACGAAGCCCTTTTCACGGCGTCGGATAAAAACAAAAATTATCTTCAACATTATTTAATTTTTTAACCTTTTTGCCCTTTTGCCCTCGCGATGTTAATTATTTAAGGCCTCGTTACTTAAAATATTATAAAGACCAGAATCTTTAAGAAATCGTTAAAAGTGATTCTGCGACAATTTCTAAGTACTTATAATATATTCGTGTAATAAGTTAGGTGTTCTGACTTCTGAAGGTTCTCAAAACGTCGCGGTGTGAAGAAACGAAGATTAACTTACTTTAATTTGCTATATTATATTGCACTTGATATGAGATAGATATGAGGATTGTGAGCACGTCGTGTCGGATTCTTTACAACCTCCTCCCTAATAAACTCAATAAACCGCTATAAAATCCGCAAAAGTTGTTTCATTATTATGAGTCAAATTCACGTTATAATAAGAAAATACTATAAAAATATAAGTTATATTTGAAAGTCCAGCACTGCACCAGCCGTCTCTCATGTAGTTGGTGTGTTTATAGATGTCATGAATCTTCTAATCATCTCTTAGCGATAGTTTACCGACAGCGGAGCGATGGGCTTGAAGATTCGCTCGAAGTTCCGAAGTGTTCGCAAATATATCGCTATATCGGAATATTCGAGTTATCGCGATAAGTGCAGCCTATACATTATCAGTGACCACCATTTGACCATTTGGTCCTTTTCTATAAAAGTGGTAAAAATTTATATTTTGCAAGTGATACATTTTAATTATTATCATTATCAGAATTTCTTGCCCTTAATTGACTAAGGCCTCTTTCAATGAACGTCAAGAAGCCCTCAAGCCCAATGATGATATTAAGTAGACTATTTTTTGGTTTAATCTGATAACAATGAACTACGTCACGATAATTTAGGAGCCAAAACGTAGCGTGGCTAAAGGTTATGAACGTACGGATAAGCTTAGAACTTAGATTAGATAGGAAGGAAGGTAGGCAAGAGGTGGTATTGCCCTCATTTATTTCCACTGTTAAATAGCTTATGAAGATTAATGGTCTTTCAAACTTCCAGACAAGTGTTTGCAGTCTCGTTGATAACATTTTTTTAAAGGGGGAGTCGCGAAGCTTTGCTGTTCACAAAGCCTTTGTCTCCAAAGTAATTGCAACTATGGTCTGGAAAGGAGAAAATAGAAATAGCAAACGATATATTAATAAATTATTTCATGATTTGCTAAATATAAGAAATCAGAAGGAATGAATATGAAAAAGTTTAGTGAATTTTAAATTAAGAATACAAATCATTATGAATTATGATCTGAGGGCAGCACAGGATTGGTCTGTTTTGAAATTCTTTGGGGAGGCCAGTTTCCTGCAATGGATCACGACTACGACGAATCTAATCTTTTAAAATCAAAAGCTTAAAATAAAATAATGATATTTGATTATAATTGTTAACAGCGCATATTGATAGTAATATTCTGAGTATTTGTCTAATTTAAATCAAATATATAAATAGCATGAACGCTTCTACTCCAAGTCAACAGGCAAGTCGATAAGCCACAACCGGCCAACATAATACGACCCTTCCATTTTCCACTCACGTTTGATCCTATGATAGGAAGCATTGTATGCGATAGATGTCAATTTACGGTGGATAATAATTCAGTGCTAGAGCGATTCGACCACAATCCGACTAACGCAGTAAATCGAGGTTTTCGTGTAGGCTACCTACGCGTAATTGGACTTGTCTTCTGAACGAGGTAATTTGAATTCAATGCTCATTCTTTTGTCTATAATATGTATATTATAGAGTAAAATAATTTTGGTAATCTAGACACGCGGGTGCGTCAAGCCAAGTTCAGCTGGCGTAGAGAATTTTACGGAATGACAGATTATGTTGGATATGTAATGATTATGACATCGATGATTTAATGTTTAAAACTTGTGTAAAGACAGCGTGTTGAAGTAGACGTTTCATTATCATCAGCCCGGATCCACCCATGCAAAACAAAGACCTCAAAACACAACGATAGCCAGGACCACCACAACATGGACTGGTTAATTCACGGAGATCTTCTTCCCACCTGGTTTGTAGACCAACAACACTTTGTTCCCCTAAACGAGGCTTTCCTGTGTGATTTTGCTTATGACAGGGTAATTCATATAAATATTTATATAAATAGGAAATTCTAAAAGTTTTCCTGTTCAGCGATAAGTACAGTTAGCAGCGGAACTCGCTTTGATGTTGCGGTTAGTTTCAGTCGTAAAACTTTAAAGACAATAAACTTGCGAGCAAGTGGGGACGAGGTGTCGCGCGGGTTTAATAGGGAAGTTATCAGCCTTATCAAAACACTCTCACATTACTGCTGTGGGGGATTTTGATATCAATCATCATCTGAATTCGTCCACTATTAGACACCCCCTTTAAAGTATAAAAATTGCATGTTTATAATAAAACAATTTTTAAGCATTTTATCGCAGTACGATTTTTAGACGTTGGACGCATACTTTACAGCAACCATTGTCACGGGACGACATCCTCATCATAATAAACCGCAAAAAAAAAACCCCCAAAAGTTGTGTCTTTATAATGGATGAAAATCGCGTAAATATTAATTGGCATGTAAGTAAATCCCTTCAATATTGGAATTTTGAATGTTTGTTTTGTTTGTAAGCTTAGATAGAAAAACGTAGAGACAAGCCACATGTATATAAGTTCACCCGAAACAGTGTAGGTCTTGTATAAGAAGTAATAATACTGTGTAGTTGCCACATCTGGTTCCCATACTAGGGTAAGATGAGAATTAGTGCAAGTGATGCCTGTCCTGTCCTTCTTTTAGTGTTAGAGAGAGCGAGAGAATTACACAGAAGGACAGGACGACCTTCTCTTTTAAACACACACGCACGCACAGCACAGTTTCACGTAAGAAACAGGCAGGATTGTGGTACCCATGCATGTAGAAGTGCAGCACAATGAATCGCTCCAACCAATGCACTTGCATAACTCATTAGGTATAATGGGACTCTCGTCAATATGGTTGCTGTAAAGAATCCGAAACGCCGTGTAAAAAACTAAATAAGATTCGGATAAGTTGTAACATTTTAAAGATAAAAATATTATACGTTCAAATCACAGCAGTACACACTACATTAATTTGAACTACTCCGTAAACGTTTTCAAGAGACGTGTCTAAAATTGCTTCAAGTTTGATGTATTTGCGCTGGCTCCGAGATAAATTTGTTCAGAAACTTAGTGAATGTGAAAAGTTTGCAGCTTTTGCTTCAATCCATTACACGAATGAAATATTTCTTTGTTTTCCGACTCGGTGAGACAAGTCTATCATTAGTCCGTGGGTGTATTCAGATTACTCCTAACAATACACCTCTCAGTGCTCAAATTAACCTAATGTTACTTGGGTTAGGTTATTAATGTAATTACATCTACTTTAGTGTAGAATGTAATAATTAATGTTTGTTTTGTATTTATTTGAATGTTAGCTGTATCTTTAAATGTAAGATCATTTGTTTAAATTATGTATGTAATAACTTAGAACGCTTCTTGTGATTAAATGAAAATTTCATGTCACGTTTTTTGTAAGCGATGATTGACTAATGAACTGATTTTGAAGGTACTAAAACCCCGTCTAGGATGATAGTTTTGGATAAGATAAAAGCTGACAAGATTCAAGCAGGCTCTCTGTAGCAGGACAAAGTCAAAAATTTTGTATGCTGGCAGTTTTATGATTTTTATACATTTATCTCATGTATGTATTCTTATAAGTTCTTTGTTTAATAGACTTAATTTATAATTTATCTTCTTTTCCGACACAAATTGATAAGATCAAACACAAGTCTGTAAATATAGATCCACACAGAGAAACGTATTGAATCAGCAACGGTAAGCCTTCGTCAATTTTCACTTCGCATAATCTATAAAGTCAATAGTAGCTCAGTCAACCGATTGTTGCACCTTCGATGCATCTTAAGATAGGTTAAAGACAAAAGGTGCTCAGTAAACGTCTGTCTTGTCCTTTTTGTCGAAATAGGTAACGTGTTTCCATACAAATAAACGTTTCCCATAGAGCACCCTTCAATTGTAATGTCACGTTATATTCCATTTATGGTCTTGTCAACGGTACTTTATTGCTGTTAGGAATAGTATTGCCATCTTTATGAAACGAGGTATTAACGAATTGCTTGCTTTAAGAGACCAAAAATATTCGTATGCTCCATTCATTTGGCTCCTCCTCTAGTAAAAAACAAAGTATAATAAATCTACCAGGATCACATAATACTTTGGTAATTTTTACTGGGCTTCGCCCAACATTTTCAATATAAACCCAACAACTGCCAAATGTACAATACATTGTATGATGTAAATCGATTTCGCTCATAGATGTACGGACTTCCATCTTTAAGCAATGGGTTCGTTCGCCTGGCAAACTGCCAAACAGAACTGTTTTTACAGCGCTCACAAGAAAGTCTAAATAGCTACCACGTAACAACGGTACTCACATCAGCCTTATATAATCGAGATATATCAATAAAATATCACAATTAGCTTTCAAATTCATCATCATCGATAGTTCGTGTACAACTGTGAAACAATCGTAAAGGGGCGAAAAAGTATGCGAAGTGAAAGAAAATAAAGACGAGTCAAGAAGAAGGTGTATTAACATAATCTCTTCTATCAGGAATTGTAACTGAACTTCTGTGCTAAACTCTAGTGTACATCTAGAGAATGCGGCTTATGGTTATGCATGCAAGTACGTATATGCGGCGTGGGAAAAAAGAGGTGCTATATACATACATATGCGAGCACAAACGCATATTTGCTGTAAAGAATATATGGTTTGCAAAATAATTGTAAACTAATCTATAATTTATCATAGCGTGGTTTTCCGAAGAGTAACGTTTCTTACTCTCCACTTCTGTTCTCCTAATAATCCATAAACTTTTCTCCTTTCTTAACGACCTGTCATTTCATCGTTTGCTCTCATTGCTACACTATTGACATCCATATTTTTACTAAATTGAAAGCTGAAGTATTTTTACGACGATAAGCATTGAGTAAAACCTTAAGTAAAACGATCAGGCGAAAGTTTTAAAGGAAAACATAATATATTGGGTATATCACGCATCCACGGAACCCCAAAAAATAAGGTCATGTATCGACTACTGATAACAGCTGACTTAACTACTTAAAATTATATTTTAAGGTTACAAATACCATTTATCAAAACAATTAACATATTTGAATGAATTAATTATTTTATTATCAAAATAATCCGAATAAATATGATAACATAAAATCTTTAACGTAACGTAATCTGTACGCTTTTTATGACATGTGACCTCACGTGTCCCTGTGGCGCAGTGGATAGCGCGTTGGACTTCTAATCCAAAGGTCGTGGGTTCGATCCCCACCAGGGATGACCGACAGTCACTTTTTTAATGATTATATATTTACAGAGTAAAATAAATTGTATATTTTTACTTATCACATCGCGACCTCGCTTGCTCGGTGCTCTGGGCACATTATAAGTATATTACAATAAAAAAAGTTTACGAGTTTTATTTCTAATTATTAGCTTTTAATTATATTTTAAAGAACTATGATAATTTTCTAAAGTGTCAAAAAAGACAAGATTGGTGCTTTCGCATTTTTTACAAGCTGTATTGTTTTATTAAGGCGATAACTTCAATATTTAGCTGCGTTCAACACTTTTTGTCAGGGAAACATTTTATAGGCGCGTCATGAAATTTCACTTTTTAAGAGCCAGCGGGTGAACGACCTTTAGCCATCCGATAAACAGATGAGACCATTATTTTTCAAATATTTTTTAATTTATACACACGCCTATCAAAACTATAGTTTAGTATGTGTTTATTGCTATTTTTAATCAAATTAATTTTAATAATTTTTTTTACATCAACTTCGCTCTTAAGCTAACCTTTGCTTAGGCTTAGGCTAAAGCTTTGTTCTCAACAGATCATTTTTAACATAGAGAATATTTAATAGACTTTCCTACTGATTTCTGTTCAGAGCCAGCCTGACGCAACTCAGGAACAAAAAAAATTTCTATGAAGTTGGCCACGAAAATAATGGCGGACAATTCAGTGCTGCCAGATTGTATAATCAGATACAAAATTTGTATAATATAGTTATTTAATGTATCCAGTTCGATTAGCAGATTACCTCGTATAATTGGATACAAAAATAAAAATTTGAAAAAAATAAAGACTCAAGATAGAAACTGGTTAAAAACATAAACCGTAATGGGTTTGATGGCGACATAACAATCTACGAAAGTAAATTATTTCGTTTTTTTCATATTTTAGGTAAGTCAAAATAACTAAAAATAAATACTTGTATTTTTACAGACTATTTTTAATAACGTTGTCGCTTTGTATAATAAGATTTGATTCATTTGATTTGGTATAAAATAAGTTGGCTCTACTGGCAGCCCTGGTCTCTCATTAAGAAAAAAATAAATTCTGCAATATTTGTCAGCCATGTTTGTTTAAACTTAATATCGCTATGTGTTTTAAATTAGTCTTAGGTTTTAAATAGAATATTGCTTGTTTCGATTTGGATTATATTACTAATAATAAGTATAATTTTTCATTGAAATTGTAACGAGTGATCAGAAGTGTACTTTGATACAAAGTGCCACCAAAAACGGCTTGTTACTTGTAAAATTTGTGGGAATTGAGCAAGTCGTTCAAATGATGAAAAAGGGATTATTATGGCAAGTTATCCTTTGATTAAGTCCGGTAAGCACTTATATATGATACTTTGTAGCCATATGTAAGTAAAGCAGGCAAGGATTAAACAAAATTAACAAATTTATCTAATTTAAATTTTGTATTAGTGATGTACTGCAACTGTAATACTACTGCAACCGTCTACATATCGATAAAAAAGTTTATCATTGAATAAAATATATTATAATGTTGGGTGACATAAATGAGCAAGGATCGTAAATCAGAAAGGTGAACCTATAAGTTTTACATTAATATAAATGTTTATGGTACCCAATTCTCCTTTAAACGCACATACCTACGACCTTTGCTATATTATTTATTTATGATTTTAGACAAGAAACATTAAATTAATTCTACTTAAAATGATTTCAGTAGCTGCAAACAGTGGGTCAAGTTTCTGGGCAAAGAAGATTTCATATAATATTATGTTCCCATTGACAAGTTGCATACATATATATGTGGAAACAACTTTCACAACAGGGCATTTAATAAATGAAGTCTTGAAAGAGTTTTATTTAATTTTTATTTCATAATATATGTACCCTCATTAATATTGGTCTTATTACCCTATAAAACCTGCCTAAAATTATTAAAAAATATTATTTAGAAGCAAGCCCGTTTTTACCCTGCATATATTATCGATATCGATAAAAAGCTATTCGAAAGCACTACGTATTAGGTTTGATAGGTTGGTATTACTGTTTGACATTTTTGAAGTATCTGTTGGTATTGAAATTGTTGCGAAACTGATTCTATTGGCTAGTATGGGAGTCCCGTCTCTTAAACGTAGTGATTATATTCTCTTGGTTCAGAGCTATGTGGCAAGCCGGTGTATAAACAGGTAAGGCCATTTAGATACTTCACAGACAATCATAATAAAACATTTTTTCATCCCTGGTGGGGATCGAACCCACGGCCTTTGGATTAGAAGTCCAACGCGCTATCCACTGCGCCACAGGGACACATAAAAAAGTTGTTAATAATTTGATATATAATGTACAATGTTAACTCAGAAACATTTATGATTTAACATTGACCTAGATCCGTATCTCAAATATTTTTCTTTAATAATTAATTTTAATGATTTATTATTATAAAAATTGTATAAAGTGTAATAGTATATTAATTTGTCTCTAATAAAAAAAAATAATATCTAAAATAATAATATTAATAAAGTAATATAATATCTTTTGGAAAATGGCGCCCAACGTGAGGCCAATTATTATCATCAACCACATCGCTGTTAAAACGGAGCATCCTCAATACATTTATGTGGAATTGATCTTCAACATCATAAAGGTAGATTATTTGTCATCTATATTATGATTTACATGAAGAGAAGTTTGGTAATAGATGCGTGGTCAGTCGCTAAGCAACGAATAACAGTCTAATATAAATGCATGAGCTCAGGGTTGATGACTGGTCAGAGGTTGCGCTGGTCAGAGACCGGTGGAAGTCTCTCGTTTCGGAGACCAAGACTTTGGGTCGCTGAGTCACAGAAGTTAAGTTAATTCTACCATTTATGAATTTATATTACTTACATTATATATTTAAGAAGATAAATTACAGAATTTTTTTCATCATTTTCAACCTTTTCGTCATTTATAAAGCTCTTAATGAACGCCAAACCGAGTGATATAATATGAATTGGTTTTGAAATATTTGCAATTTTCAGGGCACCACAACTATGGCGGCGATGCATCTGCGGCATTTTCAGTGCGTATTGCTTTTAACAAAAAGCTGAACACACAAAACGCAAATGGAAACAGGACAAAACAAGTGCATCTTTACAATGTTGTCCACACTGCTTGAAACAGAAATGAAACATTTGATTTATCTTGGGGGAAAAATTTAACATAATTACATCACGTATCCTGCCCTTATTTTCACAATAAAGCGCACCTTATTAGCAGAGAATAGATACAGAACAACATCAAATACGTTTTTGTACGAAAAGAATCACACAAAAAATCATAAGTCTTAAATCTAAATAAGACGATAGAATGAGTTGGAATTCACTTTCCAACCGTTTATGTTACAGAACGTATCAAAATAAACATAAATACATAAAGAAATCATAACCCTTGTATGCTGTTGACTTAAAATACTTACGTTGTAAATAAATAAAAAAATATGAATTCGTACATAAATCAAATTCAAAATAACCCGTATATCTGGTAGTCTTCTATATTAGGACACGCTTAAAACAAATCAATCAATCTCGTATATAAAAGAATTTGATATGATTGAAACGCAATATGGTTATACAATATGTTATCATCAATCATGGAGGACGTCTTCTTGGTGACATTTCCTAATAAGGTTTATATATAGAGTGTCTCCTCATTGGGAGAGTTCTCTGTATGTTCCAATGGCATGAAATAGACTTTGATACTAAAATTATTTAAAATATCCTTATTAATATAATAAATGCGAAAGTAACTCTGTTTGTCTGTCTGTCTGTTACGCTTTCACGCCCAAACCACTAAACCGATTTTGATGAAACTTGGAACAGAGATAGGTTAGAGCTTGGAAAAGGACATAGGCTACTTATTGTCGCAAAAAAAGCTTAGGGGGTTATAAATAGGGGACGAAAGTTTGTATGGAAGTTCGTCATTATACATAGAAGATGACGCTATGAAACTTTACATTTAGGCAGTTGATAAGAATTAAATAACCATTAATAAAGGTTCCACCGTTTTTAAGAGCTTTACCTATATGGGCATGACATAGGAGATGAAAGTTAGCAGGGTAGTTCAAAAAAAATCTGTCTGTGTTTACTATACGTACGTACGGAACCGCGCTACTCCGAATTTAACGCAAGCAAAGCCGCGGGTAACATCTAGTATAAAATATGTTTTTTACTTTTATTCCCTGAAGCTCGATATTATATACACTGGTTTTGTACGGGAGACACAATATAGCATATTGGTAATGTTTAAATGATAAAATCCGTGGAGCGCTGCTAGTACTAAAATAATAATTTCAAGATAAAGAGAGTACTAGAATATCTAAAATCTAGATCTATTATATCTAGATTATATCTAGAAAAGTTATTTCGCACGGCTTAACATTGTTATGAGTAGAATTAGTATTAGTATTAACAGGAACGTAAATCCTTAGGCAATGTTTTCATCATCATTATCATCACCATCAAAATCAAATCAAATCAAATCAAAAATATCTTTATTACGTAGGTACAACTTGTACACTTGAAATAAGTAGTCAATAAGTAGTAATAGTAATAAAAAAAAACTCGTTTGAGATGCAGGATCCCCTAAGAAAAACGAGAAAATAACTTAGGGGTTGCTCTTTTGCAAATAAAATGAGTACATAATATTTTATAAATACAACATGTAACATCATAATATCTTAAGAGTGAGTGTCTTATTCCCAAGGTGTGGCAATAAAATCTTTTATTTCGTAATAGGCTTTACCACACAAACGTTCCTTAACAGTTTTCTTAAATTTATTAATGGAAAGATTTTGAACGTTTTCTGGGATCCTATTGTAAAAACGTATACATTGTCCCATAAACGAAGTACTAACTTTATTCAGTCTAAAGAATGGAACTTTTAATTTATTTTTGTTTCTAGTATTTATATTGTGATTGTCGCATTTTTTTACAAATTCATTAATATTTTTACGGCCTCATTCTTTCATCAGCTTTTCATTCATCAGCCTCTATTCGTCCGTTTCTGAACATAGGTCTCTCTCAATGAACGCGAAGGCGACCGATACCTTGCCACTGGCATCTTATACAGACAGGATCTAACAATTGCACGGAGATTGTTTTCCAATAAAAAAAATGTTGTAACTATAATAAAAATTAAGATCCCAGATACAAGGCAAGTATGTACGGAATAAACATAATATATTGTGATCTCAATTTTCTTCTTACCATTCCCGTGGGAGTACGGGAATAATCATATAATATACAGCCTGCGTTATACTGATGTGTAACCTATATTATTATAGAGTTTCTTCGAAATAAATTCAGTAGTTTTTGCCCGATAGAGTAACAACGTATATCGATACATTTTTACAAGCTTTCGCGCGTACAATATTAGTAGTATCTTTGGTGTATACTGTATTCTATAAGCTTACTGTCTAGTTTATGACATTCATATTGGTCTTAGGCTAACGATGGCACAAAACACTAAATTATCGATGAGTGTTACTTTTTATTTTATTTCAATTTATTCAAATTCAGAATTGGCGACCGACTGATTGATTAGTCAACCAATAAGACACGCTAAGTTGCGGGTTCGAATACAACCAAGAGCATACAATTTGTCAGAAAAAAAGTCCACATTAATGTCCTCTTAATTTTTTTCAGTTATCTGTAACACGAATTTTGAGGTCCATACTTTGCGGCTAGGTTGTGTTATCGCTAGTTATTATTTATAATTAATCTTTACCAATTTGTCTAGTATGTTTAATTATTTTTCCTAATCAACAATTGTCTAAACAATCGTGGATGAATCGTGGGCAGAACAATGCGTACAATTAATTGACAGAGGTCTGTATGTGTGTGACGTTTATTAATAGAGACCCCGCGCCGATTGCAGGCCACGCTCTACTTATTATATTGACGGAATAATCATTACTGGAGGAAATCAAGTGATTATCGTATATTTCACCCACACCCTTGGTAAATTATATAAATAATAACGCCTATGTTTTGCTAAGATTTATATAATGAAAAAATATTATATCTTACTAATTCCTATTTCCCTATTCCCTATTGTTTGTCTGTTACGCTTTCACGCCTAAACCTCTGCACCGATTTTTATGAAATTTAGTACACATGTAGACCAGAGCTTGGGAAAGGACATAGGCTACCTTTTATCGTGAAAAAAGGCTTTGAGGGGTTTGTTTGAATGCGCTAATCTAAGGCACTATTGGTCGGATTTGAATGATTCTTTTAGTGTCAGATTAGGACTAGATTTAGACTATTTATCGAGAAAGGCTTTATACCATCCCGCTAAGTCGCCGTTATAAATCACAGTTAACGCAGGCGAAGCTGCGGGCAACAGCCAGTATGTATTATAAACATGAAAGTTTGTAAGTATGGATGTTTGTTCCTCTTTCACTACTGAATGGAATCAATAAATATCAAATTGGAATTCCATCTTTACATTTGTCTAGATATAAAATAAACGATCATTATACGCTTGTTTTCTTTGTCATATAAGAAGACTGCCAAGAACTCTAAGCCAGACAACTCCATATCGAGAAAAGTAATTTTATTGCGTAAATTCTTTAAACATTTTCGTGGGTCACCCCGATCCCAGTCCCGACGCATCCACTCGAACTAGTCGGGAATCCCAAACGGGAAAGTTTTGATTTAGTGCTTATAGCTGTCCCCGCTGGAGGGCCCTCTTTAAAGTTTTAGCTGTGTAATAGAATAAAACTGCTCGAACAATGGTCGTGCTCAAGCATTCAGGCTTCGTGGAGTAAATGTATGGACTTACTAAATGCTTACTATGATTTCGCATGTGTGAAATAACATACACACTAATGATCGCACACTCAAACATTCACGCACGCAAGCACGCACACAAACAAGTGCAATGCACGGATGCGCTAAGTGCTATTAGTATTATTATTCAAAGAGCGGCTGTTCCAGGCAAGGCCTGCCTTCGTATCACTGCGACCAGGGTTGATCTATTGTGATCGCCACTATTTACAGCTCCGGTCCAAGTCCTGTTGTTTCTATGAACTCTAGGACTTTTTTGGCACCAAGAGATTTGATCTCCTCTGGGTGCAATACATGCTTCCCTGGAATAGAGCTACGTCTATGCATTAGGGTTGGGGCAATCAGTGAGAATGTGCAAAGGCGCTAACACGGACATTATTTTAATCAGTTTTTTTTTAAATCATATTTAATTCAGTAACTAATATCCTATGATCTAATTAGTGAATAATTAGGACAGACATTTAAATGAGGCCTTTTCTCAGAAGTGAAGACACTTCTGGGCAAAGAGTTGGGTTGATAACGACCATGTTAATAAAACATCATTTACAGCCACTTGGCATATCCGGTCAATACTAATCTAGTATCTACCAAGCAGGCTTAAATTTATAACAGGCTCCTGTATAGCCTGTATAGACGAAAAAATAAGAAGATTAATTTTAGTGGATGATAAAAATAAGAATCTATAAAAATCGCGTGTCCTTACAGATTTATACTTGTAGACTATAGATTAGCGAATCCCCTTGAATGAATATGTTAGCGTGTATCCTATAAGAGTTTTAGTCGGAGTCTCCATAGAATGTGAATTTAAATGTATGCAAAATGCGATTTCGAGCTTATTTCTAACTACATTTTAAGTATGTGAGTGAATGCGATTTGAATGCAAATGCGTGTTTAGAATATTGCTACTCTTGGATAATATTAACGTGCGCTTTGAGAGTCATCAATATCATCAGCTTGGGATACCGATTCTATACAGACTATCGTATACTATATTTTGACGACCTCTGTAGCTCAATGGTTAGCGCGTTGGCGCACAAGGCTGAGGTAGCCGGTTCGAATCCCGCCAGAATTTTACCTAGGCACTATGGGCGAGTGTTTTATCCATTTCACCTAAACAGGTCATTTTAATTGAAATCGAGAACTCATATACCTATATACCATATTTTCACACTTACAAGTCCAGAAATGGGATAATTCCATATAAATTAATCCCCCCCCCCTCCTAGACATATCACTCTTTAAGGAATGCATTTCTAAAAATCCCTTCTTAGTGCTCACTCAAATCGTGATAGGAATCACTGTATCAAATTTTAAGTTCCTGGGTACAGTTGTTTATAATATTCGTTGATACATAAGTACGTGAGTCGTGCCTTTTTTTAGATGAGCCATTTGCTCATCTATTTTGCCGATGCATGTAGCTTTAAGGCCTTAAGGCCAACAGCATAGGTCCTTTAAAAAAAAAAAAAAAAAAGAGTCGTGCCTTTTATATAATTATTATATACTAGCTGTTGCCCGTAGCTTCGCCTGCGTTAACTAAGATTTACAACGGGATCTTAGTACGCGAAATAACATTTTTTACACCTTGTGTCCGAAAAACCAAAATATCTTACGGAACCCTATTTTTTATCAGAATAAAATTAGTCTATGTTACTCGTGGATAATGTAGCTTTCGAATGGTGAAAGAATTTAAATCGGCCCAGTACTTTTTGAGCCTATTCATTAACATACAAAAATAGGTACAAATCTTTCCTCTTTATAATATTAGTGTAGATGAAGGCACGACTGCACGACAGCGAAAGCATGTGCTTATATCTATTTACACACGACAGCGTGTATAAATAGATATAAGCACATGCTTTCGCTTAAACATAGTATATATTTAGTTCAATGTTGCTATAATAAGCATTCAGGGTATTTAATGACAATACATTACATTAAACTCGATACATACATGATTGAAGCTAATCTAATTGATTATCCTTATAAAGCCATACGCATTAATCCAGTTATGTTCAATATAGGCCACTGAGTGAAAATACTAATCCAGTGTAAGCGATCCTAGTGTTACATAAGCACATACCATTAGATGTTTATGACCATCGACCCCCAGAAACCTTTGTTGTACATGATTTGGTAGATTCACCTTTACAGCACCATCTAGTGACAAAATATTTTAATCAATAAAGCAATTTTTAAAAAACCTATCCCTAAGTAATCCCACATGCATGGGTTTGATGAAAAAAAAATGAGTGTCAGTTCTGGTACCCCCAAAATTTATGTTTTTTTTAATAATCTTAACGCGATTCACAGAATACTTAGACCACCAAGTTTTAACAGTTCTTATAGTTTCGGAAAAAGTAACTGTGACCTACACGGATAGATAGACAGACAGACATAACAAGTCTATAAGGGTTCCGTATTTGCCATTTGGTAGCGAAACCCTAAAAGTAAACTTGCAGATAAACCACTCTTATCGCGCTTGTTTTAGTCTGGCACTTGTTTTAAGGCCAGTATATTCGGGCGTTTTATGCATTGAGCGCAATCGCCCTGCCCGCACGACGAGGTACGCGTAGTCTCCAAACAAATGAACTTTCTTGAACCCGGCGTGAACTTATTGTCCGTCCTAGTATAATTTTAAACGTATGGCAACTTACTAGGTTTTTTTTTTACTTTAGTTTATTTCATAAGAATTACATTATATAAAGAGCGTTTTATGGTTTTGTTATCGATCCTGAACACACATGATCATTTTCTATTTTAATAATTACTTACTAAGTTTTTGTATTAAAATGGATACGTTACGTGAGTATTTAATCTTGAACATAAATACATATTTCCCTTCGCAGACTTTCTGAAGGCATATTTAGGATACTATTATTGCTTTCATATTTTCATTTTCATATTCATACCGTATTTGTGTCAATAACTTACAAATTATTGCATTATAATTGCCAATTTTTAAAGTATTAAATTGATATAGTATATATATATGCCATTTTGGAGACCTTTTTAAGATACATATTTCCCCCATACATTATTTTGTTATATCTTAAAGGGTTTAGGCAGCGTTTTTGTTGAAAACTCCCAGGCGGCCTATTTTTTTCCGACACGTCCAACAATTATTGTTATATTTTAGCCAAGGCTTATAAAATTTTAATAAATTATATACAAAAACCTTCCTCTTGAATTGTCCTATCTATTAAAATAACCGCATTAAAATCCGTTGCGTAGTTTTGAAGATTTAACGTACAAACGGGTACAGGGACGGAGAAAGCGACTTTGTTTCATAATATGTTTAAATGGATATAGCATGATATTGCTAAGAGATAGACATATGCCATCGTGGACTTTTTTGTAGACCTATTTAAGCTTCACAATTCCACCATACATTTTTTTGTTGTATCTCAAAGGGTTTAGGCAGCGTTTTCGTTGAAAACTCCCAGGCGGCCTATTTTTTTCCGACACGTCCAACAATTATTGTTATATTTTAGCCAAGGCTTATGACATTTTAATAAATTATATACAAAAACCTTACTCTTGAATTGTTCTATCTATTAAAAAAACCGCATCAAAATCCGTTGCGTAGTTTTGAAGATTTAAGCGTACAAACGGATACAGGGACTGAGAAAGCGACTTTGTTCCGTAATGTTTAAATGGATATAGCATGATATCGCTAAGAGATAGACATATGCCATTGTGGACTTTTTTGTAGACCTATTTAAGCTACACAATTCCACCATACATTTTTTTGTTGTATCTCAAATGGTTTAGGCAGCGTTTTCGTTGAAAACTCCCAGGCGGCCTATTTTTTTCCGACACGTCCAACAATTATTGTTATATTTTAGCCAAGGCTTATGGCATTTTAATAAATTATATACAAAAACCTTACTCTTGAATTGTTCTATCTATTAAAAAAACCGCATCAAAATCCGTTGCGTAGTTTTGAAGATTTAAGCGTACAAACGGATACAGGGACGGAGAAAGCGACTTTGTTCCGTAATGTTTAAATGGATATAGCATGATATCGCTAAGAGATAGACATATGCCATCGTGGACTTTTTTGTAGACCTATTTAAGCTACACAATTCCACCATACATTTTTTTGTTGTATCTCAAATGGTTTAGGCAGCGTTTTCGTTGAAAACTCCCAGGCGGCCTATTTTTTTCCGACACGTCCAACAATTATTGTTATATTTTAGCCAAGGCTTATGACATTTTAATAAATTATATACAAAAACCTTACTCTTGAATTGTTCTATCTATTAAAAAAACCGCATCAAAATCCGTTGCGTAGTTTTGAAGATTTAAGCGTACAAACGGATACAGGGACGGAGAAAGCGACTTTGTTTCGTAATATGTTTAAATGGATATAGCATGATATCGCTAAGAGATAGACATATGCCATCGTGGACTTTTTTGTAGACCTATTTAAGCTGCACAATTCTACCATACATTTTTTTGTTGTATCTCAAAGGGTTTAGGCAGCGTTTTCGTTGAAAACTCCCAGGCGGCCTATTTTTTTCCGATACGTCCAACAATTATTGTTATATCTTAGCCAATATATATATAAACTTAATAAATTATACACAAAAACCTTCCTCCTAAATTGTCCTATCTATTTAAAAAAACCGCATCTAAATCCGTTGCGTAGTTTTAAAGATTTAAGCGTACAAACGGTTACAGGGACGGAGAAAACGACTTTGTTTTATAGTAGTAGTAGTAGCTAACATGCGTACCCGGGATATTCTTCTGTGCATTATTAATAATAATAATAATATCTATGGACGCTTTTTACACCACGTCAATCTAGTCCCGTGGTAAGTACTCGAAGAGACTTGTGTTACGGGTACCAGACAACGGAAATACAATATATTTAATACGTTTTAAATCATTGTAAATGAAATAAGTGTTAATTATCACCTCCATCACCATTCATCACCACCACCACCACCATCATTATTCTCGTCAGCGTCATCACCACCATCATTATAATCATCAACTTCATCATCATCACCATTACAATTTACACCCCCCTCCCCCACCACTACCACCACCACCATCATTATTCTCGTCAGAGACATCACCACCATCATTATAATCATCAACTTCATCATCATCACTATTACAATTTACACCCCCTCCCTCACCACCACCACCACCACCATCATTATTCTCGTCAGAGACATCACCACCATCATTATTCTCGTCAGCGTCATCACCACCATCATTATAATCATCAACTTCATCATCATCACTATTACAATTTACACCCCCCTCCCTCACCACCACCATCACCACCATCATTATTCTCGTCAGCGTCATCACCACCATCATTATAATCATCAACTTCATCATCATCACTATTACAATTTACACCCCCCTCCCTCACCACCACCACCACCACCATCATTATTCTCGTCAGCGTCATCACCACCATCATTGTAATCATCAACTTCATCATCATCACTATTACAATTTACACCCCCCTCCCCCAACACCACCACCACCACCACCATCTTTATTCTCGTCAGCGTCATCACCACCATCATTATAATCATCAACTTCATCATCATCACTATTACAATTTACACCCCCTTCCCCCAACACCACCACCACCACCACCATCATTATTCTCGTCAGCGTCATCACCACCATCATTGTAATCATCACTATTACAATTTACACCCCCCTTCCCCACCACCACCACCACCATCATCATCATCACCACCACCACAATCACCGCGATCATCATCATCACCACCATTTAGAATTTAAAATTAATATTTTTATAATAAAGATGCGAGTAGCAAGGGATCGGCCGTCTTGGCGTTCATTGAGGGAGGCCTATGTTCAGCAGTTGATGGATAAAGGCTGATGATGATGATGATGAATTAGTAACATTAAATCGATATTAAAATAAAATTGAGGAAAAAACACGCTGATGATCATGATTACGACAAAAATGAGAAAAAAATATTAAAACTAAATATTGTTCAAATTTTTATTTTTATTTCCTATGTACACTATCATATCAGGCACCGGCTTATATATATATTCCACACGTTGTTTTAACGATCTATAGCGGGGGAGAGCCGCCAGGCAGCAGCGAAACATAGGTCCTACTTTGTTAACGCCTCGCAGGCAACTAAATTGAGGCCGCGCTGGGGACTAGTCGAGTTTTTCACATTATTTGATATTGAGAAAAATAAAAACATTTATTTAAAGAAGTAAGATCAGAATAAAATTCTAAATGTTATTACCTATTTTTTCATATAAATTTTGTAACTTAAAATCTCACATTCTTCAATTACAACTAGAAAAATAATCAAAAACATCTTGTGTTTGTGATTTTTTTTTATCGAGGCAAGTTACAATGATCGTGTTTTGAATAGGTTAATAAAAAAGAATGTATACTAAACTACAACATATATTTTTAACGGATCAAAAAAACCAACATTACTATGTTTACGACTTAAACAAAAACAGGCGCTTTGGGATATACTGGCCTTAATTTGACAAAAGGATTAAATTATAAGTGGTATGAAGTTTATAAAAATACTCGCTATAATGTGACTTAATCTTTCGATGCGTAAGGTCATCATCATCAGGTCATCAGCATAAGGTCATCAGCGGCCGGTTGAAGGCTGATAATAATGAAGGTACAAACATTTTTTCTCACAAAGACAAAGTCGACACGTGAAATATGCCTTTGTAAATGGATATAAAAATAGCGCGTCCGTCGAATCGATTCAGTAATTCGGTAGGAATAAAAAGTAGCCCTTTACATGTCAGGAGCTGTCCTTTTAGCGTGTCCCTTATGTCACCAGTCGTGTACCAAATTTCATGACAAAGGACCATGTTAAAACAAGAAAAAATATACATTTCGCGTACGATAAATGCGAAATCGCATGAAACGGACTAGATTTAACTACTTGTAGTTCTAAAAATATGCGTCGAATTTATTAGGATCGTAAATAAAACAGGACACCTTTATTTAAATAGTCTCGTGTTCGGGCTTGACATTTATATTACAACCTTTTAGAAGTCGAGGGTTTGACTCCCTTCAAGGGCAGACTTGTCATCGCTCTATGTTAAGTAGAAGTTACAAATAAACGTGAGCGCCTGCAACTTACTTATCTATTGAAGGATGGCTTTGAATTAGCTAGTAATTACTAGCTTATTCAGTAGCAAGTTCACAAATCTTTGCTGCATAGCTATATTCTCTAGCTTTACTTCAGAATCTTTACTCATTGACCATTGGCAAATTAGAAGAGCATTTGAGACATTTCAGTGTCTTCTTCAAAATTATTGAAATGATTAATATCTTCTTTAGCCGCGTCGAACACTTCTTTCTCCTTATAGGTTCGGGAAAATTTTATTTTCTCGCGTTACCGATACCGCGTCACATTTGAAAAATTTAAATTTTCATAATGACGTCACAATTGACCTAAAAATGGAAATTTGATATCAATTATGATTAAATAACTAATTAAATAATTAATACTATCTATAATAATATGGGCATACTTGTGTCTGAAATAAAGATTTTCTATTCTATTCTATTATCATATTTTTATTCAAATGATTGGAGTTTTTGACTGACTGAAATGACTTTGCTTATGAGTTACATAGACAGGCCCATCATGACCCGAATATACGGGAGCCTCACATATCAGCTGAAGGCGCTCGCATATGGTTTAGGGGTCCGAGTCGCGAGTCTACAGGTCTAGTAGGACCCAAAGTTCTAGATTGTGCGAAAGCATTAATCTGCGTCCAAAAACTTCCCATCAGGGTCCAGATAGGTTTGTTAATGTCACTTATTCTTACACACTTATACTTATATATTATACTATATCTTGATTTTTGTTGTCTTTCTTGAGACGCAGCACTATTGTTTGTATCACTCGGGGTATCATACAAACCGCATTTCCACTCACAATAATATCATGTGATATATGGGAAAAGAATTCAACAATTAGTATTGAAAGGGAGTTAAATGTGCACAAAAACTTGTCAGGTTATATGACGTCTAGAAAGTTGGTGCAGCGCAACTTTTAACGAGGTGCCATTGACTTGGCTGGAGCCAACTTATTAGTATCCATATTTAAATAAACTTCAGTATCTGCGGAAAATGCAAATTACAACAAATTAGAAGTTGCATCATGGCTGTTTATTAAGCCAGCATACGAAATTTAGTCATTTACACAAAATCAAGTCCGCTTTCACAAAAGTTGCGAGATAATTTTTGCCCGACGAAAGGTAAAATAGAAACTAAATAAAAATATTTCTATCCTCATTTCAACGAGTGTTTTATGTACGACCACGTCTATTATTTGTAAACTTTATTTTCATTAAAATATAAATACAAGCTGTAGGTATTATAAAGGTCTTCCTTCTAAAGGACTAAAATTTGAGCCGGATCATTTATGGTCCTTCGAGCCACGAGAGATAGTGACCTATGGATTTACAACCCATGCTACTCCAACATTAAGAAGCCAGAGCAATCAAGGAGGATCAAGAACGTTACATTTATGGTCCTTTGAGCCGGATTAGAACAAGGAAGGAACGCTAGCTACATTTTTGGTGTACAATTGAGGAATGAGGTATAAAAAAACGTCATCTCGCTAGCAAAGTATGCTTAAGTTTTCACAAAAAAGGATAATATTCTATAACGATCTGGTAATGGTCGCGAAAAGCCGCTGGATGCGGACAGGGCAGGACCGATCGTTGTGGAGATCCTTGAGAGAGGCCTGTGCCCAGCAGTGGGCGTCGATTGGCTGACATGATGATGATGATTCTTTTACGAATAATACTAGTTTCCTCATGTTGTTTTCCAGCACATCTACCTTAATACGAGACCATCGCACGCTTCCAGTGTGGTGGTCTTATGTTAAGGTGCACCCGTTAAATACCCGTTTCTAAGAAGACACACTCTTTCTTCAAGACACCACAGAGGGTCAGGATCGAACCTGGACTCAAGGGGCCCAGCACAAATCCACTAGATCATTGTCACAAAAAGCTATACACATAAGGTTAAACAAGCTAATAATAACAACTTATTTGTATATAATTATGACTTTGCATGTAAATTAATAGTACTCGCATCTAGACTTAAGCTTTAGGATCATATTAAATACAAGTCCATTACCTTAGACGGGATCTGAACGGACCTAGCATAGATTTAATATAGGCATTAGGGAGATAAGCGAGATCACATGGATGGAAATACTGCATCGTTAATTTCACATTTACTTCCATTGCGCAATAACATTTCTTACGTCTTATCTTAAGCGTTGTTTATTTTCGTATGTATATTTATACATTTTAATGTCATAAAAAAAAATGTGACATTAAAATGGAGGTGGACTGGTCATATTCAGAGAGTAGGAGATATGAGATGGTCACAAAGACTAATAAATTGGTACCCACGCGACAAGAAAAGAAGACGGGGTAGATCGTACAAGCGATGGAGCGATGACTTTGCCGAAGTTGCTGGAGCACTTTGGACTAGACTGGCGCGGGACAGAGCTTGCTGGAGTGGTTTGGAGGAGGCTTTCACCGCCATCGGCGGCCCTTACGACTAACACTACACTAACATATAATATAAAGATATAATACTAACCGTACTAATATATTGAATTGTTTAAACTTTAATTGTTGTCGAATGTGTATGTATTATGTATAATGTAAAACGTAAGGGAGAAATAAAGCTTTATTATTATTATTATTATTATGTAATGGGTTTGTTTTTCTCAGAGATTGAATTGGATCTCCGGTATTTAATGAAGCCCACGGGCCTAAGCCAAGTGAGAATCATTGATAGTATTTGGCGAATCTTCTTGTAAAAACTTTCTAACAGTCCGACAAGTGTTAAGAATTGCAGCTTTTTGCATTGTCATGTATGTGTTTTCATGTAGGTCTATTGTTTTCAGTGCTTGAAGTAGGTATTTAGGGATGACTCCTGTACTGGAGAGCACCAAAGGCACGATGTAAACTTTATTTAATTTCCATATGCGGGCTATTTCTTCTTTCAAGTCTGTATATTTATGGATTTTTTCTGTAATAGTTTTCTGAATGTTATGGGTGTTTGGTACTGCGATGTCAATAATATATGCTTCTTTGTTGTTTTTATCTAATAACGTAATATCCGGTCTATTGTTGTGAATAGTCTTATCTGTTAAAATTGCTCTGTCGAAATACATCTTGCAGCTGCTACTCTCCAGTACTGGTTTCGGCGTGTATTGATAGTAAGGCGCTAATTTACCAGTTAGAAGCCCATGTTTCAGAGCAAGTTTTTGGTGTACATAATGTGCAATTTGGTTGTGTCTATGGGTATAGTCGGATTGTGTGAGCGTTGGGCAGGCGCCTGTAATGTGTTGGATGGTTTCGGAATGACGGTGACATTTTCTACATTTATCATTTAATACATTTGGGTCTTTCAAAATGATTTTTTTATAGTTTTTAGTGTGGATTACTTGGTCCTGGATCGCAATGATGAAACCTTCAGTTTCTGGGAATAGGGAACCTAATTTAAGCCATTGATTAGATGCTGTATCATCTATGTTTGTTTTTTCTAAATCCTTTAAATGTCTCCCGTGTAGTTCTTTTTGGCGCCAATTACTAACTTTGGTATCATTATTTTCTTGTAATGTGATAAACTTTCGGGTCCTATCAGTCAAGTTAAGAGGTGTAAAATTTTGATCTGATTCTGTTGTAGCTAAATGTATTTTACTAGTTAAGGCTTTCTTGTAAAAGAAATCCCGTAGATTTAGTATTTGACCTTCCCATAGCATCCTCAAATCAATTAACCCTCTTCCACCCTTGTGTCTTTTTAACGTCAGTCTTTCTATAGCGGATTTAGGGTGCAAGTAGTTGTGCTTGGTTAGTGTAGTTCTGGTTTTTATCTCAATTTGATTAATGTCAGTGCGTGACCATTTAACTGTGCCAAAAGAGTATGTAAGTATAGGGATGGCAAACGTATTTATAGCTTTTATAAGGTTTTTGGACGATAGCATTCTTTTACATATTTTGTTAAGTCTGTATAAATATTCTTTAGTTAGATCTTTTTTTATTTGTATGTGATTAATGGTTCTACCTTCCTGCATGCCTAAATACTTGTAAGTTTCATTCTCCTCCATATTTTGAAAATAGTTGGTTTCATCATTATTACTACTTTTAAATTTACCTTTTTTTAAATTAAGAGTTTTACATTTATCTAGTCCGAAAGTCATATTTATATCTTTACTAAATTTAGCCGTTAGTTCTATTAATTTTTTTATTTCTTTCCCTGATTTAGCAAATAGTTTAATGTCGTCCATATACATGAGATGATTTATTGTACAATGAGGTGTAAGTTTATAGCCACAATTTGAGTTATTGAGTAATTTGGATAAAGGATTGAGTGCTAGGCAAAACCATAGGGGGCTCAGAGAATCTCCCTGGAAGATACCATTTTCGATCTTGATTTCGTCTGTAGTAATAGTTTCCGTGCCGTTAGTTAAGTGTAATTTAGTTTTCCATCTAGTCATGGCATTTTTCAGGAAATTTATCAGAATTGGATTAATTTTATATAGATTTAATACATAGATCAACCAAGAATGAGGTACACTATCGAACGCTTTTTTGTAATCTATATATGTGACATTTAAATTTCTATGCTTAGTAGTTGCATGTTTTAATATCGTAGAATCTATTATAAGTTGCTCTTTGCATCCCCTATGATTTCTCCTACATCCTTTTTGTTCTTCCGCTATTATTGTATTTGATTCTAGATGACTTTTAATTTTGTAAGATATGCATGAAGTGATTAATTTATATATAGTAGGCAAGCACGTAATGGGTCGGTATTCCGATGGGTCGTTGGTTTTAGTAGACTTTGGAATCATGTAAGTAATGCCTGTTGTTATAAAATTCGGAATTTCGGTATTTCCTATTATTATGTCTGTAATTGCTTTCGCTA
The DNA here is from genome assembly GCA_905333005.2 of Lycaena phlaeas. Classification (NCBI taxonomy): domain Eukaryota; kingdom Metazoa; phylum Arthropoda; class Insecta; order Lepidoptera; family Lycaenidae; genus Lycaena; species Lycaena phlaeas. The sequence continues at coordinate 5,042,821 of HG995174.1, forward strand.
AAACATCATGTAGTGAAAAGAGCTTTTTGATCCAAAAATTATGGACATGGTCTACCCCTGCAGCTTTCCAATTTTTCATTCCCTTAGTAATAGTTTGTATATCTGTTCTTGCTATACTTGTAAATGTCATTGGTTCGATAGTTTTAGTATTTTCTTCCTCGTCCAGTATCCATTCTGCTTCATTATTGTGATCCCTCTGCTTTTGCCAAATATTGGTCCAGTAGTTCTTCAGTTCATTTTCAGTAGGTAATTGGCTGTTAGTTATAGTAGCATTATTGTTATTTAGAGATCTATAAAAACTTTTTTCATTTGTAGTAAAAACTTTATTATCTGATTTTCTTTGTAGAGACTTCTTAAATCGTTTTAATCTTTGCGATTTGACTGTGAGCTTTTGCTTAAGCGTATCTAGATATTCTTCAGGTCGTATGTTATTTTTATCATAAGTTGAATGAATCTTTCTTTTTTTGAAAATTGCATCTACTTTTTTAATTACTTTTTTGGTCCTATTATTTTGTATAAATTGTGTCAGAACACCGATATCTGCTCGAAGTTTTGTTATATCATTGTCGATTCTTATTAGCCACGCTGGTTTCTTTGTATATGGTTTAGGTCTATTATTTGTGTTGCTCTCGTTACTAATTTTGTAACCTAGACGTCTACTTATAACTAATGCGCTGCAGTAAATAAGAGTGTGAATTTGTGATAAATCGTTATTAGTACGACAGTATTTATTTAAAAGATGGTTAAAAATATCTACTAACTCATATAATTTCTTATTTTCTTTTAGTCTTGGTAACTTAGGACGAGATAAGGGATCGGTACCCGTGTATTGTATTAAAACTGCATCTAATTCTTCTTCTATTTTTTTCGTGAGTGATTCTTTATTTGTGTCTTCTGTATAATAATTATTCAAATGATCTAGTGGTATTATGGATGGTTCTAATGATTGTGTGGATATATGAGATGATTGTGTATATTGTAGTGTATGGGTGAGTACGATTTGTGTTTGGGCGTTGTAGCCACCGTCACCATCGTCTGTCTCGCGTGTTAAAATATCTAATGGGATGTTGAGTGGTGATGATTCTGTATCAATATTTTCGTGTTCTAAGTATCCATCGCCCTGTAATTGTAGAATAACTTCTTCTCGAATTTCTTTTAACTGTTCGTCGGATATGAGTTTGTTTCTAACAATAACTCGTCTTTGGTCAGCTATTCTCTGTGATGATACTTTAAAATTAGGATATTTGATTTTAAATTGATCAAATAGTCTACTGCAATACATTGTTTTGTCGGTCTCTAGTTTGGTAATGTATAAATAGGTGCGCATTATGAATTTATTTATTTCATCATCCCATTTCATACGCACTCTGGTCTTACCAGCCTTGGTGGTCGCAGGTTGTGTGGCTATTGCCTCCTGTGAAACATCCGTGGCTGGACTATTGAATCTATTTTGTGAGTTTAGAAAATCGTGTTGTATTTGTGTATTACTGAGTACTAGTACTGAGTTACTGTCAGCATTGTCAGTCTGTTTATAGTTTTCACTTACACTTGCGGTCGGCTTATCAATTATTTTGTCTGTTGGTCTGTATACGTTATTAATATCGGCTGTAGCAATTTTGGGTAACCTGGTGGAAGTCCGCCTGTTCAACTTCTCATGCCCAGGTGTAAGTTGGTGATCAGCATCAGTTTTTAACTGGGCTGATTGCGACACGGTGTCCCCCCCAGAATACGTGGGACTGCCTCGGTCCGTGGACTTCGGGTCGGATTCTCCATCGCTGTTAGCTCCGGTACCGGCCTGGGGTAATTTATATCCGCTTCTTAAACGCATCGCATTTGGTTGTACTATAGCACCGTTTGTCACTGGTAAGTATATAGCTCGATGCTGCCAGTGTCCGCCCCCCACGTGGACTCAGATGGTCGGTCCGGACGTGGTGTTAGGTTTATGAGGGGCTTATTATTATTATTATTATTATTATTATTATTATTATTTATACATTATGGAAATTTCTGGATGGAATTTAAGGAAGATTTGGATGGATAGATTTGATGGTAGCCGCTTAGAAATAAAATATAATTTAGTTGGACTATTGACTAGTTCGCTAAGCTAATTAGGTTATTTTTTTTTAATTAGCCAAAGGCAAAGGTAAAAGGCAAAGGTCTCCCGCAACCTTATAATAATTGAAGTTAATAATAATTGAAAATACATATATAATTTACATCGTCTTTTGTGAACCAGCTTGTGTAAAACACCCTGAAATACACTTACGAAAATTATTTTAAATGAATTTATAATGCATAAACCATAAAGTGATATTTACGATTAATGATAGCTTAGATAAAACTCAATATTAAAGGTTTTTGAATCAAAATATGTATAACCGAAGATAAATTTATCAGGAGCTCCATAAGTGTCATGGCCGCAGGCTTTTGTAAGCGATATTCTAGCAAAATTCATATTATCTAAGAGAGGAATATAAAGGCAGTTTATATTATAATCTTATTAGAATGTCGAAAGCTGATATTACGTCAATATTATGAACATATACGCGTATAAAATGAATATAGTGTAGACCGGGGTTTCTCAAACTTCCACCTCTATAAACCCCTGTTAAAATTTTCTAGGTGACAGCGAACCCCTAACTATTTAAATACCCCCACGTATCATCATCATCATCAGCCTTTATCCGTCCAGTGCTGAACATAGGTCTCCCTCAATGAACGCCAAGACGACCGATCCCTTGCCACACGCATCCAACGCGGACCTGCCACTGCACGGAGATCGTCTTCCCATCTGGTCAATGGCCGACCAACACTTCGTCTACCTAAGCGCGGCCTCCACTCTTGAACCTTAATGGCCCATCGGCCATCCGTATATCCCCACCAAAATATAATGTAATGGGTGTGCTTGTTGCTTGCGTGAGAGTGGCGCACGCGCCTGCCAGTTATCAAGCTACCATTACGTATATCTTGTCGCGAACCCCCTGCCGTCGAGCGTACCACACTTTGAGAAACCCTGGTGTAGACTATAATATAACCCCTTGAAAGATTTTTTATGGTCAATATGCCAGATTTTTTCCAGGATATTTGGCATTCGTGAAGGCATTGTTTGTCTTACAAAGTCTCTTACTGCTTGATGTACCTAATTTCCTTAAAGTATCATAATCAATATTATAATCATGATGTAATCTTAAATTCACATGTGAAAAGTTTATGTGTGTTTTTTTCCAAATTAAAAGCTAATTTGGAAAAAGAGTTTGTTATCGGGATACTAATAGGAGTAACTCAGATTAAGTGAAAGTAATTTCACTGTCCTGTTTGACGGAAGAAATAAGCAAAGTTATGGTGTCCATGCAGATTGGAGTCAGGAGTGTGGTACAGCGCCGCCTCCCCACCGGCTAAGGTGTAATTATCATCATGCAAATAGTAGATGAGATAAAAGAAAATGAAGTATACATTATTCTAACAATAATGATTTTAAGCTTTAATCTGTGTATCGCAGGTCTCACATTCAAACATAGCTTCTGAAAATGACAGTAGACTATCACCCTTATTCAAAAACAATACTATGAGGTGTTACAGAACTCCAAAACGCATAGGGTCATCCAAATCAATTCATAGACAATATGAAATCCGCCACTGTGCGTCTGTCAAACTCATATAAAACCCGACTATTGACACCAGGAGCGCATAGAAAGAAGCGTTATTTGCACAATATTGTATCATTACTTAGCCAAATACGCTTCTTGAATACGAGTGTATGTCAACCAAGTCGCAAGCAAAAGCAAGTCATCAATATAAAACGCTATATATTATTCACTTGTGAGTTTATGAGATGACATAAAAAGTGGATTAACATACAAATAGCACATTCCATCCCTGAGAGTATTGTTTATTAGTAACTTTACGTACGTATTCTGAATTTTTATCGTTCTTTGTCTGTAGTGTCTTTTGTATCGCGGGAAAGCGATATCGCGGTATGTAGGTTATTGAAATAATGTACGAGTGGTCGATTGAGCTTTTTTGATCTTTGCCATAAAGGCTTAGGGGCATTACATGTGATAATTTAGTCAGAATGTAATTATGAGCTACGCTACATTCACCAAATGTTTTATAATAATTGGTGTTATTCAAATCAAATCAAAATATCTTTATTTCGTATTTAACAACTACTCTTGAAATACGTCGATAAAGAATAGGAAAAATATCTCATTTGAGATGCAGTAAAAATGTTGCGGTTGAGAAAAAAAATTAGGGGTTTATTAAAGGGCTTAAATATTCCTTGCAACATTGGTGAAACCTTTATTAATACTATACATAATCTGTGAACATTATGTACTATACACACATATACACATATACACACACACACACATATATATATATCCATAAACCCAAAAATCGATAACTTTGTTACTTGTTTCAAAAAATAATTCTCACGGAACCCTTAGTGGGCAAACTCGCATTTCTCTTTTTTTTATTTTCTAAGCATTGTTATCTTACAAAATATTCATAATTCCATGTAAAGTTTACGTAAAACTATCTCTGGAGCGACAACATTGATCGATGCCAGTTCTAAACTAAGTTGTGCGTCTGACAGGGCTTTACAACGGATATTATTCGTGAGCTGAAACGATTAAACTATCAGCTTTTAAGATCTATTTGTATCTCTTGTTCAGATATCGGAATACAAGTGACGCAATACAGGCACTGTTATTGATATTATGTTTTCATGGTATGTAGTTCTAAATTTGAAAATGAAGTTCCTTTTTTGAATTTATTTCGAATCTATTTTGAATTATGAAAATATATACGGAGAATGAAATTGTGTGATCGAATGACCTCACTACGTTTTGTACATATGTGAGTATGATCATAATCATCATCTTCATCGTCATCATCATCATCAGGCTTTATAATAATGTCAGTATATCTTACCCACAGATATTTGAAATAAGTTGTTAATATTTCTATGATCTTACCCATATTATACCGACGGTGGGAGGGTTACGATGTGCCGCGCTAACGACTTTGTAGGTTCTTGTTTGTTTCTCCCGTGAAACAGCGTTGCTGTGAACCATCAGCCATGTTCATTTGTCTTAAGGTAGACATAAGTCATCACATAAATGGATTGCCTGGGCCAGTTAGGTCCATAAATTACGTGAGGTGTTTTTTTTTTTTTTCTGAAAGACCCCCCTCCATCCAACGTAAGATTACTTAGATGATATTAGACTCGACCCCCTCTTCCCCTTAAACATTTCACGTATTTTATGAACGCCCCCTTACAGGTAAATGAGTTTATGTTTATGGGCGACGTCGACCCATACCATCAGGTGACACGCCTGCCATTTTGCTCATCCAACTAAAATATAAAACAAAAAAAAATCAATTTGCATAAGAACAGGCGTCATACCAGTAATGTTTAGTCTTTTCTGTCCTATCCTATTTGTGTCCTAACCAGAATAAAAAAGCGAAAGAGGTGGAAATATCGTTGCTTCATAAAAAAAGGCCAAGTGCGAGTCGGACTCGCACACAAAAGGTTCTGTACCATTATAGTATATAAAACATTAGACACTTAAGAAATAAATCAGGTTTGTTTTGATAAAAAACGGCCATTGATATTTTTGCTAAAAGCGCCATCTAGTAACATAAATATCAAACTATTATTGATTGTTAGCTTAGATACGATGTGTCTCATACTGTACCAGCAGATGTCACTTATACATACATGAAATACATGGTTTTGTATGGAGTTTTCGGTTTCCATTTTATTATTTACATTTACAAGGAAGGAGGCGTTTATGAATTCGACCGTTATATGCAATTTTTTTAATTATTTATTTTTAAAGTTAAATGTAACTAAATATTCTGTAAATGTTTTAAGCGTCCTCATGTTGCCGTCAAATCCTCAAATCCGCAAAAATCACGTCTGTTGAAAGGGCGCCCCCCTCAAATATTTATTTTATTTTGTTTATAGTATTTTGTTATAGCGGCAACAGATATACTTACCTACATCATCTGTGAAAGTTTTTTCTGCCTAACTATTGGTGACAGACCGGCGGACGGTGTGGAGTTAAAGTAATTCTGTTTTCCCTTTTGTTTACGGGACCCGAAAAATGACTGGATTTTAACGAATCAAGCGTCTGACGCAATCTTATTTCTTTATTACAGGTATTCTTTTCGCGCAGGTATCTGTTTTTTGGAGTAGGTACAAGATTTCTTGCCGTTCAGTCAGTACACGTATGGATAATTCTATAAATTCACACTTTATGATAAAAATAAAATTTATATGCGTAAAATAAACATTGCATACATATTTATAACATTAGATACATATGAGATATTAATATTTCTTTGTACTAAACATTCGTGAATGTCTCGTTAGTGGAAGCCGTACTTGAAAACAGCAAAAAATTTTATTTCAACAAAAATAAAATGACGCACGCGAAAAGCCTTTGTGATATTTTTCGATTCTCAAAAAATCTGTCGACCGTGGGGTGCTCTTGAAACGTTTGTCTGTCTGTGATTTTAATGACGTCTGATATCAAAAACCACTGCCAAAGAAACCGCTAACTAACGTGCGACATAGGCGACAGCAAAACAATAATATTCTTACATCTTTACAATTTTATTATAGAAAATAGAGAGAAGTTTGTTTGTCTGTTTGTTACACATTAACTTGAAGACTACTAAACTAATTTAAAAAATTCTTTCACCCTTAGAGCTGTACGTTGTAATACATACCTTATAAAATATTTATCATTAGTAATCTGTCTACGGCTGTATATCTAAGATAACGAGGGCAAAACTGTGGACACCAGCCGGTTATTTATAAAAATCTAGATATCAACTGCACCTCTCAGTAATTGTCTTGTGAACAAATTAAAAACAGCAATATAAAAACTACATAGTTTGTATATTTATACCTTAAAAAAAATGTAATTATTACGCTTAGAAACATCTCTTTAAAGCTTAAAATAAACTGATAATTGATGGATATAAGGGGATTTGATTCATATCAGACAACCTAACCTCAATGCTATAAATAAACTACAATTAGTTTTAAACATCCAATGTGTAAAGTTTGTTAAACTTTATATTAATATTTGAATATTTCCAACAAGACTATAGAAAAGGTTAATAATAATTTTACAATATCATACCTACACTAAAACTAAGTTATCTAATAAAATCATTGAGGAAAATATTTATACCTGAAGCAATCCAGAAATTGACATCTTTTTAAATATGTATAACACACCCAGAAACACAGAAACTTTTTATTCCTTGACGGGATTCGAACCCGCTACCACCGGCATGAGCGAAAACGTGCTAATCGTTGAGCCACAGAGGTCGTATTTTTTTTTATTTACATGATTGATTCGCGGGGTGCCGCTTGTATGTTTGATAAATAAATCCAGCAAACATCGAGATCATAAGTTAGTATAAACAGTATTTAAATCAGACACAAAAATTTAATTAAACCTGTTGATAAATTCATAAAATAAGCTTTTAATTTAAGTCTAGAAATATATAATAAAACGGCCGGGTAAAGGGTGACTTAATTAAATACAACGCCTGAACAATTTCGGGCATTACGATGTTAAATCGTTCGTCGGCTAAAATACTACAATATCTCCAATAAGAGATTTGGAATAATCAAATATGTTCTGATTAAATGAAGGATTTCGAGTCGAATGGGTTTTTTGGAAAGTTTAAGGTTATTTGAAATATATAATTGATGGTTATGGATGACAGACTACAGAGTAGCATTACACGTTTATTTGGCGGGTTATCTTCTCGCCAATTGTAATTCGAAAATAATGATTTTACAGAGTTAACAATCGATCCGAGAAGACCATCCGTTCTTATGAGTGCGTCACAAGCCCACATAACTCCGGAACCACTGCACCAAATTAAATGGTTCTTTTTGTGGTGTTGTTTATAGTCAAGGTTCTTAAAGTCATCTGCGTGGGCGCTGTTGACTATACATCGACCACACATACGATTGAAATATTTATTAACCAATGGCATTATGCTGAGTAGATACCATGTTCAGGTAGACGAAGAGTTGGTGGGTCTAACTACGTATTAACATGATCCGTGTAGTGGTCGGTCCGTGTTGGGTCTAGGGAATTGGCCGTCTTGGCGTTCATTAAGGGAGCCAAGCCATGCTTGCAGTAGACAAGTAGAGGCTGATGATGATATGCGTTATCCACTGCCTTACATAGTTTTACAGATTGTAAATCAAAGTAGCGCGGGCAAAGCTGCGGGCAACAACTAGATACATATAACATTCGATCAACGCGGCGAGATTCCCTCGAGGCCGGGTAGTTTCTTAAGTGAAGATCAATTACCTATAATAATTAAATGGATCTCCATAGACACTTAGTCATAATTAATGTATAGGTACGGAGTGTTTGGAGCGACGATGGTCCAATGGTGGATCGACTCGGCCTCTTATGCGAGAGGTTCCGGGTTCGATCCTGACCCGTCCGTGTGTGCCTTGAAATGGGTTTTTCTAAAATTTCTAAGTGCACACACGAGACCATCGTTCGCTCACCGCTGAAGGAAAACATCGTGAGGAAACCTGCATGCCTTATGAGATTGAAAGTCTTTGAAGGTATGTGAAGTTCACCAACCCGCATTGGGCCAGCGCATCGGTGAACTATGGCCCATTAACCTTCCTCGCCTGATTTCGAGGAGGAGACCCATGCCCAGCAGTGGGACATATAAGGGTTGATACTACTACGGAGTATATGCAAGGATAAGACAATATGGATCGCGACAGGGTCACAAATTCGATCACGGTGTAGGAATACGTTGAATGCTCCACCGAGGTGCAATGCTCGGCCAGGCTGAAGCTCATTTTTTATTGTCAGGTATGGTATATATAGCAGGTCTTGTGTCGAATTCCGATAACGCGATTCAGGACTGGCACTGATTGGTCCGTATGGTATTTTTATGAAACGTTTGCACCTTCATTAAACGAGTAAAGTCATATTTTAAAGGCCGGCAATGCATCTGCTAATCCTCTGTGTGTCTATGGATGTCGCCATCACTTACCATCGGGTGAACCGACCGTTTGTGCCTTCTATAAAAAATTAATAAATAATAATGAGATAGAAAATAAGAGGTTCCCAAACTCTTTTGTTTCGTAGACCACTTTCAACATTTTCCTGCATCAGATGGACCCCTTACTGAGCTTTTTTTTCAAGAATTGCTCATTTAAAGATATTACATTATAATAGTAAAATTCTCTTAACAATATTGATAGAAAAAATCGAAAGTTGGTTCGTTCTTCACTATCGAAACCAAATTAATTTTCATGGACCCCCGCTAACGATTGTGGACCCCCATTTTTTGTCACGCTCATCGTGGACTTCGATTCATCCATGGACGACTGGGGGTCCACCTGGACCACTTTAGGAATCACTGATAGACGATAAGTGTTCAGCGTAGCCCAAGGACATAAAATATCATACGCTGGCAACACATTCAATCATTCTTACCGGGATAAGGCCATCCTCGAGGGAGCTTTGTTGTGTTTTAGGATAGGCAACACATTGACGAGTAACCTGGAAGAGTTCTAAATTAACTAGCTAGTGTCCATAGGTTGTGTCGACTACTTACTATCAGGTCTCTTCATCATCTGACAGTTTTCCTGTGTAACATAAAAAATGACGCAAGAAATAAACAGAACGGTCTGACATGCCATCGTCTGCTGCCATTCCAGGAGTAGGCGCAATTTCACCGCAGGAGGTATCAGAATACGATGTAAGGTTGGGTCATGGTGGGTTTTATACCCAGTTTCATCTAATGCAGTGATTTTTAACCTTATAGTCAAAAACCATTTGTCAAAATTTCTGTCGGATTACTAAGTTGGTTAATTTGTTTGTAGTTAATATAAAGTAAGTTGTTCTAATTCATCTATTAAGTGCGGATCGCGTTGTGTTGACTCGTCACCATCATCTTATTAGAATGGCTTGGAGGAAGGACGATTTCGGATGCTTTCAAGGACCACCAGTGGTCCGCGGACCACCGGTTAAGAACCACTGATCTAATAAAAGATGTTGATGAAACAGATAAGAGATTTAAATTGTAGCAAATGTCGTGGCATTAGCGTTCGGTAATGTTATTTATCGAGAATGTTCCGGCGCTCAATTGCGATACAACTTCATTAACTCCAAAGGGAAAGGTATAAATTTCAATCTGTACGCCAGTCTCAATATACCGTATATTTAAACGACCAACAAATGTTTCTTTGAGACGTATTACGCTTTTTAAATCGTTTTCCGCAGTGCGATATTTTACGGAATACGTATGTACGTATAGAATAAATACTGTTTCATTATTTTTAGAGTTTTACCATCGATAGAATAGCATTGACAGCTTATACAAAAAGGGTTAAAAGAAAGCTTCGGCTTTACGCGGTGACCTGTTAATGGAGTAAACTATCGCTTAAACTTACCAAGTTTGCACACTGTCCATATCTGCTTACGCGTTACAAATAGACGAGTAACGAAAACCCATAACAGTTTTCTACGAAAAGTACCAGGATATCCACGGTAACAGGTAAGGTGGACCATCTTTGTGAACTCAAGTTAATTACTATAGCTCACTATTTTAAAGACAAGGTTTTTCGAAAGAATCAGTAACAGATAGAGAAACCCTCTGGTTGTTTAAGTCGCTGGTTCTAGATCCAAGCTCATATCGTCTGCCGAACAGACCGCACCTCCTAGATCCTCCAGACCTATTACGGTAGGCAATAATTGTTTCCCTCTTCCATGTAGGGCATACTGCCTTAGTTACTACTTAGGTATTAAACTTATAGGCGCCCAACAGTTCACCATGGCAGGACCGGCTGGGTACCGTAATTGACAGGAAACATTAGAAGTCTCTTGCTATAACCGATGCTCTGTATCTTAGATGATGCGACAAGGGCATCATAACGGCCTATAAACGCTCTATAACTTATAAAGGCCCTAGTTATTGTACGACAGGATGTGGCAGGGGCTGCTTAGCGCAATCAATTACAAGGAGTAGTCTGGCCTTCATCGGGGTCAGCCTGTCGCTGAAGTGATCCTGTTAGATGCAAAGGGACCTCAAAAAAGCTGCCACAGGTGGTTTATTGGGCTATAATAGGAAATTCATAGTTTAAGTTACAAAAGTATTCCATTTCACGCACACTAAAGATACAATATAGCCATACATAGAATTATTCATAAAGCTGCAGTCATGTCTAATGAATATCTAATTAATTAATGTCTAAAAGCTTTGAAACAAGTCCAATACAGATGTTATCGTAATGCAAGTCCACGTGAGTTCAATATCCACTCCAATTACATTACCGGCCCCGCTACATTCACTACTACTCGTACATTCCACTGTATTCATATTTATATTTATGATAGTTAATTAACTAATTTAATATGCTTATGAGAGAGAGGAAGATATTTTCATGAGAATTTGTTAATTCATAGTTTTGTAGTGCCCTGACATAGCATATAAGATATATTGTATTCATTCAATTAAGGAGTATTATATCTTATTATATATTATATTAAAGTACATTTTTAATTTTATATTTAACATATATCATCCGTTTATACTATATATATTTTTATGTAGATAGGCAAACTGGCGGATGGTATTGAATTTATATTCGTTTTGAAGCGTCACTCGCGTGTTCGGCATGCTCCATCTGTCTTTATTTATAAATCTGTAGTTAAATTATATCGTTCCAAATTTTTTCGTCTGTGTTGCATGTCGCGTGACGGTCGGACGCGGAGTGTATAGGTACCCATTTGTGCCAGTGCTCGAGATTTTAGGTTTTTATACTCTGAACGTGTGATCACACGAGCGTTTTAAAAGCGTTGCGGTAAACCCCGACGTTGGCCCGAGTTGCGAGTTTAGCATGCTCAATTCGATTTAACGTTAAACAACGTCGAAAATCCAACTGCACTTGACAAAGAAGCGCCGTGTTTTTTTGTGTCAACTATTTTGTGTCAACACATACATGGGTATCCATTTGCCTCGTACAAACGCCTTTTTAACGCTCGGTAATAAAATATTGCAAAAATGGCTAGTTAAATGTCTATAATGTGAAAAAAAGTTTCACAGGCAAACAACACAGTCCTTTTTTATATTCATTAAGTAATCACAATAACAGAGAGACAAGCCTCTCCTGTAAAGCCGTAAAGCCTATTCTAAATCGGTTCAGTAGCTTCATATTTATTAACGAATCCATCCAGCCATAACTCAAGATTCGCATTTGTTATGTTAATTGGAAGTCAGACACGACGCTCATTATATCGCTCCGGTAGTTTCTCCATATCTATGACAAATCGATTTACTTACAATTGTGATTGCAGATATTAGAAATGTGAGGGAAATGCGAGATATATCGATAAAATATCGATATGTCATCGACATCGATACCATCGTATCGATTTATAGATAATGTGAACACAGCGATCGTTTTATTTAATAATAATTAAATACACATAGCCGTATTAAAAGGGAATAAAACCGAATGAAATGCATATCGGTAATAACAGATTATCGACATAAATGTTGATAGCATCGTAACAATTATTTAAAATCGATGTTATTATCCATGCCGTTTTAATATTAACGATTAATCTTTACAACGCTAAAAAAAGTATCAACCCTATATGTCCCACTGCTGGGCACGGGTCTCCTCCTCGAAATCAGGCGAGGAGGGTAATGGGCCAATAGTTTACCGCGCTGGCCCAGTGCGGGTTAGTGAACTTCACATACCTTCAAAGACTTTCAATCTCATCCGGCATGTAGGTTTCCTCATGATGTTTTCCTTCAGCGGTGAGCGAGCGATGATCTCGTGTTTGGGGTGCACTTAGAAATTAGAAAAACCCATTTCAAGGCACACACGGGGGAGTCAGGATCAAACCCGGACCTCTCGCATAAGAGGCCGAGTCCGTCCACCACTGGACCATCGTCGCTCGCTATCTCTATAGAATTGTTTTTAATTATAAATGTCAACCCTAAGCGAGTAACTTATTAAAAACACTCGAAATTAGTTAGGCATAAAACGTCCTGTCCATCCCCTAAAACAAGTGACTAAGTATAATTACTTTTATGCGATTATGTAATTGAGTAATTACTGGAGTCTTAACTTCATCCTGGATTATGCTAAAGCTAAACAAGACGAGCAATGTCGCTCATTTAATTATCTTTCCCTAGGGTTGGCAATTCAACGGAGATACATTTATTAAATTTTCATATCATTTTGATGAGGTGTATATTGTACGACATAATACTTGTTTATACAGTTTATTTTTAACTCATACCCACAGAATTTAAAACATTACCTACCTAAGATAAATTTACTATTTTCACCAATGGTGATCTTCGTCCTGAGTCCATCTGATAACCTGAAAAGATCTACATTCGCGTATTTCCCATTCCCATGGGACTACGGGGATAAACTATAGCCTATGTAATAATAATAATAATAATAATAATAAAATAAAAAAATATGTGTTATTCTAATGTCTCTAGTATCTAATCTAGGCCATATTACACTAAAGTTACATAATAATCTATTCGTAGTTTTTACGTGAAAAAGAAACAAGCATGCATACTTACAAACTTTCGCATTTATAATTTTAGTAGGATTCACCATCATCAGTCTTTATTCAAACCCTGTCGAACATAGGCCTCCCTCAATGAACGCCAAGACGACCGGCCCCTTGCAACACTGTCTGGCTGCTGAACGAAGACCATCTTCCTTCCTGGATAATAGCCGAAAACACTTCGTCCACCTAAGCGCAGATTCCACTTTGGATTAGGCTATCAGCCATTCGTTCTCTTGTGTGTGTTGGATGATGAAACCGTCATTTCAAGGCGGTTATTCTTCCCAAATCATCATCATTGTCAGCCTTTATCCGTCCACTGCTGAACATTGGCCTCCGCCAATGAATGCCAAGATGACTGATCCCTTGCTCCGAGATCGTCTTGCCACCTGTTTAAAGGCTGAACCAACACTTCATCCACCTAAATGCGGCCTCCACTCTTGAACCTTATTGGCCCATCGGCCATCCGTTCTCCTGAGTGCGTGACCAGCCATCAATGCGTGTATTCTTTCCATATATCATGGTACTAATTTTAGTTTTCTTTCTTTCATTTCGAATATAGGATTCAAAATGCCAAAGAAATACTCAGCAAAGCACGCTTCACAGCACGATAAGCTACGCCAAAATTTCTGATCCGTCGTAAATTAAGAGGCCACGTTCCGGCCCCTTAGATGTTGCCCGCAGCTTTACCTAGACAAGGGCAGCTCAGCTGAGTGATAGGCTATAACCTTCCTCGATAAATGGGCAATCTAAAACTGAAATAATCTTTCAAATTCGGCCACCAGTGCCTGAGATTAGTGCGTCCAAACAAACAAACGTTTCAGCTTTAGTATAAGATAGATATTGTTAAATTTAGTCCATTTATGTCTTAATTTTAGTATATTTGTAAGTTAAGAAATAAAGTTCTATCAGTTTTGAATGTAACATTAAAAATAATCGGTTGTCTGTAAAGTCGGTTTAAAGACGATAGTTGAACGTGACAACGTCATAAGAAAATACTGATGGGCCGATTGTGCCTCTTTGTTGCTCGTTCCGCGTTCTCGCTTACAATTCAAGCTTTACATGGAACGCCTCAGAGCGAGGTAACGCCGCATGAGTCAGGTTTTTTCGTGCGTGCAGCCGGCTCCATCGAATTATAAGAGGTAGTCACGTCAAAAAATTACACCATTCGATAATCCATTATTGCAGGTGACTGCACCAACTAATAAGTTGATCATACTCCATAAAACCTTATTACAAAAATCGATTGGCACAACCCTACTGCACATACGTGTGCTCTTCTGAATTTAGTAATAAGAGCTTAATTACAATCTGTATAGTTTCCAGGCTGTTACAGTTACAGGTTAATAAGTACAGGCAGGCGTCGCTGAACACACAGTAAACTTGTAATTACTAACATCTCTGCAACGTCTAAGAACTAAGCTGTAACAATAAATCCTCTGGATGTGATCGTCGCCTGCGGTGAGGAGATTGTAACGTCACTGTGATGCTGCTTTAAAGAGGTTTTATTAGGTTGTGTATTTTTCTAGAAAGTTCCAGAGACTGTAATTAGTAGCGCTTCCCAGGTTCGTTAAATGTTTGGTATTTTTGAGATTTTCGCCGTGCGAATGAAGCAGATGTTTGTAAATATTGATTAAACCATAAAGCAATAATAAGTGGTACATTCCGGCTACGCACAGGTGAAAAATTCTTACAAATTTACCATGTTTTTAGTGTTTTAGCGGAGACTCGTGAACATAACATTTGTAGACAATGTCGAAATATCGAGCTCCGCGAAATAATACTAAAAAACATGGTATATATCCTGTTTTAAATAGTTTCAATTAGAGATCGTTGTTTTTAATTCAAAAGAGACGTGTGCGATTTGTAAAAAAATCTTTTTTAATTTTAAAAAAAAGTTTTAGATGCGTTGAAAATATTCGTGGCCAATATGCACACTGCTGATGTAAAAATATTGAAAGAGAATTGAAGGAAAATTTTAATTATCGTAACGAAATCTCATCAACATCATCAAACTACGAGGAGAACGTAAGAGTTCGACCTTAACCCATTTAATAATCAGGTGAGACACATTTCTTAATTAAATAATACGCGTGGCACTCGAAAATAATTTCCACGCTCGCTCTACCAATTTCACATAGTTTCGACGAGGCAGCTTAATTTACTTCCACGCCAACAAGAGACGAAAGAATAATTAACATAAACGCGTATGTGGCTTAAGCGGCGAAAGTATAAAATAAATTATATTAAACAAACAAGACAAGTAAATAACATAATATATCCTAATTCGCAAGGCAAGTAGCAATACTATGATTTGTAAAAAATTCGTAGTATGAAGTTCTGGAATAAGTGGCAAAAAAAGGAAATTTCTTGGTTTAAAATCTATCGAGATTTTTTTTTCTAATCGTATTTTCAGAATAAGTTAGTTCACCAGTTCATTAGAATTAATAATGAAACGTGTGACACTAATATTGCATTCAAATATTGAACTAACTTTGCTTACATTAAAAAAAAACTACGCTACCAAAATTCGAATGCTTCGTCTTAACATCAACATTTTTCCTCTCATTGAACGCAAGAGACAAGAAATATTAACTTTACTAACATCTACATTCAAATAAAATGTTGCAAAACAATAGTGTTCTAACCAAATAATTACTTGGAAGATTGTATTGTACCAGTGCTTGGTACAGTCAAGATAGCGTCGCAGACCGCAAGCGACGGTAAATTTGCTTGATAGACACCAGCAACCCGCTCACAGTGTCATGTAATTACAGAATAACATCCACCTGAATCTATACTAAATTTATACAATACAGTAATGTATTTAAAAAAATCAGTCAAAATATTATTAATTTAAATAATTCGTTGTGTTGTATAAGTACAAAGCGGTGCTATTTTCATTATGGTATATCGAACTGTGAGCTACGGGTTTGACTGGAGTTGAGCATTTTAAACTTTAAATTAAACGCCATACCAATATCAGCTTCGTAAGTAATAATGTTAGAATAAACCCTCCTTATATAATAAATGTTTGTGTTTCTTTCGCCAAAACTACTGAATTAATTGTAATGAAACTTTACAATAAAATATCTACATTAGAATGATATAATAGGCTATAAAATTATTAATACCCCACTAGAATGGGAAGAAGAGGCTAGAATAATAACATTATTAATACCCCACTAGAATGCTAGAATGGGAAGTACGCGGGTGAAACCGCGGGGCGTTGCTACTTATAATTAGCAAATAATTATTAAAAGAATATAATGAGAACACGGAATATACTAGGAGGTTAAGCTACTGCGTCATGATTTGACGTCTGTCATCGGAGGGGACTTGTCTTTGTCGAGCGTCATCACCGCGATGCTTGGCTCTGACGAGTCCTGGACGGCAATGGCCTCTTTCTGCGAGACATTGATGTCCCAGAAGGAGGCCGCTGACGAACGGGTGAGAGAGGAGGCCGCTGACGTAGCCTCCCCCCGTAGACGACGAACGGGGGTGCGTCGGAGGCGCTATTTAATGCGCCTTCAATAAAGCCCCTGTGCTCGTGTCGGGCTCGGGATGGGAACCCGGGCCCAGCTTAAGATACGACGTCGTGGGGACTGCCAAGTCGTAGCCGGGCAGTCCCCCTATTGTGGAGAATTTGGTTTTTGCCGGGACCAGTCTGTCGCTGAGGGTATCCCGTCGCCTGCACAGATCCGGGTCCCTCAAATATAGCGGCTGAAGGCTCACGCAGCGGTTTTAGTGGGGTAGGGCACCCAAATGCGAGTCCACGCCAGCGAGCATACCCAGGCCCTGGTACGGTCGTAAATGATTTCCGCTGCGTCATCAAAAAAAAAAAGGAGGTTAAGCTACGCGTTAGTATATTTATATCGTCAAGTCGGGAGGTCGTCCATTTGGCTCAGTACCATCCCTCTTCTTTCTTCTGTGAATTTGCTTTATTGTGGAATAAGAGCAACATAAACAGAGTATATACCCAAAACAATTGGCATCCAAAACCTCTAAACATCAGGTATCTATCACGTTTGCCAGTTTATTTTTCTAATATTTGAAAAATGGGTTCCTTGCCAATTGTAATAAGTTCTAAGATGCATGTGCACATATGTATCTCCTAAATATTACAATTTTAAAATATACTCAAAATTAAATATACACAAAAAACATTTAAAGTAAAATAAAAAGCTTTTAAAAATACAGACAGCAATAACGAGGTAAGTTACATGCATCGTAATATTCGAATATACGATTTAAACTCAGAAATGAGTTCAATTTATGTAACTGCTCCTAATTCTTGTCTGTTATTAAGTTTTATCGAACTCATTTAAGCGATAGAATTTCCAAGTGTTCCTGATACGATTTTATCGCGTTTTCATTGGAATCTTCCACAAGTTTCTTCGTAGTTAGTTTTCAAATGCGCTTATTTGTAATTCAAGTACAGTAAAGTTAGACATAGAATATGCGTTAAGTACTTTTACTTACTTTGTTTTAATATTGTACAGTCTAATTTGTGTATTTAAATATAATGTACTTGTTTTCATGAATTAAAACACTTAATACAGAAACGATTGCAACAATTGCTTTAGTTTGAAAAAATAGTTAATCTTTATTTATATATAATTCTGCTGTATATGTGTATGTTACTGAATTGTTTTTAATCGATTTTGATGATTTTTCCTGTCTTCGAGTATATTCGAGAATTGTTAAGATTTAAAATTTGGGGGAAAGATTTGATTTTTGGTTTGTTTGTTTTAGCTCAGAAACTGCGGCAATGATGATCAAATTAATATTACTACAATTAGCATAATTTATCTTCCGCAGAATGTGGCTAAACGCTGAATTAAAATCCGGAATAGAACAGAAACGCGCTGACTTGCAATTTGTAGGAGTTATCAAATTTGCTCAATTTAAATAGGAATTACCGCAGTTCGCAGGTAAGCTTTGAGTTACAGAATACACATTGGGGGTAACAAAATAAAGTTGGTGAGTTATTAACCTGCGCTAATAATTGTTTAGTGTCTAAATCCATTTATATCCGCAAATATTTGTGTAAAACAAAGATACTGCCACTTCAAAATATTTATCTAATAGAAACAT
Source organism: Lycaena phlaeas (assembly GCA_905333005.2). Classification (NCBI taxonomy): domain Eukaryota; kingdom Metazoa; phylum Arthropoda; class Insecta; order Lepidoptera; family Lycaenidae; genus Lycaena; species Lycaena phlaeas. The sequence goes on from HG995174.1 coordinate 5,061,531, forward strand.
CGGTTTACTGAAATAATTTGTGATGATCGTGGAACCTCTATTCGTGCGGAAGTCTATGGGTTTCTGTAGTTACTATAAATACCCGACTGCTCTTTTGCCTCCTTATGTTTATCCGACGGTGGTGTGGCAGGGATCCGCCACAGGTACAAACCCGACGCCATGAAGCCGTGGAAGTCACACTCTACGGCTGGCGGGGGGCAACCCCCCACTTACTAAAATCACTGGGTGGTCCAACCGGCTCACCCCACTTCCTAAGAAGCATTACGGTTACTAGGACCATTAGCATAGCTCCAACCGAAAAAAAATGCCTCCTTATGCCATAGAAATAAAAAAAGGTGTGTGTGCGATTCACACACGATAGAAGTGAAACACATGCTAAATGCTCGAGTACAAGCAAGTATTAAACAGTCTGCAATATACATATACACTGACATTGCTCTCTCGCTCTTTTGTATTTGTGTCCCTTACCTGTCGTTTGTTCCGTTGCATCCGGTTTGAAATCACAACGATTCTAAAGAAGTTTCACTTCAAAAAAATCAAAAAGCATTAAATTAAGATTTTCTAATAAATACTGCCGAACGTGATATAAGTTTATTGGAATACACATTCTCAAACAATACGCCTAAAAGTGTATATATGTATAGGTAAAAAAATATTGTTTTAAGTTAATAAAATTCAACTTGCAACAAGTAATTAATAATCTATTAATGCGCGTTATAATATTTAAATCAATTAAGAGCATATCCGCTCCATGGATCACAGGTTGAAGAGCACATAGAGGATGGAAATAAGCAGATGATAAATATAATTGTGATACTGATGATTTTCTTAATAAAATAATTGAATTCAAAGATACTAGATAATATTAGAACGAATACAAAACAACATTCTTACTTAGAAGTGTATATAAATGCGATACAATCCAATTAGTGCGAGCGGTATGCTGTGCTCTCAGAAACCAATATCCGCTCGTGAAGGATCTAATACCTAGCCGACGCGACGGTGCTATTCATTATAAACATACTATTTTATTATCAAACTAGCTCCTATGAAATTCTAGTCCCAATAGTTTGGTGATGAAATGATATTTGATGACCTCTGTGGAAACCTACCTATTGAGCATAAAGGCCATCAGGCCTAATAGTCTAGACCTTTCGAAAAAAAGAAGTCTGTGGCTCAATGATTAGCGCGTTGGCTCTAAAGCCGGAGGTAGCGGGTTCAAATCGAGTTTTTTTTTTGTTAGTTCTTTAGGCTATTTCTTTTGACATATTTTAAGTGTAGATGTTACATGCGAAATAAAGATATTTTGATTTGAATCCCGCCAGGAAACAAAATAAAAGTTTTCCGTGTTCCTGGGTTTTGGATGTGTATTATATAGAAAGGACTTAAATATATGTATTTCCGTAGTCTGTAATCTGTACCCGTAACACAAGTTCTTCGGAAATTCACCACCATCGTCACCACCATGTCTCAAATTATTAAGATTAATAGACGACAAAGTAATTAATAATGCTCATCTATTATTTTATTTATTATAATATTATTACACACAATATTATAATAATAGTATGCTCATTTGAATAGATGATGCAAATAGAGAAGACGCTTTCAATTCTTTATCCACGCATGCAAGCCTAAGTAATGAATTCTATGTAAATGACTAGCGAAATTGTTCGCCATGTTGTATATTTTTCTTGTTGCTTTTATAAAATTAATGTAAACAAATTAGAATACGACGTGTTTTTTAACGACTGCTATATTGTAGCTAAAGTATCAATAAAATACCAACGACTGTACGCAGTACGAAATAGAAAGAATTTATGAAAAACCTGAGTACAGATCAGTAGAAGTATAAGAACTTGTTGAATTTAATATTATCCATAAACAAATACATCTTGCATAGCAACGGCTGTCTTGGTGTTCGTGGTCGTGCGCAGATTGGATAGATAAAGGTTGCTGATGATGATGATAAGTTGTCCATACATTTCGCAACATTTTAATAGCTCTTCCATGAAGTACGAGTACATGTATTTATTAGGATCTGTTATCAACCCTTGATGCTAAGAGAATGGTGTTATGAGTTTGATTGCTATGTGTCTGTTTTATTATTTATTTAATATCTGCTTTCCAAGTGGTCGTTTATAGACGATAATCCTACTAATATTATAAACGCGAAATTTTCTAAGTATGTTTGTTACTCTTTCACGTAAAAACTACTAAATGAATTTTTGTGAAACTTCACAATAATATAGCCTATACGTCAGAATAACACATAGGCTATAATTTATCCCTGTACTCTCACGGGGACGGGAAGTACGCGGGTGAAACCGCGGGGCACTGATAGTTTATCATAATTTGTGTACAACCATTTCAGGGTCATCAGATTTTTTCATTAATTTCCTCAAAGTCCTTTTAGTTTTGAAACTAGCTGTCCCGACAGACTTCGTTTTGCCAAAAATACTAATATCGCTATTAAAAATAGGGGTTGATCGTAGAGGGGTGAAAATTTGGGGTTGTATGTATTTTTGTATGTTGTTTCATAAAAAAATAAAAAAAGCATTCTGTCAATAAAATAAAAAAAACATATTTTGGGATTAGTCACCCTTATTATTTGGCGAGATGAAAAATGGATGTTGTCCGATTCTCAGACCTACGTAACTACCTACCTCAGATAAGCACACAAAATTTTATCAAAATCGGTTCAGCCGTTTCTTAGGAGTTCAATAACGTACACCGTGACACGAGTATTTTATATATAAGATTCATGATAAATGCATAATTTATTATTTCCCTACCAAATCAATATCCGAACTCCCAAAGTCATACAAGGTGATTAGCTTTCCATAAAACTAGTGTAACTTGACCCTCGGATCGGATTTTATCCAATACGTTGTTTACCGCAGATTACTCCCCGAGCGGAATATCAGCCGTTTGTAACAAAGTTGGCAAACAATTAGAAGTTAGAATCGGGGCCCATGTGAATTTGTTTGCACTAAGTCGTTGTTTGTCGGCTAAACATTCCACAGCCGGATATTAGAGCTTGTACGGATGTGGTGCTGGTTATCACATGACAGTAGCACGTGCGCGGGTCTGGTCGTCTTAAAGATGGTGTAGATGCATAATCATATGCAGATAGATAAAAATCTAGCGAGCCAATAGTATCAAACCCGACACCATGAAGCCGTTGAAGTCACACTCCACTGCTGGCGGGGGGCAACCCCCACTTACTATATCACTGGTTGATACCAACCGGCTCACCCCACTTCCGACGAAGCATTAGGGCCATTAGGGCCATTAGCATAGCTCCATCCGAAAACAAAACAATCTTACAAATAACAATTTTAATAATTGCCATGCGTTTAGATAGATGAAATGTTAGTTGGCCATTAACCAAGATGGTAGACGATCCTCGTGCAGTGGACGAGCTGTGTTGGATGCGAGTGGCGAGGGATCGGTCGTCTTGGCGTTCATTGACGGATAAAGGCTAATGATGATGATGGATGCGATTGCGGAAAAAATATTTATTTTATTTACCTTTTTAAAGTTGGTTTAAATGCAAATTAACTATCCATAATAAGTAGAATTTAGATTCTAGATGTTTGTAGATGTTGTTAACAACACATTATTCGAATTGGGTGACGATCTAGATGGGAGGTTATCGCTGTGATGATCCTGATACCTGGAGATCCGGGACCCTTAAAAGCATCCCATAGGGTCAAGATTTAGCCGAAGACCATGCTGCAATACTGCATCCATAAAGAATTTCCCTGCAGAATAAAAAAAAAGTGTAGAACCTAGATCAAAACGAACAAACGATTAAAGGGCTGATAACCAGTATCAGTAAGATTTAGCCCTGTTCTTCTAAAGATGCACTTTGCGTACATTCAGAACAAATATGCTTAAATAATATTGCTACTTTACCCCTTTAAAATACAGATAGCATATACGTATATTTTTTTAAATAAAACAAATACTTATATTATATAAGCTTATTTGTAAATTACTCAAATATGCTTTGGCCTAGTTAAAATTACTTGTTCTTTCATCTTTAACCGAATTTTATATTCACCCAGCGATTACAATGCTTCTAAACCATAGAAATTATATCAATTAAAACAAAATGTTATAATAAAACGAATTATACAAAATAATACCTCAGTGTGAAAAGCCCATACATTTAGTATTTTTATGCTTCTAAGAGGAAAAAACAGTGCTTAATTTATTCTCGAATAGGCCTTTGTTATCTCGCAGCTGGCCTAAATTAGAAACTAAAGTAGCTCGTAAGTTCTTTTGTGATCCATTTATTAGTACAAGAAGTTCAACAAGAAATGTTTTTTGAGTTAATTTAAAAAATGCTCAAAAAAGAGTAATTATTTTGTGAAAATGAGATTTCATTTCTTTACCCTAAAAGTTATTAATCCTATTGGCTTATCATACTTAGAATTAGTTAGTTCTAAATTTGTTAAAACCTATTAAAAGAGGTTTTATTTTAGTTAATATTAATAATCGTACAAAATTAACTTTATATATTATTCAAATTCAAAACTAGTGTACCAAGTACGAAAAGCTTCATTTCGTTCTGGAAAGATGATAAGCAGCAATGTACAGATAACGGTTAGTAATAATAATAATGATGATGAAACCAAACTTCTATAACATCTATCAGAACATAATCAGAGTATTTGTATACTAAGGCTCTTATATTGAAATATCTTCTTGCATATAAATATTAATAGTACCATCACAAATACATCTGACAAATAGTAATACGAAGCTATCAAATGTCGGAGGATCACAACTTATTACAGCAGCAAATGAGCTGATAACAGACTTACATGTTCCTCAAACATCAAATTTAATGAGACCCCTACGAATGTATGAGGGAATCTCGACGTATTGAATATTCTAGTGCCACTAGTAGTATTACGGGTCACGTTAGTCTGGTCGTTCCCTGGAATACAAGTCATAGGGGGGCTGTCGTTGTTATGTCGAGGAAATGGAGTCGTCGGGGTGAACGGAAAAGTCAAAGTGAAGAATCCGTGTCTGTTAGCGTTGTTTTGATTACGCTGGTGTAAACAACAAATCAGAATACACACCGTCTCTATGATAATTTCATTGAAACGTACAAATCATAGGTATTTTATTTGTTAAAATTGTTTTAATAATTCTTGTTGTTACTTTGCGTTTTATTTGATTGAAATTTAATTTGGTTCAGTATGTTACGTATTTTGTTATGAAGTCTAAATAGAATTAATTAATACGAGTAGAAAAATGAGATGCTGACATTGATTTGAATAATCTTTAAAGTGTAAACTTTTGTACGATCGATTATCAGTATTCTTCATACTCCTTAAGCTCGCAGAATATGATAATTTATTTGATTGATTAATGATTGAAAAATAATAATAAAACCACGCATCGGATGGCTCGTCAGTCAAAATATTTAAAAAAAAAAGCAACAAAGTCTATTTTTGAAAAATCCATTGAATCTACCACTGGTCCGAGGCGAGTTCGGTAGAAGAACCGGCGACACAAATTCAATAGAAAAGTAGAATAGAATTTCATAAGTGTAATGTCTTACTTTTAGTAATCTTTTACTTTTTTACCGTGATTTCTTGGAAAAAAATATCACTAACTTTTGCATGCCTAATCACTGGCATATCTAGCCTGTGTGAATTCCGTATATCCAGCAATAAATCAAGAAAAACACAGCAATAAATCAAGAAACAAATCAAGATGGTATATTCCCTACTATTGATGTCACTTTTCTTTCAGAATTCACTTATATTTTTTCGGACATGACTTTTTCGGAGGTGACAGTAAGAGCTACTTGTTTGAATTTGTCTCTCAAAGGTGAGTAGGGCTTGAAAGTGCACGGATAGCCGCTGTCTGCCTGCATAGTTTACTATCACAAAAAATAGGACACTTTTAATTGTTTTCAGGAGAAATTTCTGATGTAATTGTACAATTTGTGTAATTTTTCTGTCCACTTGCTTAAGTTTTCTCTTTGAAACTGTTTCAAAGCATATAATTAAAAGAGACATTTAATTAACATCTAATTGTTAGCGAATCAACAAGATTTGACTAATAAGTTTTTAAATGGCAATATTTTTACACTGTCTGTGTCTCTAACTGTAAATTATTTTGATTGAGAGCATCTCAAAGAAGTAAACATGATTTCTTGTCCTCAGTCTCATCTTTGGCTAAAGCTATATTATTGTAAAGTTTAGCTAAAATCTTTTGATCAGTAGCTTTTTGATGAAAAAGCAACAAACATACAAGCTTTTGCGTTTAAAATATTTGGTATGACACCTACTAACTCTAGTTCGGCTTTATATACTAAGTTAAAGATGTACAAATTATTGTAAATGTTTGTTGTAATTTTAGTACTACTCTCATATGATTTGAATAATTCTTTCGGAAGTATAATGAAATGTTATCTCAGAATAAAATAACCTCAATAATCATCCCCACCATGGTTCAAGCCTTGTCGTGGCAGGGGGATCAGTAGTTCAGGGTGACCCCAACACCTTGGGCAAAGCGAATTGAGCCGAGGGGGCTCTCTTATAAGAAAAGGAGGCAAAAGTGCAGGGGGCAAGGGGCGAGGACGGAAACGTCGCCTCATTGTACTGTCCCGACGTTGCGTTGGAAAGGTTGTTCTATCTTGCAGGGCAACCTCTCTGTGGAGGTGGCGTCGGTCTGAGGGACTGACTAGTCGTCGAGGTGACCTGTTGCTTGCAGATCCGGGGCACCTCACCAAAGGCGGCATTGGTTCACTCGCCGGGTTTTAGTGGGTAGAGCTGCGTCCGCTTACCAGCTTTCGGGTGCAGCGAGTCCCACATATCCGCCTTGGGAGACTTCGACGCGGGATGCCTAAGTGCATTCCCGATGTTAAAGGAAAAAAATGATTCTAATTCGTCATTGTAGTATACTCGGTGAATATCACCGATACCACAATTACACGGGCTCGACAACACACGATACTTGTTGGTCGCAGGCGCACGTCCGCTCTCGCCCATGGCTCTCACTGTTGTGACGTGCGTCCCACCCGTACCGAGCGCCCGAGATCGTGACTATAACTATTTATATAGTTATACATTAACTACAAACACTACATCCATCATCCCGAACAATGTAAAACAGTTACATAAAATACTATAAGTAAGCGCCCCGTGTGTCAGTGACGAGCTTTATGTTTCTGATTTATTTACTCCGTATAAAAGCAACATGGCTGAACTGTTGTCTGTTTACGCGCTGTCATCTAACCGCAAACAACTAAATCTATTTGAATGAATATGTTTTTCAAACAACTACCGTCAATATTTTATAAATATTAGTTTATGGGTTGGCCCTTTGTTTAGTTGAGCTTTTAGCGGGTGTAACGTATATGTTTATTTTGTGAATATTTTATGAGTACGTGTAAATAAAAATATTCCTCGTAATTATTCAACTATACGGCGCTTAATCCTCTGTGCTTCGAAACCGCACCTACTTTTGCTACCTATTTCCGAATTCTATGTATTAAGCATTATTATAGTTTCTGAAAATTCGAAATTTTCAGAAACTATAATAATGCTACTTGGCTAGCGAATTGGGAAAAACATGTTATTTGCATGCGTAGTTTATTTTATACTTTCAGCGCTTATGCCACATACGCGTTTGCGTTCATTAGACTTTCGTCTCTTTTCTTTGCGCAAGGAAGTTAATAAAGCGACCTCATAGAAAAAAACAAGTGACATGAGCGAGTCTCGTATTGAATACTCATAAAATATTCGTTTGATAGTTCATTTGCAATACATATACATGATAACAATCAAATTAACATTTATCGACATCAAGAGTACTTTTGCCATTACGCAAAACATTTTCCATGAAACCGGTAAAGGCACCCGGTAACGAACTGATCAGGCGAATAAATAAATGCAAGCTTCATACAAGATACAACTATTAGATTTAATTGGTCGGAAGAACTGGCTCTGGCATATCTTTGATTGCTTCGTGAATGGAAATAGGAAACAATATGCACGAATGCACAAGATGCATATTGATAGAAGTGTTTTATGTAATATTTGAATAACATTTGTTATGATAGCAAATTTTATTTACGACTAAATGATAAGACGAATTTTGTTTTCATGATAATGATCTTTTACGTTATATTTATAGGCAAAATGGCAGGCGTTTTGTGGTCGACGTCGTCCATTAAAATAACGTATCGTGAGAGATCCTATGGATCTTAAGTCTTGGTACCAATAATTATACTGCCTATATTGCCCTTCTCGGCGAAATACGGCGCGTTTGTTTTACGGAAGAAATAAACGAGATGGTGGTACGCATGCAGCCGGGAACGCAGCATAGCGCATCCCACCCATTGGGACATATTTAAGCTTTCACTGACCATCAGTAGTAGTGATGATGATGACGGTATAATCATCATTCTTCCCGTCTACTGCAGCCGACAAGTACATAATTATTTTTCTAATTATCAAGAAAAAAAATTTTTTTTATTAGGATCAAAATATAATCTTATCTTATACCTTAAAACGAGCAATTCTTGTATATATAATATATAGAATCTGAATCTCGGAAACGGCTCCAACGATTTTCATGAAATTTTGTATACATGGGTTAAAAACGGGGATAAATCGATCTAGCTAGGATAATTTATTAGAAAACTTTTTGTTATCCGTGTTTTGAGGCAACGATAAAATATGATTAGAATACGAACGTAAATTTCGCTGTCAAATATTTAGTATGTCATGATAGCTTAGTGGAAAAATTAGGCTATTAAATTCTAACGAGCCTGGTTTGAATCTCCAGTCCGAAATATATATATATTTTTCCTTTTTTTAAGATCATTTTTTTGGAATAAAAATTTTATCGTATTTAATCACTAAGGGTACCGAGCAAATGCTCGGTCAACCAGGTAATGTTTGTATAATATGTTATACCGGCTGTTCGGCTGCCCCTACGGTCTACCTTGGATGCGAGTGGCCAGGGATCAGTCCACTGCTGTCGCTGTCCATTCTGTTGTCCAAGGTATGCTCTCAATACTCCCCGATCCACACCCATTCTGACCAAGTAGCCGAGCCATTACTTATTAAAAAAATATATTTCGGAGAGAGATATTTTCATAAATCTTTTCCCGAGAAAAAGATAAATAACGTGGAGTATATTTACTACATTTAACTATTATATATTATAGAAATCTAGTACCTACTAGACACCACGCAGATGTAAGTCATAAATATAACAAAATTCATCTCTCTCTCCTTATTTAAGAGCTTTGCTCTTGTAGGTTAAGTATTTGGCACTCACTTCTCTTCTCTGCCAACACCTTCACCTCCTGATATGGCAAAACCTGTACTTTCTCCTTTATTTGTTCCATATAAGTCCGTCTCGGTCATCCTCTTTTTCCCTCAATCTTTCCTTCTATGATATTTTTTAAAAACGGGTCATGTCGTATCACGTGACCAATCATACTTCCTCGTCAGTTCTCTAAAGTTTTAATGATTTCCCTTTCCTCTATAACAAAACTCATAATTAGTAAAAATATATATTTTTTTTCGATTTTATTGCGCGCCAATTTAACATCAAAAATACGTACACCGTAAAACTATATCTACGTATACCTGACAGTCTTTATGTGAAGTTGAAGTGAAGCGAGCCAGCTGATTGTGAGTCCGGGCATGAAACTAAATAGTTTGGAAATACACATGCAATTCAGAACACAGATACAAATATAACTTGCAAATTGTGTTCCGTATGGACGCTATTTCCATAACTGACTTTGTAATTTATGAAATATGTCGTTTAAAATGCTAATGACCATTTATATTAGAGCTGCTCTATAAATTCATGTGAGGAAAATCTTGGTAAAGTCTATGAAATGTTTGTTATATATTTTTCAGCGGCGATAGTCTAGTGGGTATGAACACGGTCTTTTGAGTTATAGGCCCGGGTTCGATCCTGACACCTTCTGGTATCTTGAAATGGTTATTTTTTCATTTCTAAATGCATCTATCCACGAGGTTATTGTTCGCTGACCGGTAAAGGAAAACTGCATGCCTGATTAGTTTCAAAGCAAAATAAATGTCTTTGAAGTTCAGCTTATCAATCAATTATTGCCTTATACCCGCAGCGTATGATTTCAGCAGTGGGACAAAGGTTGATATTTAATTTTTTATATTCCTTTATAGTATGTGTAATAAGTAATAACACAGTGTGGAGTTAGGTATTTTTTATTATATTTATTATTTATATATTATTAACATATTTTTTATTTATTTCGTGAAACAGTTTCTCTGTGTCTCAGAATAGAAAGCATGATTAAGAGACTGCTTTTTAGTTTAGTTCAGGGGTTCCAAGTTCAAATATTGAATTTGAACTTAGAACACATTTTTATATCCCCCTCTGTTTATGAAACAAAAATGAAACAAATAAAGTGTCCCTACCATGATGTCTAACTGAAGGCAATATCGTAGATAGTGGACGGTTTTGTTTCTTTAGTAGGATCTCATTTCCAAATTGACCTCAACCCTCTTGGGTCCTATCTTTTCATGATGAAGCAGATATTGTGACCCCAAAATACACTTATTTACTGTAATTAGCCACATTATTTTATACAAGTAAGTCCCATATAACCTAACCTAGTCATGTTATATATATATTACATATTATATGTATTAAGTATAATATTAATGATTATTTAGAAAATAAAACAACACATTAATTACTTTTTCATGTATTTATTTAATATAATTATACAAAATAATCTTAATTAAACGGTGGAAATGACAGTAGAATGTTAAGTCCATTTTGACATTACATTCAAAATGGCGTCTAATAAAATAAAATATCTTTATGCTAAAATTTAAGTGTCTAAATTATACGTATAAATCTAATTCTTATACGCCACAGACTCGTCCTCTTCTTTCTTCACAGCTTGGATTAACACTAGGGCCATGACAGTGTTGATAACCTGAGAATAAAGAAAATAATTAGCGTCTCTTAGCATTATGTTAAAGCCGGCATATGTTTTTTTTTCAAGAGCCGATAATGGCCGTACTTTGAAGGTAAATATTGCTGTCCCTGTCAGTCAAAATATTTTTATTTATTGTTTTCTAATGTTTATACAAATTTTACTAATCTATATAGAACTAGCTGTTAGCCGCATCGTCGCCAGCGTGAACTTAGATCCCCCGTTCAAATCACGGCAACACGATTTATTTTCTTACGTATTATTTTATTTTTGCCATGTCTCCTAAAGCATTCATTTAATTTGCATAATGTAAAGGGGAAAAATAATCTTTATGAAGTGCTCAAGTATTTGTGTAAATAACTTTCAAATTATCGCGTTATATGTTAAATGGATATAGTATGATATCCCTAAAATATAGACATATGCCATCGCGGACATTTTTTTAGACATACATTATTTTGTTATATGTCAAAGGGTTTAGGCAGCGTTTTCGTTGAAAACTCCCAGGCGGCCTATTTCTTTCCGACACCTCCAACAATTATTGTTATATCTGTTTTCACTTCAATTATTGTTATGTTGCATATGGGTTGCCTAAAAAAAATCAGTCCAGGATATGATTAATTAATAATTAAAAAAAAAATGTTTTTTTTTTTAAACATTTCCCCGGTTTGATTATTTGACCAATTCTATACCAATCGAAAGTATGAAGCCCATAGAATATGCTGATATTAGGTTGCTAAAAATCAGTTTCGAATTCCGGTTGACGAATTTTGAATATCATATCCTGGACTGAATTATTTCAGGCAACCCATATGCAACATGTTTATTGACATATTAAATTGAATATAAAACAAGTTTCATCAAACAAGCATCTCGGTGAAGGTGGTCTTATATAGCGTATCTTAGACCACGTAGATAGTTAATCGTTCAAGCGTACCATGCGAGTGTGTTACGTCCAAGCGTTTGAGTTCTGTCGATGGATTCAACACAGTCAGAACGTTTGCTGTGTCAACATGTGTCATATGTAATGAAAACATGTGTCAACATGTATAATATATGTCATAGTATTATGACAGAACGCAAAAAGCTTGAACACATAATTGAGTTGTGTCTGAACGATCCATGGGCTATAAATTAAGCTAGATTAAAAATCATAGCAAATGTAAAGAATTTTAGTAATGCTAATTTATAACCTTAGAAATTTGTATGTCAGGTATTATCAATTGGAAATAAGTTTGATTAACCCACATTAAACTAAGCGATCTATGATTATATATGTCCTACAGTCGAAATTATATGTCCCGTGTGCTTCTCTTATAAATGCCAATAGTCGCATTTTTATTAACATTCACAGGCAATATTTGAGATGAATAACCTGATGGCAAGCGTACAACATCATTTCATGCCAAGTTCACGTAAGCACAAATAAGATTACAAAACTCAAAATTAGTCATACAACGATAAGCCCTGTTTTCTTATTATCTAATAGTATTTTCTACTCCTGTATAGTTTTATGGGGATACTTTATTATTATGACTTCAATCAACTTGTTTTTGTACTAGAATGTTCTTTTTGCGAACCATAAAGTTTTGTATGACAAACAAGCCCAGGGGAGTTGCGTAAGCCTTCCCATCGCTAAGTCGCCCTTGACGATAAAAGGTCTTTAATTTTTTTATAGATTGATTAATTTACACAAATTTCTTTTAATGTTTTCACCTTAATCAACATTATTATCAAAAAAAAAAATCCTTCGAAGGTATTCTCGAAGGTACTAGAAGTGACATATATATTTTTTCAAATGTAAATATATACATATGAAAAAAAAGAGGATTTTTGAAGTGAAACTTCTTTAGAATCGTTGTGATTTCAAACCGGATGCAACGAAAAAAACGACAGGTAAGGGACACAAATACAAAAGAGCGAGAGAGCAAATGTCGGTGTGTATGTATATTGCACACTGTTTAATACTTGCTTGTATTTGTCGTGTGTTTCACTTCTATCGTGTGTGAATCGCACACACAAGTTTTTTTTGCTAATGGGGGGAAGCAGCGGGCAACAGCTAATTTTGTATATATACCAAATGAAAACTACCCATACTTACACATATCATACAAGAGGCGAGCACAATGCCAGCCAGCCATCCTGTCTTGCCTTCCAAGTACCAGGTCATTTCGTCGACACACCCGTGGAAGTAAGCGTTGCCTGTCACCGAGTCACGACACTCCGATGGTAAAGGTTTGTTCAGGTTGATAAAGTCCATGGGCCCGTCTGCGCCACAGCAACCGATCTGTAATTAATAAGTTATTAATAATGTTATCTGTGGACGCTTATACACCACGTCAATCTGGTCCCCTAGTATGTTCTCGGAGAACTTGTGTTACGGGTACCAGACAACGAAAATATATTCAATACTTTTATTTCATACATTTATTTAAGAGTTGTATTTTTATTTGTATACAAATATTTAATACACATCCAATCCATGGCTCAGAAACAGAAAACATTTTCTTCCTAGGCGGGATTCGAATCCGCTACTTCCATACAACCATTTGTTAGCACGTTGGCGCTCAAAACCGACAGAGGTCAAATACATAGTAAGAAAACAAAGGATTCGTTTGTGATATTTCATGTAAAAATAGCGGACTTGCATCTGTTGTCCTGCTGGCTGTACAAAACATTTATATTGGTTTAGAATACATGTTTTGAAAGTCTCTAGTATCCCTTTGAATATACACAAAATATTATCAAAACCGGCCTAGCTGCTTAGGAGTTATTGAGTAATTACACGTGAAAAAAACTCAAGATTAGGTAGGAGGTATCAATATCTTGCTATGGAAATGGAACTTATCAAAGATGATTACAATTTTCAGCATAAGATGGTCGAGATACCTTTATGGATTAATGCTATGTTCTACTTATCCTCTCTAGCTAGTTTTTAGTTGTTCTAGAAAAAGCTTACTTCAAAGTCATATAATACTCGAGACTTTACGTGTATTCATAGAATGAATACTCTCGATGAAAAACTTTCAATAAATGGCTAAAAAAACGAAAAACTATGTCCTGTAAAATAGTTACTCTCGACATGAAAACTTTGTTTTTTTACAAAGTCATTAGAACAAGTGTGTTCCCAGCTTGTTTGCCGGCTTGGACTAGTTTGAAACATTTTTTTTTCAAGTTTTCCCTAACAATCCAAATGAATCGAAAGCTGTCGATTTTATTTGCTTCCATATTCAATCGGGCATCGAACCGGGTACGCTCGACGGGCTCATTTGATTAGTGTCCGGCCCTACGGATCAGCCAGTTCTAACTCCACGTACCCGTCCAACTGTCAATTTAGCAAATGTGTGAGGGACTTGATTCCTCCACTTTTCGCCTTTGATTTTGCATTTCTATTTTACAGGTGCTTTATATTCATCAGCAGTATCAATTCATTTTGGGCTACTGCGAGATTGTTTGGCTGCTTTAAAATCAAGGAAATCTTTCGCTCAAATAACACTGAGATAAAGTGACACCTTGGCTGTCACGTTTCGAGCAGTTTGTGAGTTTCCGTATATTCGTTAAAATCGACATCAACCCATTTTGAGCTACTGCGAGATTGTTGGGCTGCTTTAAAATCAAGGAAATCTTTCGCTCACATGACACTGAGATAAAGTAACAGCTTGGATGTCTGGTTTCGTGCAGTTTGTGAGTTTCCGTTGGCCTATTGGGGATAGGGAAAAGGAGATGCGTTGCCACATCCGCATAACCTCTGATTGTGTGGTGGCGTCAATAGTCATTAAAAGACGTTCGTTTGCCGTCGGAAGTCATAAAAAAATTGGCAGTCGTAGAGACTGCAGATAGAAGTAAAAACTTATGTCTTAGAAATAAAAGACGAAAGTTCAAATTTTAATACAAAAAAAAAACTATTGAAATTTCATGACGTCATACTCGTAGTATGTCGGTGAAGAACATCAAAAACTTAAATACTAGTATTATAGAGTACGGATTCGGTCTCGCATCTTCAGCAAGATAAGAAATGACACCACTATTCTCAAATTTTTTTTAAATTAAGTTTGGCTGGTCACACACTCAGAAAAACGGATGGCCGATGGGCCAATAAGGTTCAAGAGTGGTGGCCGTGTTCAGGTAGACGAAGTGTTGGTCGGCCATTAACCAGATGGGAAGATGATCTCCGTGCAGTGGCAGATCCTCGTTGGATGCGAGTAGCAAGGGATCGGTCGTCTTGGCGCTCATTGAGGAGGCCTATGTTCAGCAGTGGACGGATAAAGGCTGATGATGATGACGATGAAGTCATCTGCATCATCCAAACAAAATGATACTTCACTTTCAAAATATCGTGTAACTATTATTTATATTAACTTACTCCTTCTTGCACCATCCTCAATATGTCCCGACTTCCTTCATGCTGGGGGTTGTTCACCAGTCTGAGGATGACCTCTTTGATGAGCGGCTGTATGCTCGAGTCGTATGTGGAGAAGTCGAGAACCACACACGCTCCAACCAGGCCGAACACAAACGATCCGATCTGTGTTGCTATATACTGAAAAAAAATGTTGTATTTAATTTATTTAAAAAAATTTGCTATATACTGAAAAAAAATGTTGTATTTAATTTATTGTAAAAAAAAATATATGTAAACAGAATAGCTATTGAGCTATCCGTTTTAATTAAGTGTACCAACTCTGCCCTACCCTGCCTATTTGCTATAAAAGGCAGGATACTATAATTCGAGTATTTTGCGTCTCAGGGTTCGTAACAATCGTGACACATTGGATAAATGTGAATTTTATTAGAATAAATACAGCTTGTAAAATGTTATAGTTACACACTTTGTCAAGGTTAAAGAATGGAGGCTTTTAGATGGTCGGCCATTGATCAGGTGGTAAGACAATCTCCGTGCAGAGGCCGGTCCAGGTTGGATGCAAGTGGCAAGAAATCGGTCATCTTGACGTTCTTTGAGAGTGACATGACGTTCAGCTTATGTTGATGATGATGACACCTTTATAATTATTGTTCCAATATAGACTTGAGAGAAATGCATGACTCAACTAGTTTTTTTTTGAAAGTTTCGAAACAACTTTTAGGCCTTTAAGCTCAATCGGTAGGTAGGTGAGCAGATGACTCACCAAGTAAAATACTCAACTACTCTAAAGTAGTAGTCTAGTAAATAGATACGTCCGAAACGCCTTTATGAAAATATTTCATAGTATAAAGCCTTATTTACATAAGACAAGTAATTTGTCGTCATATTGAGAAAACTTTTGGAAATAAACTAACCACATATAAGAGTTTAACATTTTCCATCAGCGCCGATCCGCATCCCAGAAAGGCGATGACCATGACAGCCAAGGAACCGATCAGGATGATGTAGATACCGATGAAGTACTTCTGCAGCTCAAGTATCCTCATCCATTCGTTGAAGCCAGGCTCGAAACATATCCACAGACATAGCGCAAATATCGACACGCCGAAGAGCTGTAAGAAATTTATTTGTGTTTAACATTATAATAAATATTATGTATTTAAGAAAGGAATTAAAAACAGTTTCAAAATTAAAAAAAAAAAAACTTTTAAAAAAAGTGTAAAAGTTGCATCATTATGGGCAACATTTATGTACCCTGAATAAAGTCCAAAACATTCTTCTCGTTATTTTTCCAACTTTTATTTTCTCATTCGCTATAACTTAAAGGCCTCAACTAAATACCTCACGTATTTTTAATTTTTGAATAATTACATTTCTACTTTCGCAAATATAAATTCAATTATAATACAGTGAACCCAAAAACTAAAAACCTTACAAAATATAATGTGATAACTAAAATATAGTGACTAAAAAGAAGTCCCTTAAGGCAAGGTTCCGCCGTTTTAGCTAGACTAATTCTTTGTCCGAGGTAGTTCCCAGCTCTTCGGTCTCCTGTGAAGTCAGCCAACCTTTTTACTCAAAGCCTTAAAGTGCTAGGATATCACGGACCAAGGGTCTCGACACCGAATGGGACAAATTCAAATATTATATTTTTTGCTTAAAAATACATTCATATTTTATAATTTTACCAGTATTATAAATGCAAATGTTTATGTTCGGATGTTTGTTGTTCTTTCACGACAAAATGGCTGAATCAATTTCAACTTACAGTTGAATTGATGGCTTAGGATCAGAACATTGAGTTCGAAGTTCCTACGCGAATTACATTTGCCTTATTAGTTAATAGACATATGCTGTCGCGAACTCTTATTTAGAACTTTAAAATAATAACAATTCTGTGATACACGATTTTTGCGAAACTTTAACCTCTAAAAAATCCTGCGATTTTTAAATATTCCTCATTAGTGTTCCACTCCTATTGATCTTAAGCGCGATGATATATAGCCCATAGCCTTCCTCCTTAAACGGGCTATCTCACACTGAAAGAACCTTTCAAATCAGACCATTAGTTCCTGAGGTGAGCGCGTTCAAGCAAACAAACAAACTCTTCAGCTTTATAATATTATAGTATAGATAAGGGATAAACACTTATTATTTGTTTGTTTTAATCTAATTTTAGGAAGGAAATATTATGTATTTCCTTTGTCTATTTCAATCCCCACTCGGCAAAGATATACAAGTACTAGCTACTTGTATAAAATAAATAATCTGACTTAAATAGAGTAGTTAATTAGTAACAGAAAGAGACACGGACAAAGAAATGATGAGTGCAGAAGTCTTAGTCTTTTTAATTATTTTTCCACCTTTGTATGATGAATAGTGAATACAAAGGACTGTGAAAACGAAGAATATGAACAACTCCTTAATATATTTTTTTAAGACGCAAAAGTAAATGACCAGCTACAAAACATTCGTAGATTACTTTTAAGCCGTAACTTCAAAAGCCAAAGTTGAATAATCTTCACCTGTCCTTTATGCTTTGTATGTTTTATTGTTGAACTTCAAAGACTTCGGGACAAGGTACTGCAATCCTTATTTTAAAATTCAGAGGGCACATTTCCTCGTGCATGAATTTATATTTTTGACTCCCGAGCTAAGATCGTAAAAGTTGTAGGTAGAGGAAATGAGGTCAGATTTTTTAGGATCATACAAACCATATTTGAATGGAAATTGCTCTTAGCGTCACATTGATCTCTGCTTAGAATCTAGTTTTCTGAATATAATATGTAGCCGTTTTTAATGCTCTTAATTTAAAATGTCCACTTGGAAAAATTGCTTTTATTAGTTCATCTGGCAGATGTAAATGGTCACCAATCCAAAGGCAAGATGTTAAGTATCTGTGGCAATTACAGCCTGTATATTAAGAAACAGTAGGGCTATTAGGGCTGTAAGGTCATTTTCGAATCTCGAAAGCGGAATCCGCGGTGATATGACGAATTTGTATATCTAAAAACTCGACTCTCTATCTATATAAATAACGTTCGCTTAAGTGAGCTCTATCACTCACGTGAAACTCGATATCGAAATGGTTTTTACAAAATAGCCCTACAGGTACAATGGTGGATTTATGCAGCCAGAATCGCGGTGCAACGCATTACTCAAGCCGGTAAAAATAAAAAAAAGGTTCCATCATTTTGAATTCTTACTCCGTGAAACAACTTGGTTAACATTTCAACATTAATAAGAGAGACGGTTGTCTCTTTTATTTTTGTCGAAATGTTTATTTAGAAGACAATAAACATAAGTTAATACAATCGACTGAACTTATACAGACTGTTTATTTATATAAACAGTTTCAACTATGAAACAAGTAGCTACGGAATATATAGGAAAAGTTTTATCGCTTCATTAATACTATATCTTTATCTGAGATAAGATTCCGTGTTCTCGCCAAATGGTTTTGTTTTTGCCATTTTATTAGTACAAATAAAAGTTAGCTTCATGGCGGCTATGTGTAATTATGAGAAAGTTTTGATAACTTCATACAAGTACAATATGCTTGAAGGACTATACTTTTGGATTATTGATCTAGATACTTGGGTTACTCTATTTTTTTGAAACCAAGGTTTAATACGACCGATTAGCTCGCTCGGTGCGTGGGCATTTACAATAAACGCACGGAAGCGCGCGCGGGATATTTAACGCCCACCTCAGCCGGTGTGGCTTCTGTGTTGCTCTCACATCTTTTTAACGCTTAATTCATACGCTTTATACTGTAATGCTTTGATTATTTTTTATTTCCGTTAAATCGGTAAATTAGATGTGCCACTTTAAACGTCTAACATTAGGGGTAATCTCTTAGTCAAAACTCGTTAATCCGGAATTTAATGGGCGGAGGGCAGGCTCTACCCACTCAATTCCGGCGTCTGTAGAGGTGGACGCAGGTTTACCTTACCATCTTGGGACGTAGCGAGTCCCACATACCCACTTGGGATGCGTAAGAGCATTTCCCGGCGTAAAAAGAGGCATCGTAATTTCTGGTACCAAGACTTTTTTTGCCTATTTTGCTTGGGCTAGTGCCAGGTAAATTAGCTTATTATAAGTGACATCGACCACTTACAATCAGGTGGCACGTCTGCCAGTTTGCCAATTCACGCGCTGGACTGAGCTGCTTTCCCAGAATTCCTCTTTCCTACAGTGCATATCGTATTTTATTTTGTTGTCCGTGAGCGCAGTAGGTGGTACTATGTCAATTAGAGGATACTGTTTTACTTTTATCTCTTTATCTCGTGCCTGTGCTGTTTATTCTTGCTAATTGTATGTAAAGTGTACTAACTATGGTTACAACATTTTGTTGATGTAATTACTACAGCCCACACTTCATTACCTAAAAATAAACAACCATTGTTTGATGAGATTAATTAAAATTCTGATATTAATCTAAAATATTATTAATATTCAATTTATAGTGTAATATTTATATTTTATAATGTTTTCATGTTTACGTCATTATCGTCAAACAACGATTTATTTTAAAACCTATTTACTATTGAATTTGTATTTGTTATCAGGACGCTACTCATGTATATCTAAAACTAGATACAACAAGGAAATTATTGTTCTGTGAAATTATTCCATATGAAATGAATCCTTACTTATTATAAATGTCAAAGTAGTGATGTTTGTTACGCTTTCACGCGAAAACTACTCAACCGATAATCATGAAACTATGTTGATTTTTTAAAATCTTAAATAGGGTGGTATCCCACTCTATTTAGGTTTTAAATGCGTCTAATAAGTTGTTTATATTTTTCGTAATATTTTTAACTCACATTATCTTGTATTATTTTATGATGGACGCATAAATTTAAGCTTTTATTATCTAGATTAAACAGCAATAAATATTCGCGTTTATACCGTCAGTCAATGTTGTTAATGATTTTGGTAGTCATTAAAATTGTATTTATTAATATTATCAATTTTAGTTCATATTTTATTAACGACTTTAAATATATTTTTTTATTCATCTATGAAGTATAATTGATTCATATGAAAAACTTCGGTGAATAAAAAAATACATTTAAGCATTTCATCTATATCCAGGTCGTAAAATGTGAATAAACAATATTATTGTGGCCTTCACTAAAATATATAAATCCTACTAATATTATAAATGTGAAAGTTTGTGAGGATGTTTGTTACTCTTTCACGCAAAAACTACTGAATGGATTTTGATTAAACTTCATAATTAAATAGTTTATGCATCAGATTAACACATAGGCTATAATTCATCCCCGTATTATAACGCGGGATAATATAGACTATATCATCCCACTAAGATACGGTTGTAAATCTTAGTTTACGCAGGTGAAGCTGCGGGCAACAGCTAGTATATTATAATGGCCAAAATAATATTGGATATATTCCGCCACTTTATTTATCATTAATTTTCCAAAATGATGTACACGACAGAAACATCTCGAAGAAAACACCCGAGAAAATCGTGCAAAGATAGAAAAATTAGGACGCGATGTTGCTACTATCTCACAAAGCCACATTATCACAAAAGCAAAAAGAGCCACATCTACGAATCATTATACTTTGTCTGCAAAAACCTTTGTCGAGACAACAACTCGGCTCGCAATCCATTAGGGCTTCGCCAAATGACGCGGAAAGTTGACTTATACGTTTGTACGGCTAGGAAAAATCATATAATGTTCGCGCAGTTGTAGCCACACCATTAATGCTCGGCTACACCCGTTTATACACGCTTTGCCGATGATAAACGAACCAATCTGCGAACGACGATAATAAATTTTTAAATAAAGTAAAACTATATCTAAAACATTTTTTTTCGCCGTGAAAAAAATATCTAATGCCTTTGTAATTTTAGTGAAAAAGTTTTTATAGAAACTGCCAACTGGATATGCATTTTTTTCTGTTCTAAATATTGTTTTCCGAGTTTTTATATTCGTCCTACATTTACATAGACATTAATACATCGTACTTATAACCATAATAAGAGCGAATGACATTATTTTACTTACAATACGATTAGGGCTAAAAATATAAGTCATAATCAATATTTAATAATAAATATATTAAATAATTAAAATTGAACATTTGGTTTTGGAGTTACGGCAAAATCTACATCTACACTAATCTACACTAATTATTATAAAGAGGAAAACTTTATTTGTTTGTTTGGTTGTAATAAATAGGCTCATAAAGTACTGGACCGATTTCAATAATTCTTTCACCATTTGAAAGCTACATTATCCAAGAGTAACATAGGCTAAATTTTATTCTGAAAAAAAATAGG
Source organism: Lycaena phlaeas (assembly GCA_905333005.2). Classification (NCBI taxonomy): domain Eukaryota; kingdom Metazoa; phylum Arthropoda; class Insecta; order Lepidoptera; family Lycaenidae; genus Lycaena; species Lycaena phlaeas. The sequence goes on from HG995174.1 coordinate 5,083,197, forward strand.
GTTCCGTAAGATATTTGGGGTTTTCGGACACAAGGTGTAAAAAATCAACCAGAAAAGTTCCTTTTTTTGCTTAAAAGTTTAAATAATATAATCAACATAAAACATGCGTTCAAAGCAAAGGAGTAAAATAAAACAAATAATATACGATAAAAATTGGCTGGTAATATAATATAAAATAAGCAATATCATGTTTATATTACACACAATCAATGTTAAATACAATGTTCAATGTTTCATTCAAACAAAACATTTGAAACATGCATACACGTATCATGCGAAATAATATATTTTTTAAAAGTCCTTTTTGCGAGAGGAATTCGTAAAATTTGGAGAAAATGAAAAAAATGCATTTTTAAGATAAGTTACGCCGCAGGCAATAAAAACGTGGGAAAATTGTGAATATTTTTACTTTTTCGAGACCAAAGACAGACTTTTTGCTGTGTTAAAAATTTATTATGTCATAAAAAGCCGCACCACCGTCTCGAGCGGTGTCCCCTAAGTACAAATATGAATTTACAATGTAGATACGAATATTATCAACGTTGAGTTTTATGGGAAATAAAATATGAGAAACTTTCATAGACAATGTAGCCTGGTGGGGTATTAATAGTGAGATCAGTGATTCTGTGTAAACTTTGGTTCCAAAGAGTGAGTTTTACTGGGCTAGGAAAAATATTTTTGTACATATCAACGAAATACACATTATGCTATTTGACAGCATGACTAAAATAATTATGTTTTATTGCCATTCAGACGTCAAAACACATATTTTTAATTATAAACACCAAAAACCCCGAACCAAAATTTGTTTTGAGGTTGGAACGATAATATGACCATAGATAGTTTTGATTAGCTAATCGAATTCCACGGCCAACGTGTAAAAACATCCAGAGCAGGTAACAAATCCATTCAGTAGTTTTTACGTGAAACAGTAACAAACATCCATACTCACAAACTTCCACGTTTATAATATTAGTAGGATATTTTGCTGTGGATCTGTGTCGCTCTTTTCTGGGTACCACCAACCTGCCGATTTCTACCGTCAAACAGCTATGCCGTATTACAACAGCAGACAAGGACCAGCCCCCACAACATGTTTGCCAGGGCCGTTCCTAGTTGAACTTGATAGTTAGAGAAGCAAACTGTATGCGAGCCACCTAAAGGTACTTAGTGGTCAGAATCGCTTTAATAAAATAGTAATTGCATCATACTACCTACTTACAAGTACTTCTATTTCCTGTGGAAGAACAGTGAGAAATGATAGCCTATTTGTTATGGTGTGTAGTCTATAGTAAATTTTAGTGCTTTTTGTGTGAAAACTAACAAATTACATTCTTAAAACTTTCACGCTTATAATATTATATGATTACAGTACTAAATTTGAAACATTGAAAAGGTAAATTGCGAGTTGACATTAAGTTCGCCTAAAAATATTTTTTAATAAATAATTAATTAAAATTTAAGGACTGGTTTTACGGTTAATTTTATAAAATAAATGTATGTGAATAATGAATATACCCATGTGGGTAGATATTATGTACACATCTAACAAACATTTTATCTGTATTATTATTGAGTAGTAACAATAATTACGAGGAGTAACAATAATTACAAGTATATTATATATACTTGTAATTATTCTTACTCCTCGGGTCGTCCGGAGACAAACGTCAAACTATTTCACTTATGTCATACATTAGACAGTGTTTGTATTAAAACTTAGCATTCGAGACGAATTCGTTCCGAGGAGTTGCGTAGAATAAATAAAATCTGCCATATAAGATATTCAAATCCCTTAAGTGCACAGTGCGGTTGAATTGCGAGAAAAAGTCCCATTCGAAACGTTGTAAAACTCTTTATTATTCCAGCTTTGCAGGTCTCGGGAGATACAGGTGTGACGGTCAGGACCATCCTGGAATAGCTTTAGAGCAATGTGGCTTCAACGTGATCAACATTTCTCGGTTCACTGGATAAACGCCTCTTTTAAGGAACGCCAAACGTGATCAGCTCGGAGATCGTAGACCTATCTTTTTAGAGGTCGATCACCTCTTAGTCTTTCTGAACGCTTTAGTCTTTTAAAATAGCATTAAATTTAAAAATAGCAATTGTTTCTTGGCAATGGTGTAGCGATGGTATTTTCTTCATGGGATTTGCAAGTTAAACGTTAAATATAAAGATATCTTAGCTGATTGTATATAGCCCCCTTTTTGACCACAATGATATGTGGTATATTAATCCTGTGTGTTAAATAAATGATCTGCTACATAACGCTGCTTGTCTTTAGAAAAGCTGCTTAGCAGGATGGCGGTACCTAAAAGGAACGCGGCACAGCTCATCCCTCCTAATTTTATACTAGCTGTTGCCCGCAGCTTCGCCTGCGTTAATAATCGATAATAAATAAAAGATAATAATCGGTCCAGTACTTTTTGAGCCTATTCATCACAACCAAACAAACAAACAAAGTTTCCCTCTTTATAATATTAGTATAAGTGGAGATAGATGTAGATGTAGATAGATAGTAAAATATAGGCTGAGCGAGCGGACATTTCAATTTCATATAAATCGCAATCACATGGGCAGAAGTGACTTTAGTACCCCGCCCAGTGACTTAGCCCCGGCGTTTACGGGGGGATTGCGGAAAAATAAATTTTGCAAATGGAATGAAACGCCAGAATCAGCGAATAAACTGCTATACGGATGTTGAGTATTGCGACGTATTGTAAATCGTCACATTAATATATTTTGTCACTTGTTGGCATACTTGGCAGTTTTTTGTAATTTTGCAACGTTTTTGACATGCGTACAATGGCCGTCTTAAGGGAATCTCGGTGTACTTTGGACAGAGAGAGCATACTCTTTATGAATGATCTAATACTTATGTGTCTAACGCCCAGATTCAAAGGCCACTTAAATATTTAGAGCCTTCTCAAACTACTAAACACGCCTTAAATCCATATGTCATCAAAATGTAAGCAGCTGCCAAATTGGAGTTCACATTAAGTATTTGGGTATAAAGTATAGTAATTGAGTGGGTTCATAAGTGAAGGTGAAGATTCAAGGTAGACGAAGATCGGCCATAAGCTAGATTGGAAGTTGATCGCCGTGCAATTAATGATCAGTTAGCTGTTGCTAATGGCATGTCGATCGTCTTAGCGTTCATTGAATTAGGCCTTAAGTTGTTGAAGGTGAAATCACAAACAAAATGGTGCTAATAATACGTATACACAGTGAAATTCTAATGGTTGCTCTCCCGCAGCGAAATGGTTTTGTCTTGGTAATTCAATCGTTTGATGAATACATAAAATATTAGAAACAAAAGAATGGCAGATTTAACATTCTGAGAAACAACTCGAAAATGATCACGAAGTAACATTAGTACCACTCCCATAAGCCATATATTTTACTGTATCTCCATGTGCAGGAGTTTATTTTTGTTTAAATATGTATGTGGTTCTATGTAATGCATCGCTTTCCTTTGACGGCGGCTCACGAGAAGAACCTACGAGTTACGTCTAGTGTTACTACTGTTCCTCACTTTTTCGAGTCGATGATTATTTTTAAAAATTATTTTTAAGCAAAAACATTATTATTTTTGAAGTGAAACTTCTTTAGAATCGTTGTGATTTCAAACCGGATGCAACGGAGAGGGAACAAATGTCGGTGTGTATGTATATTGCACACTGTTTAATACTTGCTTGTATTTGAGCATTTAACGTGTGTTTCACTTCTATCGTGTGTGAATCAAACACACACATCTTTTTTTAATTTTTACTCTATACTTAAAAATGACTTCGTATGGCAAGTCGTTCTGCCACGGGAAAACAACCATTAAAGGTTCATACATATACATAACATAATTCATGGTAACATCTATATAAAGGTAGGTATGCAGTACTATAATTATTATATATTATGATGTAGTGGTCGGTGCGTTGCGTATGAGTCCGGCCTGTGGGTTTTTCTAAATTTCTAAGTGCACCCTAAACACGAGACCATCGCTCGCTCACCGGTGAAGGAAAACATCGTGGGGAAACCTGCTTGCCTGATACGATTGAGCCTTTGTGTGAAGTTTACCAACCCATATTGGGCCATCGATGAAATATGGCCCAATACCTTCCTCGCTTAGATTCGAGGAGGAGACCCGTGCCCAGCAGCGTACCTTATGGGCTGATACTTTACTTTTTATGGGTAATGTTTCTGAGTTTGAATTTAAGAGGTAAACTTCAAGACTATCCAACTAATAGGTATTCTAGAATCCACTGTAAAATTAAGTAGACGTAAAGTAAGTCACTTACAGCGAGTGAATCTAAATTATCTATTACCGACTGTAGAATCAGCATTAATAATTTTAATTTAATTAATTATAATAAGGGCCTGTTTCACAATCTCCAGTTAAGTTCCCAATAGGCTATCGGCAACCTATTTGACAGATATTTGACAGATACTCAATACTCTATCTGTCAAATATGTTGCCGATAGCCTATTGGGAACTTAACTGGAGATTGTGAAACAGGCCCCAACTATAATAATAAATATTTAAATATTTCTTATACATATATTATTTAAATACTTTGCTTTATTTCATGTCGATTTAATTACACTAGCAACATTAGCGACTGTCAAATTTGTCGGTATTTCGAATAAATGTTGTTAAATCCAGTGAGGGTAGATATTGGTGACTGTGTAAGGCTCGCGCTGGGCTGTCGAAGGCAGAAGACATTATCGAAGAGACGCACGCGCGCCATATTATCGCTTTCGAACTCGAGTTCTGTCTAATTATCGTTTATATACATTATCACGAAACATAAACTCAGTGTGTGTGTGAAGTGTCGTATTCTCGTTAATCCAGGACATTGTCGGATTTGTCGGCGCCGATATCTACAGCAGTTTAGCAGACGCTGGTAAGTCGGTTGCATGGTTTTTTTCCAATCATCTATTTGTCACTGGATAGCATTCGTATCAAACATAAATACACTTTTTGCTATTAAAATCGATAGTATACATTCACACCGACATCTCTTGAAATATTTCTTTTTTATATGACATACATACACATATTTGCAAGTAAAAATTCATGAAATATGTCTCTAGATGTACCACTCTAACTTGAATCTATGCACACGTCAGTGGTTCGTATATTTACTGACACTCGCGAGAGCTTAGCTGCATGCAGCATCGCAATATGTTTATATCAGATTTCATTATTTGTTAGTTTCCTTCGTTTCTATATTTATCTAAAACTTGCTTGTTTTCTATTAGTTGTATTTTCATCTAAACAAACAAATTAAATTTTAGTGTCTTTTTAAAATTTCAATATAATTTTAAGTGTCCTATAAAGAAACTTTAAGTTTTTTATGTCTAGGTCTCTCATTCCTATCTGACCTCTACAGCCCAGTATCAGGGTGATAATATTATGCTACTCTGTGGCAAGATTGGTTGTCAGATTCTCGGGCTTCTGACAACCCGTAATGACTGTCTAAGATCCACAAATGACAGCCGAGACCAACGGCTTAACGTGTTTTCCGGTGGAGGAGTCTCAGTATGTACAGATGGTCACCCATCCACGGACCAACCTCGGCAAGGGTTGCTTAACCTGGTGAATCGATCCGCACTGCTATTACTACTGAGACACGAGCTCCTCCGAAATTAATTAAGTACTGGAAATAAAATGTAGAACTATGTGTATATTGTACACGCCTTCAAGAGCCGGTGCATATATTTATATTTATCACACAATTTATCGGCACCCAGCGGGATTCGAACACACGACCGCAGCGTACATTGTCCAGTAGCCTCACCACTCGAGACGTCAAATTTATGAAACAGGCATAGTGTAGCTTAACACCGCTTTCTTGGCGCGAACCCAAACGGCAATTATCAAAGCTGACCCCGTCGGTATAACTAAAGCAATTACTTCTCATTTGAGCAGAACGCCTTAATGAGTGCTCAGGTGGAATTGGAGGACACTTGACGCTCAGCGTTTTTGGCGCTCACTTGCTCCTCCAATTTGTGAATCACTAGTATTCAGACTTAGCGAGTTTTATCATTAATAATAAAACTACTTTTAATCTATGTATAGGATTAATATTGTTTAAACAATAAACACAAGAGAAGATAATATGGTCTAAAATGGTATGGTATAATATTTTTATTTTAAGGAACTTTAAATTATTATTTTTTTATTCCATTATCCGCATATTTCGGTCTAATCGAAATGTCATGTTCTGAAATTTTTTATACAAATCTTGATAAATATCCCGTTTTAAAATAGTTTCAATAGTGGCGCAACTCCACCGCGGCGCTCGAAGAGGCTTCGCACGTTTGTCCAGCTCTAGTGCGCAAGAAATTGTATGTGATAGTCTCCACTGCACCACACGCTATACATTAATTGACATTTTCCTGTCAAGCGAAGCTTAACACACGCTGCGTAGCCTCTCCGTGCGCCGCGGTGGATCCGCGCCTTTAATTTTTTATTTAAATTTACTAACATTTTTATATTGTTAACGTTTCGTATAAGATGCAAAACAGTTTTAGTACAATGACTGCAATTTGCGTAAAATAATTGAATCTATTCAAAATCTGAGATAATCTAATTTTCTACCAGCCGATCTTTTAATTTTATTTTAAATTAGTTTTATCTGATTTCCAATTTTGTGACTTATTTATTTAACCTGAATAGTTCGAATTTAGTCTAATATTTAAACGTAAAATATAAACTGCGTTAATTCGATTTGAAAAGACACGACGGTAAAGTTTCGTTGTAGACAGTATTTTGTCATCAAAATATTTGAATTTTATGTATATCCGTTCTTTGCACATGTAACACAAGTTCTTACGGACTAACCACGGGGTTAGGTTAGGGTTGTGATTGTAGGATAATATTCATTTATGTAACATGGACAGGGAATCTACTCGTTTTCTACTAAACTTTAGTAACATTTTTGTTTTTAAAAATCTATTCAACGATACCTAATAACATGCTTGTAAAAATGTATACAGACAAGGGCATTAGCTCCATTGTTACGGGTATATTTTCTTAAAAAGAATTAATATGCCACAAAGAAATTAATAAAATTCTTTATAACATCTTGAACAATAGTATATAAAATATAATATTTTTCTAATATTTGTATTCAGCTACAGATACCATAATAAATGACGAGAAGCCTTATCGAAAAGTTAAACCTTTTCGTTTATTATTTTTCGGTTGATGTATCTTAATAATATCTAAACGATATAAGTAAATATTTCTTTGTTTATTAGAGTTACATTTTTTTAATTAGCCCATGCAGTTCCACTGCTGGGCAAAGGCCTCCACCAAGCTCTTCCACGTTGCATTTACATAGATATTTTTTTGTGAAATTATCACATAGTTATTTAATATACAAGTTAATAATAATATACTATAGCTGGAAAGCTTGTTATTTCTACACTTATGCCGCATTATTTTCCATTTTTTGGAACGAAGTTCCTTACGGCAGGCTTGGAGGGGATGCTTTGGTGATTTCTTGTGTCGGACGGCCCACAGGGAGCCGACGACTGAATGTCATGATTGTGGCGCGGCGGTGGACTCTGCCCAGCACACCCTCGAGGTGTGCCCGAGATGGGCGGCGCTGCGTCATGATGTGACGTCTCTCATCGGAGGGGACTTGTCTTCTTCGAGCATCATCACTGCGATGCTTGACTCTGACGAGTCCTGGACGGCAATGGCCTCTTTCTGCGAGACAGTGATGTCCCAGACGGAGGCCGACGATCGGGTGAGAGAGGAGGCCGCTGACGCAGCCTCCCCCCGTAGACGACGAACGGGGGTGCGTCGGAGGCGCTATTTAATGCGCCTTCAATAAAGCCCCTGTGCTCGTGTCGGGCTCGGGATGGGAACCCGGGCCCAGCTTAAGACACGACGTCGTGGGGACTGCCAAGTCGTAGCCGGGCAGTCCCACTATTGTGGAGAATCTGGTCTTTGCCGGGACCAGTCTGTCGCTGAGGGTATCCCGTCGCCTGCACAGATCCGGGTCCCTCAGTGGGGTAGGGCACCCAAATGCGAGTCCCCACACACGCCAGCGCGCCTACCCAGGCCCTGGTATGGTCGTAAATGATTTCCGCTGTGTCATCAAAAAAAAAAAAGGCTTGGAGGGGATAGGGATTTTGCTGCGCGATCGAACTAAAAAAATTTGATAGTAAAACCGTAAGAAAAAGTGCGTGGAATAAAAGCGTTAAATGAGACGTACGCAGGCGCGACAGTCGCATACACAAGCGAGTAGTGTATAATACCTTTCTTTTTAGCCGAAGGAACTTCGTTCCTACCTGGTGTCCCACGACACCACATTTCTTTTTTTAATTAAGTGTTGACTAAATGAACTTTTAAACCTAAAAACTTTTACGGGTATAAGTAAACATTAAAAAGTAGGCATTGCATCAATAAAGCCGATATTCTAACAAACAAGAACTAAAAACTGCTACATACAACCAGAAAATATCATATCAATAAAATAATAAAAATTACATAGTTATGTAATCTATGCATGCATTAAGGTCAAATCAGTGTTTATGTGTCAAGTGTTTTATAACGTTATTTTATATAAAATAAATAAAAGCGAATTCAATTATTAGTAATTAAGGTTCGGGCTAAATTAACTTTGTTATAAGCAACAATAATAGAGGGTCTAATGACCCTCGAAGCTCAGCTTCGATCCCATTAGCGGAGACTCTTAATATTACATTTTACCTGTATACTCGATGTTGTGGTCGAAAATGTTTTCCTTGAAGCATTAAAAGTGTAAAGTAAACGCACGCATTAGTAATATTAACGAATATATTGTCCATCCTACTAATATTATAAACGCAATAGTTTGTAAGTATGGATGGATATGGATTGATGGATGTTTGTTACTCTTTCACGTAAAAATTACTGAACGCATTGTGATGAAACTTTACAATAATAGGCGTTAATTTATCACCGTACTCCCACTAAAGCGCTGCTAGTTTTATATAGCTGCATATTTTTGTGCTGAAAATAAATATTACAAACACTTGACTAAGTGAAAGTTAGTGTTGAAAATAAGGATGAAAGTTAAGTATCGAAGAGTTATGAGAAGAGGGTAATTGACTCTGTCATAATCGGACCACAGTTTTGTGACGGCAGTTTTCAGTAAAAAAGTAAACTAAAGTATCAACCCTTATATGTCCCACTGCTGGGCACGAGTTTCCTCCTCGTAATCAGGCGAGGTGTGTAGTGGGCCATAGTTCACCGATGCGCTAGACCAATGCGGGTTGGTGAACTTCAGATACCTTCAAAGACTTTAATCTCATCAGGCATGCAGGTTTCCTCGCGATGTTTTCCTTCACCGGTGAGCGAGCGATGGTCTCGTGTTTTTTTAGGGTTCACTTAGAAAATAGAAATACCCATTTCAAGGCACACACGTTTCGCATAAGAGACAGAGTCCATACCCACTCATTTTTTTCTCAGTACGATGAAGAAATCCAGTCGGCCATACCCAGATCGGCCTTGGGTGGTATTGTCAGCTTAGGTATTATAGGTACCTTTCTTCGATTATGGATTTAGGAACTCATATCTACGTGAGTGGCGTGGTATCGACCGTCTTTGCGTTCAACGAAAGAATCCTTAATAGGCATGATGACAAATTTTGAAATTCCTTTGTATGATGTAGGTATACGTCTATTTAGTACGAAAAATTATAAATTTTAAGAAAATGCGAAGTTTTTTTATCAAATATTTGCATTTTTCTCTGTACATTTTTAACCCGGCGCGAAAACGCTTGTCAGTGTCATGGCGTCGCTTGTGACGTCACGTCTAAGTAAATAAGACTCAAGTACGCTGCGCTCATTAAATAATTAAGTTATTTTGTATTATTAAATATGAATTCGAAAGTGTATAAGTGGTGTGGGGTCCCCCAGTGTGTGAACACATCCTTAAAAACTCTTTATAAGTTATTTGTGTACGTTCCTCACAATAAAACAATACTAAACAAGTGGCTTAAACTTGCAAGGCGAGATTCAAAAACAATATTGCCCAGTTATTCACCTTTATTATTGTGAACATCACTTTGATGTAAGTTTTTACATTGTTTTCTAGATTCTAGGATAGTATATAACACTCGTATTTGGTAATAATATTTTGTACGAGGATGAATGTAAAAATGTAAACATTATTTCAAGGTTAGGTTAGGTTTTCATTGTTAGGTATCATTGCTGATTTCGTATTTTATTCAAATTTCAGTTGCCAAATGATATTAATAATTATATGGAATATCATTTGAAGCACGTTAAAAATAAATTTCATTAACATAACCCTAATAATAAGCCTTTATAAAAATAGCCTGATAACAAATATTTTGTCAAAAGTAAAAGTTTAGAAAATTATTTTATCACTAAAATTATAAAGTTTTTGATTATATTAATAAACTTACATGGAAGTTTTAACATTTCTAAATTCTGCTGAACAAAAATCTTTATTTGATGTCAAAAACTCTCCCACTATTATCATGTCAATTCTAGGCAAATTAGCGCTGTTTGCCTTAGTAAATCCTTGCTCCATGACTCGTGTTATTTTATATTAGATTTTAATAACTTTAACACTCAAATAATACTCAATATAATGAAAACACAGATAGACGACTATCAGTTAACAATACGATTTGTAACGTTCGTGCGTGTTGTTTATGTTTGGACTCAGAAATGACGTCATGCGCTCTGATTGGTGTTCAAGACATCATGGCGGATTGCCTTATTTTGTAGTTTTATTTTATAAAAATAAATATTAATCACACTCTTAATAAAGAAAAAAATGCGCGTTTAATATTCCAAGCTTCAAGTTTAATTCAGTAAATATTGTATTTTAGCGATTTTAAACTACTGTCATCATGCCTATTGTAATGTACAACAAAAGCTGCTTTTATTCCATTTATCATATCCTGATAATCAAATCAACGTGTTGCCATGATTAAGACATAATTATAAATACATATTTAATTTCCCCAGTAAACTTAGCGCAGCAACCGCTGTATTGCGAGTCGTGTAAGTAAGACGATTTACTGGCCACCGCGTGCTGCTAATGTCTCCTCCAGACAACTCAACGAGGTCTCCCCTTCTCAACAAAATTACCGAGCCCGACACCATAATTGGTCTGTCCATCTAAAATTATGTGAAACATCTGTTTCGTAAATTCCCCTTTTTATTTCCACTTTGGAAATTGTTTTATTTTCTAGAAATGCTCTCGGACCGTTTGTTATGACAAAAGTTTTGTGAGAATAATTTGAATACAAAAAACGATGCAGTTTTAGAAGTTACATTCAAAATTCACTAATTCCAAATTTCAAAACCACTTAGAGTGCATTGGAATCGGTAAAAAGATCGGTTAAGTTTTTCTAAGACAAGGTGTGGGGTACACGTGCAAGAGATGCCTCTGGACTGTTATTTTTCGTTTCTTTGTAAGATTTCATATCGAATTCTTTCACTTGATTATAGTATGTTGTAGTTTTTGTTTTTATTAGATTTTCGGAACAAAATACTTAAAAAGGATGATGATGAACCAGATTATATTGAATATTATCATTTGTTTTAAAGAATTAAGATTTTAGTCGATAATCTCAATCCTTCCAATCTCTTAACCTTTAAGCAATTGTAATGAAATCAAAAATAAAACCATCGAAACCAAAGTAAAGAGTTATCGCTTAATCAAATAAATTGGAGGGTCCAAAATAATTTATTCCATACTAGCAGCGCCCTGCGGTTTTCGGTATTCCCATGGGAATACGGGTAAAATTGAGTGATATAATAATGACACAACGTAGCGTTCTATTTGTAAGGTTATTGATAAAATCGGTGCAATAGATCTAGGGATTGCTCATTGCAACCTCAAAAACTCATAAAAATTATCTTTAAATCTAGTATTTAGAGATAATCCTATTTTAATACAATCGAATGCTACGAAACATATTCAAACCTTATTAACAATTGTGAACTAGTATTATTAACAACCATATAGCTATGCTATTAATTTATTTGATGTGTTGTTTTATGCTTTTAAAATGTGTTCTAATAATTAATTTATTCATTTAAGCCGTAGTTATTAGATATTCAATTAATACAAGAGTGATTTACAAGAATTAACAATAATAATTTATATGCTGTAAATGGCTGAAGTGTTTTATGATTTTTTTATTTCATTTTATAATTCCAAGTATCTTAAAGTCAGCGAATAAATGAAAAGGCTCATAAAAAATTCTTTCAGAGAAGTGAAAGCGATATTTTATTTGATTTCCTAGAAGAAACCCACTGCTTTATCGCATAAATAGAAATGTAATTGAAATAAAGATTTTTCCTATTATTTTCATCTTATGTTTTGTTACTTTTACTAAGTTCAAGAAATATTTTTTCTCAAATTTGCAATGAGCACTGCTTATAATAATTTCGAAGGGGACTTGTCTTTGTCGAGCGTCATAACCGCTCGGCTGTGACGAAACCAGGGCGGCAATGGTCTCTTTCTGCGAGACAGTAATGTCCCAGAAGGAGGCCGACGAACGGGGTTGCGTCGGAGGCGCTGCGTAATGTGCTTCCAATAACGCCCCTGTGCTCGTGTTGTCTCGGGATGGGAACCTGAGCCTACTGGGACTGCTAAATCGTAGCCGGGCAGTCCCCCAATTGCGGAGAATCTGGTCTTGCCGGCACCAGTCTGTCACTGAGGGTTTCCCGTCGCCTGTAGATCCTGGTCCCTCAGATATAGCGGCTGAAGGCGTATGCAGCGGTTTTAGTGGGGTAGTGCTAGTGCGAGTCCCAATACACGTCAGCGCGCCTACCCAAGGCCCTGATATGGTCCGAAAAGGATTTCCGCTGCGTCATTAAAAAGAAAAACATAAAAAAGGACCACATGGGACAGGACATGGCCAAACATGTTGCCCAAGTACTTTCACCATTACGTGGACAAACTAGAGCACACACAAGGGATTCATACCATTTTGTTAATGAGATCAAACATCTACATCTCAGTGACAATGAAACTATGGTGAGTTTTGATGTGCAATCACTCTTCACATGCTTACCAGTTGAAGATTGCATAAATATTGTATCAAGGAAGCTTAAAGAGAATGACATGCCAATGGAATATGCTGAACTTCTGAAACACTGCCTTACATCTGGCTACATGTTGTGGAATAATCAGTTCTACAAGCAAGTAGATGGGGTAGCGATGGGCTCACCAGTATCCCCTGTTGTTGCCGACATATTTATGGAGGACTTCGAGGAGACTGCTCTGCATACTTCACCCATTACACCCAGGTTCTACAAGCGGTACGTAGATGATACTTTCACAATATTACCATCTGACAAAGTAACCATATTCCTAGACCATCTTAATTCCATCAATAATAAAATTCAATTCACAATGGAATTAGAGGCCAATAATACTCTGGCTTTCTTAGATGTATTAGTTATCCGTAATCCCAATAATACCTTAAGCCATACAGTGTATAGGAAGCATACCCATACTGATAGGTACTTAAACGGCGAATCACATCACCATCCAACACAGTTAGCTACCGTGGGTAAATCTTTGTTTCAGAGAGCACAAGGGATCTGTGATGAGCAGCACTTGGAGACCGAGCTTCAACATGTCAAGCAAGTACTGCGGGACAACAAGCTTCGGGTACCGCGGCTCCATCGCAGTGAACATGTGAAACCAACCACCGTAGAGCGAATACCTGCTGTGCTGCCATTTATGAAGGGAGTCACTGACAAGATTGGCTATATTCTAAAGCGAGCTTCAATTAAAACATATTTTAAGCCACCAAAAAAGATAGGTCAATTCTTACCATCTGTCAAGTGTCATATACCTTTACAAGATGCAGGAGTTTACAAGCTTGATTGTGACTGTGGTCTCTCTTACATAGGTCAAACTAAAAGATCAATTAAAACTCGCGTTAAAGAACATATAGCTGACTTAAAACATCGTCGCTATACTAAGTCAGCAATTTGTGAACATAGCCTGGATAATGCTCGCCATTATATCAGATTTGATAAACCACAGGTCCTCGCAAAAGAACACCGATTCCAACCAAGGATGATTCGCGAGGCTATTGAAATTAAAAAACATCCTAATTTCAATAGAGAAGATGGCTGGCCACTACCATCTGCTTGGGATCCAATAATAAAAATAATAAAATCAAAATCCAAGCATAACATGTCACAGACAAAAGACTTAGTTAGCACCTTCTGCATAGATAGGACTAAATAAAATATTGTTGTATCATAGGGTAGTTTCGAATAACTTTGTAACAGTAGGACATCTGACACCTCAGTCCTCCCGTGACCATGGTTGCTGTAAAGTATCCGAAACGTCGGGCTCTTAAAAAACTAAATAAACCGCGATAAAATCCGTAAAAGTTGTTTTATTATAATAAAAAAGGACTCTTATAATAAACACCAAGATGACAGATGACCGTCTCGAGAAAGATGTCATAGATATTATGACAGTTATTGTTATCGACTCAATCCACCTTTTTCCTTCCATCAACTTGACTTTGATTAGACTCTGGTCCAGTGTAGTACGATCAGGTGGTATGTCTGCGAGTTTGCCAACTATCTTTAAAATATACACGTGGATTTGCATAACCTCAAAAGTTGTGACACAATATTTATTTTGATGAATGATTCACGCTATGAACAACGCATACTTGGAAAACAGGACAAGGTGCTTATCACTACTGATAACAGCACAGTGCGCCCTTACGGTGTTATTAATGAAATCATTTTTATGAAAATCAATCTTTACATCAAAATTAATGAATACTAACTAAAAATCACCACTTTAACCTTGTCCTGTTTATACCTCCTCAACAATTGTAAATTAATGTATGTAAAATGGAAATTGTGAATATTTTCACATAAAAATGTTTCGAGAAATATTATATTGCCGATGAAAATATTTTTAATACTAAACAAAACGCTTTGTTTCTTTCCATTGAAGGTTAGAGTGAATTATTAATAATGAGTTAGACTTTATTGAAAACGAAATTCATTTTTATATCATTTGATGTTATATTTTTTCATGCGTGTAATTTACTTTTTATTTTCATACATCATTATTTTCATGTTTATTTACGGCAATTGATTCACTAGGTAAGAGCACTGACTTTATTCGTCTAGTAAACTTTGATTATTAGTATACATACATAGACAGGAGTGCAAATTTAACTTAGAATAAAACTTTATTACATTAAAATACACAGTAATAATACTAGTTATTGTTATTGTTAAAAGTATTTTATAAATATCCAAGACGTTAAATATTTCCATGTCTTATTTACCTAGTAATGGCCAAAGGAAAGAAAAATATATAAGTCTGCTTTGCGTATTTATGTCACTGATCTCCTCCTAAACGGCTGGAACGATTTTGATAAAATTTATCGTGGGTGTTCAAGTGGATTTGAGAATGGTTTAGATCAAGGATTCGGTTAATCTCAGCATCATTATCTTAGTACAAAACATTCGCACAGAACAATGTTTGTCGGATCCGCTAGTCCTACTAATATTATAAATGCGAAAGTTTGTGAGGATGTTTGTTACTCTTTCACGCAAAAACTACTGAATGGATTTGAAGATGCTGTTGTAAATCTTAGTTAATTCAGGCTAAGCTGCGGGTAACAGCTAGTATAATTAATATAAAGGCAATATTTAGTGATCTATTTCTATTGCCTTTTATATCAGTTAGTGTTGTCCACAGTTTTTGAAATAAGGTTGTCACAGCTTTTATTAGCGTTAGCTGTTTTGAAACCAGTATCAATGGCTCTAAGGTTTAACTTTACATGGACGAATGTACATACGAGTCACCTCGTAACAATAAGCCACTTCTAAGAGTATATATTGAAATAAATCTGATTGCCACCTACCCATAGTACGACGTTGAAGCAAAATAGCGTATATTTGATGCAATAAATCTGGGATTCCAGTTTGCCCACCGCTGGGCCTTGTCCAACACCTGCCATTGCACTTATTTCACCTCACAAAACAATTGCCCACTACCAAAGTCAGATCGGTACTGGTAGTATCAGATAAGAATACATAGCTAGGTTATCTGTATTTGCCCAGATAAGATAAGATTTTAGCATCGACTGCCCTACCTACTTTAATGTAAAAATAATACATTCGGGCCTTTTGTTTTTATTTAAACACTATGATCTATGCAATGTACTTAGATCAATAATATGTCTAGATAGAGTGTCGCGCGGAAAACACGTCCAAAAAAATAGCGGCTAACTGTTAGCCTCTAAATGCTTTCTCCATATTATTTAGTATCTGTCCCATTGTCATAGAATACGCATTATTGTTTTTATTTATAATGAAGGTTTGTGTTGAAGTGTAACGAGATTAAAAAGGATGATTATAGGAGAACTGTAGTAGCTGGTGTAACTATTTACGAACACATGTTTGAAAATGTTGGCCTGTTTTTTTCGTTTTGATTGTAGGGCGACACTCCATCTAGACATATTACTGGTCTAAGGCAATGAAAAAAAAAAAAAATGACATGACCCTTTAAGACCTACTATTTGTATGTATATTTGTTTCTTATTAATATGACTTAAATAGGCGAACGTAATACTTTCCGAACGTGATTAATTTAGCCTTCCTAAACGAAACGTTTCCTACTACCCTCATCCTAAATTCCATTCCTACGAATCGGAGGGTACTCGGAGTGAGTTGACGTTTCGCCGTGTCGTGGTCGAGTCAAGCTCTCGATAAATACAAAAGAAACCTCTGGGCTGATCATCCCGACGACGCGTATAGTTTTATTCGCGGTGCGACATCATCACGGGTATAGAAAACAGTATAAAGAAGACGAGGCGCGTCCCTAATACTTATTATGATATAAAGCTCATATCTTCTTGCTCATATTATCTTATGATATAAAGATCATATCATATGATATGATTTAAAGCTCATCAAATTGTACGCTAATATATTATTTTCTAATGTTTACGCGAATTTCACTCATTATTGTGAAGTCCTTTTGTGTAAAAGCTTGCTGTAAGCTCCAAGACGTTGGACACGTACAAATCTTAGTAAAGTGCGATAAAACCCGTAAAAGTTGTTTCATTATGATGTACGTTATAGTTGCTAGCTATCTTTGATGCTAAAATTGGCAAGATAATGAGTCACTTGTTTTCGACTAGCAATGACAATAACTTCCATATAATAAGAATGAAGTTATAGAATTTCGACGACCTCTGTGGTTAGCGTGTTGGCGCCCAAGCCCGGAGGTAGCGGGTTCGAATCTCGCCAGGGAATAAAAAGTTTACTGTGTTCCTGGGTGGATGTGTATTATATGAAAAAAAAAATCTTAAATATATGTATTAATATAAGAGTATTAAATACGAGTAACACAAGTTCTTCGGAAACTTAGCACGGGATTTTATGTATTAATATAAGAGTAACACAAGTTCTTCGGAAACTTAGCACGGGACCAAATTGACGTGGTGAAAAAGCGTCCATAGATATTATTATTATAGAATATGATATTATACTTGTTCTCAGAAATTATGTAGTCGCGTTTAGTGAGGTTTGTAAGATTTACGTGGTCCATTGGGGGGAAAAGGAATAGGAGGTCTACATGTGCTGATATTCTTGGGCGTCAGTGAATCAGTGATAAAATTTTACTTACAAGTAAAATTAACTTTGTAACATACATATTAATAAAATAAACACTTGTAAAATAAATTTGCAATAAGAAGATATTAAATCAATAATGCATAATATGTTTGTACTCATGATATGAGGCCAGAGTGGAGGCACAAGACATATAAAGCCGACCAAATGAATGGGAATAATAATGGAAAATGATGATGATGTTTGTACTCATGATGAGTGCTTGTCCACTAAATTAGAAAGATAATCATCAGCGAATATACTTAGATGAGATGTGTAAGATATTTGAACACCGTCATCATTAAATTCAACAGCCACTAACATAATCTAAGCGTATTTTTTGTGATTACCAAAATATAAAAACTGAAATAAATGTATGTATGTAATATATATTTATATCATTATCAGGCATGATTATAATTATAGGAAATTTTTACAACTTTTCTACAATTTTAAAGTGCAATTTAATTTTTATTAGCACGTTCGCATTTTGGTCTTTAGACATTTCTAAATCTTAAAACCCACTGTAAAACGGTCATAAAATCATCTATGTTTGTTACAATAAAATATTAGAGAATACGAAACATTGTCTGAAGTATTTGAATCCAAAATACGCAAACATTAAAATTGGTATTTCCAAGACTCAGCGACTGAAATTCAGTTGATAGAGAGTGAGCGTCATAGCGGTCTTATTAAAATGCAACCCTTATTTTTGACTCCGGCGAAACCAATCTGAGTTCCATTTGAATACTCGTTATTTATTCGTATTGCTGAGATATCATAGTGATTTCTCCCCATAACTCAGAGAAGGTTTATTACAGTATGGGATATACACGAAATCGTACACAGACTGTAACCAAATGTTGAAGAGATAAATAGAGAATCGAATTTTATAAGTTAAGCTATGGGTGTACGTTTTTATTCAACGCTTTACTTAAAAACGAAGAATTGACCATTTCATTATCAGAGTTTGATGTTACGTGCCATATTATTGTAATGGTGTTATTAGCAAACTTGATAAAGGCCGAAGTTTGTAAGTTTGGATGTTTTTTGCTCTTTCACGTAAAAACAACTAAATAGATTATGATAAAAGTTTACAGTAGTATAGCTTACAGATCTGAATATGACATAGTCTATAATCTGTCCCCGTACTCCCAGGGGAATGGGATGCACGCGGGAGAACTGGGGGCACTGCTAGATGGAGAGGTTTAAAAAACTTAACATGTTTTATGTGATTAATATTCAATGTAGTATAGAAATACTGAAACCTAAAAAGTGGCCAAAGCAATAATATTCTTTTTTGCCTACCTACCTAATGGCCGACGATAGGTAACTCAATTTATCTATTTAACTCATCTCTATCATAATAAGTACTTCTTAAAAATTGCAGTGTATAAAATCAAAATTATTGTCTACTATTACAACAGAGTTCATTGAGGGAGGCCTATGTTGAGTAGTGGATGGATAAAGGCTGATGATGATGATGATGATGATTATATTTTACAACATAAAAATGTTCAATTCAACGGAATAATATAAAACAATTCACAAAAACACAAATGTTATTATGAGTTCGAATTTTAAACTGGGAAGGTTATAATTCTTATATTACATGTGTATCAATTAAACTTTTCTTCACCTAATTTGGA